>CM061223.1:41518562-42118562 GCA_030844895.1 Ambrosia x helenae
CCTCATAACTAGGAATATTATAGTATTATATTACTATGAATGAGAATAAATTTTGTAGTAAAGAGTAGTAAAGATTATTCTTTCAATAATACAAATGAGAGGTCACAAGAGAGTTTAAATAGACCAAGACATTTACTAAAGGGTTGTTTGGTAGAATCTGTCTAATTAAGTGTTGAATCATTAAGGTGTTGTTTGTTTTTGAAGAGGTAAAAGGTCTGCAGTCTGCAAGAAGAAGACTGTTTGTTTGTTAACGTCTGCAGCGTAACCTAAAACCATAATCCACCATAACAATAACCATAATCAACCACAACCCACCGTAACCATAACAACTGCAACCCCATCATACATACAAATCGTGGAAACCTTACAAATCTTAAAATACATCACTAAACAAATAAAGATATTATCGTACCATTCCACAAGTCAGTTTCAAAAAAAAAAAAATATATCATTCCACTAGTCATACAAATTGACTCAAAAACATCAGACAACTGAGTACTAATAGACCATCGTCTCTATCCTTTGATTCAATTGCCATGGCCAACATCTCCACTCCCCATCGTCTAGCCACCACCACCTGGACCAACTCTCTCCTCCCCTTCACCTCCAAAACCATCAAACCCATTCGTAAATCACACAAACGATGTTATTGCTGTTGTTGATCTGACGACGAAGGGTGGGGTGTAAACGATGTTGTTTCTTTGCCGAGTAATGCGGCGAGGAGGAGGGAAGAGGAGGTTGGCGACGGCGGAGAGGGAGAGAGGGGAGGATGAGGTTGGCTGCGGGCGGCGAGGAGGGAGAGAGGGAGGAGGAGGTTGGCGGCGCCGAGGAGGGAGGAGGAGAAGGGTTGAGAGGTTAGAGAGGGTGAGCAGAGTAGAAGAGGAGGTCTGAAAAAAATGAGAAAGATGAATGAAGACGAAGAGGTTTAGAAGAGGTAGAACTTTGTTTGCCTGGAGAAGAGGGGGCAGAGCTTTTTCATGGGTATGTCTTCCAAAAAACAAACAATCTGCAGACCTTAAATGTATGCCCGCGTCTGCACGGTGCAGACAACAAGAGGTCAGAAGTACTTCTGCAAAAAACAAACACCACCTAAGAGTGTCTGAATGGTTCAGCACCCTTTTTTAGTTGAAACAAACACTCTTAATGCTGAATGATTAACAGCTGAATGATAAGAGGTTTATTAAGAGGCTAACAAACACCCCCTAAGACATTTACTAAGGAGTATGAAAAGAAAGCAAATAATAAATCCTAAAGTTAATTTGATTCAATTTATCTAACATTTCCCGCAAGCCGAATGGTGGAGGACCAATACGAAACATCTTCGAAAAATATTGAATTGCGAATTAGGCAGACTTTTGGTGAAAATGTCAGCCAACCACCTGAAGCTTGGTAGGAACAAATTTAGTTGCAAGTTTCCTACCAGCCACTAACTCCTGCAGAAGTGATAATCAAGATCTATATGCTTTGCTTGCTTGTGAGAGACTGGATTTTGAGTAAGAAAAATGGTACTTTGATTATCACAACGAATAGTTGGTCGATCCAGTGGTGAGGCATGCAGTTCTTGAAGAAGATGAGTTAACCCACACAATTTCTGTAGCAGTGTTTGCCATTGCTTGATATTCGGATTCACAGCTAGATCGAGCAACAATTGGTTGTTTCTTAGCACTCCATGAGATTAGATTACCACCAAGAAAATTGAATAACCATATGTTGAATGGGGAGTTTCAAGCAACGAACCCAATCAACATCAGAGTAACCAAGTAAGTAGGTGTGAGTTGCTGGTTGTAATGTAAAATCGTATGAAAGCGTACCCTTGAGATAGCGAAGAATCCTCTTGACTTCTTGAAAACGATCTGTGGTGCGAGCATGAAGAAACTGGCTAACTTGATTGATAGCATATGCAATGTCAGGTCTCGTGATCGTCAAATATTGTAGAGTACGTACAATGGACCGATAATGCATAGGATTTGAAAATGAAGTACCTATAGAAACAAAAGACTCATTTGCGCATAAAGGTGTTGATTCAAAATGAGATCATCGGTCCTAAGAAGTAGCTGAGTTTCCCAAGGTCCTTTATGGCAAATTCTTTGTTTAATGATTGAATGAAGGAGGCCATGATGGATGGTTTATTGCCCGTTAAAATGAGATCATCTACAAAAACAAGTAAGTACATGATGCAAGAGTTGCATTTGTATATGAAAAAAGAAGGATCTGCACGACTGCAAGAAAAACCAGCATTTATGAGAAATATGCTGAGACGATGCAACCATGCACGAGGTTCTAGGATCCTCAAAACCTTTTGGTTGTTCCATAAAAACACTTTCAGTTAAATGGCCATGAAGGAATGCATTATTGACATCCAATTGATGAAGCATCCATCCATTAATGGTTGTTAAAGCAAGAACAGTACGAACCATGGCATCTTTCACAACAGGACTAAACGTGTGCGCGTAATAAGTCCAGGAACCTGTGTAAATCCTTGTGCAACAAGTCTCGCTTAGTAGCATTCAATGGACCCGTCTGATTTTAATCTTGTGCGATACAACCTTTAGAGCCAACCACATTTTAATTAATCGGGCGAGGTACAAGGGTCCAAGTGTTATTCTTATGGAGGGCAAGAAGTTCGGCCTTCATAGCATGAATCCACTGGGGGTCAGTGGAGGTGGCTCGAAAAGTTTTGGGATCCGAGGATGAAAATAAGGCATGGTGCAAGGGAATTCACTCAGTATTAGCAAGATCAACACGATGTTTAGGTTTAAAAATTCTGGCTTTAGCCTGACTGATCATTGGATGTAGGGCTGTAAACGAACCAAACGAACACGAACAAGGCTTTGTTCGTGTTTGTTTGTTAAGGTTTCTTAGACAAACGAACCGTTCACGAACACACTAACGAACAAAATTCTGTGTTTGTGTTTGTTTGTTAAGAAATTCAGTTGTTTGCGAACTGTTCGTGAACACGGGTCTTGAACACAAACAAACAAAAACAAACATTTAATATGCAACTAACTAAAAAAACATTGTTAATATTAACCGTTAGACAAAGTACATCTAGTAAACGATGTCGATAAGTCAAATTGTACTAACTTAGACATAATTATCTAAAATTACTTAGGCATAGGCATGAATACATGATATTCCTAATTCAAAAGTTCATAATTATCCTAAGTTTTAACTAGTGATCGAACATAAACAAACATACACGAATGGATATAAATAAACGAACGTAAACAAACACATTGTCGAACGTTCACGAACGCAATCGAACGAATGAGACATTTGTTCGTGTTTGTTTGTTTAGTTAATCAAACGGAATTTTTTGTTTGTGTTCGTTCATTTATTAAACAAACGGACACAAACGAACTTCCCGCCGAACGGTTTACGAACTGTTCACCGAACGTTTGGTTTGTTTACAGCCCTAATTGGATGAGTTGATAGAAAATGAGGAGCTTGTTGAGACACAACCGGTGGGGTTGCAACAACAGGTGAACCAGGAGAATTAAGTGGGGATGAGTGAGGAGAAGCAGTCGGTGTAGTGGTTGGTATCGAGCGGGTTGTGAACGGGGAAGTAATAGGAAGATCATGACTAGATGGGTCTGGTATTAATATAGGAGTTGGGCCGATAGGATTGGGGAATGGGGAGGAGATGTTTAGGCTAGAGCTGGGAACATTAGATGAAGTATTTTGTTGGGACATGACATTAGGTTGGTTATGATTTGTTAAACTATGGGCTGGATAAAATGGATCAGTAGGTATAGTAGTGGGAAGGGCAGATTGGTTGGAAGTAATATTTGGGTTGGAATTGTTTAGAGATGTGGAACCATTATGATTGGGAGGATTACACCATGTGTCCAGGAAGCTGAATATTTCAAAAGTGTAAATAGGAGAAGAGGTGGTGGATGCATCAAGAGGAAAATAAGTCTCATCAAAATGAGCATGTCGTGTAACATAAACAGGAGAGGTAGAGGGGTCAAGGCACTGTTAATCCTTATATTTAGAGCAATACCCTATAAAGATACACCGAAACTCCGAGGTGGTAATTTATTTGGGGCATAATCTCTAAGAAAAGGATAGACACGACAGCCAAAAGATTGAAATGCACCATAGGAAGGTGTTTGATTGTATGAAAACTCAAATGGAGACTTTCCTTGAACCAAGGGAGTAGGCGATCGATTAATGATAAATACGGCCGAAGAAAACACATCAACCAAAAATGAGCAGGAAGTTTGGCATGGAACAACATGGCTAACCCCGTTTCAACAATATGCCTATGTCTGCGCTCAACACAGCCATTTTGTTGTGGAGTATAAGGACACGACATACCATGAAAAGTACCATTTTGATCAAATATTTTACGAACCCGAAGGTAAGTAAATTCCGTGCCACCATCACTTTGAAATGTTTTAATTTTTGTTGAAAATTGAGTTTGGACAAACGTGCTAAAGATATTTAAACATTAACAAAGTCTGATTTTAACCGTAACGGATATATCCAAGTAAGTCTTGAAAAATCATCCACAAATGCAACGGAGTAAACAAAAATTTAAACCGATTTAACTGGCGATGGCCCCATAAATCACAATGAATAAGTTCTAGAGGAGACGAAGCCCGTTTATTATTGATATCAAAAGGTTGCCGTTTAGACTTGGCAAGTTCACACGATGTACATAGACCCGGTTTTAGGTAAAACAGAAGTAATGAAAATACATCCATTGTTTTTAATAAAAGAAACAATATCAAAATTAACGTGACCAAGACGAGAGTGCTATAATTCAAAAGAAGCTTTGGGAAACGATGTAGTCGAAACTAAAGCATCATGTGTGTTGCGAAGAACATAAAGATTATCTTCACGACATCCCTTGGCTAGTGTTTGCTTGGTTTGACAGTCTTGAATATAAAAACAAGGATGAGAAAGACAACTCAATTGGATTATCTTTGGTTAGTTTTCCAATGGAGAGACGATTTTTTTTTTTTTTTTTTTTTTTGAGATGTGGAACAACTAACACATTTTTAAGATCAAATTTACGAAGCAAATTTGTGCTACCGATATGTGTAATTGGTAACGATTAGCCATTACCAAAGTAAACACTTTCATTACCTTGCGTAGGTGTAGATTTTGCGAGAGAATTGTTGTTTGGAAGCATGTGAGTAGAGGCACAGTGTATCCCATCCAATCAAGAACAGAAGAATTTAGACCACATTGGGCATGAAAGGCCTTAGCCAATTGAACATCAGTGGGTTGCGCCGATGCCGCATAAGAGGTGAGAAGATAACATTGTGAGGCATAATGACCAATTTTCCAACACAATTGACAAGTGGGTGAGTGCGAGTTAAAGGACTGACCATTGAAATTTCCACAAGAGGGGCCCCTATAAGTGGGCCGATTGGGCCTAAAAGATTGCTGTTGGTTTCTTGGCCGAAACGAATTGTTGGTTCTATGTAGGTTTGGGGGCCTGTGAGCAGTAGCTGAGAAGGCCACATTAGGGACAACTGATTCAACATGAAGATTTTTCGTGAAGAGCTCATGCTTTCAGTACTAGCAAGTAGATCGGCAAAGGTCGGTATTGGGCGTTTTGATAGTACAGTAGTAGATTAACTTTCAAATGAAACGTCAAGACCAAAAAGAAACCAATGGAGTTGGTCCATATCATCAATGGGGTGACCAATGGCGCAAAGTTGATCAAAAAGGGCCTTGAATGTGCGACCATATCCAGCCACACTTTGTCTCCTTTCTTTAATGCAAGGAAATTATGGCCCAAATTTTGAACACGCTCAATGGAAGAGTTACAAAAGACGGATTCAAGGGCACACTAAATGTCTCTAGCAGATGTTAATCCAACGGTAAAGGGTAACGTTTCTTCGGTCACAAAGCATTAATAAGAATGATGGCTTATTGTTCTTTATAAATCCATGTAGCAAAAACCGGGTTATCAACTTCTTTTTCTTTAGTGATTATTTTCGGTGTTGGGGCGGTTTGAGTTCCATCAGCATCGGGTAGAAGTTGTTGATAGGCAAGAAGAGGCCACATTTGAGCACGCCAATAAATGAAGTTGGAGGCGGTTAATTTCAAGGCAATCATCGGTGCTAAACCGTTCATGGGAAGGATAGTATTTGAGGAAGAGGCCATGACAAAAAAAAAAAAAAAAGGAAAGTAAGGAAGGAACGTGAGCATAGAAACGAAGGGAGGACAGAAAAGAGATAGGAGAGAAGAGGAAGGAAGAAGGACAAGGAAACTCAAGCTACACTTGGTAGGCTTGATACCATGAATGAGAATAAATTTTGTAGTAAAGAGTAGTAAAGATTATTCTTTCAATAATACAAATGAGAGGTTACAAGAGAGTTTAAATAGACCAAGACATTTACTAAGGAATACGAAAAGAAAGCAAATAATATATCCTAATGTTAATTAGGTTCAATATCTATCTATCTATCTATCTATATCTTCTTCTTTCTATAATAAAAGAGTAAAGAGGGCTGAGGTGTCCCCATTCTAGGGTGTCCACCTAGGCTCCAACTCACACTCTATGCTATCACTCTATTTCTGTTTTTCGCGGAACCCGACCCGCACTGTATTTACAAAAACCCACGAAATCTGACCCGGTGTATATGAAGTCTCTTTCTTATTTTTTTACCCTATTTCTTCATTATCCTAACTACTATCTAATCAAAAACCTAATCCATTAAACCGCCTCCTTGACAATTCTTTGTATCTTCATCCCACATCTTTCAAGATTCCAACCTAGCATCACCCTAAGCTGAGCATTCCAATCGCTCGCATGGGCCAATTCTATCGAGATCCATTGGTAAGGCATCAATTTCACTCTAAACTCTAATTTCCATATCATTGATTCACCATTAGCTTTTTTATATATACTCCCTCAATTATTTCATTTTTATTGTTGGACGATTTTTACTGCCGAGATGTTATAGATAGGTTGTGGATTAGTTTTTGACTTTATTTTTATTTATATTTACATATTTGTTAGATTTAAAAGGTTAAGAGTTTTGGATGTTCGATGGTGAAATGAGTTTAGATTTTACATTTGCAAAGTAATTAGCAAATTAGTTAGTGCTGCTTTTGCTATCAGACGTCAAGGATATAATGAAGTTCAAATTTAGGGCAACTTGTAGCATTTTAAGTTTTGGGATCTATTTTATGGTCTGGTTTAGGATTAAGAGTTCATATTTTTGTAGTTGATTTACATGTTAGAAGATTGGATTTATAAATGATTGGAAGTATGTACAAAGGAATTTTCTGGTTATGTTACAGTTTCGTTTGTGATTATGAGAGTGCTATCATTGTTTAGGCTGTAACCACTCGCCAGGTAAATTCTATTGTTTAGGTTACACTTAAGAAAACAACATGGTATTATAAAAGGATTTTTCTTAAAGGTTGATGGTTTTTTTCTTTCATAGATTGGTCAGCATAACAAGGTCATGGGAAACAGAGCAGGTGAAGGACCACCTTAAAAGCATCATTTTTGATCTTTTTACCATCCTAAAGCTGGCTATGCCGCTGTTCAGATGCCTTCATCGGAGTTAGCTAGGATCTGTAATGATCTCAACAATATTGGTGATCCAGGTACTAGCTATATTTGCCTCTTTTATGATCCTGCAACCTCAGGTGTGTTTTGTTTGGATCAATTAAGGTGATTTTCTTTCTTCACTTTTGATGTTATTTTCTTTTCGCAATGGTTGCTGAGGATCCGATTATATGGGTTCACTTCAATTTGAGGGGAAACCTAAAATATTAAATGTGAAAGAATTTCACTTCCTTCTGGTCATCAATTTCAAGGTTTGTTTCTCAATCGATTTCAAGGTTTCTCTCTGCTACATCATGTAACTACCAGCATCGCATTGGCCGATTGAAGCTACATGATTAATCGGTTTCAAGGATACGGGTCGATTTCAAGGTTTTTCTCTGCAACATCACCAACATCACTATGACTGATTAATGAGTTTGTATTCCCTATTTGTTTCAAGGTATTTGGTGTATCATTTTTTATATATATCATATAGCTACTAAATCGCAATGTTGATTCAATGTTTGTTGCGTATGGTGAACTATTTTTTTTCTTTCTAATTTTGCAAACCTTCATAAACTATTAAAAAATATTTGCTAACCTTGGTAAATTATGTGATTTGTTACATAGGGTGAAATAGATGGTTGGTTTGGTATATCTGTTGATTTTTTACTCATAATACATGGTGGAGTACAATGATTTATGGGCTGAAAAGGTTTGTGCTAAGTTTAATATTGTGTTTCAATTGGTCACGAATGATTTTGTTTTCCGATCTGTGTTCGTTTGGTTTGAATGATTGCGTGTACATGGTTTGTATATATAGATTCTCTTTTTTTTCTTCTTCTTTGATTTTGAAATGTATTGAATATTAGGATTTCTATTGATGATTTCACTTCAACTTATATTTGGCATTTAGATTCAGATATTCAATGAATTTTAAATCAGTATTCCATTTACTTTTTTGTTGTTGAATCCTTTAATCGAATTAAGTTTAATTGGTACTCGCATCTCACGTGCTTATTGTTGCTAAAACTAAATATGTTCAGGTTCAACTTTGTCAACTGGCTTCAAGGTATATTTTTATTCAATGCTCTATATAGTTTTGATTAAAAACTTGCACATATGTTTCATTTGCAGAGTTTAGGTTCCTTACAAGATTGATACTTGTCCATGGACTATATTCATATAACCGCACTGCATTTCTTTCACAATATTCCTTCTATAAATCGTTGCTCATATGCTTCATCCAGATCATGTGAGTTTCTACACTGAAATGTTTAATATATCTATTATGATTTTCTAATATATTCATGCTAGCTCTGACTTGAAATCTCTTCAGCTTCTCATTTGTTTTCAGGTGTTTTTGGCACCAACCTTTTCAACTCTGTCAGCCTTATGGCTTATAATGTTTTCTACACGAGTGTTCCTGTGTTAGTTAGTGTTCTTGATAAAGATCTTAGTGAAAAAACCGTTATGCTGCACCCATAAATATTGTTTTACTGCCAAGCTTGGAGGTTAGGATTCTTATGAGTTATTGAAACCTGCAGTAACATGTTATGTGATTGTAAATTAATATGGAATCAATAAATTGTATACGAATTTGATTCACTTTGTTTACTGAGTATTTATCTGATGTGTGCAGCTCACTTACAATCTTGCAACATGTTGCCATATGGGGGAATTTAGTAGTTTTTTATGTTATTAATTGGATAGTGAGCGTTGTGCCACGAGTATGTTATTTCAGTGCCACGTAGTTTTTTATGTATTGTCTGTGTAGACAGCCAACTTAATACTATGTTTGTAAGTAACTCTTCCCTATATTATTTCTATGGTCGTGTTGGGATGACCTGAATAATTAGTTTTTTTCAAAAAAAAAAAAAAAAAAAATTCACAAAGTTCTGTCACATACAATCACATAACTCATTTAGTTGACAGCAGTGTACATTTCTTAAAACGAGTATGTTATTTCAGTGCTACGCGTTGTCGCGGTTTACTTGGCACTACTCTACAAGAAGCTAATTATAAGAAATTCACTCTTAGTTTGATTGAACAACATAAATAAAATCTTAAAGGTGTGCCACATTTTACGGCTATAAGATTCTCCATGGTGATGCACCATATGTTATATTGTGTTGGTCAGATGTTTGTCTATTGGTACTTTGTTTGCCTTTTTGGTTGAGGTTTTATTTGTTTTATATTACATTGATTATATGGGTAGTTTGTTAGGTTTGGTTAATCATATGCAATTGTATTGGTTGGTTTATTTTATATGCAAGAGATGATCAGATTATGTTGATTTTGGTTGTAGGTGAAATGGGTCAACTTGGGTGACATGTAGAGTAATCATAATTGTTCAACTTAGCATGCCTTTGGTTAGTCGTTCTTTGAGTTCGAGTGTTTATGGTAGTCGCATGTATGATGTTTTGAAGTGTAGTTTTCGTGTTAATAATATTTGACCTAAAATTATTTCAACATTAGATGGTACCGTTATCGGTATCATCATAATTGGCATCGCTATTTATTTTTATGATTTTTGGTTATCTTTTAGTTGTTTTTCTTGATGTCAGCATTGTGATAGACCTATTTATTACCTGCTGAATGAATGCACGTCCATCATAAGATAATCGCATCGTGTTTAAGGTTAGCTTCTCTACTTTGTTGCGAGTAGTGATTCTTATAATTGCATATCCAAGTTTGGTTTTGAGTCTTATCTCTGACTTTTTAGCATATTTAACTTAAATACATATTGTTGATAGGGTTGATAATGGTTGTTATGATTCGAGGAACAACGCCATGTTAAAGAGCTATCGGATAATGAATCGTTCCAGGTGTGTTTTTACTTATAGGGTATATAATTGCATAAAATGATTATATGATAGGTGTTTCGATAAAAGAATAAGACTTTCATGTTTATGTAGTGAAGTTATTATTATCTTTTTTTTCCTGAAGCTTCCACGTTGTTGGATAAAATTGATGGAAAAGGCTAACTAGCTGTTTGTCTGACACTGACACGTACGTGCAGGACAAAATTGCAAAGCACCTCTTCGCTTTGTAGTGTTTTGCTTTTTCAAGATTGGGATGTAGAAGGCGTATTAAAGGCGTGGATCTATTTGTCGTTTCACACTTTGAACAGAACTTGGGTATACTTAGCTGTATGTCAACTTGGATGTTTAGTGTTCATGTTGCTTTGTTGTTTCAGTATCCAAGTGTTTGCATTTGTAGGTAAACTCTGTATAAAGGCATGGATATGTTTGGCGTTTTACGGTTTAGATTGTTGTTGGGTTAATGATTAAGAGGGTGTTTGGGATTGCGTTTTGAAAACGCAGATAATCAGTTTTTTAGGCTACCAAAACGCAATAATCTATAAGCAGCTCCACACATGCTTTTCCAAAACGCATAATCTGTTTTGAATAATCAATCCCAAACACCCCCTAAGTGTTTTATGATATTTTCTTGTGTGAAGATAACTGAAAACTTTGTATAAACCAAAAAACTGCTATAAAGAAGGCTAGGTAAGTAGTTTTGGTTGTTGATGGTTACTTTTTATGTGATGTTGGCTTAGTTTTGGTGCTGTTGAAATTTATCGGTGGGTTAAAGACTGGTTTAATGAGATGTAGGTAAATTATGTACGGGTCATAATGGCCAAGGGGAAGTATAAACGGGTCATAATGTATTGAGGGGAAAATTTTACGGGTCATAATGTGTTAAGGGGAATTATGTGTGGGTTATAATTGGCTTAGTAGAAATATGTATGGGTATAAATGAGTAGTGTTATTTTTTATCCTATTTTTTTAGCAACGCCTCTAATAGATGATCTGTTTCCAGTCAAGCTGTGATTTATGTGACTTCGAGAGGCACATTTTTTTATAGCTTGTACGTTCCATCTTCGGTTTGTTTACAAGTTCTTCGTGATTCTTATGCTAATTTATGTGTAGAACTTGTATAGGCGTCAACCTATTTCTTTTCTTTGAATGGTTTTGCAACGTTAGATGCTTAAAAGCCATTATATTTGTTCATTTCTGATCACTACCCAACCATGTTGTACCAATAAAGCTATAAGATGGTTTTTTTTTTTTGTTTGTTGAATACATGTACATAGAAAACCAAACAAGGTCCCTATTTATATATATATTTCTCATAGTATTATTAACTTTTCGTAATGATGAAAAGTTACAATTATAATTTTACAAGTTTTGTAGACTTACACCTTAAGTGTGGATTATGCTTTCTTATTTATAGATTGTGAATGATAATTAAGAGACAAAACTGAAACTAAATGGTAAGACAAATTATGTTTGTTGGGTTGTGAAAGAGTTAATTATGAGACGAACTGAAAATGAATAGTAATATAAATCTTTGGATGGTGATGTGTTTCTTGATTGTAGTGATAAGGTTTTTTAGGTGTTTCAATTTCATATGACCAAACATAAAAATTTTGGGTCGGTTTAACGGTTCGGGTTGGTTTGTTGGTTCGGTCGGATAAGATTCGTCACATAATAAAAATACAGTATAATAATGAAAAAACATTGGCATTAGAAATTTAAAGCACACAATATAAATACGATTTTCTTTAAGGATAAAAAAAACATACCTATAGTTGTTCGATAATGTGCACACAACAATTAACAAGAGTCAAGAGTAGGAATGGATTGAAGATATTAATATTAGACAAAATTTGTCATAGTTTAATTCAGATACATATTTGAAAGATCCGGTTTTCACACATGGACAATTGTATGTTGCATTATCAAGAGTCAGGAGTAGGAATTGATTGAAGATATTAATATTAGACAAAGACGATAGCGTGACGAATCGTACATTAAATGTTGTTTACAAAGAGATTTTTGGACAACTATGACAAATTTTTGTAAGTCTCATTTTAACTTTTTTTTGTTATTTTCTATTCATTTATGTTTCTTAAAGTTTTAGTATTTTGTCAATGTTACATTATAAATATTTGTTTATATATCTAATTTCTTTACTATTTTTTTTTTAAGTTTATGCATACAATTTATTGTTTTCAGGTTGCTGCAGCAAGGGGTGAAGTAGTATTTTATTGTGGATTGTACGACGTATTTTGTACGAGTTCCAAAAACATTTGGCATGCATAATAAAGTATAGCATCATGTAAGCATGATGAAGGGTAAATACTTTGAAGAAGATGATGTCGATATGTGTTTTGCTTGCAATGTTCGATGTCAAAATGCTAGGAAATTACCATGCTGCAATGGATGTTATGAACGTATTCATAATTCGTTTTTTTTTTTCGTAGTTGATTTAATTCCTTTTGTCATGCACTATTATTAAGTTTTGTGAACATTATATTTTGACTTATGTTTTCTTTTGGAAATTATCCTATTATTTTGTTTGGTGAAAGATTTTTTTTATTACGAGATTTATTTGCATTGATTTTTTTTTTCAACTTACATAATTCACGAGCACAACAAAATTAAAATTAAAAACTTTAACAGAATATTAATTTGTCATGTTATATTTGCTTTCATGTTATGTTTTAAACTTTTAGTTTAACAATGCCCTTATAAAAATTGTTTAAGTTTATTTAGTCGATAATATGTTTTATTTAAAAATTTCTTTACCCGTGAAGTTCACGGGTCGATCTCTAACTTAGTATACATCTAATAAAATAAACCGCCCTAGGTACACTTGGCACTCCCACATTCAACCTATCTAGACACCTCCATATTGTGCCACTTGTCCCATCCATGCAATTTATAAACTTTTTTTTAAAAATCGAAAATCATTCATTATTATTTTGGTTAAAATCGCTGACCAGTATTACCTTTCCTAAAAAACAAACACAATCAAAACCACCGATCGTTATCATCTCTTCTAAACCCTAATGCAATCAAAGCATCCAACCACATCTCCATCGTTGATTCTCCTTCGTTTTCGATCCATCTTCTTCAAGGTTTCAATCTTTCCATTCTTCTGTAAAACGATCATTGTTCATCGTTCTCTACTCCTCTGTTTTTGTTTTGGTGTATTTTTGTTTTTGATATCATTATATCTCGATCTGTTCGTGATGATTAATGTTGTTCTATCTTTTTTAACTGATTTTAATGACTTAGGTTTCAATCTTGATGTATTGTGTATTATTGTTATGTTTAATATGTTTTCAGTTTTTAGGGTTCATGTTTTTTCTTTCTTTTTTAAATTGATTTTAATAGTTTAGGTTTCAATCACAATGTATTGTGTATAATTCTTTATGTTTAATAAGTTTTTAGTTTTAGGGTTCAATGATTTCAGACATTATTCTTTGTTTTTGGAAGTAATAATGTTTTCTCGATTATTGATTTAGGTATAAATCTGTATGTATTGTGTATTACGGTCTATGTTTAATAATCTCTATCTAGGGTTCTTTTAATTCATACATAATGCTATGTTTTGGGAAGTAATAATCTTTTTGGCCATTGATTGATGTAGCTTAAAATATGTTCTTGCATATTAATGCTCTCTTTTGGGCTAAAATCTTTTCTTAATTGATTTAGTTATGATATAAATGATCAATTTTAGTTATGATTGATTTAGTTACGAATAATGGTGTATGGTTAATAAGTTTTCACTTTTAGTGTTCATTGATTTCATACACATTGCTCTGTTGTGGGAAGTAATAATCTTTTGGCGATTGATTAATGTAGGTCAAAATCTGTATAGATTTTAAGTTTTGGTGATTGATTAATTTAGGTTTCAATCTTAAAGAGTATGAAGTCAAATCTGTTTGATTTCATTTATTGTTGTTCATTTGTGATAAATCTTGGTCATAAAACCATTTACTTGCTCATTTGTGATAAATCATGTTCTTAAACACTAACTTATTACTATCAAATAATATTAATATGAATCATTTTCTATTTGTTTTTGTGATAAGTACACGTGCATTTTGTTCGTGCTACAATAGTTTACGGTTTTTGGATTAAGTCAGAATGTAATCATGTTCTTAAACACTAACTTATTACTATCAAATAATATTAATATGAATCATTTTCTATTTGTTTTTGTGATAAGTACACGTGCATTTTGTTCGTGCTACAATAGTTTACGGTTTTTGGATTAAGTCAGAATGTAACAACAAAGTATGTTTGGTAAGTAATCTAACATTGTTTAGGTTTTATTTTTAGGGAAATTGGATTTTAAAACCCTGAACTATTGATTATTGGTTGCTGATGCACTGAACTACAAAATTGTTCACCACCACACTGTATTTTCAACTTCTTGGCCCGTGTCACCCTCGGACTAACCATGGTTAGTGTAAACCCCAACCGATGGCGGAAACATCGAGGTGTCACGTAGTGATGATTGTTCAATACCTCATGGTACTAAATGAGAGTTGAATAATATTAAACAATTTACAATTCATCTTACAAGTAAAGATTACAAAAGTGGATTTTTATAAACTAGGTCCAAAGCTCCTATGTGTTCCAAGACTTGTACAACTTCCAATAGCAAATAAACCTGAAACATGTTAAGTTGGAAAGATGGGGGGTCAACTATAAATAGTTGGTGAGAATACATAGGTTTTGCATATAGTTGAAAACAATATGTTGTATAGCAATCATTGTTGAAGTATAATAATGAGTAATGATAGAATATGAGTCCGACATGTAACAATGCGTCTTTTGTACAATCAAACCTTGTGTCGACTGAGACCTAACTCGCAAGTTAGTAAAAGTGTAACTGTTATCGATCATCCCTGAATTTATGCGGGGGGATGGGTTTGTCAGACCTAGAGCGCTATAATCTAAACAGGCGGCTTGATCAATGTTAATGATTGTACTGTGTCTTTTTGTTACAGTCAAATGATAGAATGAGTAAATGATAGTGTAATTGAATCACAAGTTTCAACAATGTAAGGATGAATAAATGATAGTGTATAAAATGTTTAAACATGTTTCACCCCAAAATGTAAAACAGAAAAAGGGGCTATGTAAACTCACCTTAATGATAGTATTGAATCCCTTGATATAGAATAAATGTGGCACAACGATTCCAAGTATACCCTAAGTTCAAGATAATAAAATAAGTCTAAGTTTTCTAGTCTACAAGGAGTTCTAGGGTTCCTAATTTGGGGATTCGTAATTAATTAATCGTTGATTGAAATGAATTTGTAAATAAAGAAATTTAGGGAAATGAATAAAAAAAAAGACTTTTGCAAAATCTTGATTAAGGATGGTTGTATTATAACGTTGTAGATATAAAAATAATTTTTATAAAATTATTTTCTTAATAATTGAATATTTAGTATGTTTATATTTAATTGTCAAAATATGATATTAATGTCTAAAAATATTAAAACTAATGAGGTTTCAAATTAAAATTCATATTTCTGTTCTAAATAAACAAAAATAATTTATGTAAAATTTTGGTATAAAAATAGTGAAAAATGAATTTATTATGATTTATTTATGATTAAAATAACAGAATTTGATTAAAAATATTAAATAAACGATTTTCAAGAATGAAAACTTATTTCTGAAACACTTATTGATCTACAAGTTTACAATAATTTTTGTGGGATTTTATAACATTGTTTAGATATTTTTATAGAATTTTAAAATTATAATTGAATAAACTTGTAATATTTATAATATATATTAAATAAAAGATTTTTGAAAAATTAAAAATTGTATGATAAATCTTACCATTAGAATAACATAAAATAATTTTTATAGAATTATAAGTCTCTTTTGGTATTTTAAAACTATTTTAAAATGTAAAGAGTAAAACGAATATAAAAGAAAAGTTTCTTTTTTTTTTTAAAAAAAAATTGTGTTTTGTGGGGATCGAACTCGGATCAGAGCCGGCCCCTAAGACTTAAAAAACGTTGTGAAACCCATCTGATCTACATCAGATTTGTTGATTTGTTTCACTTCGAAAATCATTTAACTCAAATGTCTGGGAGTCATGTTCCCCAAATTAGTTTATCAAAACCCTAGCCTCATAACTCAAACAATTGAATCAGAAAATGTTGCAGATCAAGAACAAAACGTTAGGGCTTTTATTTTTCTATGAAAACCGAACCTAAACATGTAAAATAATCACACTTACAAACTCATATCAATGCGAAACGTATGGAACAAGGCTCGCGCACCAATCACTTCAAATCGGCATTTAGAGGTTTTGATCATGGAAATTTATAATGGGGTTATGTTAATCGGCCCTTCTTGACAGTGTATGTGAGTTTAATTGAAATAAAAACAATTCTTCATGCTCATTTGGAGTGGGAGTCGATATGGGTTTTATAAACGGCATAATTAATTAGATGGATCCATAAGTCACGCAGAATTGACAATGTTTACTGCATTAATTGACGCGTACAAGGTTCTCGCACAAAATGGAAACGTCAATCTTGGAAAGAGGGTCAACAAACGCGTGAATTGCTCGTTTTTTTGCCGGTGGGTCGTGGTCCGGGTCCTGGATCTGCAGTCGGGTCACAGGGGTGGGTTTAAGGTTGTGGGCCAGGTATATGGACCTGGGTTGGGTTCGTTGGGCTCAGAGGGTTTCTTTTTGTTTGGATTGGTTTTTTTGTTTAAATTAGTAATAGGTGATAAGTTTTAAGAAAAAAAAGAAACTAAACTTATAACTATATATGTATAAAACAAATTTTGAAACTATTTGTTATTATTATTATTATTATTATTATCATTACCTAAAAAGAGATTTAAAATATTTTATAAAATATAAATATATATATATATAAATATATATATATAAGTTGTACAAAAAGAAGTATAAGATGGGTAAAATGGCGATTTTATTAATTTAAAATTTGGAGAAAACACTTGGTGTTACAGTCTCCCCTACTTTTGGGAACTTTGTCCCGAAGTTATTAAAAATACAGGGTTGAGGGTGATTGGAAATTTGGGTTAAGGCACGACATGAATTTATATATTAATCTGTTTCGAATAATTTGGATAAGAGGGATGATACGTGTGAGTTTTAAGGGTTGGATTAGGTTCGTCTGAACTAGCAAGGAGAATAAGAATCTAGTAAAATACTAAACTTAAGTTTTTGGAATCCAAAAAAAATGCATGAGTTGATTAACTAGAAAGACTAAACAGGTAACTAGAGTTTATAAGTGGTTATCTACCGAAAACCTTGATAGAATTTCACACTACCTTAACGTACCTGTAAATTCATGATTACGTTTCGGACCGCTGATTACGTTCCGGACCGCAATCACCAATTTACCTTACATTAGGATTTTGTGTCCTTCTATGACACACACATGTAAGTAATGCAAAATAACCTTGTGATTAAATCGTAACCAATGTATCAAAAAATGAGTCCAACTGTCACACCCTCAAATTACCACTGCGGAGTTTTACCGCGAGGCGCGTGACACACCAGGATCCAAGTCAACGGTCACAATAAACAACACTATATGATACGTAAAACTGACATAAGTAAACCATTAAGGTTCAAACTGTTCCAACACAGCGGAAGCATAATATGTATTACAACTCAAAATGAAATATAAAGTCTGAAATGTTTAACAAAACGTGCATATGATTCCTAGACGCCGTGAGACTCCGTGCGCCTATCGACAGCTGCTACCTTAGCGACCTGAGACAAACATGCTAAAAACGTCAGCAAATAATGCCGGTGAGTTCACAGGTTTTTAAGTAAAACGTTTCACGAACTTTTGAAAGACCAACATGATACTACCGACCGATGAAAACACTCGTTAAATGTTTGAACTTCATAACGAACCTCCCAAACGAACTATCGCCCACCGAAGTTAACGAACTACCATCCCATGGTCAACGAACTGCTTTACCATAGCTAACGAACTACCATCCCATGGCCAACGAACTACTATAACATAGCTAACGAACTACCATCCCATGGCCAACGAACTACTATAACATAGCTAACGAACTACCACATAGAGGCTAACGAACTACCGCACCACGGCTAACGAACTGCCACAACATAGGCCATATAATACGGAACATAAATGAATACCTTGAACCCAAATGAACATTCCCAAAACGTAGTGAATACATGAGTACCCAAAACATAGTTGTCACGCCTTCTAGGAAAAACACATTTGACACACGTTTAAAGAACACAGCATGTTTTCTCCCCCGAAATTGTAAAACCAATAAAAGAATGGGGCCGTGAAACTCACCTTAGAGTGCGTCTTCTGGTAACTAGAATTCCAACACGTGTATGATAATCCCAACTAATGACAACCTATCAATGAGTTTACATAAGTGTGATGACTATTAACCCGAAGGCTAACTAGTCCCCGATTGTCCAGATCTTGACTACGTATGTTAAAAAGTGTGTTTAAACGTTAACCGGACATTCCAGACCGTCCCGACATCCCGTTGGTGACCCATTACCCTAACTAATCAAGTACACGTAGATTATACACAAAGTTCAAGCATAAAACACTTAGTTCGTATCAAAAATCTCATTTCTGTTAACGTAGGGCCGAACGTGGCTTTGAGTGGTCGAAGGTGGCTTTAAACTCCCACCTTCGCCCCTTTTCTTCCACCTTCGCCCCCTCAGTTCCAGGTTCGACCCTTGGAAGTCCACCTTCGACCGTTAGACTGGTCGAAGGTATTCCAGGTTCGCCCCTGCTGTTAGATTTTCCCAAAAACGCGTCGAAAACATCCGAAAACATCACGAAACATCATGAACTACTGCAGTCAAGCATCATTAACATATTCCTACGAAACCCTACCGATTTTACCCCAAAATCTATCCGTTTTTACAAGTTTCCTAACATAGTAAATTATGTAGATGTCACATCATCATGCATGAAATTATTACCCAATTAGGAAACTTTCTGAATTTAATCAATCATTAGCTCATCATACTTAAATCATTATGAACAAGAAACCCCTATCATAACTCTATCATTACCATCCAAAAACAAGCCCTAAATCTAACTAAAAACCCCTTTAATCGACAAAACACCATCAACAATCAATTGTAACATGTTTCAATCATAACTCTCTATTAATAACAGCCCTAGGTTGTAGTCATGTCATCTACATAGCAAGTAATCATCAAACAATGCTTAATACCACATAAACACATGTTAAATTGTATGAAAACTCATTGTTTATGAATAGGTTTTATTTAGAAAGATATTAGGAAGGTTTTTACCCATAAAACATGTTGATATCAGATCTGGACCCTTGGGGTTTAGATGAAAACAAGTTAAAATTGTTTAAAAAGGATTTGAAATGAAGAACACACCTTAGATCTTCACTTGTAATGATTTAGAGAGTTAGGTTATGAAAAACAAGCTCAAAAACTCCTTCCCCAATGATAATAGCTGATAGAGAGTGTTTGGAGGCGTTTAGGGTTTGTGAAATGGTGAAAAATGGCTAAGGATGGTATTTATACCCAGTCCAGGTTCGCCCCTTTTATGTGGTCGAATGTGGAACTTTTCCACATTCGCCCATTTGTAATGGTCGAATGTGGAACTTTTCCACATTCGCCCACTTTGTTTCTACGTTCGCCCATTTTTCAAGTTCCATTTCCACGTTCGCCCACTATTTCCACATTCAGGTCATCAGCACCTTTTTAACACATGTCAACAGCACTTTTTAACACATGTTAACCTTTTCCCAGTTTGTCGTGTTTAACGCATTCTAACACATCTTAACACATAAGCATGCACCCATAGTCTATGTTTAGCATATTTAGGCATGTATAATCATTTGTACATCGTTTAAGCAAGTATAAGTATACAATCCACCACACGACCCATAATCTACACATATACTTAATTAGTTCATGTAATGTCACCAACAACGGAACCCGGTACTAGTGTATTCCCCAAAATGACTCCCAATGATCCTCCAGATCATTGAACCCTGGACAATCCTAATCTGACCCGACTCAACTAACCCAGTTAAGTTTGTTTATAAACGTTTCTCGCTAAGGTAGACTTAGATGTTACTATTATGTTTAAGCCGAACATGCCGGGTGTCACATCATCCCCACGTTGAAAGAATTTTCGTCCCGAAAATTTCCCGAAGTCAAAGAGAACGAAGCGATAAAAAGAAAAATTTTCCCGGTCGTCACATCATCCCCCTGTTGAAAGGAATCTCGCCCCGAGATTCACTCTTCGACAGTAATGAGTGTCGACCTAACCCAAGTAACGTTTCCTAGAACCCAAACGAAATGATAACCATGAACGAAAGATGATATCAACGAATACTCTATGCCGGGGAACCGCCCTCCCCAAAGTGAATAGAAAACAATGAATCCCCTGATCGAAGGCCTACTAGAGACTACTATGATCGGTATAAATGATACACCGGTACCGTCCAAGTAACATCTCCAAAGGACCCACATCAGGCTCATGAATGCAAAATGATGACCAAATACCAAACCGAATGCACACAATGAATACGAATCGCCAAACAATGTGAACGAGAATAAATACGAGCATAACGAGAATCAAGAAAAGAATACTCACCAGTAACAGTATCAGGATCCTCCTGGTTC
The DNA here is from genome assembly GCA_030844895.1 of Ambrosia x helenae. NCBI lineage: Eukaryota > Viridiplantae > Streptophyta > Magnoliopsida > Asterales > Asteraceae > Ambrosia > Ambrosia x helenae. The sequence goes on from CM061223.1 coordinate 41,539,576, forward strand.
TCCCTAGCGCCAATGACGTAGACATGACCACGAGTAGTTCGGCCGCCACCTTCGTTCCCTGCACCACCTGCAGTCCCTTGATTCAGCTTAGGACAATCACGTTTGAAGTGCCCAGTCTCCCCACAGTTATAACACCCTTGGTTCCCCTGAGGGACAGGGGCAGGGACAACCGCTTGGCCTGGAACTGTCTGTAGATTGACTCTACAGTTTTTAGCAACATGGCCCACACGCTTACAGCGGTTGCAACGAAACTTCTCACAGCTGCCATAATGATGGAACCCACATTGATTGCACTCCGGCAGTTTCCCCGTGTACCCGTCTTGCCTCTGGCCCGAAGACGATCCCAAAGCCTCAGTCTTCCTCACCTGTTGTTGCGGTTGACCCGCACTTGCACTCTTCCCAGCACCATCCCACTTTCGCTTGTTGTCCGCAGGGGCTTTCACAGCAGCACCCCTTGGAGGTAGAACGCCCTCAACAACCTTCATGTTGGTCAGCTTGTGAGCTGCCCGAACAGTGGCCAACATAGTAGTGTGATCAGCAGCGGCAACAAGTCCAGCAACCTCCGGCACTAACCCAGCAACGTAGTGCTCAATCCTCCGGTACTCCGGTGTAGCCAAACCGGGGCACATCACAGCCAACTCGTTGTGCCTAGCAGTAAAATCCTCGATCTCCGACCCAACCATCTTCAGATTCCAAAACTCATGCTCCAACTTCATAATCTCGTCTCTTGGGCAATACTCTGCCCTCAACATCTGAACAAACTCGGTCCATGGCATAGCATTGGCCTCACCCAGGCCAAGGTTCGCAGTGGTGGAGTTCCACCAGGTCAACGCATGTCCCTCCAGTGTAGCAGACGCATACTTGACGCGATCAGCGTCGGGACAGTTACACATAGCAAACACCGACTCAATCTTCTCCAACCACCTAAGTAGTCCCACCGCTCCTTCAGTCCCATTGAAGAAATGGGGCTTACAGTCCATAAACTTCTTGTAGGTGCACCCAGACTGTCCCTGATTAGTGTTTCCCAGGGTCTGCTGAGCAGCCTGGAAAGCGGCCAACGCAACGTTCAACTGTTGCTGTAACATGTGCTCCAACTCTGCCTGAGTCATGGTGATGTTCCCACCACCTCGTCCACCGCCATTGCGACCCCCAACGCCACCACGGCGTCCACCAGCACGTCCACCCGCGCGACCAGACATGTTCTGCCAAACATGAGACAAGACACTCAAAACCACCAACAGATCGAGCTACAAGTGACCCAAACGAATTTAGAACATGGTTCCAGCATGACCATTAGTCCGAACACGAAGTCCACCAAGATTTTCATGCATTTCGATTTATGATTTCGTGTGCACCCGAAATAACAAATCGCTCTACATGGTCCTCTAGGCGTGCTCCTAGCTAGAACTTCAAATCACCCGATACACACATTCCTAAAATAACGTGATACTGTGTGATGAGGACACCGACACCCCGACAAGGCTAGTATGGTTACCAAACGACACGACTCGTAACTATGTGTGACCGTCTAACGTGTGTGATACTCGGCTATAGATTAGACTCTACATGCAGCCCTAGTTCACTATAACCATTGGCTCTGATACCAATCTGTCACACCCTCAAATTACCACTGCGGAGTTTTACCGCGAGGCGCGTGACACACCAGGATCCAAGTCAACGGTCACAATAAACAACACTATATGATACGTAAAACTGACATAAGTAAACCATTAAGGTTCAAACTGTTCCAACACAGCGGAAGCATAATATGTATTACAACTCAAAATGAAATATAAAGTCTGAAATGTTTAACAAAACGTGCATATGATTCCTAGACGCCGTGAGACTCCGTGCGCCTATCGACAACTGCTACCTTAGCGACCTGAGACAAACATGCTAAAAACGTCAGCAAATAATGCCGGTGAGTTCACAGGTTTTTAAGTAAAACGTTTCACGAACTTTTGAAAGACCAACATGATACTACCGACCGATGAAAACACTCGTTAAATGTTTGAACTTCATAACGAACCTCCCAAACGAACTATCGCCCACCGAAGTTAACGAACTACCATCCCATGGTCAACGAACTGCTTTACCATAGCTAACGAACTACCATCCCATGGCCAACGAACTACTATAACATAGCTAACGAACTACCATCCCATGGCCAACGAACTACTATAACATAGCTAACGAACTACCACATAGAGGCTAACGAACTACCGCACCACGGCTAACGAACTGCCACAACATAGGCCATATAATACGGAACATAAATGAATACCTTGAACCCAAATGAACATTCCCAAAACGTAGTGAATACATGAGTACCCAAAACATAGTTGTCACGCCTTTTAGGAAAAACACATTTGACACACGTTTAAAGAACACAGCATGTTTTCTCCCCCGAAATTGTAAAACCAGTAAAAGAATGGGGCCGTGAAACTCACCTTAGAGTGCGTCTTCTGGTAACTAGAATTCCAACACGTGTATGATAATCCCAACTAATGACAACCTATCAATGAGTTTACATAAGTGTGATGACTATTAACCCGAAGGCTAACTAGTCCCCGATTGTCCAGATCTTGACTACGTATGTTAAAAAGTGTGTTTAAACGTTAACCGGACATTCCAGACCGTCCCGACATCCCGTTGGTGACCCATTACCCTAACTAATCAAGTACACGTAGATTATACACAAAGTTCAAGCATAAAACACTTAGTTCGTATCAAAAATCTCATTTCTGTTAACGTAGGGCCGAACGTGGCTTTGAGTGGTCGAAGGTGGCTTTAAACTCCCACCTTCGCCCCTTTTCTTCCACCTTCGCCCCTTTTCTTCCACCTTCGCCCCTTTTCTTCCACCTTCGCCCCCTCAGTTCCAGGTTCGACCCTTGGAAGTCCACCTTCGACCGTTAGACTGGTCGAAGGTATTCCAGGTTCGCCCCTGCTGTTAGATTTTCCCAAAAACGCGTCGAAAACATCCGAAAACATCACGAAACATCATGAACTACAGCAGTCAAGCATCATTAACATATTCCTACGAAACCCTACCGATTTTACCCCAAAATCTATCCGTTTTTACAAGTTTCCTAAAATAGTAAATTATGGAGATGTCACATCATCATGCATGAAATTATTACCCAATTAGGAAACTTTCTGAATTTAATCAATCATTAGCTCATCATACTTAAATCATTATGAACAAGAAACCCCTATCATAACTCTATCATTACCATCCAAAAACAAGCCCTAAATCTAACTAAAAACCCCTTTAATCGACAAAACACCATCAACAATCAATTGTAACATGTTTCAATCATAACTCTCTATTAATAACAGCCCTAGGTTGTAGTCATGTCATCTACATAGCAAGTAATCATCAAACAATGCTTAATACCACATAAACACATGTTAAATTGTATGAAAACTCATTGTTTATGAATAGGTTTTATTTAGAAAGATATTAGGAAGGTTTTTACCCATAAAACATGTTGATATCAGATCTGGACCCTTGGGGTTTAGATGAAAACAAGTTAAAATTGTTTAAAAAGGATTTGAAATGAAGAACACACCTTAGATCTTCACTTGTAATGATTTAGAGAGTTAGGTTATGAAAAACAAGCTCAAAAACTCCTTCCCCAATGATAATAGCTGATAGAGAGTGTTTGGAGGCGTTTAGGGTTTGTGAAATGGTGAAAAATGGCTAAGGATGGTATTTATACCCAGTCCAGGTTCGCCCCTTTTATGTGGTCGAATGTGGAACTTTTCCACATTCGCCCATTTGTAATGGTCGAATGTGGAACTTTTCCACATTCGCCCACTTTGTTTCTACGTTCGCCCATTTTTCAAGTTCCATTTCCACGTTCGCCCACTATTTCCACATTCAGGTCATCAGCACCTTTTTAACACATGTCAACAGCACTTTTTAACACATGTTAACCTTTTCCCAGTTTGTCGTGTTTAACGCATTCTAACACATCTTAACACATAAGCATGCACCCATAGTCTATGTTTAGCATATTTAGGCACGTATAATCATTTGTACATCGTTTAAGCAAGTATAAGTATACAATCCACCACACGACCCATAATCTACACATATACTTAATTAGTTCATGTAATGTCACCAACAACGGAACCCGGTACTAGTGTATTCCCCAAAATGACTCCCAATGATCCTCCAGATCATTGAACCCTGGACAATCCTAATCTGACCCGACTCAACTAACCCAGTTAAGTTTGTTTATAAACGTTTCTCGCTAAGGTAGACTTAGATGTTACTATTATGTTTAAGCCGAACATGCCGGGTGTCACACCAACTGTTGAGCAGGAAAAAGACTTCTACCAGTCAGTGAGTAAGAACCTCTACCGATTGTTGAGCAGGTTTGATAGCCTCTACCAATCGTTGAGCAGGTTGTAGGGCCTCTACCGACTGTTGAGCAGGCATGATGACCTCTAGCAATCGTTGAGTAGGTTATTTGGTACTCTACTAACTGTTGAGCAAGTACTTCCTCCTCTATCAGTTGTTTGATTAAGTGTACCAATTATTACACACATAAATTGCAAATTGATAATATGTACATGTAAGCAATCAAGTATCAGGTATAGCATGCGAGTTGTAATAGAGTTGCCCTAGACAAGGTTAATGACTATAGGTTGTTTATAGCAAATAGTTTATATTTCATGACTTCTAGTATCAAATGTTCAAATATGGTAGATAATCGAATCCTCATGCATAACTAAGGATTAAGTTTGATGCAACACACGAACAAGTTTCAATAGTTTGGTTATCATGGGTAACTAGCTCATGTTTGAGAAGGTGAAGGATATGAATTTAGTTCTTGAAAGGATGATGAAAAATCTCGAAGCAGAATCAAGGTTGCGAGAGATAATGAATGTGAAGATGGTTGATAAGGAGTTTATTTTATAGTTAGGAGATTATGTAGCAGTGTAATTTGTGGGGTTAAAGTAGGGATAAGAAATAGGATGAAGATAGAGAATAGAGACAAGTAGAGTTGCAAGTGAGAGAAGCAAGTACTGGTTAAAATCCTAAGGTTATAAACTAGATTATTTTTCTAATAACCTAATTCCCTATAACCATGGCTCTGATACCAATCTGTAACACCCCAACCGATGGCGGAAACATCGAGGTGTCACGTAGTGATGATTGTTCAATACCTCATGGTACTAAATGAAAGTTGAATATTAAACAATTTACAATTCATCTTACAAGTAAATATTACAAAAGTGGATTATTATAAACTAGGTCCAAAGCTCCTATGTGTTCCAAGACTTGTACAACTTCCAATAGCAAATAAACCTGAAACATGTTAAGTTGGAAAGATGGGGGGTCAACTATAAATAGTTGGTGAGAATACATAGGTTTTGCATATACTTGAAAACAATATGTTGTATAGCAATCATTGTTGAAGTATAATAATGAGTAATGATAGAATATGAGTCCGACATGTAACAATGCGTCTTTTGTACAATCAAACCTTGTGTCGACTGAGACCTAACTCGCAAGTTAGTAAAAGTGTAACTGTTATCGATCATCCCTGAATTTATGCGGGGGGATGGGTTTGTCAGACCTATAACGCTATAATCTAAACAGACGGCTTGATCAATGTTAATGATTGTACTGTGTCTTTTTGTTACAGTCAAATGATAGAATGAGTAAATGATAGTGTAATTGAATCACAAGTTTCAACAATGTAAGGATGAGTAAATGATAATGTATAAAATGTTTAAACATGTTTCACCCCTAAATGTAAAACAGAAAAAAGGGCTATGTAAACTCACCTTAATGATAGTATTGAATCCCTTGATATAGAATAAATGTGGCACAACGATTCCAAGTATACCCTAAGTTCAAGATAATAAAATAAGTCTAAGTTTTCTAGTCTACAAGTAGTTCTAGGGTTCCTAATTTGGGGATTCGTAATTAATTAATCATTGAATTAAATGAATTTGTAAATAAAGAAATTTAGGGAAATGAATAAATAAAAAGACTTTTGCAAAATCTTGATTAAGGATGGTTGTATTATAACGTTGTAGATATAAAAATAATTTTTATAAAATTATTTTCTTAATAATTGAATATTTAGTATGTTTATATTTAATTGTCAAAATATGATATTAATGTATAAAAATATTAAAACTAATGAAGTTTCGAATTAAAATTCATATTTCTGTTCTAAATAAACAAAAATAATTTATGTAAAATTTTGGTATAAAAATAGTGAAAAATGAATTTATTATGATATATTTATGATTAAAATAACAGAAATTGATTAAAAATATTAAATAAACGATTTTCAAGAATGAAAACTTATTTCTGAAACACTTATTGATCTACAAGTTTACAATAATTTTTGTGGGATTTTATAACATTGTTTAGATATTTTTATAGAATTTTAAAATTATAATTGAATAAATTTGTAATATTTATAATATATATTAAATAAAAGATTTTTGAAAAATTAAAAATTGTATGATAAACCTAACCATTAGAATAACATAAAATAATTTTTATAGAATTTATAAGTCACTTTTGGTATTTTAAAACTATTTTAAAATGTAAAGAGTAAAACGAATATAAAAGAAAAGTTTTTTTTTTTTAAAAAAATTGTGTTTTGTGGGGATCGAAGTCGGATCAGAGCTGGCCCCTAAGACTTAACAAACGTTGTGAAACCCATCTGATCTACATCAGATTTGTTGATTTGTTTCACTTCGAAAATCATTGAACTTAAATGTCTGGGAGTCATGTTCCCCAAATTAGTTTATAACTCAAACAATTGAATCAGAAAACGTTGCAGATCAAGAACAAAACGTTAGGGCTTTTAGTTGTCTATGAAAACCGAACCTAAACATGTAAAATAATCACACTTACAAACTCATATCAATGCGAAACGTATGGAACAAGGCTCGCGCACCAATCACTTCAAATCGGCATTTAGAGGTTTTGATCATGGAAATTTATAATGGGGTTATGTTAATCGGCCCTTCTTGACAGTGTATGTGAGTTTAATTGAAATAAAAACAATTCTTCATGCTCATTTGGAGTGGGAGTCGATATGGGTTTTATAAACGGCATAACTGATTAGATGGATCCATAATTCACGCAGAATTGACAATGTTTACTGCATTAATTGACACGTACAAGGCTCTCGCACAAAATGGAAACGCCAATCTTGGAAAGAGGGTCAACAAACGCGTGAATTGCTCGTTTTTTTGTCGGTGGGTCGTGGTCCGGGTCCTGGATCTGCAGTCGGGTCATAGGGGTGGGTTTAAGGTTGTGGGTCGGGTATATGGACCTGGGTTGGGTTCGTTGGGCTCAGAGGGTTTCTTATTGTTTGAATTGGTTTTTTTGTTTAAATTAGTAATAGGTGATAAGTTTTAAGAAAAAAAAGAAACTAAACTTATAACTATATATGTATAAAACAAATTTTGAAACTATTTATTATTATTATTATTATTATCATTACCTAAAAAGAGATTTAAAATATTTTATAAAATATAATATATATATATATATATATATATATATATATATATATATGGGGTGGTTAAAATAAAAACCCACCTAAAATGAAGAAACATTGTAAACCCATTTATAGCCATTGATTAAACTTGATGGATTGTCTAGATTTATTCTCCATATTAAAATCCAATAAAGTACATTAAAGGAGGAGAGAGGGCATTAAGAAGGATATTAGAGTAATTGACCATTGCTTGCCTGTTGGTTACTGCATGCTTTGCAGACAACGTCAAATCATTCCCTCTCTCTATCAATAAGATCTCCCTCTCTCCTATTGCTTATACAAACCTCCCAAATTCAAAAATCCCCTCCAACCCTGTTCTCTCTAACTGTGCATCGACAGTGGTTCTTCATCATCAAACAAGATTATTTGAAGAAACCAAGAAAAACAATTAGTGATTACCCATCAATGAAAGGATGAGATCATTCATGGGGAGCCTATCTTTGTTTGCTCGACGGTTAGGTTCGAAGAAAAGTTCAAAAAGGTATATGTTTAATGTTTTTGATTACCATTACTATTTACTGTAAAAAAGTTTTGGGGGTTCTCGAGTCTGGTGCAATAAATTATTGGGTATCGAAGTTTTTGAATTTGGAATAGTTGATATTGCCTGAATTGGGGGTTCTCGAAATTGTTTATTAGGGTATGAATAATTATAGGGTATCTTGTGAATGTGACATACTCATGTTGAAAAGTTGATATGGCCTGAATACCTTTATACTTTGTTTGAAACAGGAGGAAAAGAAAACTTCTCATTTTGTCTGAGGATTCAACATCAAAAAGGCGTGGTAAACACACTAGAAAATCAACTACTGACCATGAAGAAGTAAAACGTCAATTAGGTAGGTGTTACATATATTATGGATATTAATGAATGAGGATATTTTGCTTTATAAATGATAGAATGTAATTATATTCTGCCCTGGTTCTATTTGTAGTTGTATTAATCCTGTATTAATGTATTAATGATGATATTTTCTTTATAAATGTTGTGTTGTTAGATTATGATTCGGACACACCGCTTGTCAATTTAAAGAGACGGTGTAAAAAAGTCGTCAAATATTGTCAGAATGATGATCCAGGGCCATCTACGGGGAAACCTACAGATGATGAGGAGGGAGGACAAACATCCATTGAAGCGTCTGATGATAGTGATGCGGAGTTTTCCGGGGCGGGAAAAAGTGATGATGGTGAGTCAAGCGTGAAGGCACATAAGGATAAGGGTCGGTATTAAAAATAGATTTTAAAACCATGTTAAGTAGATTACTATTCTTTAATTGGCTAATTGTTGTGTTTTGTGTCAAGCAGAGAAGCCGTCCTTTTTTTGTAACCGACGTCTTCGACAAGCAGTGAAAAATAAAGGTATGTGATTAAATGTGTTTTCGATTCTTTTCCGGTTACGTATGTAAATCAGTTTTATGTGATGTCGTTCAGCCATATATCCTGATTTTTATGTTTTGTAAAAGCAGACAAGAATATAGCATGTGGAGCAGTTCAAACAAAAGCAAAGAAAGGTGGAGCAGTTCAGATAAATTGATATTTACTCTGCTATTGTTACTAAAAAGTTAGGACCTAAAATTGTTACATGTGTAACAGGTAAACAAGCCATGCCTGTCTATGATGTGTCCTCGAGCTCACCGGTTAGGATGACCCGATCAAAAGCACGAGCGTTACAGATTTCATCTGAAATACCAAGGCCCAAAAATGTCAAACCAAAGAAGGCAAATAAACGTAAGACGGCAGAGAAATCGTGGAACGATGGACTTGAGCCTCGTAAGCAACGCAAAAGGTCAAAGTTGAACGAGTGGCTGGGAATACAGTTTACAAGGTGCATAAAAATACTAAGCGACGAACAACGGCTGGCGGTGAAGGAAATGGGGTTTGGCCGGCTGCTGAGTCTAAAAATGGATGGGATACCAGCGAAGTTAGGGCATTATGTTGTGGATAACTTCGACCCGGATAGTTTGGAGTTGACCTTGCCGTCTGCAACTCTTGCTATTGATGCTGAAGTCGTGCACAAGATACTCGGTATTCCGATTGGAGGGGTGTCTTTCAATGCGCTAGAGAGTAGGGACGAACATGATGAAGGGATATCTAAATGGAAAAAGAGGTACCCGCCGAGCAGATTTATATCTGCAAAACAAATGGTTGATATGATTGAGAAAGAGTCCAATAGTGAGGATGACTTTAATTTCCGTATGGATTTTATAATGTGCTTCTATACTATCATGGTTGATTGCCACAAACAAGGCAGTTTGAAGGACAACATACTAGACTATCTGACGGATGACTTGGATTTTGCCGGACTGGACTGGTGTGAGTTAGTAGTGGAGGTCCTTAGGAGTTGTAAAATTGGTTGGAGACGAGACAGTTTGGATCCACCTTTTACAGGCCCATTAACCTTTTTGACAGTAAGTTAATTTTTTATGTATGTTACATAGTGACATAGGTACTACTGACAGTATTTCTTTTATTGTTACTAATCATGTATACGACATCTATTTTGCAGCTTTTATACGTCGATAGTTTTAAATGCAAAGGTATTGATATTGATTCTTCAGTGGTTCCTATGAGTTTCTGTACATTCCAAAGGTTAAGAGACCGAGAAAGGATTGAAATAAAAGGAGGGGGTTTCGGAAGGGGTACTGTGAAACCGTTAACTTCATACGAGGGTGTGAAGGTTGGAATAGATGAACCAAGTATCGAGGTTTGTAACATGTTGTGTATTACAAACAAAACAGTTCATGTATTCCCCGTATTACATATATATGGTATGCTAACAAATATTATCAAACAGGAAAGGGTAGCAAGTGTGGGGGATCTGGTAGATGTTTTGATTAGAACGAGAAAGAGGGTTGAATCGGCCATCTGCAAATTAGATGAGGAGTATCCAGGTAGAAAAGAAGTTGTTGCTGTCAAGTCTAGGTATGGTGCGTTCATTAAAGACATGGGGAAGGCGAATGAGGTCGAAGCTGTTGCGCATGTAAATGCTGATGGAGAAATCTCCTCTATTAGCAGCCATAAGTAAATGTAGCACCATTGGTACATGTAAGTTTGATGTTTAAGCCCAATACCCAATTTTGTAAACTATAAATCCATTGAACTTCTATATCTGAAAATCAGCAGATAAGGCTGAACAAAGCAACAAAAAACAAGTAGCCGAGGATGATGGTTTGAGTTTGGGTGATTCGCCGCTGAACAAGTCCCCAATTACACGATCAAAAAAGAAAAGCGTTGGTGGCACGTCGGATGAGGCGGGGGCATTGGAAAGTCCAATTCTAAGCCAATACAGGAAGAATCTGCATGACAGTGCAAAGCAGAAAAATGATGGCTCAAAAACAGGTGTGTTTGACTGTTCCAATCATTAGGAACATTGTGTTTCACTGTTTATGTATTTAATACTATGCACATTCCAATCATTAGGAAACATTGTGTTTGACTGTTTATGTATTTAACATATGTTAACAGGAAATGAAGATCTGGCCAGGAGTTTAACCAGCAAATTTTCTGAGGTTAGTGAAGACGGGAAAAATGAACATCATGTAGCAGGACAATCAGGGGAACTACAACAAGAAGGTAAGCAGAGTAGCTAGGGTAGGTTCGGTTACATACGCATAGTATTCACATAGGTCAGCAGGTGGGGAGTATTTGTTAAGATTGTAATGTTATGATCTGTTCCAGATGTCGATGCCAGCAGACAAATTGCTGAGAATGTGTTAGATGATGTGGCACCCAACTGCAATGAAGAGGAATTGGTGAGCACACAACCATTGGCTGCAACACAAACGAAGAATTAGGTAAAAAATGAATTCTTTTTTATACACATGTAAAATCGTAAAATCCACATACTGAAAATTGACTACGTGTGAAATGTTAATTAACTTTAAGGACGGGATAATATTGTTGTTTCGGAACTGGATCCGCCAACCAATGAGATTGAACACGAGTTTGTGAGCACACAACCATGGGCAACAACACAAAGTGAACCAATAGGTATGCCCGTGGACTATTATAAAATTGTCTAATGTATACAACTGTCTGATGATTGTTATCTGGTGACGTATGTTACATTATTTTTAGGCGGCACTCCAGCACATGAAGATACTGCCAAAGACACCAAGGATGAATCAGGTGTGAAGGTGGGAGACACAAAAACAGATGAACAAATGCAAGAGGACAAAACAGGTATTATTATAAAACCATATACTAAGCACGTATTTTTAACGTTGTATTTAAGTTGTATTTAAGGCGATGAGAAAATTTCCACCAGCGAAGCAGAGGTGACCACAACCAGCAACAAAGAGTCAGGTATGATATTGTAAATTTTATAAGTACATGCATAGCTGATATGAATGTGTTATAAGTGGGCTCGTGCGAAAATGTTCTACAGAAGTACAGCCGGATAGGGCAGAATCTAGTGATAGGGGCAAGCAGGTTGCTGAAGCGGGGAAGATACACAAGCAGGTACGCAAATAAAACAAAAATGAAATATGTTTATAATCCACAAAAAGGTCCACAGATTATTTGGGGTAATACATTTGCAGGAATCTCCTGGAGATTTCCATGTATGTCGACACCAGATAGCAACGATGCGCCAACTTTTAGCTTTGGCCTAACACAGCCAGAACTAGCAGATCAGGGGGAGTTGGGTGTGAATTCAGTTCTTAAAAATAAAAAATACAGAAATGTTAGATAAATGCTCTGTGTTATAAACAGTTTTTAATGCTTATCTTACAGGATCTGTCACAATGTCCCAAAAAATGGAATGTGGTTTGAAGGACCAACCAGGTGAATCAGGTATCAACTCTATATGTTACCAATGTTGAACTGTTGGAACAGATCACTCAGCTAACGAAAGTTGTGACGTACGTTACAGATGGTGGCGGTGTGGCTCCAAATGAAAAGACAGTTTATAAGGACGTTGTCGCATCAACGGTGTATCCGTTAGTGCAACCCGTGAGTTCATATGACGCACAGACTCAGGAATACAATGAGTTTGGCCCTGGTGGTAATCTGCAGGTAGATGATGACAACATGACATTGGCGATGCGTCAAGAAATGATTGCAAAGATGGATGCAACCAAGCGAAACCCCCTACGTGAAAGGAATGTGACCTACGTTCATAAGTCACCGTTTCACACAAGGGGGTAAATTTGGGAGAGGGGGGTCACAAAGGATGATGATGATGTGTGGAACTTTGTTTACAGGGACGAGGATCCGTTGAATATGTTGTGTGGTTCTGAGGAAAGAAGGAGGGTAGCCATAAGGAATCGGTAAGTAAGATGAACAATGTATGTGGTAATAACTTGTTGAACTGGTGTAACATGTGTAACTTGTGGCATTTTGGTTTATGCTTTTTCCAGTCTAGAGCATGGAGAACAGGTGGAAAATGTAGACATACCAAATGATGAAATAGATAATGCACTTGCCAAGTAAGACCATGACTTTTTTTAAACTTATAAGACTGCTTCCTAAATTTATCTTGGTTAATATATACAGTGAGGTGTTATTTAAAAGTTTATGTGACGTGGAAGCCACACGTAGCATGATCAAAACTTTGAAGCCGGGGAAGCAGGTCATGGATGTGATAGTTGACTGTTGGGTGGATGTATTGAACTACGAGGAGAGGTTGAAATCGGACGGGGCACCTCTTCGTTTGTTTGTAAGCACAACCACAGTGGTAAGTTATTTAAAAAGCCAACATCGGTCTACGTATGTTATGAAACTGCTATTGAGGCTTTTTTTTATTTTGCTAACAAAAAAAATAGGTTCCATGGATGCTTAATGATACCAAGTGTGATCCAATCCGACGAAATTCAAGGTTTTCAAGCGCGATGTCTGCTGCAGTGCCGGCCTATGAGACCAACCGTGACTTCAAACGATATGATATCGTCTTTTTCCCGATCCTTGAAAGGGCCCACTACTACTTATTGGTCTTTGAGCTAAAGAATATTGCCATAATGCTGATTGATAATGACAAAAAGCGAGGGAGGCGAACGTGCAAGGATAATGCTGACTTTCACAAAAAGGATACTGTACACAAATATGTAAGTTGCTTTAATCACAGTTGGAAAGCGTAAATAATAAAACATTGGTGATTTAAAACAAATGTTTTTTTTCGCTGACGTATTATTTTTGGGTTTCATGTTCCACGATTATTGAAGAAGCACATGTTTGTGGAGTTCCTTAAAAGCATCAACCATCCGAATGCGGGAAAGATCGGAGGGGCAGAGATACATAGGTTGGATGTAGAGTGGGGAACGGCTGGTAATGCCACGGATTGTGGCGTCTTCCTAATGAGACACATGGAGAGATTCATGGGGCTTCATGTACCGTTTGAATGCAATTTCAGTAAGCATTGGCGCACTAAAGAAGGGGAGATCAACAAGCTACGGTCCAAGTTCACAGCACATATTTTGCGTTCACCGGTTAACACAAAGAAGGGTGAGGTGGAAGCTAGGGCACATTTGAAGTAAGGAGGAACGTTCGTGAAGGGGGGGTTGTTCAACTATGTATGACAATTATGTAGTGTTTTAAACTGTTTTTTGGGTGATAATACACCTAACATACTGTTGGGTTCTGTAACATAACTTAACTAGTATGGTCACCTGTTGAACGCCTAACTACGTCGCTTATAATATTATTCTGTTGCGTAAGGTATTCTGAGTGTTGTTGATAGTGGGTTATAGGATACTACATAAGAGAGGGTTAATATGTTATTTTACTACTTAACAAATCTGTTACATACATAACAGATAGCTACATGGTCAGAGTGTGACATACCATACTGGTCTTAAACAAACCCATGATAATAAGTAACTACATAGACAGTCCTTAATGAGGAATGTACGTAGACAACAACACATAACAAAAGTACGACTACCCCGCAAAAGAAGTTAATCAACAAAAGGATAACCATCGTAAGTTGCAGCCATTACGACGAGAATGATCCATACTGCGCTTCCAAGCTCAGCTCCGACAATTCGCTGTCCTCGTCTTCCCAAGGGTTATAGCTTGCCCACCTAGCGAGGGTATTTGGTGAATTTGGACACAATGGACAACCGCAATACTCGTGATCATACTCAACACCTGGACATGCAACGGCCGATATTGGTACATCCTCTTTGGTTACCGAGTACGCAGTGCCAACTGACACCCCTCCCTCAACTTCCATCTGTGCATCGCCCGATGTCGCCTGTGTACTATAACCATCTTCTATCATTGTGGTGTTGATGCCTTTGTTCGGTAGTGTGCTCTCGTTGGTATCAGTAACATTCTTCCAACCATGAATGGCTTGGTGTTCGGTACGCTCCAGTAACGCCCAAAAATCAGTTATTTTTGAAGTGACCTCCTCTTCGCTTTTTGTCTTCTGGCGCTTGGCTGCATGAGGGTTTGAAGGGCTTTCCATTTGCAGAAAGTGTTTCTTTTGGTAAGTTAGGAACACTATTATTATGGGATGGAACTTTAGTCTATTTAACCAAAATGGGGTATAAAAACTAAGTTCAAGGATGGGTGGTTGGGTGGTTGGTGATAATTTAATTTGTGTTTATTGGTATAGTGGTAGACTTTGCTTTATGTCAAATCAACATGTCATAAAGTTGTTGGGTGATAGGGAGTGTTAAATTTATATTTTATTCTCTTCATTTGTTACTTTGTCAAGTACATATTTTATTAGATTTTGGTAGGTTATCTTCCGTACCAAATCTACAACACATACCCATGTGTCCTGTCCATGGGCCCACAAAAAAATGATATGTAATATAGGGGATGTAATATAATAATCAGATTGCCCCAGCTACTTTTTTGTTGCGTATGTTACCAATGGGGCCCCTGTTACCAATAATGTAAAAGACAGAACATAATAAGTAAAACACACCACATTATATATTACAAACCACAAAATAGCATATCTAGTGGGTGAACATTATACATAAAACTAGTTGTACCAAAAAAAAAATAGAAGTAGCTGGGGAACAACAAACACATGAAAATGTGGCAACCATGTTACACACGTAACAACAAAGGGACTGCATGTGCTTCTAACTGTTACCAGTGTCCAACATGGTTCAAAAAGCAGAGATTAGTAATGCTGCCCCATTAATTGCCATCAACTTGCTTTAGGCTTTCCGGGCTTGTGCCGCCTCCTCCTTGGCCCTTTTCATTGCAGCAACCTTCTCACAATTCCTTGCATCAAGATCCGTGACATATTGGTGGCAGTTGTTGCATAAGCGTGGGGCCTTAGGCATTTTCGGACGCTTTGGGTTGCCCTTCTCACCAGCTCCAGAGATTCTTCGAGTTTTCCCACAACCCTTGTTGCGTGCCACATCAGGATTGGCAACCACAATTTCAGTATCAGCCGATTGGCCAATAATTTCTTCCACGTCCGATGGAGACGGTTGATCCGGAATAACAGAAATCGATTCCCTGGATAACAAGTGCAGTTTGATAGATTTGAGCTGCTCAATCAAGTCCGCCAGCGCGGTTTCATCTGTTCTGGCAACATCAACACATTCAGTTACAAGTTCAAGTACATCATTCATCAACAGAGAACCTGGATGAGTGTCAACACCGTAACGGCCAGAATGGAGAACACTTTCTTGGGTAGAATATCACGTAACCACCTGTCGACCACATATTGTTGCGGGATGCGGTCAACTTTCTTAATCATGTAAACTGCAAAGACATGGCGGCAAAGGTAGCCAAGACGCGTAAAACCTCGGCATGAGCATTCAGCCGTTGAATCAATGCTATCAAACCGCACCTGCATCATTGTAGAAATGGTAAGACCTATGGAGTGCAACAAGTATTAAAACTACTAAATTATAACTACTGTGTAATCCAAAGTCATGCACATACTGTACACTGACAAAGTATCTTGGCACAACTAACTTGTTACACATGTAGCAAAATTTCTAGCATTTATAAGAAACTTCAGGGAGTTTTGACAGAGAAAACCTAAACAACCAGAAGTACAAAAAAGTCAAATAGCATATATGGTGTTTGGTACAATTAACTTGTTACACATGTAACAGGAGGGTTTATTATGTCTAGCAATAATATTCACCCTAAAATCACATGGGCTACAGTACAAGGTCGAATACCCCTGATTGGTGTGGTACACGTAACTTGTTACACATGTAGCAGCATTTTTTTAATAGAAAAACCTAAAAGACAAAGAAGTTGAAAAAATGGGTACATGACAAGTGTTAAAACATAGTAACTTGTAACACATGTAGCATGAGGTTTTATTATGGCTAACAATAATATTTATAATTAGGGCAGAAAAACATAACAATGGTGACCATATTAAAAGTCGAATACCCTGATATGGTGTGGTACAACTAACTTGTTACATAGGTAACAGAATTTTGTTAAACATTTATAACAATAATATTAGTAGTTTTTAACAGAAAAAACTAAAACACGGGAAGTTGAAAAAATGGGTACCTGGTAAACATTGGTAACATCACGACGCTTGTCAAGTTGGGTGACTGAAAAGACGGTAGGCATGTTGTCATGTTCATCAACATTCGATATGTAGCACGAAAACTTCCCCTTCACAATCTCCTTCTTAACTTCCTGGAACACATTATTGGTGTACAGACTAAACGCATGCTGCTCAATGGCTAAGTCCGTAGACCCATAAAAAACCGTCGATGAGTTTTGTACTCGGCAACACGCTGACGGTAACGTTGGCTATCGAGACGGGATTCAAAACATAACATGAACTGAACAAGTGTGTGGGCACCAGTGGAATTGACTTTGAATGCGCTGTTGGAACTCTCACTTCTGGATGTTGTTTTCATCAAGCATGACATTGGAATCTCCCTGAAGTACGCCGGCACCCCCAGTTCCTTGATTGCAAACATATCGCTCAACCACTGGTTTTCCTCAAGACCGAATGTCTCTAGCAGCGCATTCCATCGAGATTCAAATGTTGAAGGTTTTATGTAAATGTTCCACACCAATTTGTGAATGCAGGACCGAAATCAGTGTTGGCTAAAAGATCAATAGCAACCTAGGTGCAGAAGCATAAATAAAGGTAAGACATCTTTAACATGTGCGTGAGGATCTAACTATACCATAACATAATACAGAACATGCGTGCCTACATAACATTACCTTGTTGGGTAGTTTTTTCATTATATGCACATACATAGCCTGTGGCGAGCCTCACTGAACACTTGTGGTACAGCCTGCATCATCGACGGGTCTTGGTCAGTCAACACTAGCCTGGGCTGTGAACCATGAGCTTTTAAAAAACATTCAAGCAACCAAACGTAGGAATCTATGGTTTCATTAATTATCAATCCTGCACCAAAGGTCACACACTGCTTGTGGTGGTCCACACCAGTGAAAGGGACAAATATCATGTTGTACCTGCACATTATATGAACATATGCATGTTATTTACATATGTTAAGCAGTAAAAAATGCAACACATAAAACTTGTAACGCACGTTAAAGTAACTTACTTGTTTGTGTTGTATGTTGCATCAAACGCTACAACATCACCGAAGGCCTTATAGTTCAATTTTGAAATTTCATCCGCCTAAAAAACAGAATGCAGTTTACCATCGCGCACCACAAAGTCATAAAAAAAGTCTGGCAAGTTTTCAAGCTGATCACGCAAGCGGTCAGGAATAAAGACGAGTCCCTCTCACCAATAAAAATTCGAAGCTCCTTACTAAAGTTCTTGAAATCAGAAGCAGTTCCATGCACATTATGGTGACCACCTTTAAGAGACACTAAGTACCGATGAGCTTTCACAGGTCCAACTCGATTTAGAGACATGTTATGAATGAATTGTTTGGTTGAGAAAGAAAGTTTACGAGAAATCTTACTAAGGTCAATGTTATCTTTATCCCATAGCTGATGGTTATGAACATCATTGAAACGAATGACTTTAAACAACGAACCCCCATAAGTGATTGACACTAACACATGGGCTTGGCAGTTCGAAAGGCTGAACGAAGTTTTACGAGGTTTAACAGAAGATTCATCTAAAGTGTCAAAGGTTTTGTTAACCTGAGGTTTACCATATTTGCAACAACGCATGTACTTATGTGTCGGTTCCCCATCCAAACCTTGGTTTGTCCCTTCTTAACTGAAAAACCGACCTGCTGGGCATATTCTTTATACATGGACATTGCAGCCTCAAACGTCGGGAAAGTCTGACCAATAGCAGGCAAATACCGGGGGCTCACATTGGGGATCCAGAATTGGGTGCCGTTCGGGGTTGCAATAACATAGTACGGCTCAATGTCTTCATTTTCACCTGTTAAGTAAAAAACATCTTAGATTTCTATATTTATGGTCCCCTTATGGTTGATCATGATAGATTACTATAGTTTATGAAAGTATGTGTTACATACGTTATAAGTCTAAATTTTTTTTTAAGCATCTTGTACCTAAAATATATAAGACACAAAAAAGCTATAAAAAATATATATTCAGATAAAAAATTTGCTACAAAAAACAGCTTCTATGTAACACATGTAATATATATAATGTAGATTCTGTCCATAATTTAAAAAATTTCTGCTTTGGCCAAAAATAGCTATCACCACACACTACTATCACCACCACAACCACTAGTAGTAAAGTCCATGTTTGGAAAAAGTTGCTTACTAAACTCAACACCTACATATATCTCTTCATTTGCTCCTATTTGATTTCCATCAACAAGCTCCCCTCCATCAACATTCCTCAACAAAGATGAAGACCCAGATGAGGAACCAGCATTAAGGCCTGTAAACAACAAAAAAATATAAAACATTACAAACCACACTAAAACAAAAAAACTACAAACCCTTAGATGATGGTGCTAGGAAACCCAGTAAAAAACATCCTAACACTATGTAACCCTGTTAAGAAAAAATATTGGAAACTTTGAGACAACTATAACTACCTCACTATAACTTTGACAACACTATAAACATGAACAACCAAAAAAATGCTACTTTCTAAAATATATAAAACCCTGCTACTTTCTAAAATATATAAAACCCTATGATCATGAGCAGGCGATTTTAAGAACTGTAACAGTACTATAACATACTAGGCAATATTATATCATCGGCGTTAAAAAAATCATGTACAAAGCTTGAGATCCAGAATCACCACTATCATGCTCTGTTTCTGATACAAAATCAGACGGTGCATGGTTGTTGACAGAATCCACGATCATTGAATGTGGATTGATTTGAGGATTCGATTCCATCGCATGAAAGAGTTAATGAGGCAGGAAGAACTTTAAGTGAAGTTATTGAGGTTTCAGTGAAGTTAATGAGAGGAAGAAGACGGCCCAGAAGAAGACATTGGTGTTGGTGTATATTATTGAGAGTGAAGGGGGGGGGGGGGAGATATATGGGGAAAGTAAATAATAATGATCTAGATTTTTTGGTACAATCAGGTGTCATAACATAGATGATCCAACCAAAGGCAAAAGTCTAATATACCCTTTCCCTCCAAAAGAAAGCATAGTGATGTGGATTAATGAGAACCACTAGTTAGGTTTCCGGGAGTTTTTTCGTTTTAGAGGGTTTCTCTTTTCCCTTTCCCCTATATATATATATATATATATATATATATATATATATATATATAAGTTGTACAAAAAGAAGTATAAGATGGGTAAAATGGCGATTTTATTAATTTAAAATTTGGAGAAAACACGTGATGTTACAGTTAGTTGTTTGCTGACGTGACCATTTTTTTTGATGTGGCATAGTGACGTCACCATGCCACATCAGCAAAATGGCCACGTCACCATCAGAGCTGGCCCTGGGGTGGGGCAAGCCGCACCCCCGGCCGAGGCCCATTTTCCCGAGGGGCCAAAATTTAGTATATCATTTGATGGTTTTCTTAGAAGTTTGACAAGATATTAAATATACAGTTAACTAGCTGATTACCCCGGGAAAGTCCCGGGGTTGAAAATTTTAATATGACTTAATAAAAAATGATAAAAGAAGAAAACTCAAATCACGAATTGCATCACAACTATAACATCAATTATCTACAATCAGAACAAAGAAATATAAACCATTTCGACTGTTACCGTATCCCCTAACGTTTATTAGTGGCCTTGCATCAGGAAGCTTGGCTTCTATTAGAAAATTCTTGGTCTTTTCGGCATCGTAGAAATTGACTCTCTCATCACATGTTCAAGCTCCTAAATTGTCCTGTTTTGATAGCTGCTAGCTTCAATATACTTAAAATGGATGTCATGATCATTACTGCAATAATACCCAACATAAGTCATTGCATGTAGACAACTGTTAGATTCATTTGTAGACCTTAGCCAAACTTAAGGAAATGGTTATGTAATATTTAGGCCTCTAAAGTATGATAAATAGGAAAACAGGTCATTCCCTGTATATTAAAGATGAGTAATAGCAACCCAAGATCCAAAGTGCTAAGTATACATTCTCTCATGTGCATTTTATTGTCATCAAGGCATTTCAAAACACCCGTGTGTTTCGGCGGCTCAAACCTTACTCAACAACACTTGAAATCTTACTACTTGAAATCATTCTATCATGATACAATTCAAAACGCCAAATCGGTTAGACGCAAGACCAATGGAACCATACATATACATAATAACTAAGCAATGATAATTAATAAACTAATAACATTTACAGTACACAGAACTACATATATTATATTTATCACATGAATGCAAAACATCCAAGCTGATTCTTTCGATATGTTTTGTAAAAAAATTAAAAGAATAATAACATATTTAAAAGGGGTTATAAAAACAAACCTTGGATTTAAGACTACGAAGTTGAACTTGTGTGAACTTGCCTTGAGCGAAGCCAATGATCAGACACAAGAACCCTTTCAAACTTAGACATCTTTAACAAATCAAGAAAATAAAAAAATCTGCAAATACCCATTTGTATAAATGCAAATCAAGATAGGATTAACAATGAAGAACATAATAAAGACATACCCATTAATTAAAAAGACTAAATTAAAGCAATACATACGTACTCGTAGGGGTTTTGTGCGTGTCGAGAATGTAGAATCATATACCTTGAAGTAAAAGGTTGGAATGGTTATGGTTTTGGTCTGCAATGCCGGAAGAGAACGCGATCGAAGATCAAAATAACCGAAAAACTGCCACCTATAACCCAAACATAAACTCAGTCAGTTAGTCAAACATAAACCTGAAAGGATAAATAAACAGTTAGTCAATTAAAGAATAACTTTTTAACCGCTAATCACCATGTCTATATATTGTTGTAAATGATAAAAATAGAAGACTTTGCAGATAAATAAAGAGAATAAAAAGCTGGTTTTACCTCTTCAGCGAGATACTTTTTCGGCAATTTCTTTACTACTTCAGGTGGATATCCACTGAAAATGTTATAACTGTGCAGAAACAAACATATTGAGAAGATATATCCAAGCATATTAAAATAGTCACTTATGTAATTGTGCCACATCAGCAGCCCAACTGCTATTTACAGGTTTTACCTCAATTTCTATTTGTATCAGTGTCAAGTCAAAAAGATTTTAGTAAAAAAGATGAAAGATGTCAAATAGTTGAAAGGGTCAAACAGGGTGAAACTCGTACAAAGTTGATTCTTAATGCATATAACCTCTAAACTTGACAAACAGTAAAGCGTAAACAAACCTTGAGAGCAAAAATTAAAGACAACAGCGCACAAAGTCAAACCTGCAAAACCAAACACTAAATTATTAAATAGCAAGAAACAGGGAAAAAAATGTCAACAACCAAGAAGCATAAACACATGAAACTCTCTAACACATGGCCTGGAAGAGAAGTCGGTTACGTTTTTTTAGAGAATCCATACTCGACCAGTGTCAACATTTGACCCTAAAATGGTAAAATACCATTTTATAAAAGGTCATTTTCTCAACCAAATAGTGGCTTATACACCAGTTTAATCAAGAGTATCAACCAATTTGACAATAATTAAGCTTAACAATCATACACACCAACCTGATATCCAAAGATAACTAACCTTGCACAAGTCCAGACTAAGTTGGCCAAACTATGACAAGTCAAAATTATTTGATTATACTAATTGTCTAATTCAAAATAAAAAAAGCCTTACACTATTGTTTATATCTGGATATAAAAGAGTATAACACTTATTAGCTTCTAAAATGATATACACCTCTGTATATTTTCTATTCAATGAGTAAAACACTCCCCTGCACATAATTTCTACCATGTCTTATAACCACATGCGGATCATTCAGTAACATGTATGAATAATAATTTAATAATATTAAATATTTAACAGACTTCGCTAACAATTATGTTTGAAAACTTAATAACTTCAATTACTAATTCAGCCAACATAAATGGAAGATCTCGTCCAGAATTTGGAGAATCCGCTCTAGTTGACTCATCATTGACTTTCTCATCATCACTAACAGTAGTAATTGCAGAACTTAACAACATAATAATTATAATCAATTATCAATAATATAATAATAAAAGGTTACCTTTATTTTGGTAATAGAAGAAGAAACTAACCAAAACATGATCAATGCATAAAGGAACCAAGCCATCCTGGTTAAACCAGACAGTTCTAACCTTTATAAAAAAAATAAAAAAACAAAATTAATTAATTAGAAAAAGAGGGGTTTTGGATATAGAACCAACCAACATAGGTTGAAATATAGGATTAGGAATCGTACCATTGACCAGAGAATGAGGGATGATGAAGATGCCAAGATGTCGAGCAATTTTGATTGGAACTTTGGGATGGTGATGCGAATGGGGGACGACTGAAGGAGTTTTAGAGTTTCAGAAAATAGAAGACGAGGTTGATTGAGAATATTTGAAAAATAGAATGAGAAGAGGCGGATGAAATTTTAGGGTTTTTTAGGTTATTGTTTTTTTTTGTTAAATAAGGAAAATACTCAAAAACACCAAAAACACTCAATTATTAAGGCACGTGACACTCTCAAGGAGAGGTTAAGGCCTCCATTGCACGCCACGTCAGCATATACATTTTCTTTTATATATATTAATAGATAATAGATGCTATATTGAAAATGAGCCCATCCTAGTGGTATGGGTGATATTGTGTTTCCTCTTGTTGCCTTATTCGATCCTTGTTAGTGACATCTTTTTTTCAAGTTTTCCATCTAAACACGTGACTGTCCTCATTTCTTTCTCTACCAATTTTTATCTTTAAATTCCCTTTAGTTTAAATCTATTTAATTTCTGTTTTGTTTTTCAAATATATCTAAAATTAACTAAAAGACGTTTTCTAGAATATATAGAAATGATTTGTAATAAAACAAGCTTTGTCCCAGTAATTCTAAACAATTATAGAACTTCTGTAAACCATAATATAAATTTTATTTAAAGCGGAGCAGGTGTTTGTTTCGACATAAATTTTGTTCAAAGCTAAGTTGGGTCAAATATCATATATATATATACTTTTTTTCAAAATACACTTGTGCGTTTCGAAATGCTTATTTTTTCTAAGGGCCTTTTTTAGGCTCGACTGAGGTACTTAAATCCTCGGGACCGGCTCTGGTCACCATGCCACATCAGCAAAAATAGCCACGTCACGATGCCACATCAGCAAAAATGCCCACGTCACTATGCCACATCAGCAAAAATGGCCACGTCAGCAAAAAAACTAACCATGGTTAGTCCGAGGGTGACACCAGCCAAGAAGTTGAAAGTATAGTGTGGTGGTGAACAGTTTTGAAGTTCAGTGTGTGAGCGGCCAATAATCAATAGTTAAGGGTGTTAAAATCCAATTTCCCTTATTTTTATTATCCAACTTAATACGATAAGTTAAATAATACGCACCTTTATTTCTATTTGTATTCAGCCGTTACCAGGTGACTATGGAACTTGGATTGAGAAGTATAATTATCCTGTAGGTAATACCAAAATTCGGACTTTGGATTCGCAAATGTTTGATATTAAAGTCTTAAGCATCACTAGCAAGTATTTCTTCTACCATGGATGGAAATCCATGATTAAAACACTGAATTACCCATCTGGGTGTAATTTTGTGTTTCTATTTGAGGAAAACCTAAATTGTTTTAGAATGATTACTTTCCATCATGATGCGATATGTGCACCTGATCCATTTTTCTATTGCAAAGTTACTGACCCACTTTCATGCGACAAACGTCTAGTATGTGTTATTACTATCTTAATACATTCCATACAATTCATTTTATACAAAATTATATATTAATGTATTAATAGTGTTTGCAATATTGCAGCATGTAAGTTGCTATGTTCTTCAAGGAAAATTCAATAGACAGATTCCACTTGATCCAATCACTGTGAGAGTTGTTCAAGGTCACGTATTTGAAGTCCAACTTGAAGGAATAGATGTTTATATCTATATAACTCAAGGATGGCTGTATATAAAGGAAAAGTTTTCAATAACCAGTGAACATCTGATTGTGTTTGAGATCATTGATGAGGTTAGTTACTCATTTTATTAATTTATTTATCTTTCAATCTTTTTTAAATATTGTTTTTGCCGATTAATGTTTACGGCTTTTGTATTGTTGGTTGTGAATAAAATAGGTTACCTATAATTTGTCCCTGTTTGAGAAAAACAAACTAACTCTTCCTCCTGAGATGTGGAAGTATGATGTTAAAAAGGAGGATGATGATAATTTTTTATCAGGAAGGAAGAAGACATCATAATTGTTTCTGATGACGATAGCAAAGAGAATGAAGACAATGGTATGGATGTTAATGATCAAGAAGCGGATGCTGATGAGGATGTAGGTGTTCCTGTTGTTTTCAAAGTTGACAATCATTTTGTAAGTGCAATTTCTTTAGTTCTATATCTTTTAATCATATGCATGTATAAATCGATTTTTTATTAATATGCCATACGAATTTCAGTTTTTGTTATGATTTATTTAGTTATGTATTGTGTATTAATATGGCATACGTGTTTCAGTTTTAGGGTTCATTGATTTCATACATACGTGTTTCTTTTTGTAGCGTATGAAGAAGGATTGGGCCAAAGATAACCATTTGAACAAGAAGAGAAGCTTAACAATTTCTGATGGTGAGGGTCATAGTTGGGGAGTGTCTGTTGGAGTGGAGCAGTCAGATGGAAGATATCGTTACAACATCAAAGGGGTGATGGCTTTTGTTGCTGATATGGAACTGCATTATCAAATGCATTTCCTTTTTTTTTTTCAAGAAACAAGGTGTCTTCAAGCTCTCTAATGTTGTTAGGGGTGATGGTAATTAGGTTGGTAAGTGGTTGTTTTTTTGCTTTAAGACAAGATTTGGTGGGTAACTTTTGAACATGATGAATGGTTGGTAGTCACATACTTATGCACGTTTACTACTCAGGTAGTAATGCGTGATTTTGGGTTTTTATATGTTTATGAACAATATGATTTTGGGTTATGATTAGTAGTCAACTACTTATGATTTTGAATGTGATGAATGATTAGTAGTAATTAACTATTATTATTGCACAGTTTGCAAAAAAATGTCACCAATGTTTGACTATTTATGTCAAAATAGAGTTACAATGTTTGACTTTTTATGACAACGTTTTTATGTCAAAGTTTATAATTTGTGATTTATCATCAGTGTTTTCAGACCCGGACCGGACCGGCCGGTCAGACCGGTCGGACCGGGAAACGGGGCCTAGGCCGGTCCGGGTCATGCTACAGGACCGTTCATGCAACGAATCGGTGGTGGGGCCGGCGAACCGTTGGTCGGACCGGGAAACCGGTGAGATTAGCGGTCGGACCTGTGGAGATGTAAGATGAAAAAAAAAAAGAATGCCTGACCGGAATTGGCGAGTGACTGTAGAGACTTCGACGGTCTGCTTAAGATAAAGTGAAGAAGATGTCTTCAATAATTTTTTTGTTTTTTATACAAGGGAATCAACTGAAAACAACCTCTTCAAAGATGCACCAAGTCTCCAACATTATGCTTCTAAGTTTTGATCTGGTTGATTTTTTGAAGAAGAAGATAGATGTAAATTTTTATTAATGTGAAATGGGGAGATTTCGAAGTCTTATCTGCAAACATCAAGTCTAGAAAAATAAAGTCACTAGGTCTACAACCTATTATCATATTCAAGATTTATTTACTTTTTCTTTATTAATTCTAATATACAAGACATTTTTTCTAAAGTTTTTTAATCTTTTTTCTTACTTTATGTTTTATTATTTTCCGGTAAAGATTTAAAAGCATGTATACATACATATATATGTATATATGATATGCGGTTCTTTAATCCGGTCCGACCGGTTAGACAGGCCCGACATCCGGTCCGGTTCTGAAACATTGTTTATCATTGATGAATTGTTAGTAGTCATAAACATAACCATTTTCACATATTGCTAAAAATTGCAACATCAATGATTGTTTATGTCAAATTATAGCACTGTTTGACTTTTTATGTCAAAGTTTTTAATTTGTGATTTCTCATTTATAAATGGTTAGTAGTCAAAACTAGATTTATTACACAATTTGATAAAAAAAAATTTAAATCTTTAAGGTTATTTTTTTTTATTATTTTTTTTTTGTCAAAGCATGACAATGTTTGACTTTTTATGTTAAAGTTTTTAATTTGACTTAATCATTGGTGATTTATTTATATGTATAGATTTGTGATTTAACATTGTTGAATAAGATTAATTAGTATGTTTGAAAACATAGTACTTTTTTCATAAATCATTAATAGCACAGTCAAAGTAACCATTTTTTATGTAAATTACAATCACTCTAATTGTAACTGTCAAACTATTTTTTTGGTAGATTTTAGACTTTAACATTTTCATCCGAATTAATTTATTTTTAAAAATTCAAAAATTAAAATTTAAAAAAACATCCGTTTTATAAAGTCAACTACATTTAAAGACACAAATATATGGCTAATTCGTTGATTTATCAAATTTACTATTTTTAGGTTATAATTAGCATTTATCATGATTTGCACAATTTTGGAAACATCTAATTTTAATAATTATGATTTCCATTTGATTAATAAAGTTTAAACATAATTGAGTTATTATTAATTATTAATCACACACACACACACACACATATATATATATATAACCGTTTTATAAAGAAATTTAAATTTGTTTTTTTATAAAATAATTAATACACCTGATTTACCTTATATATAATCAATTTTGTATATTTATTTTTGGTAAATAAAGCATGTTTACATATTATTTTCGTTAATATGATTATAATGATTTAAATTTTGAAATTTAATTAATTAATCTTATAAATGTTTACTTTACATAAAAAAAACTTTACTTTATTACATGTATAAAGTACATTATAAATAAAGAAGCAAAGGAAATCGAATAGTATCAGTAAGTTTTCAAAGTTTATTTTCTTCAACACTTTACGAGGTAAGTTTTTAAATATTCATTTTGTTCCTTACCTAATATTTTAATTTCCAATCGTAGGAAGCAATATAATTTTGATATACTTACTATAAACTATAGGATTATGGATCCAAATAATGCAACTTTTTTCAATGACCTCTCTTGGTGGAGGAGTCAATACACACTCAAAGTTAAGGTACTTAGAATTTCGAGACGGCCAAATTGAAAGACAACCGGGGAAACACTTTGTCTTGATATGGCTCTCATGTATGAACAGGTTATATTTAAACATATTTTTGTTTTCAATTATTTTTTACACAACTTATTGTTACATTATCTCTGACGTAATTTCATTTGTTTCTTTTAATTATTGAACATGGCTCCAAAATGAAAGCTGTTGTATGGAATAAATTTATGAAGAAACATGAAAAAATTTTACGAGAAAATAAGACTTATTATATCTATAACGCACAACTAGCTGAAAACAAATCTGTGAAATATTTTGACAAAAATGAAATATTCTCCTTTACATTTGAAACCAATATTATTAAGTGTAGCAGGTTTGATGGAAGTCAATACGGTTTCAATTTTTCGTCTTTAGAGTTAATTAAAGCTGGTAACCTGTCTCAAGATTCAAGAATTGGTTTGTTTACTTAGCTTAAAAAAATTTATATTAGTCTTAAAATTTTGTTATTTTTTATTTATATAAATTCCTTATTTTTTTTTTGTTTTTTAGATTATATTGGTTATGTTGAAGAATGGAGTCCACCAGAACAAATAGAAACGAAATCTGGGTTGAAAAACAAGATGAACCTTTTCTTGAATGATCTAGAGTATGTCTTTTATTTTTCAAAATCACAATTTCTTATTTTAAGTTAAATCATAGTTTTGAGTTTTGGATATATTTTAACCAATATTATATTTATATGTAGAAGAATCAAAATTACCTATACTTTGTGGGATGAGTATAGTGAACAGATGTTTGAATACATCAAGAAGAATGAAGCTGAAGTCCATGTTGTTCTCATTATGCAATTTGGTAGCTTTAACAATTATAAAGGTTTTCCATATCTTACATTTTTAATGAAAATTTATATATTGTTACTTGTATAATTATTTTTACATTTTTTGTTATTTTTATCTTTAAAGGCAATGTAACCATTTCAAGTGCTTTCAACATCACTCGACTCTTTATCAATGAAGACATTGAGGATATTCGTGAGTTTAAGAAAAGGTAATATACTATGTGCTTCGGTTTTTATAAATATATATCTATATATATATATATTATTTTTAATAACTATATATAAATGATATAATGTTTTAACTTACAGTTATATTGAAAAGTGGATCTCTAAAGAATCATCTTCTGTTCAACGATCGCTTGGGTTGTCCGGTAGCATGAATATTGCGGATGAATCTTTGAATAAAACGCCTTTCAGCACTATTCGTGATCTTCCTTTAGTAACAGAGGTACATGTAAATTCACTTCTTATAACCATATATACAAGTTGATATGCACTGAATAAAGTTTGTTTCCCAATCTTTGTATTCAATGTTCACATGATTAACGTTTGTTATACAGGTTAACAAACAAGTAATTGTTGTTGGAATAGTGAAGGGTGTGGATGATAAGGACGAGTGGTATTATCTTGGATGCAAAAATTGTAACCACAAAGTCGAGCCAACTTTAAGTTTGCCTGAAGATGAAGAGGAAAAAGATGTTACTTCATTTAAACAGGTCTTGGTTTGCACCAATAAAGATTGTCCCAAACAAATCGTATTTGCTATCCAGTGTAAGAAATATTTTGCATATCCATATGTTAACTATGTACGATATTATTTACTTAACAATAATGGTTTTTTATTCGCAAACTGTAGGTTTAGAATTCCAATAAGGGTGCAGGATTGTACTGGAAAAACGTCCCTTACATTGTTTGACCGAGAAAAAAATGCTGGGAATGTCCGCAATGCAGCTGCTAGAGATCTCCAAACAACCGGTGATTTGTTTTATTGATTAAAACAATTTACATATTATATTTCATATTCCTTATATCATTTTATGTAGCTTTCTGGCGAAGACAAAAAACATCCTGCCGAGTTTGATGTTTTTGAAGAGAAAAAAATTTGCTTTCAAAATTAGAGTTGGGCAATTCAATATTGATAAGCATCTTGATGGATATGGAATACGTAACTTACAAATGATTCATCAATAGTTTCTTCCATTGAAGAAAGATTCCCTGATATTCAGGTTCTGATTTTCTCAACCTTCCTTTAACAATAATAAAAATTATTATTATCATTATTATTATTATTATTATTATTATTATTATTACTACTACTACTACTACTACTTTATGATATAAACGCTTCACCGGAATGTTAAAAATATTGCATGTTTAATTTTTTTAGATGGAACATAGTGGGTCTGAAAACATTTATCTAGGTGACTCTTCAACACAAAACGCACTCTCTCTTAAAGTTGTTATTTGACTTCTTATATTGTATATGCAATTAAATTTTTTATGTCATTTATTCTCACACCTTAGACATTTTATTTTAAACTGTAGGATTCTGTAGGAGATAACACTACTCCAGAATCATGGGAGATAACACTACTCCATAATCATCTGCCAGAGTTAGTTTAATACATGATGTTCAGGAAGTAAAACATAGCCTGGACAAAGTCTACGAGTGATGTGTTAAATGTGTAGCAATTAAATTGGTCAAGTTTTAAAAAAATGGAAATACTGCTAAACCACACACTACCGGCAAGTGTACCGGTCGAAAAGTAGCAAAACAAGTAAGTCCGAGTATCGAACCGTGGACACAAATCTAGCGACTCTTAGTACTAAACCTCTATCGACTCCTAGCCTAATAATTTGGTTTTTAAGAAAACTATTTTTAAACTAAATAAATAAATAAAACAATTAATTCTACCACGACAAAAACACAAACAGGAACAAGAAGCGGAACGATCAGCTCGAAAAGTAGAGGGGAACTCAGATGATATGGAAAACAACTACCTAGGTCTAGAATCCTACCCGCAACTCACAATGCTCGGAAATGGATAATGAAATGGCTACCAGGTTCCTAAAAATACGCCTGACTCAAGAAAGCCCTAAAGATTGCTAGATCACCTCCCGGTCTCACTAACACCTCTTGGAAAATCCTAAGGGACGTGTAAATCACCGGTTACTAGTTCGGATCACCTCCCGGTCTCACCTCACTAGGGAATGCTAAGGTACTCAAAAGACTCGCTCACCTCCCGGTCTCGCTAATCTCAACACACCCGAAAGCGTGAAGGAGTTATCTAAGGTTGTTGACAAAAACTCAAATTTGCTAGGGAAACTAAGGTAAATAAGTAAGGATCTCCTCCCGGTCTCACCTATACCCAAAACCTAAGAACTAGACAAACCGACACTCTATCTCCTCCCGGTCTCAAGAGTGGCAAAACATTAATTTCAAAGACTTACAAGGTTGCTAATAGGGTTATCTAAGACAAGAAACCACTAGATTAACCACTAACACAAAGTCAATGGAAAATCACGTAAAACTCTAGATCTTGAAACTAATAAAGTAACAAACTAGAGAAAAACGCAAAGTAACAATCAAGCAAACCAATTACTAAAAGTATTCATACACATTTTTATCAACAACACATAAATATTTTACCAAAACATTAAGCCAAAATTATATTATCCAAAACCGAACGTCAAAAGTTACAAAGTAATCATCAATATGACCTAGGTAGCGTAAATGTTTAGCTACTCATCATGTTCAAATATAAAACACAATAAATTTTAGTACTAAACATGGTTGAAATAAAATTAAAACACGCAAAAGTGTGGCAAAATAAATATAAAAAGAGTATAAAAATTGAACCCAAGCGTTTTGCGTCTTCAATCCAAGCCTCCACGCTTCAAAGTGTGCTCCCCAATGCTAAATAATGCCAAACTGTTGTCTTCGTTTCCTTCTTGCGGCTCTCTGTTGTATTTTTGTTGATGCATATACTGCCGCTCGTTCTCCTTCTTTATAATATTGTCGTCCAAACAAAATAAATGTCAAATTAGGGATTCTCAATGGGCTTTTTTTTTCCTTTGAAGGCCACGAGGCCTTTCACTCCTTTTCACATTATTATTATTATTATTATTATTATTATTATTATTATTATTATTATTATTATTATTAGTAGTAGTAGTAGTAGTAGTAGCAGTAGTAGTATAACTTCATGTTCTCATATCGGGTGTTCTTGGCTCGAACAAATTTTCTCGTCTACGCTCCAACGTCCATGAACACCAGGTGCTCGCGTCTTGATTATTTTTCACTGTTTTAAGCCCCTTTTCTCACGAACACCTATAAAATAATGAAATAAATAAATACATAAAAAAAACAACACGAAACGAATAAAAACATGACCAAATGATATACAAAATACATAGGAAAAGAGATGTGTTTTGCAACACATCGACAAGCTAGATGATGATGCAGCTGCATCCACAACTAAATTCCACAAGAGTGATGAAAAATGCTACTCTAACAAGTCTTCTGAGACCCCCTATTTGATTCCTAGGCAAGAAAAATAGTTGGATGATCCGTTTGTTTAAGTACTTTATTTGAGGATTTTTATGTAATGTTTGGTAACAATTTGTTTTCAGTTATTGTTTGTTTGCTTTTGAGACTGCTTTGATAAAAATAAATGGTGTTTTTACATGCTATCTTTCTTATTGTTACTTGCATAAATTTTTGACATGCTTAAAGATTATTTAGAGATTTAACATTATTCTTCATTGTTATAAGAAGAACATTCATATATTTTTACTTTACAATGTAAACAAATTTTTTTATGTTATTCATATCTATAAAAAAATAATTAGATAATATGTTTCACATTTACAAGTAAGGATTAAACGACAGCAAATAGACCTACGTAATAAATGCAATGATGTTAAACAAACACTTTCTAAAAAATATAGTTACAATTTTTATGTTTTCAATATTTTACAAAATATATACTTGTGTATGTAATCAAATGAAGTTATTACCTTCAATATAGCAACTTCCTAATAATAGTTTTTAATTAATCATATTAAATTCCATTTAAATAAAAATTTTGAAATACTCAAATTCGAATTACATTAAAATTTTTGAAATTTTAAATTTGAAATACACTAAAATTTTGAAAAATTTAAATTTGAATTACACCAAAAATTCAAATTTTTAGCTTTCCTTAATAATTGTAAGTAATTAAAGATATTAATTATTAAATTTAATTACAAATTTACTAACATTCAAAATCCCTATAAAACCACAATTCTCTAATCCAAAATCACATACACCTACTGATTTAAAACTTTTTTAAACAAACAAATCAACACAATCAAACCCTGAAGAGAATTCTACTTTGTTGTTTTATCATCGCTTGACGCTTCTTTCGTATAACTTGAAGGTATGTCATTGTTTTCTTTAAGTCTTCAATTTTTTCGTACATTTTATTCTACCTAATGTTTTTACCATTTAGTGTTTTTTATTTCCATTTTTTTTCTTATCGATATTCTTTTTTTTTTTCGTTTTCCTTTAAATTTTTGTCGAAGTTCTATATATATATCACCATTTTTTACATGGATTATTAGTTATCTACAATTTTGATTTATGATTCTGCTTTCGCTTTTTTACATTCTTCCACATGTAGAAGTATAAAAATTCACATATGAAATCAGTTAACTTAGATGTAAATGAACAGCTTTTAAAGCATGATTATGTTGCGTGAAATTTTGTGAAATATTTTGTGATTAAGTTAGATGTAGAAGTAGAAACATTCACATATTATGTTCACATTATTGAAATCATCTTTGTGTAGGTTTTAACAATAGAATCACAAAACAACATTTTGTTTATGACAACTGATTATACTCACAATGTTATTTAGCTTTTGCCTCCTTTTAGGTGAAATGGGACGAAAAAGACTATCTAATACTTCAAACGGTAATTCTTTTGTTTTATGTACAATGTGTTTATGTTTCTATTATTTGTGTTTTTTCTTCTAACTAATGCATTTTTTTTAAGGTTATGACAAACAGACACCATTATCTAACATCTCAAATGGTTAAAAATTTGCATATGTTCGACTTCTTTATTTATATGCTCATAATATGATGCAACTAATTAATTTTTATTAACAGTTGGTTCGAATGAACAAAAAATTAACAACGCGGTCGAGTGTTGCAAATTTAGAAAATTACAATTGGATGCTAAGAGATGCAAGGTCAATAATCATCATAATAGAATAGAAAATGTACCACCGACTAGAAGAATTAACCGCGACTCCATTTAATGTTCCAACCATTATATTCTTGAAAGATCCACCGTCTAAACTACTTTGAATGTGTCTACACCCGGTACAATTTTCTTATAAAATTTATTAATTTATATCTTTCTATAAATTTATAACTTTCAATGGCTATTTATAATTAAATTAAATTTTCTTCGTTTTTATATTTTTTAAAGGTGAAGTGGAACAAAATCCTTTGTCAAATATCCCAAATGGTATTGTTATTTATTTTACTGACATATATTTATGGTATAATAAATTACTACATTTTATTTTGACTTTAGTATCAAAACTAATATTATTTGATACGTAGTTTCTACGCTTGAAGTCAAAAGTAACATTGCAGTGGAGTGTTGAAAATTTAGAAAATTGAAAATTGATGCTAAGAGACAGAAGGTCAATACTACTAATGTAGTTCATAAAAGTAAACAAGCTGAAAATACAAATCCGTCAACATAAACTAATAATGTAGTTTCAACCGATATATCTGGCATTAGATCAACCTTCAACACCCCATTTAACGCATCTTCTTCCGGTAATAATTT
Organism: Ambrosia x helenae; assembly: GCA_030844895.1. Lineage (NCBI taxonomy): Eukaryota > Viridiplantae > Streptophyta > Magnoliopsida > Asterales > Asteraceae > Ambrosia > Ambrosia x helenae. The sequence continues at coordinate 41,574,342 of CM061223.1, forward strand.
TTTTCCATTTAATTTTTTAACATTTTGTTAAGTTTATAAATTTTTTGACATATTCTAACTTATTTTTTTCTAGACTGAATTATAAGTTTTGTCTTTTACGTTTATACCAGATTTCAAAGGACGTCCTTTAAGTTTAAAATTGACGAGTTTTGTACTTTAGGTTCCAAAATCTTGCACGTTACATCCTTTGATACTAACCCAGTTAATTTTAACCGTTAATATAAGGGTAAATTCGTCTTTCTACTCTTTTAAGGACTATTTGTGTAACTAAGTTAAAGTTTTGGACTAAAGTGATAACATGCTTATAAAATGTTTCTTAAAAAAATATATAAATAAAAAAACCTTTAAAGCATTCTGTCATCCACCTCTCTCTAAACCCTCTCTCTACATTCACCATGCTCACCATCATTCTCCAACACCATCCTAACCCCCACCACCAGCAACCACCGCCACCCACCACCAGACAACACCTCCGCCTCTTCCTTCACCTCGAAACAACCATTGTCTTCTCCTTGAAAAATCATAACTACCCCCACCCACAACGAGAGAACCGTCGTCGCTCAACCTTCTTGTTTGTCTCCTCCGATGACAATCAACGGCGGACCTCCGACAACCAACACCTCACCCACCCGACTCCCTCTGGTCAGGTACGAACGTTCTTTTCCTTCAAAAGCCAACCTTTCACCGGCAGTGGCCTCGTCTTAGTGGTAGACCGGAGTTGCAGCGACGAGGTTCAAGTTGCAGGTGGTTGTATGTTTATGCAAAAACTCATAGCCACCATCATCTTCATCATCACTACAATAATAATAATCGGAAAGAAGCTAGGTTTTAGATGACGATGAAACAAACAATTTGGGGGAATTTGTTTTTGTGGCGTACTGATGGTTTTGATTTATAATAATAATAATATTATTATTATTATTATTATTATTATTATTGTTTTGTTGCCTATTTCTTGGCTCTTTGCAGGTCTCAAAGCCTATAAATCAAGTCCTATCAACTCTGGTTGATCAAGAATCTGGCCACCAAATCAAGATGGTGGTTAAGTACAGTAGAGAGATGGTGGTTGCTTATGGCGGCAGTGGTGGAGTGTGGTGGTGGTGGTGGTGGCAGGTGGTAGATTACAGTAAGGAGATGGGTGGCTTGAATATATATTTATATATATATATAATTAAAATTATTTTCTTAAGTAATCGGGTAAAAAGACCAATTTACCCTTTAAAATTAACTGGGTTAGTGTCAAAGGACGTAACGTGCAAGATTTTGGAACCTAAAGTACAAAACTCGTCAATTTTAAACTTAAAGGACATCCTTTGAAATCTGATATAAACGTAAAGGACAAAACTTGTAATTCAGTCTTTTTTTCTATTTATAAACAGGTTCAACAGAACGTACTCCCTTGTCTAATATCACAAATGGTATTATAGTTCTATGTTACTTACGTTTGTATTTATATTATTGTAATATTCTATAACTAAAAGTTCATTTACTATCAAACTTATTTTATTTTTATCCTTACTTTTAGTGCCTCTACTAAATAGACACAATTATGTCGAGTGTCAAAAATTTAGAAAATCACAACTTGATGCAAAGAGACGTAGACTTAATTCCATTACAGGAGTTACAAAACCAATCCATTTTTACACATGGCGTTACCAATAATTACACCTTTGCAACTCCTATTAATCTAACAACATCTGGTACAATTTTCTTTGTTTCGATTAATTTTATCAATTTCGTACTCTTATTCATATTAACTTTGTAATCTTATCATTATATTCAGGTCAAGCCACTAATTATAATAGAGTTTCAGTTGCATCATCTTCTATTCAAACACAAACCATGAATACATCAACTCTTGTTTCTATCGTAACACCTTCTTCAAGTTTAAGTAACTTGCAAAATTGCAACAATAGATTAAGAAGTAATCGACATTGCATCTCACCTGTCCGCATGGTTAGTTTGTCAGACGAAGAAGATGTGAACCCTCAACCCATTGAAGGCTTGGAATATAAGGGTGTCTTTAAAGGTAAATCTTAAATTTACAAAACAGTTACAATTTTCTTATTTATTTTTTAATTCAAGTAAATTCTATTTCAATTTTTATAAATAACATGTTTAATAATTTATTCTATTCAAAAGATTATTTGGATCACGGTGATCAAACGGTTGTATGTGAAATGTGTAACCCAAATTGTAGAGATCAGAAGCTGGTAAAGGACTAAAAGTTGCTAGAAGAACAACTTACATGCTATGTTGTGCTTATGGAAAGGTACAACTTCCAGATTTCAAAGAAACCAGTCTAGATTATCAAAACCTTTTCAAGAACATAGACTCGAAAAGCAAATATTTCTTAAAGCACATTCGGCAGTTCAATTCTATGTTCTGTTTTACTTCAATGGGAGGTAAGGTTGACTCAACTATTAATAGAGGAAAGGCTCCCTTCATATACAGAATAAGTGGTGAAAATTATCATACCATGGGTGCTCTTCTTCCTAAAGATGGATTGAAACCCATATTTTCTCAGTTATATATATATATATATATATATATATATATATATATAGGGGAGGGTTATAATAAAAACCCTCCAAAATGAGTAAACCATGTAAACTCATTTGTAGCCATTGATCTAAAGTGATCAATGGTCTAGATTCATTCTATATTATTTTAATATATTTATTAAGGTAAAGGACAAAAAAAGGGCACAATGGTCATATGCCATTTTTCTGAAAAAGCAGATATGACAAGTGGACCCACACATGTCACATCATCTCTCTCATACTTTTGTGACCATTGTCCTAAATCTGCCAGATACCCGTGTTACATATGTAACATGTGTTGTGTTACATAGGTTAAAGCTGAGTTGCCAGTGTATATTATTTAAAAAATGCTGATTTATTATTTTTTTTTATTATACCATGTATTTTTTTTCGTTTTATTGTACCAGCACCAGAATTGTTGCATACGTAACGAGAATTAATATGGTTATAGGCATTTTGTAACTTACAAAGTGCTAAAACCAAACAAAACGGTCATTACAAAGTGCTAAAAACTTTATTGATCAAAAAACATTCAAATGTACACAAGAATTGTTTCTTACAAAATGCTAAAAAACAAACAAAACGGTCATTACAAATCAACAAATGCTAAAAAAAAGTATCATAAATAAAAAAATGTCTACACTTCATTCTTGATAATCATCTTCATCTTTAATGCAAAGAAATATGCTCACCTGCAAAAATAAAACAAAAATCATCAATTTACATGTAAAAGACCCCCACCCCCCCCCCCGCTTAACGTATGTTAACCAACTGGATTACAAAAAAACATACGAAACTGATACAAAAAACATTGTTTTATACATTTAGTTATCAAAGATTATCAAACATACGAAACTGATAGCAACTTAGTTCTGCTGTTACATACGAAACAGACGCAAACATAGATTTGATCCAATGATTAGTGACTTTTGTTTTAATCAATATATGGTAAAAAAATCAGAAGCTAATTTATAACAACTTAGTTCTGCTGTTACATACGAAACAGAAACTAATTTATACCATAGTTTTGTTGTTACATACGAAACATGTGCAAAAATATATGAAACAGATGCAAACATACATTCCACACATTATAATACTCATACAAACATGCACATACTGGTAAAAAACAAAAACAGACATATTGTTGCATATGTTAACAGACATTAAAATTCACCAATTTTGATTAAAAAAACATATTAAACAAAAGCAGACATATTGTTGCATAGAAAATAATCTGACTGCAAAAAACATATATGCTACACACGTAAACAGTCTAACATAACACAAAGATTATATGAAAATATAGACGATAAAAACACCCTAACTAAACAACAAGATACTACAAACATAAAAACCCAAAACGAAAAATCATTTTCGATGTTTAACATAATACAGACAATACTTATGTACATGTGAAACAACAATTATTTACAAGAAAACAACAATTATTTACATGTGTAACAGGAAAAACACAGACAACACTTATGTAGTCTGCAGTAAACATAGAACAGAATTTGATATGCTAGAAAACAGAAAAAAATCAGAAGCTAATTTATAACAACTTAGTTCTGCTGTTACATACGAAACAGAAACTAATTTATACCATAGTTTTGTTGTTACATACGAAACATGTGCAAAAATATACGAAACAGATGCAAACATACATTCCACACATTATAATACTCATACAAACATGCACATACTGGTAAAAAACAAAAGCAGACATATTGTTGCATATGTTAACAGACATTAAAATTCACCAATTTTGATTAAAAAAACATATTAAACAAAAGCAGACATATTGTTGCATAGAAAATAATCTGACTGCAAAAAACATATATGCTACACACGTAAACAGTCTAACATAACACAAAGATTATACGAAAATATAGACGATAAAAACACCCTAACTAAACAACAAGATACTACAAACATAAAAACACAAAACGAAAAATCATTTTCGATGTTTAACATAATAAGTCACCCAAAAATAAGAGATGCTAGTAACACACAAAAAAAACAACAATTATTTACAACTTAAAAAAATAAAAATACAGACAATACTTATGTACATGTGAAACAACAATTATTTACAAGAAAACAACAATTATTTACATGTGTAACAGGAAAAACACAGACAACACTTATGTAGTCTGCAGTAAACATAGAACAGAATCTGATATGCTAGAAAACAGAAAACATAATTTGACTGCAAAAAATAGATATGCTACACACGTAACAGGCTAACTAAACACAAAGATTATACGAAAATATAGACGATAAAAACACCCTAACTAAACACAAATATACTACGAACATAAAACACAAAACAAAAAATCATTTTAGATGGTTTAACATAATAAATCACCCAAAAAAAGAGATGCTAGTAACACACAAAAAAACAACAATTATTTCCATCTTAAAAAAAATAAAAATATTAAACCACCTAACCCCCCAACCCTCCCCCCCCCCCCCCACCAAAAAAAAAAAAAAAAAAAAACTAGAAACACAAAAAAAAGATATATATTAAACCACCTCCAAGCCCATCATCCTCTGATTCGTAATCCTATATAAGAAAAATATAGACGATAAAAACAGATGTGCTGCACATGTAACAGCCTAACTAAACACAAAGATCATACAAAAATATAGACGATAAAAACACCCAAACTAAACACAAAGATACTACGAACATAAAACACAAAACGAAAAATCTTTTTCGATGTTTAACATAATCAATCACCCAAAAAAAAAATATTAAACCACCTAACCCCCCAACAAAAAAAAAAGGGATGCTAGAAAAAAAAAAAACAAATGACTAGACTATTTCAGAAAAAACAAAAAGAATTAAGTTGGAAATAATTGTTTCAAAAAAAAAAAAAAACAAATGACTAGACTATTTTCAGAAAAAACAAAAAAAAGGGATGCTAGAAAAAAAAAAACAAATGACATAGACTATTTCAGAAAAAAAAAACACACCAATATGTAAACTTTAATAACACACCAATATGTAAAAAAAAACACACCAATATCTACAGATCAGGAAGGAGCAGAGGAGGATGTTGACGGCGAGAATAAAGATGATGATGCACCAGATCCACTTTCTACAGTGCTTTCTTTCTCTCTCTATATCTCCAATCTCTCTTGTTTTGATGTGCTGGAGATGTGAGAGGCAACACAGATGTGGAATGAAGCTGAGAGGACACGTTGAAGACTTGAAGATGTGGGCTGAAGGTGGTGGTGGTGGTGGCGGTGGTGGTGGTGGTGGCGGTGGCAGTGGCGGTGGTGGCAGTGGCAGTGGTGGCAGTGGAGGTGGCGGTAGGGGTGGTGGTGGGATTAATCTTGAAGATGGTGGAAGAGAGATGGAGAGAGAGAGAGGGAGTTGTTTATATAGGAGGGGGAGAGAGAAAATTCAAATTAGAAAAAGAGGGGGAAGGGTAAATTTACTAGATTACCCTTTTTATTAAAATAATAGAGGTTGAGGTGGATTAATCTTAGCCACTAGTTAGGTTTCCATGGTTTTCTCATTTTAGAAGGTTTCCATTATCCCTTTCCCCTATATATATATATATGTATATATATATATATATATATATATATATATGTGACACTGAAAATGAAGTCTCAAACAGGAAAACCATTTTTAGGTAATATTCTATAGTTTCTTACTTTAAGTTCTACTTATAGTTTAATTTTTAGCATTTTATATAACTCTTAATTTTTTCAATTTTTATTTTTTTATTACAGTAACGAAAAAGAAGAGTCAAAGGAAATTTCTGACGCACTTGATATTCAAATAATTCAGTAGCTGAAGTCGATGTTAGATTCAAAAAATCAGCTTGTGAAGACCTATAGGAGTGTACGTGATAGATTTCATGCAAATCCTAAGGTTAGCCTTAAATTACGTCTTATTGGGAGGAGAAGTAAAGATGGCCGAACATACAACTTACCCACTTCATCCGAAATTGTTGCCCTTATTTTGGGAGACAATGATGACCAGCTTGACAATCGAGATATTGTTGTGAAATCAAGAGCAGAGGGTCTTAAGTGTATAAGTGAACTTCATCCATCATATTTAGCCCTTCAGTATCCATTGCTTATTTCCTTTGGAGAAGATTGTTATAGGGTTGATATACCGCACAAAGAAGAAAGGAAATCTAAAAAGAAAGTAGATTCAAAGTGTTCAATGAGAGAGTATTTTGCCTATCATATTCAGGATAGAGTTAGTAAATTCTCATTGATTTTGAATGCAAGGTGCCTTCTTCAACAATTTTTGGTTGATGTTTATACTATGATAGAGAGTGAGTGGTTATATTATGTTGGTCACCAGCAATAAAAACTTAGGTGTGACTCTTATACCAATCTTCAAACCTTGCATCAAAAGGGACCTACTGATTTGGCAACAGTAGGGACACCTATAATATTACCCTCTTCTTTAACTGGTGGTGCATGTTACATGAGGGAAAATTATCTTGATGCAATGGCTATTTGTAAAAGGCATGGATACCCTGATTTTTTCATCACAATCACATGCAATCCCAAATGGCCTAAAATTAAAAGGTTTCTTAAGGATAAGAAAACAAATCCAGAAGACAGACCAGACATTTTAGCTAGATTATACAAAGTTAAGCTAGACTCAATTATGAAAGATTTATGTGAAAAAGCATTATTGGGCAAGTCTTCAGCAGGTAAAATTTGTTACAGACAAAAAAATTTCCATATATATATTTATACATTATTATCGTAATGCACTAATACACTTAGTCAATTTATTTGTTGTTATAAATACTATCATGTTTTTATTTATTAACTTTATAACTAAATTTTATTACTTAATATTGCAGCGGTTTATACTATAGAGTTCCAAAAACGCGGTCTTCCGCACGCTCATATCTGTTTGTTTCTTAAGATGATAGTAAGCTTCCAACGATTGAGTATGTCGATCGTTTCAAATCTGCTGAAATCCCCAGGAAGAATGTAGATCCTTAGTTGTTTAGTCTTGTGAGTGACTTTATGATTCATGGGCCATGTGGACGTGAATATCCCAAGTGTCCGTGCATGGTTGACGGTAAATGCTCAAAGAAATTTCCAAAGAAATTTTCTTCTGCATCAACTTTAGATTGTATTGAATATCCGGTTTATAAAAGAAGAGATTCGGGAGTATTTGTTGAAAAAGGAAGTGCTCAGTTAGACAACAGACATGTAGTTCCTTATAACCCAACACTGTTGAGGCGTTACCAAGCTCATATTAACGTTGAATGGTGTAACCAAACTGCTTCAATTAAGTATTTATTCAAATACATTAATAAAGGACCTGATAGGTCTAAAGTTGCTTTTGTAGAAGATGATGGAGAAGGTCAAGAAGTTATGCAAAATGATGAAATCAAAAAACATTATGATTGCAGGTTCCTTTCAGCATGTGAAGCTTCATGAAGGATATTTAAAAATGAGGTTCATTACAGATACCCTCCGGTGATAAGGCTTCCTTTTCATCTACTCGGTGAGCAAACTATTGTATACGGTCCATAGGATAAAATTCAAAACGTACTCAACAAACCATTAGCGTCTTCAACAATGTTTCTACAATGGTTGGAACTAAACCAAAATGAAGTTGTGGCACGTAAACTCAGTTACATTGAAATCCCAAGTAAATTTGTTTGGAAACCAAGATGAAAAAATGGGACTTTCGAAAAATAGGTAAGGCAATTGGTCGTGTTCACATGGTTAATCCATCTATAGGCGAGGCTTATTTCTTGAGAATTCTACTTAATAAAGTAAAAGGCCCTAAATCATTTGAGGACATAAGAACGGTGAATGGAGAACTTTTACCAACATTTTGAGATGCATGTTACGCTCTTGGCCTCTTAGACGATGACAAGGAATATATAGAAGCTATTGAGGAAGCTCATTATACAGGCTAGGATACTGTCTTCGTAATTTGTTTGCGATGATGTTGTTATCTAACACCTTATCTAGGCCTGAGCATGGGAAAAGACATGGAAGTACTTGTCAGATGGTATTATGCGTGGACACGAAGACCTATTCCAAATTGAAGGTAAAAAAGCCATAATTAAAATTTTAATTTATATTTATTTATTTTTAAATTAATTATTAAAAACTTTATCATTATCAGGTTTGTCTCTTCCTGATGATCAAATCAGGAACCTTACATTGCTTGAAATTGAGAAATAGTTACTTCGGAATAACTCGAGCCTATGTAGGTTTCCTTCTATGCATTATCCCAATAATGATTCGATAGCATTTGCAAATAACCGTTTGATACTTGATGAGCTGAATTATGAAGTAAGTACGCTATCTGAGGAATTTGATAGCAATGTACGTTCTTTAACCGATGAACAACGTTTAATTTTTGATGAAATAATTCATGCGGTTGATTATAACAAAGGTGGGTTATTCTTTGTGTTATAGGTTTGGAGGTACTGGTAAAACCTTTTTATGGAAAACATTGTCTGCTGCCATCAGATCTAAAGGACAAATTGTTTTAAACATTGCATCCAGTGGTATTGCTTCTCTGTTGTTATCCGGTGGAAGGACAATGCATTTTAGGTTCCGTATACCTTTGAATGTTACTGAAGAATCATTGTGCGGTATAAAGGCAAACAACGATGATGCTGATTTATTGAAGCAAACTAAGTTAATTATCTGGGATGAAGCTCCAATGATTCATAAACATGCTTTTGAAGCACTTAATTGTACTATGAAAGACGTCTTGAAATCAAAGTCTTCAGTTAATTCTGAGTTGCCTTTCGGAGGTAAGGTTATGGTTTTGGGTGGTAATTTTAGACAGATTCTTCTTGTTGTTCCTAATGGGAGTAGAAGAGATATTATAAATGCCTCAATAACTTCGTTGCCTATTTGGAATAGTTGCAAAGTCCTTACATTAACCAAAAACATGAGGTTAACATTGGGTAACAACACATCTGAATCCGAAGAAATAAAGGCATTTGCAAACTGGCTTCTTGAATTATGTGAGGGTAAAGTTGGTGATTCATTGATGATAATGAGGCAAATGTGGACATTCCAGATGATTTTCTTATTAAGGATTCATCAGATCCGATTTCTAGCTTAATTGACTTCGTCTACCCTTCACTTCTTCAGCTTTATAAAGATAAAGATTACTTTGGACAACAAGCAATACTTGCACCTACAAATGAAGTAGTACGTGAAATTAATGAAAGGTTGCTTGCATTGTTTCCTGGAGATGAAGTCGAGTATTTGAGCTTTGATAGTATATGCCAGACTGAGAACACTAATAACCGTTCACAGCAAGATTTATATTCTCTTGATGTCCTTAATGGTTTAAAAATTTCTGGATTGCCTAATCATCAATTAGAACTAAAGGTCGGTGTACCTGTTGTGTTGTTGAGAAACATAGATCAACAAAATGGCTTGGACAACAGCACGAGATTAAGGATCACCAAACTTGCAAATCGTGTTATTGAAGCCGAAATCATATCAGGTGGAAACATTGGTGTAGGATCGACTTTCGAGTCACCCGACAATCACGAGCTTGACTATTCAGAGTGCGGAATCATCTGAAAGAGGTTAGGATAACAGAAACGACAATGAAACAAACACAAATGAGTAATCAACACACACAAAATGGGTCAAAGGTTGTATGATTAATAAAAAACAGAGCTTATGTGTTTACAATGATAATCTCAGACCTTCAGACCTTGGGAAGGGTGTTTGGGGGCAGTGTGATGTGAAAACTAATGATTAGGGCAATGATTGGATGCTTTTATACCCCTTCTACTCGTGCAGACTATGTCAGGCGATTAGGATTCCTATGCCATATGTAAAGCATGCGAGTAGGAGCTATGCCATATGAAGATCAGGCAATTAGCAAGCTATCCCATATGTACAACAGGCAATTAGCAAGCTATCCCATATGTACAACAGAGAATTAGCTAGCTATGGGGTATGCAATATAGGCAATTAGCAAAGCTAATTGCCCCTAACAAAAGCTACTCGTCCTCAGCAATCCAAACACCCCAAATCACTTCTAAACACACCCAAACACGCGAAACGCTATCCAAACATCACCTATACTAGGCTAGGGACATCATGTACTAACAGACTCCCCCTTGGACCTAGCTAGTATGATTACGAGCCATAAACCACTCGATTAACCTATAAGGACCTATCACTAGCTAGGGACATACAAATAATGCACTTACAATTTGTACCAAAACTCTTATTCCTAGAATAAATATGATACCATCTGATAACAAGATTCCAGTCAAGTTTCAAAGGCGTCAATTCCCAATAACCATATGTTTAACAATGACTATCAATAAAAGCGAAGGCCAGTCTCTGTCGAAGGTTGGATTGTATTTAAGAGAACCTGTATTTTCACATGGCCAACTTTATGTCGCATTGTCAAGAGTTAAAAGCAGGGGAGGGGTGAATTACTTATACTAGATGGTGATGGGAATGTCAAGACTAAAACAAAAAAATGTGGTGTATAAGGAAATATTTAGTGATATTTGAATAAAATGTGTATTCCTTGCTTTTAAATTTTAGTAAAATATTTCTATTATATTTTGTTTATAGGTTATACCGCTCCAAATAATTCTTAGTTGTTGAACCCACGCGGGCAATAGTCTAGTTATCTAACATACTAGATACACATCTGGGTAAATCTCGTAAGTGGGTAAATCTCTAAGAACAAGAACCGAGAGAATTTTCTTTTACTAGTTCTTCCTTGCTTTCATTAATGCAAACAATGCCTTTATAAGGCTTACAAACATGGAAATAAAACAACTAAAAATATGGGAATGTGGAAGTAAACAACTAGAAACATGGGAAATAACTATAACATGGGGAACACACAAACACATAATCAGGAAATAATGCAAGGAATTAGTAAACAACCAAACATACATGTGGTTTTATGGTGGACGTGGGTCAAGGTATGCATCAACATCTATCTTAACCCATACTCGATAAACATAAACAATATCAAAAACAAACTAATCCAACACAAACTCAAACTCCATCACTTTAATTCTTATGACAATTAATCCTTACACAGTTTGAGTCTCTTGATCAGGGGAGACTTGAAGCTTAAAGTTCTTTGGAATCGAACGCGCAGAAGCAATGGCTGAACGCGAAGTCCAAAACAACTCGACGACCTCAAGAGTCAATATGTCCCCTAAACCAGAAGGAATCCTGATAAGTTGTTGACAATGCTTCAAACTTACCCTTTGAAGTCGTGGAAACTGATGGCCCGCAGCCTCCCAAGTCACCAAATTCGTCTTCCCAATTTGAAGAACTCTTAGCTGAAGAAAACAGTCATCTGGTGTCACCCACATTTCACCCGTAAATGCATTATCCCCGAGTTTAAGAACCTCAAGTCCCTGAAGTTTTCCAAGAACAGACATTTGTTCCCAGCTGAGCATCGTGTCACATAACGTAAGTTTCTTCAGCGTCGGTGGGAACTTCAAACTTTGGGGAAGAGCACGCAAGGATGGTGAAATTGGGTACGTATCGTTAAACAATTTCAACTTCTCTAGATGGCGTAATGTTGTAATATTATCAAACTTACATTTACCGTTTTTTTCTTCCATTAGCAATGCCAAGTTCCACGAACACCAAGTTTTTGTAGATTTGGTGTCCGGACGAAAATCACATCAGTACAGCTATTTGGTGAAACTTTAGACATGGTTCTAAGGTTTTGGTTAACCAAAGGATCTTTACCGGCACCCTTTCGTGAGTTTGAAGATGGGGTAGGCAAAACACTAGCTGCGTTTGTGTAAACATGCCTTAACTGTAACAACTTCCATAAATCCGCTTTAACCTCAATGGTGCGAGAGTTTGTCTTGACTATAAGTGTTTGTAGGTTCCATAGGTTCGAGATGGCCTCTGGAAGAATTTCGAACATGCCTGACAATGCAATGTACCTCAAATGGACGAGTTGGGTGCTTGGGAAACGAGTGAAAGTAACAAGGGGAGCATCCAAAACTCTAAGCAAATTGAACGTGTCCGAGAAGTTTTTTATTTGGCCAGGATTCAATACGGTTTCTTCCCGACCATAACACAAGAAAGACCGAACATGTGAAGAATCATGCTTTGAAGAAACATACTCTGAGACTAGAGAATGAACAGAAACACGGCGAAAGACGTTTGGATCAACGGTTGTATAAATAGAATGTTCCAAACTTTTGATTTCCTTAAAAAAGGTTTCTTCTTCAGCTTGTTTAACACACATATCATGCAACATATCATGAATTCGACATGTTTTGATCCCACCGTTTGCCCTTCTTTGTTCCACCATAACCAAGTTCCGATCCACAAGATCCAGCAAGTTCTCTTCCGCCATTTCTTCTGCGCTTGCATTTCCAGTTCGCTGAATAAACCCCTCAGCAATCCAAATATGGATCAATTTCCACACTGGTATCTCAAAATCTTCTGGGAAAACACCGAAATATAGAAAACAAGCTTTCAAATCATAAGGTAAATGCTTGTAACTTAAGGCTAATACCTCCATACATTGCTTGGGTTCCCTAGCCACATAAGTACTCACCTTTTGCTCAACTTTCTCCCATGAACTAGGCGATTTGTCTTTCTTCTTTAGAATTCCCGCAATCACCACAATCGCAAGAGGTAACCCATAACATTTTCTAGCGATTTGCTTCCCTAAATTTTCTAACTCTTTGGAGCAACGGGTTCCTTTCGGGAAAACTTTCTTCTCTAAAAGCTCCCAACTTTCTTCATCGGTAAGAAACCGAAGTTGATACGGAGGGAGACTTGGGTCGTTTGCGTGTATTGCGACATCTTTGTTTCGACTCGTTATCAAGATCCGGCTCCCGTTTTTATTGTTGGGAAACGCCATCTTCAAATCATCCCATGCTGTTTTAGTCCAAATGTCATCCAACACAATTAGATACTTCACATCTTGCAGTTTCCTATGAAGTTCTTTAGCTATGGTGTCCACACTCCTTTGTGATGAATCTCTACTCTCTTGAGTGACATCGTACAAAATGTTGAGAAACACCTCCTTTGGACTAAAAACTTGTGAAACATAAACCCAGGAACGAACCGGAAACTCGTATTTAACGGATGTATCATTGTACACTTTCTTAACAAGAGTGGTTTTACCCAAGCCGCCCATGCCCACGACCGAAAACACATCCAGCTCCTCTGTCTCGTTCTTGAGCCACCCAACAACTTTCTTAGCTTCTTCATCGAAGCCCACAACGTTCTCCTCCTCCACACACGGAAGAGATCTAGTAACAGCTTCATTCCTGTTGGAAAAGTCATTTGTAAACAGTTTGTTGTCGTAGATCTCCTTCACGCGCATCCTTATTTTCTGAATTTCGTTTCCAACGTCCCTGAGTTTCATGGAGTAATCTGTGATGTGAAGAGCTTTCTTGAATCGGGGTCTTGCTTTTTGGATGGATGTGTGGAAGACATGGGTATCGATAATGTCTTCGGCTTTGTAGACTTCAACTCTTATTTGTTTAACAAGTTCTTCGATGATGGCGTCGTTGCTCCTTCTCTCGCTGGTTTCCTTGACGAAGGCCTTCAGTAGGCCTAGATCGTTGTATAGAGACTCGACATGGACTTTGACGCTTAAAATCAAGTCGGCGTTGTAAACCAGAAGTTGTTTGAGATTGCCTAGCAGGAATTCCACAGCTGCATCAGCCATTGAAATGATTTTCCCAAATAGTAAAGTTTAAGAAGATTTAGAGAGAAGAAGATCAAGATGTTGTGGATAATTGTCATCCTTTGGAAGCTGCTTATTAATTTGGAAAAATATTGGTAACATCTTCCTGGCAAGTTCCATCAATTGTTTTATTTTTTTCTTGGTAAACGGCCACTATTTTATTAACACTTGCACTCACGAATGATTGATGCAAGTTGTGTTGATGGGACCACGTACAAATGGGAATCTTGCTTTTTTGGAAGAAAGCTTATAGCATCTTCATAGCAAATTCCATCTAGAGTCTTGACTATAATATAGGCTGTCTTTAATTGTATAAATAATTTATGTTTAGAAATGATTAAATGTTTTTAAGAGCATTGATCAAATTTGATGTGTTTATTTCAGGGTACTGCGTACACTCAATCAAAGGCCAGCAAGTCAAAGAAGAAGAAGTAGAGGTATGTTGTCATGGGCGAGGAATAGATACTTGTAACACTGTTGTAGAATGAGAAAGTAACTTTTACGCAGTCGTTCTCTTGGAGATTTTGATATGTCAAGTCTTGTTAAACACACACGTTTAGGCTATTTAACATTTACCATACTTATTTACCATCTTATTGTTGAGAATTAATTTAAGTTCTCTAGTTTGTCATGCATGCACGTGCAGAGTCAATAATGTAACCGTTTGAGGTTGTTAACTTGTGACCGAGTATTGTGGTGAAGTCCTGGTTTTATGTTTGATCCGAGTCTTTAGGTGATAGCCGTTTGTTTTATGCTTATTTAAGTTGAGTCTATTTTTGCTTCAGATCATGTACTCTCAAATTAACAGTTAATAAAATTCGTGCATTGCTTTGAGTGTTCATCAATTGTGAGGTTATTATTGTATGCTCATACCAACACGTGGTATCAGAGCTTGTGTGAAAAGATCAATCAATGGCTGATGCTATCAATCCATCCAACTCATCTCATACTCCTTTGCCAATGTTCAAAGGAGAAGGGTATGAGCATTGAGTATAAGAATGAAAACTATCCTAAGATGAAAGGGACTGTGGGATATGGTGAATCTGGGAATGGCTGATCATGGTGAAAACATTGAAGAAACAAGAAAGGAGTTGAAGAGAGATGCTCAAGCTTTAGCTATGATACAACAAGGTGTTCATGACACCTTGTTCTCACGCATAGCTGTTGTTGAGACATCTCAAGAAGCCTGGGACATCCTACGTATGGAGTTTCAGGGTGATTCACAAGTTTAGGCTGTTAAACTGCAAGGTTTAAGAAGGAGTTTTGAAAACCTGTTCATGAAAGAAGGGGAGATGATTGGTGACTACTTCTCACGCGTCATGGGAATAGTTAGCCAACAAAGGGCATTTGGTGAAGAGATCTCAGACCAGAAAGTTGTTGAGAAGATTTTGAGAAGCTTGACAACCAAGTTTGACTACGTGGTGCCATCTATTGAGGTGGCATATGATTTAAGTACATTGACACCTGTAAAGCTTATGGGGTCATTACAGTCTTAGGAAGAGAGACTCAATTGCAGATCTGGTGAAGAAAAGAATGTTGATAAAGAAAAGATAGAAGAGCAAGCCGTGAATGTGTACCAGCCCAACAGGAGACTCAATTATGATCAAAACAATAGAGGAAGAGGAAGATGATCAAGTAGAGGAAGAGGTAGAGGGCGTATTAGTGATGACAGGAACAAAGGCCCTTAATGTTATTTGTTCAATAGATATGGTCATGTTAAAAGGGAGTGCTGGTTTAATGATGAAGCACATGCTAAAGTTGTAGCCAATGGAGAGGAAGAAGAGACCAACAATAAAGATACACCTTACTTGTTCATGGCATTATGTGCAGCGTGGTTGAAAATCCTAGTATATGGTTTGTGGACTCAGGATGCTCAAATCACATGACAAGTGCTAAGACAAGTTTTGTGAATCTTGATGAGTTCTTCAAGCTAAATGTCAAACTGGGGGATAAGAAGAACTTGGCTGTGGAAGGCAAAGGTACAATTAGAATTAAAATGTCAAATGGTAATTTTAAGTATTTGGATGATGTGTACTATGCTCCTAATCTTGAATATAATCTTGTGAGTGTTGGTCAATTAATGAGGAAAGGATATGCCCTCCTATTTGATGATGGAGCCTGTTCTATTGTTCATAAAGAAACTCAGACTGAGTTAATGAGAGTCCAGTTGGCAGCCAATAATATGTTTCCTTTGGATGCATCTAAAGTGAAATCAGGCTGTTCAACTAAGGCTCATGAAGAGTTCAGGTTATGGCATTGTAGATTTGGGCATTTACATGCTCAGGCTCTTCAGCAGTTACACAATAAGCAAATGGTGATTGGATTGCCTCAAATGAAGGAGTATGGACAGTGTGAAAGATGTGCCTGTGACATCCGTCACTTTTATCACTATTATATATATATATATATATATATATATATATATATATATATTTTATTTCGCACCTCCTATCTTGTACGCCACATTTTATCCTCATAATAATAATAATAATAATAATAAAGTTAGTCATTATATTTTACCACCTCTAAACCATAACCAAACTTATACCCAAAACACTAAAGCCTAACCATAACCCAAAAACCTTGTCTTTTTTTTTCGGAACCCAGACCCGACCCGAAGACTGTGGTCAACACCCAGTCACTTTCCACAATTACGAGCCTTGTTTTTGGTAGAATTTTAACTCCCTTTGACCGACTAACATACCCTCATAAATATAATCCATGATTTCAGCTTGAATTAATCATCCTTGACTCGGTTTTGACCGACTTTGGTCAAGACTTCAAAACCTTCCATTTCACCAACCCGAGCCACATAGTATAAATTGAGGTATCCACAACCAACTAAATGTGCCAAAAAAATCATTTCCCTTCTCTCAAATCTTTCTGTCCAAGCTTTAATTCACGATTTCAAGACCCGTTGACTTTTTGTTTGACCGAGCATCATACACGAATTAGTGTTTGTAAGTTGTTTATTTTTTTATGGGTTTTATTATTCATGATCAATCGATCAATAGCCCTAACATTACTGAGGCTATTGACCGTTAATTGATTCGATTCAAGAAACTAGGGTTCTTAATTATCATTCAAATTGGGGAAGATGACCAATTCACGCATGTGATAAATATTTTTCAAAACTGAAACATTTACAAATCTGAGGTACAGACCAGTTGGTTGGGGTGTTTGGCTAAAGACATTGAACCGGGTCTGACCCAGGTTCGACCCCCACCATAAACAACCTTTTATTTTATTTTTATTTTTTTGTGTTATCCTTTACACTTATATTACCTTTATTCTTTTGAAAATCGTTTTAAAATACTAAAACTATTTTATAAATTCTACAAAATTTATTTTATGTTATTTCAATGATAAACTTTGCTGTCCAATTTTTAGTTTTTCAAAAAATAATTTATTTAATATATATTATAAATATTACAAATTTATTCATTTAAAATTTTAAAATTCAATAAAAATATCTAAACGATTTTATAAAATTCCACAAAAATTATACTAAACTTGTATAACAATATACATTTCAGAATTTATTTTTAATTCAGAAAAACCGTGCATTTCATATTTTTAATTAATTTTTGTTATTTTTAATCATAAATAATTCATAATAAGTTCATTTTTCAATATTTTTGTACCAAAATTTTACATAAATTATTTCTTTTCATTTGGAACAGAAATACAATTTTTAATTCAATAATTCTTTAATTTTAATATTTTTAGATATTAAAGTCATATTTTGACAATTTGAAATAAATAGATTAAATATTCTATTTTCAATAAAATAATTTTATGAAAATTATTTTCATACTAAAAACTTTATTTTGTGACCATCTTTAACTTAAAATTTACAAAAAGACTTTTATTCATTTATTTATTAAATTTCTTATATTTAATAAACAATTTGACTATTAATCAAATAAATACTTATCCCCAATTCGAAGCCCTAGAAAATACTTATAGACTAGATAGACGTAGACTTATTTGTTACCTTATACATAGGGTGATACTCGACAAACGTTGGATTACACTTAATCAATTACACAAGACTTACCACCTTGCTAAAGGTGAGTATTCCTACCCCTTTTTGCTTTTATACATTTTTGGGGTGTTACATGTACACTATTACAATTTCAAATATAAGTTTACATTTTTACAATACAATTCTAGTACTATGTGCATTGCTTACAACGTGCTTTATGCTTAGACATTACATGTGGATTACATTTGTACTTAGTGAAATCATTAACATGGTACAAGCCGACCTTAACATTGGATAGCGCTATTTGGATTGACAACCCGCCTAGATTGATTCTCCCCCTTTTTCATCGGAGAATCCGTGGCCAGTGTTAAGCTTTTATCCATTTATTGGATAAGTACACTACAGTTCATACAGTACATTATACAGTCACAGGGTTGATTTCGCTCATTTGTATGATACATAGTTTACATAATTGCACTGTAGCTTGCACTTGAATTGTATAACTTTTCAACCTACTATATATATCAAAACTAGGAATGCTCACCAACATTTCATATGTTGACCAAATCTATTTTGTACATGTTTCAGGTGCAGTTTGATCTAGTGCTTTAACAAGAGACATTTAGTGCTTTATTTTAATTCAGTTATTTCAATATTTACATTTCATTTAGACAATGTATTTCCATTTCCATGTAAGACAATTTTGGTATATTCAATAATATTTACATTTTAGTACCATGAGCTTTTGAACAATCGTCACTACGTGGCACCTCGATGATTCCGCCATCGGTTGGGGTGTTACAGTGCCCTTGGGAAGATGCACAAGTTACCCTTCCAAACAAGTACTAAAAGATCAACACAACCTCTTAAAGTTGTCCACACTGATGTATGTGGACCCATGCCTGTATGAAGCTTAGGAGAAAGTAGGTACTTTCTCTTATTTATAGATGATTTTTCAAGGATGGGTGTATTTTATTGAAAGACAGTCTGAAGTGTTTATTGAGTTTAAAATATTTAAGGCTTCGGTTGAAAAACAAAGTGAAAAATATATTAAGGTCTTAAGAAGTGATAGAGGAGGTGAATACTGCTCACATGAATTTAATAGTTTCTGTGAATTGCATGGAATTAAGAGGCAACTAACAACCCCCAATACACTTGAGCAAAATGGTGTAAGTGAGAAAAAGAATAGATCTGTTGTAGAGAGGGCACAATGTATGTTGCAGGCTAAAGGGATGCCAAGTTATTTTTGGGCAGAAGCAGTGTCAACTGCAATGCACATTCTGAACATATCTCCTACAAAGGCCCTTGATGCAAAGACACCATTTCAGATGTGGACTGGCAAGAAACCTGAAGTTGAAGATTTGAGGGTCTTTGGAAGCCTGGCTTATGGGTTGAAACCAGGTCAGCTAAAGCCTAATTTGAAGCTACATTAGCAAAATGTATTTTGCTTGGTTCTGCTTATCCTTCAAAGGGGTACAGGTTATAGGTACAGGTTATACAATCCTTTGACCAAGCAGATAATTTCTAGAAGGGATATAAAATGCTTTGAAGACATGCAGTGGGATTGGTCAAAAGTGAAGAATGATCAAAACAAACACTTATGGGACTTAAGTGTGTTTGATGAGCTGTTGGAGCTTTCAAATGACAATGTTGCCCCTGATGTTTAAAGTCAAGAAGATCACTCTAATGGTGCTGCTGAGGATTCAAATGGGTCAAATAATCAACACTCAACAGATGTTCCAGGGCCCTCAACTCATAACAATGCTATGCAACAGTTGATGCCTCATCATCATTGTTGAAAACAAAGTCAATCAGAGAAGTCTATGAACAAACAGCTCCCATGGAAGAGTACATCTATGACTGGACAGGTTTTTTAGAGGTTTTTAGGGGGGCTTATTGTGGATGCTCTAACTAACTCGGGCTGTACTAGTCTATCTATGTATTGGTTGTTCATTATACTAGTTTATGATGGTCAAGGCATGAGGGAATCAGCAGCAGTAACAAACAAAATCATGGTCAACCAAGGTTTTAAAATATTATACATTATCCAAAGGGAAAATCACCAAAATGACCCGTCGATCGACGGTTTTACCAAAATGGCCCCTTCCCATCTCTTTGGAGAGACGGGTCACGGCTCCCAAAGAGTCTGAACCGTCTCCGAAGACGGTTTCATCTACAACCAATAGAAAACCAACACGTGGCGTCTATGATCCCGAGGCCTGCAGGCGTCTCCCAAGACGTGTCATAGCCGCCAAGCCGTCTCCGGTGGGTCCTTGAGACGTCTCACTGACGGCCGAGCTCAAGCCGTCTTCGGCTCGGCTTGAGCCGTCTCCAAGCCTTCCTGAACCGTCTTCAGCTCGCCTGTCATTCAACGAAATAATTTTTTTTCTAATTTTTTATTAAATAATTTTTGTTATAAATTGGTAGCATATACTCTAGTATATTTCAATCCTCACTTTAAATGTTTTCCCAAAACAAACTATATCTTCTCATCCCTCTTCTCAAACATTCAATACAAGCATATATTCTCAAATATTCAACACGGTTCAAGACTTATGTTTTTATGTTATTCGACATGTATTTGAGCTTCAGAAAATCGAATTATTTTTTCGGTTAGCATTATGTTGCTTTTTAACTCTAAACCCAAAGGATTCATTTAATCCTCTTCAACTTAACATCCCTTCCCCTTCACATTTTCTGTTTCCTTCCACTCCCATCACCAACATCTAACTCTATTGAAGGCTTCTGCTCCTTCCCCCTCTTTAAAACCATTACAATTTTTGTATATCCCTTTCAAGTCCACATTCATCACCATCTTTGCCTTTCTTCGCTCATTTTCTTTTTCCTTAAGTTGTTGTTTTGGGATATTTTTTAGATATTAAAATGAGCGATTTTTAGCGTAAAATTAACTTTTTTGGTGCGTAATTTCACTATTTTGCAGTTTCTACCTTTAGAGTTTAAGGATGTTCGTTTATATGGAGCAAATTGAATGATATCTTTTAGAGATGAATGTTTAAAGATGTTCGTTTATGTGGAGCAAATTGTGTGTATGTTGTTTTGTTGTAAGTTTTAATATTTATATAATTTATAATTTGTAACTTTTGTTGTAAGTTTAACATTTTAATTTGATATAAATTTTAATATTCCTTCATGACCACCGGTTGGCTATAAATTCCAAATATGCTACAATAATATCAACGTTGAAAAACAGTGTGACAATACAGTAAGTATAAAAAATGAAACATAGTTAAAAAAATTATAAAAATAATAAAAAAAACAAAGCCGTCTATGGAAGTGTGTGACGACTCAAAGCTGTTTTGGGAACCATGAGACGGCAGCAAGTCGTCTCCGGAACCGTGAGACGTCACCAAGTCGTCTCGGGAACCGTGAGACGTCACCAATATATATAAATACCGTACTTCGTTTACCAAAATTTGTAACCCCTCTCCATCATGTCTTCTAATTTTTTTTTATAAATCTCATATATCAAACTTTTCAGCATTCCAATCCATGACGTTTTTAAATCCTCCACTTTTCCAACCGAAGCCTACCGCGTTATTTAAATGTTATCCAATTATACTTGGATCGTTGTTACATCTACGTACAGCTATTTGGATTGTTGTTGCATCTGCGCGTGGGTTAACGGGTGTAGAATGCATTGATGATGTGGTGGTCTACATTATTGGCAAGTTCATTCGCCTCCCAAATTTATGTCATGCGCTGCAGGAACATCTTTTACACATGTGTGAAAGAACTTCAGCGGGCTAGTCGGGAGAACTTGCCATTTTTCTTATACATTGATTGTAAACCTCGGTCCGTACATATTTTTGTTCATCATCGGTTGATGAAGATGAGACAGGACAGTCGGTGTAAAGCACACTAGGAACTATTGTTACATAAAACGAGGAAACGTCTCGGTTATGTCTCGGTAGTCGACGTGTGCAACGTATCAGATCCATGAACAATGGATCTTTGTTTATGTAGAGCACATACATCATTCGAAACAATGGTTCAAAGCAAGTAAACCTTGGAATATCCTATCAACCCTACGTCCGACGTCCCCTACTGCTACTACCACCACCACCCGAGGGAACATCTAACATTAGGATCTAGTCTTCAATAGTTGGTTAGACATTTAGTATTACAACAAAAGCAGGATTAGAGATCGATTGTATCGCGCAAATGGAGGAAATATCTAACATTAGAATATAGTCTTCAATAGTTGGTTAGACATTTAGTATTACAACACAAATGGTGTTATTGTGTTTAGTTTGTTTGATAATTATGTCACTCATGTAACAACTTTATAAGAATTATGTCCATGTTTCAGTTATGAATTATGTATTTAATTTTCCAGTTGACCGTCAGATTTGGTTTGTATATGTATCGGTCGTGTCATGCCTAGGGCTGTGCAACGGTTCAGAACCGGACCGAACCGAACCGAACCGGACCGAACCGCGAACCGTTTATTCCAAAATATGAGAACCGGAACCGGAACCGATAATTACTAAACGGTTCGGTTCCGGAACCGGGTGAAACGGTTCTCATGAAACGGTTCTAGACTGGAACCGGTTGTCAATAAAATCCTAAAATTAACATTAACAATTAAATAAAAAAATAAACAAAAACAATGATTTTTCTAAAAAATTTATCTACAGTTTGTGTTAACCATGGTTACTAAAAGTATAGCAGTTTACGTATCAAAATATGTTTTGTTCGGATCAGATCATTCTTTTTATACAGATTAAACGGGTCAGAACAAGCCGTGCTGACTGCTGACCATCACATAAGGCAATACTCTACATTCCTACCAAGTAAAACAATTTAAAAGTGTTAAGAACTATAAAGAAGAAAATAACATAATATATTTCAAACTAATAATAGAATATTTAAATATTTAATTTAATTCAAAACGGTTCTAACGGTTCTTAACCGGACCCGTCGGTTCTAACCGGAACCGAACCGGGAACCGATTATGCCAAAATATGAGAACCGGAACCGGAACCTATAACATTAATTCGGTTCGGTTCTAGCGGTTCCGGGTCGGTTTCACGGTTTTCGCGGTTCGAAACCGTTTATTGCTCACCCCTAGTCATGCCCACAATCTATAACTAAAACTAGAAATAAAAATAAACATTTCTTAAAAAAAATACATTAGACGCTAAAAAAACATGCAAAATTATAACTAAAAAAAAGAAATACATAATTTAACCTAATCTAAGTCCCTGGGGACACCGCGGATCATCTGCCACGCCGACAAATGGGAGAAGGGTGGTCGGCCTGAAAACTCGTGCTCTAACTTCGCGTGTTCAACCTTTTCATGTTCTGGAGTGCTCGGGGGAAGTTGTCGAACAACCGTCTGATAGTGCCCCTCGAAGTGACAGCACTTGTTTTGCAAGTCCGTCCACTTGCGGAGAGACTCGGTTGACTGGTTAGAACCTACAACCAAGAGTTTAAACTCGTTGAGCACGAGGGGCCATACGGACCCTCGACGTGGTGGGTTTCGCATGACCTCCATCCATGCGGTGCACAAGGCTATTTCTTCTTCTTCGGTCCACGGTTTCGATGGCATTTGTATTTGTGACGGTGTATTGACGGTCTGTGCATGTCAACCGTTTGGCCCTTATATAGGAGGGGTAAAGAAGGGGGTAAAAGATGTATTAACTCCAATTAACCGTGTGGTCTTTATTAAAATATATTTCATATTTTTATTAGATTAACGTATGTATTTAATAGTTTATAAAATTTGAAGGTACTAAAGGATTAGAAAATCAAAACATTAACCTTAATTATAAAGTTCGAAATTACATGACAAAGAAAAAACCATTACATAAACTTAAACATAAATATAATTCGGACGTAACAACTACACGCCGAAACATACATGAAGTCTCCATCATAGTCCAACAGGTAGTCAATCTTTGACAATTCAATGAGCCCTTCTTCGAACTCGTTTGGCTTTTCCTGTTTGTTTGTATATTTATATAAACGAAATTTACAAATTCGACCCTTAAGGTTTTAGTACCAAACAAATTCTACCCGGTATTGGTACAGCTACCAACCTAGGTTCTTATATACCAGTATACCACCATGATTCACATGTATTTTAAAGGACATAATGACAAACATTCCTCCTCCGGTAGAAACCACAATTTGGGTAAATCGACATAACCAATCATGTTTTTGGGCTCCAAATGTTTTTGAGTTTTACTATGATGGTGATAGCCCATTTTGCTATTCAACCTATACGGGGAAACACCATTAAGCAAAGAGTGGTGGGTGGTATTTTAGGGTATTGTGGAAACGGGTATCTTTAAAAAACGGTAAATACTTTGACTCTTAAGTTACACGTTATATGAAATGGTAATATTTTTGTCAATTTATTAAGATTTCTTTACATCATGTTCGTGCATGGTGCAACAAATTGATGTCGTTAAGGGAATTGAAAGACGAAGACGACCAACAACATGTACTTATGGACTTTATTTATATCGACGTATCGTGCAGTATAAAATCTACATTTCTTTTCTTTTTTGGACTTTATTTATTCAGGTATATATACCAGCTTCCATAGACAATGAAAACTGGTTTATTCTTAAAGTTGACATGCAATTACTACAAGTAACAGTATATTTCCCAAATGATTGTAGTGCCATAAACTGCGGTGATACTTTTTTCATTCATAGGAAAATTCACCAAATTCTTATAGAATTTGAGTCTGTGTTCCTATGGTTTCTTGGGGCTATAATGTACGGGAAAAGTCTGGTAGAAACGAAATTGAATCAATAGAATTTCCAGGGGATGTTGTCTGGCCGATGACCAATAGTCGAATCGGCCGACATTCAGGGGTAATCGTTTGTATCTTGCTAAGAAATCTTGTTCAAAATGGGTCAATGAATTGGAGAGAAAGCAGCCTACATGATGCTTGCATGAGATTCAGACGTTTCATGGCAGACGAAATTTATGGTGGTCGTTTTACACCGTCAAATATTAATCTTAGGATAACTATGTTATGTATGCATGTCAAAGCTTGGTACATCAATCAATGCGTGTACCTGCTTGCAATACTATGTTATAACTAACTAATTTTTGCAAATCATTGTAGAAACTTAATAATTTAATGTTAAAAGCACCACTAAAAATCAGCAAGGTTAACAGTCGAGCACGTATTCTGAATTACATAATCTTCAAAGTCATCTGCTTCAACGAAAGTAGGTGACGGTGTTTGTTGATCGTTTTTTTCTTTGAACCTCGCCTGCCAGATTTTGATCATAAGGGAATAGGGGCCGAACATCGGTCACGATGATGACCATAAGTTTTACAACGACTGCAATATAAAGGTGTAGGTTCCTCACCTCGCGATAAAATCCGGCTATTTTCACGACGACGTCCCGACTGTCATTTGGTGATATGTGGTGGTTGTACAGGAATTATTTCCTCTCGCATCTCCCATTCAGACCTGTGGGCTAAAGGATATATCGCGTCTTCATATGTTGCTTTATATAACTCGTTGTTATACCAATGTGCTGTATAATGACTGCAATCATTTTCATTCAACAATTTTGATACTGCAATCATGTGGCCACATGGGAAACCAGATATATGGGGAACACAACAGCTGCATGTTTGATTAGACAAATCAACAAAACCATTTTTGTTACCCTCCTGTACATGAAAAGTGTTAACCCCAACGCCATAAGCCTTCCACGTTTTAGACCCTTCAATCTTTTTAATAATTTTTCGTACCACGAAAGGAGTCAATACATGGTTGTTTTTGAATGGCGTCATTTCGACGTTAATAATACCATTCCTGTAGTTTTTGTCTAAAAATTTCAACTAGATGGGTGATTGGAACTTTTCGTGGATGTACGAATAAGGCGTTCATTGACTGTGCACTGTTAGATGTCATATAATGATATCGTTTTCCCAAACAGTGTGCTCTTGACCATTTATGAAAACCGATACTCAAAAGAGTATTCCTAATCCGTGGAACGAATGCACAAAGTGCGTTAAAACTTTCTTCAAAATCAGATACCCGGTAAGCTTTACAAGTGTTCCACCACCGTGACTGTAAATCCTTCTTTTAGTTTTTTGGTAAGTTTAAGTTTAACATCAAATGACGACAACACAACCCGTGAAAGGCATTAGGAAAAACAGTCCTAACTGCCAAATCTATTGAATTGGCTCTATCAGATATGATCGCTAAATCCGGATGCTCACCGATACACTGTTTAAGTTTCGATATGAACCACACCCAACTATCACCGTCGTCCTTGGATTTTACCAATACCAAATCCAACAGGTAAAATTTGGTTGCTACCATCCATGCCAACAACAAGGAACAACGTACCTTTAAACTCACCTTTTAAGTGTGTCGCGTCTCTAATAATGACCGGTCTTAGACACAAAAGAAAACTCCTAATCAATATAATAAAATGAAACAAAAGGTAATTTTTAGAAAACCTAAAAAGAAAACGGTAATCAAAGATAGGGTATAAAAATATTTTACTGACCGCTGCACCAATGGCAATGAAAAGCATTTCAAACCGATTGTCTTCATCAGTCCTAATCTCAGTAACACTCCCCGGATTTGCATTTCGCAAATTATAGCAGTAGAATGGCAGCTCACTAAACGATTGCTTGCTATTTCCTTGTAAAACATCAAGTGCATGACACTTCCTACGCCATGCTTGGGAATATGTTATGTCCACCTTAAATCTTTCCAAAAAATCTTGTACTATTTCATTTCCATGATATACACGTCTCGTATCTCGTAATTGGTGTTTTAGTATGCTTCCAATTACGTGTGGGTTAGCCTGACGAAGATGCGGATGTGTTTGAGTTTTAGAACATGTGTGATTATTGTTAAAAAAATGTAACATAAAACATGCTTGAAGTTGAGACAGAACGTGCCCTAAATTGCCAATCACAATCGTCAACTACACATGAAATTTCGTACCGGGTTTTAGATGATCTATCCACTTTATAAGAAAAACGTTCTAACAAACACAAATTTCCTAACTGCAGTTTCATTTCATCTTTGTTACGAAATATATAACCTTCAGGAAAATCTGCCGATGAAGTGATTTTTGTTTTCTCTAGAAACCTTTCATGACTTGAATTTCCATAAAATTCTTCATTATGTGGGTTTCTTATCATCAAAATTTTCAAAAGACCCATGTGGTTTGTAATCATCAAATTTTTCTAAAGACACATTTAAATGAGGGACTTTATAATCATTTAAATAAGCATGACTAGACGAACCGACACCAAGTTCATCAATAACATATAACTTCAATACTTTGTCAGGACATTGCTGAACAACTTTAAAAAGAAAAGATACATCACGATCATTAAAAATGTCAATTGCATCATCGAAAGCTGAAGTTTTATAAGATAATCCTGTAATGTGTGGAATCTCACACACATCCGAAACTACATTTAACAAACTAAAATACGAGATATTTGCTTCAATTTCTAAACCATGTCTTTTACAGCTAAGATCAACAACATATTCCATTCGACCGTTGACAACTTCCCACTTGCCACCAGTATAGATTATTAATCTAACCATTTTTTAAAAGACAAATGTAAACACTTTAGAAGAAAGAAAAGATAATAATTAAAACACAAATGTTACAAAATTTATAATGATACCGTAATACAACTTGTCACATCACCGGAGACGGCTCAAAAAGATAATAATTAAAACACAGTGTACGGCGTCCGTCACGGAGACGGTGCAAAAAGACGCCACCGGAGACGTCTTTTTGCCGGCCGGAGACGACACATAAGACAGTTCAAAGTCTGCAAAAGACGCCACCGGAGACGTCTTTCTGTCAGCCGGAGGTGTCACCGAAGACGGTTCAAAGTGTGCAAAAGACGCCATCAGAGACATCTTTCTATCAGCCGGAGACGTCACAGAAGACGGGTTAAAGTCTGCAAAAGACGCCACCGAAGACGTCTTTTGCAGGGCTGAGACGTCTTTGGAGACGTCTCCGATGGGTCGGCTGTGTTGACAAACCGATCCGAAGACAATAAGGCGAGCCGAAGACGAGCCGTCAATGAGACGTCCCAAGGGCCCACCGGAGATGGCTTGGCGGCTATGACACGTCTCGGGGGACGCATGCAGTCCTTGGGATCATAGACGCCACGTGTTGGTTTTCTATTTGTTGTAGATGAAACCGTCTCCAGAGACGGTTCAGTCTCTTTGGGAGCCGTGACCAATCTCTCAAAAGAGACGGGAATGGGTCATTTTGGTAAAACCCTCGGTCAACGGGCCATTTTGGTGATTTTCCCTTATCCAAAATACATTAATCAACCACGAAAAATCGACATAGACAACAATAATCAACAGCAAAACCGTAAACTATGACACAAAATTAAGACATGGCAAAAGCTAGATACGATGCGAAGGGAAGCATTCAAACAATGCTAACAGCACAATGCAACAAACAAAAATGCTAACCTAAAAAACATGCAGAGGAACCGGACACAAAAATCACATGAACTTACAGATGGAAGACGAATACATGCCCGAAGAAAAAAGATCGCAACATAGGGCTTAACATCAAAATATGACCCAAAAACAAAAACAAAAAGGAAGAGATAAATGTGGATGGAAGACGAATACACGGTTAAAGAAAAAGATAGCAACATAAAACATAACATAAGAAAAAGAAAAAAAAGGAAGAGATAAACGTGGAGAATAGACGTGTAATAATAAGCACGATGATAAAAAATAAGAAAAAAATAGATATATCCCAAAACGGTCTATCCAAGGCTCAGACGAGAATCCAATGCCAGACAACAAACCGCGCATGTAACATACCAAAATGTAAACATGATAAACATATACAAAAACAATTCCTTAATTCACTATAACCATGCTATGAGGCATTTCATTTAGATTAATACTAGTTGGTAACCCGCGCGTTGCGGCGGGTCTAAAAACTACATCAAATTGTATCAATTCATTAAGACGTAAAATTCATCGAAAACTTTTTATTTAAATGATATATTAAATAACGAATACTTGTAACAACATAAGATAATTATTCTTATCTCAACTAAAGTATAATAACATCCGTACGAATTATTGAAATAAATTGATTTTAGGTGGATTCTAGTAATAATCCATTCAACAACTCGTAAGGTTAGTTCCATAATACATTTATTCTCAAGACTACACTACCTCACACGTAACACTTTGGTCACGCCTACCACTTAACGATATATACTATTAAATGATACAAACAACTTTGCCAAATAACTTTACGTTTTGTTTCATACGTGACATACACACATGAATTCACCAAAGTTGCTCCATGTAATAAATAATAAGTAGGAGAGGGGATGTACAAGAGGATTTTGCATATAAGGGTATTATTCGGAAAAAATTCATGACATTTTGGGTGTGAAGCACTAAACTTTTCATATGCCATCTTAAAAAACATAGGAAATTACTAATGTAGTCATTTCTCCTCCTTAATAAAGTAACATAGATTTGGGCCGGTTTTTCACCGCTGGTTTGGATTCTTGCTTTACACTTCTGATAATATCTTTTAAACTTTTTTTTTTTTTTTTTTGCATATGCATTCACTTTTCATGTCTGACTTTAAAATTCAAAACTAAAAAATAGTGAAGTTGGAAAATAGATTGCTTGACCGGTAAAAGTCAAATCCTAAATCTTCGGATCACCAGAAATAGAAGAGTCGCTGGCTCATAATGCCCTCTTGGTAAACAAGAGTAAACGGTCGCATGTGCACACGTACATGAAGTGTTTCAGTTTTGCCCATGATAATCTCACTAATACCACAAGTCACCACTAGGGCTCATTTAGGCAGGTTCTGACACGAAGAAACTCAAGTGCCGATTTCCATAAGTGAAATGTTTCTCTAAAGACTGAATCACATGTCCTAACATGTCTTTAGGAGACTCTTTGAAACACTGAGATATAGAACGTGCAGACATCTGAGACACCAAAAGGTCCCAGAGTGCACAAGACTTAGCTTTCTATGATTTTCATTACTCTCTTTTCCAACCCATACTGATAAGAATGTGCAGTGCCAAAAGGATAAGTGTCATAAAGTTGCCTGGCAACGTTGTGTTAGGATTAAGTGGCGCGGCGGAATAACCGATTCACAACGAACACGCAATAATAAACGAGAAAATATAAAGCACGACACACGAACACGAGAATTTTACGTGGTTCGGTTCTAGTGAGGAACCTACGTCTACGGGCTGCAACTAGTGATTTATTATTAATCTCAGACAACTATTACAATTACATAGACAGGATATATATAGAGACTAATCTAGGGTTTAGGCTTAGTGAACACGAAAACCTAAATGGGCTTTCTAAACATCCAATAAAATAAAGCCCAATAGCAATAACTAGCCCAAGGACTTCACACCCAACACGTTGCAGAGCATTTCCAAATTACAAATGCACTAACCTGATTTCCAATGGACATGTACGTGTACTGAAAACTCCCAAAACCCAATACCGATACGTGTACTGAAAACATTCGGTATGTACCGGTACCGTACCGATATTTTATCTTAAAATACTGATACTATACCGATCCCGTACCGATACCGAAAATACCGAAACCAAAAACCTCTAAATGTGAGTAGCGATACCGATACCGAACACCCTCGGCTTGGTACAGGATCAGTATCGATTCGGTATTTGGTGCAATATGCTCATCCCTAGTTATTGTCAACATCACATTTAAGGACAAATATTGTTTTCACAAAAAATTATTTTTGTGTTATTGCTACTGATTTCTGTTACAAAGAAGGAAAAAAAAACCTATGATCAAGGACCAACAGCCCATAATGAGAAGATGCTAGCTGTCAAAAAGTATGGAGGAAAATAAGGAAATGATGTTGAATCTGATGCTTTATTTTCTAACACTCCCCCTCAAGTTGAGTAGTGGGATCTCAGATACTTAACTTGCTTAGACAGTGATTGAATATATCCCCGTTGACGGCCTTTGTTAATATATCCACTAATTGGTCCTTTAAATGAACGAAGGTAAGCTTTATCATCCCTGTTTCGAGCTTTTCTTGCCTGACTACTTCCACATGCTTTGTACGATCGTGTTGAATAGGGTTCTCTGAGATTTGTATAGCAGCTTTTTTGTCAAACATGATTGTGTTGGCTTCAGTTTGAGGAAACCCAATTTCAGTCAAGAGCTTACGTATCCATAGAATTTCTGCTAGACCTCGTGCAATCCCTCAAAATTCTGCCTCTGCACTAGATAAGGCTATAACCTTTTGTTTCTTGCTTTTCCATGTAACTAGATTCCCCCTACCAAAGCAAAGTATCCTAATGTTGATATTCAATCTCCTTTATCTCCAGCCTAATCTGCATCGGTACATGCCTAGAATTTTAGATGTTTGTTGGGTCGGAAGAGAACCCCATGACCCACAGTCCTTTTGAGATATCTTATAATCCTCCATACTACATACATATGAGTAACTTGAGGTTGGTGCATAAATTGACTAACTACCCCAACTGCATATGCAATGTCTAGGCGAGTATGCGACAGATATATAAGTTTACCCACCAACCGTTGATATCTTTCATTATCTGTTAATTTTGCTTCTTATTCCATACAAAGTTTCTGGTTAGTAATCATTGGGGTATGAGCTGGCTTGCAATCAATCATTCTTGTCTATGCTAGGAGGTCGAGTACGTATTTCTTTTGAAATATAAAGATCCGTTGTTTGGATCTTAGAACCTCGATTCCAAGAAAGTACTTAAGCCTTCCCAAGTACTTCGTTTCAAATTCTTTAAACAAATTTGCCTTCAACTTCTTCATTTCTTCCTCATCATTTCCTGAAATAATCATGTCATCAACTAAACACGTTATAAGTTTACCTATTCATTTAAGAAACAACGTATGATCAGAGTTTCTTTGTCGGAAACCATATCCTTTCAATGATAAGGTAAATATGCCAAACCAAGCTCGAGGAGATTGCTTAAGCCCATAGAGATTTTTTTTCAACCGACATACTTCCTTGTTTTTGAAATTTCCTGTGAATCCGGGAAGGGCTTCCATGTACACTTTTTTTTTGTTCTCCATGTAGGAAGGCATTCTTAACAGCGAATTGTTGAAGAGGCCATCCTTTATTTGCAGCAACAAAAATGTCACGAATGGTGTCAATCTTAGCTATTGGGGAAAAGTCTCTTAGTAGTCAATCTCGTATGTTTGGGTGTAGCCTTTTGCTGGTAATCGAGCTTTATATCTTTCAATGGTTCCATCTGGTTTGTGCTTGATTGTAAAGACCCAACGACAACCTATTGGTTTCTTTCCTGGGAGAGGACACATTTCTCCCATGTATCATTTCTTACAAGTGCTTCCATTTCTGTTTCCATATCATCTTTCTAGTTCTTTGAATACAAGGCTTGTTCCACTGAATTTGGGAGTTGTTCATCTTTCTATTGTGTTGGGAGGTACATAAAAATTGGGTTTCAAGGAAGTCACAGTCAAGTGTAATGTGCATATGCCATGTTTTGGGGTCATAGCACTAGTATACCTTTTTTTTCCATACCATAGCCCACAAATACGCATTTTTTCCAAACATGGACCTAGTTTCCCATGATTAGTTTTGGTATGTGGACCAAGACTAAGCATATAAATACCTAAGGTTCTAGTGTGAGTGGATGGAGGAGTTTGGTAAAATCATAAATAGCTTGAAGGGGAGTCTTAAGGTTGAGAGCCTTGGTTGGAAGCCTATTGTTAAATACGTGGTAGTAGCAACAACTTCAGGCCAAAAAGATTTTGGGACTTGAGATTTAATAAGAAAGGCTTGAGTTATTTCCAAAAGGATGCGATTTTTTTGTTCAACGGTACCGTTTTGTTCAGGAGAGTGTGGGCAAATTGTTTGGTGAATAATTCCTTTGTTTTGACAAAATTGTTTCATAGATTCATTTACATATTCTCCTCAATTGTCAGGATCAAAGGATTTGAATGTTGGTTTTAAATTGAGTTTATATCATTGTATCAAAAACATAGTAAATTTATCAAAAACTTCATATTTGTGTTTTAAAAAATAACTCCATGTCAAACGAGTACAATCATCAATCAAAAGCAAAAAAGATGAAAGTTTTGTCCCCCATTAATTTTTGCGGGTCCCCAAACTTTAAAATGAATAAGAGAAAAGGGTAACCTAACTATTGTATTATTCAATTTATAGGTATGTATATGGCTTTTAGCTAAAATACAAGTCTCACAATTTAAAGATCTATTTGGAAGGAAATAACTTAGGAAATTAAAGGTGTAAATAACCTATGGAAGGATGCCCCAATCTCCTATACCATAACCAAGCTTCTCTATTTGTGGTCCCATGATCAAACATCACAATACCATGTCGAGCCACTTCTTCCACATAATATTATCCTTAACATTCAGTGTCACGCCCAATGATTGCTCTCATCCTAATATCTTGAAGGATACAAAATGTGGGGTGCATTAAGACATTGTAATTTAATTCCTTTGTCACATGGCTAATAGATAATAATTTATGCGATAAGGATGGTACATAGAGGCAATTTGAGAGTTTTAAAGTTGGAGATATTTCAATAGTTCCTCCCCCTTTAACATGAATTACCCCTCCCCCGTCAGCGGTTTTTATATCGTTATTGAAATATTAAAATAATAATGGGAATTGGATTCTAATAACCTAAACTATTTGAAATTGGCCATTGGCACCCCCAACTATAAAATTGGCCACATATAACCTGAACTATTAACTTATTGGAATCTAACACCCAATTAACTGACGTCATTAGTGGGTTGCTGACGTGGCATGCTGATGTGGCATGCTGATGTGTCAATCCATGTGGCACTAGTTGCTGACGTGGCATGCTGACATGGATTGACACATACATCAGCATGCCACGTCAGCAACCCACTAACGACGTCAGCCAATTGGGTGTTAGATTCCAATAAGTTAATAGTTTAGGTTATATGTGGCCAATTTTTTAATTGAGGGTGCCAATGGCCAATTTCAAATAGTTTAGGTTATTAGAATCCAATTCCCGAAATAATAACCATGATAGTAACTTAAATAAAAAATTATATATTTTGTACGAATAATGTATAAAATGACATTAGTGATCACTAAATCATCATTCTTAAACTACTTAGGTGCAAGAATAATTCTAAATTCTCGTCAATCCCTTGCAAGTACAACATCAACTTTGGTGTGAACTGTTGTTAGCTTACCACTGTGAGTATATCTTTCTCCTTTTACATGTTTTACACTTTTGGGGTGACTCATGTATGCTTATTACTTCACTCACTTAATCATGTTTTATTCAATATTCATAATCGCAATTCTTGTATGTGTTTTACTTGTTGATCGCTAATGGTGTGTACTTATGACCTTAATCATTAACCCGGTGTGGGCCTAGCATAGCAATAAATAGTACTTGATTATTGTTAAGTGTAAGCTACTATGTCTTGTCGCCTACTATATATAATCATACTATTGGGCGAATACTATACATATATACTAGATATCACATTATTATTGGATATCATTTATACTCTAAGGCTTGATTTTGGAGGACATTTGTACATAGCTTGAACACTAAATTGTAGACAGTATAACACGTGAATTGCGAAACTCTTTTTCTACCATATGTATTCAAACATGGTATGCTCACCAATACAATTTTTGTATTGACAAAATTATTTTGTACATGTTTCAGGTTATTTTGAGATGCATTCCTAAGCTTTCGGAATTATTTTTAGATTTTGATTCATTGTATTTCAGTTTAGTTGGCATTTAGAATAGTTGTATTTCATTTCAATGTAATAAACTATTTAATCAATGTATCAATATTTACACTTTTAGTCCATGAGCTATTGAACAATCGTCACTACGTGGCACCTCGATGATTCCGCCATCGGTTGGGGTGTTACAGATTGGTATCAGAGCCATGGTTATAGGGAATTAGGTTATTAGAATGCCTTTTAGCCAAGTCGATAACTAAGCTTACATTCACGAATCCTCTCGTATATATTTCTCTTTATCTTTATATTTTTCTCTCGAGATATTTTCGCTATGATTTTTTCTCGTTATTCTTCTCGGTATTTTGCTTGGAGAAGAAGACACTCGTATTTCACAAATGATATCACCAAGTTAGGAGTGGTATCCGTACCTTGGTGATTAGTTTCACTCCTCTATATATTATACATCTTTAGAATATATCTTTGGGATAGGAGTGACATCCACACCTCAAAGAGTATTTCCTCCAAAAAGAAACTTAATCACTAAGCTGGGAATGATATCCTTAACTTAGTGACTTGTTTCACTCCACTGTAATTTTCAATTTTTAAATACATCTTTGAGTTAGGAATGAAATCCACATCTCAAGGATCTATTTCTGTATCTCGTTTTTAATCTCGCTAAATTTTTGGAATTCTCTAGTGATGGGGCATGTGCAATCTGGAAGGGTGAGTGCCTGTATCCTGAGTTTTTTGGTCTAGGCCTGGTATTTCGTATAAATCCCAATCAGGCGAGGGACCCGTATACCTACCTGGGAACTCTTGGGATGAACATTCACTTATAGGCTATAGTACGCCCTCACAAGTCATTAGGAAATTTCAAATACTTGAGTTAGTTAAAGTTTCCTATTGAAACAATCCCAACGTCTCATGTTATTGATCTTTATGTCCTGTTTATCATTTGAAGTCTTAATTTCATCGCTTGTTGTTTCATATGCTATTATTCATTGATCATTCGATTTTGGATTCCTTATCATCATTACTAAAACTTTTTGTTCGTTATATTATTGCATTAAAGCTTACACTATTTCACTTATGCTTTGTGACTTTTACACTATAAGGTATTACTCTTTTTGCATTAAAACATTTTTACCCACGACTTAAGTTTTAAATTTTGTGTTTAACTTCGACCACATCCGTTGTTACCATTCCCGTTGTTTCCACCCTGTTTCAGTTTTGGGCAATCCTTCTTGTAATGCCCAGTGTCACCACAGTTGTAGCATCCTTGTTTCCCTGTAGTCCCCTGAGTAGTCGGAGCTGAACTGTTGGTCGGAGCCTGAGTCGATGGAAGTGTAGCCCGACAATCTTTAGCATAGTGACCTGTTCGCTGGCAGCGGTGACAACGGTTACTATCGCAGTTCCCTTGATGATGGCGTCCACACTTGTTGCATTTGGGCAGTTTTCCCGCATAACCACCCTGCTTGTTACCCGAAGACGATGAACCCCCATTATCAAACTTTTTACCCTGCTGCGTAGACCCAGATCCTTTCCCGTCATTCTCCCACTTGCGCTTATTGTTCTCTGGAGCCTTAGCAGTCGAACCTTTCGCAGGCAAAATCCCCTCATTCACCTTTAAGTTGGTCATCCTATGGGCCGATCGAACTACCTCCGCATAAGTAGGATGATTTCCAGCAGCCACTAACCCTGCAATTTCCGGTACTAACCCGGAGACATAGTGTTCAATCTTACGATACTCTGGCACGTGCAGATCGGGACACAGCACTGCCAACTCATTCCGTCTCACAGTATACTTCTCGATTTCCGACCCAGTCATTTTGAGGTTCCACACCTCATGCTCCAACTTCTGCACCTCTTCCCTCGGGCAATACTCCCGCTTCAGCAACTGCACAAAGTTCTCCCATGGCATAGCATATGCCTCCCCAATACCCATGTTCTGGGTGATACCATTCCACCAAGTCAATGCCACGTCCTGAAATAACGCAGCAGAATACTTCACCCGATCTTCTGGGAGACAGTTACACATCAGAAATACCGACTCCACTTTCTCCAACCACCTAAGCAAACTGACCGCACCCTCAGTGCCAGAGAATTCCTGGGGCTTACAGTCCCGGAACATCTTGTAGGTGCACATGGGTGGGGGTGGGTCAACAGGACCACCTGAAATGAAACGTATGAGAAACCACGAATAACGTAAGCAAGGTTCACCAATGAGGCAAAGAAAACGGATAAAACAACTTACCACCACCGTTGTGCCCTAACTGAAAGGCAGCCTGGAGCAAGTTGTTCAGATCAGCCTGTGATAGGTTAATACCTCCACCACGACCACCAGCACCACCGCGACCACCACCACGTCCACCATTGCGACCACCTCCACGTCCTCCACGCACTCCAGACATGATTCTGGCAGAAAGAACGAGAAAATTTAGTGTCGCAGTTAAAGATAACCACTAATGTTCACAAGATCAAAGCTAGATCCAATCCAGGACTATCCCCTCAAACCCAGAGCTCACTAGTGCTTCCATGCATTTCGTTTTATGATTTTGTGTGCACCCAAAATGATAAAACGCTCTACATGGTCCTCCCAGTGTTCTCCTAGTTCAAAGTTCAAATCACCGAACATAGACTCTTAGCTACACACCGTAATACTACGGTAGTTCATGACAAGTGTTTCTATTGGAGTGCGAAAGGGAGATGTCCGAGCCTTGGACAATTCTCAAGAGCACACGAGTTACTCCAATAGACTACACTGCCTAGATAACAAGTAACCCAACCTAAGATAGAACGGATGATGTAACGTAGAAAGGCCAATGATTTAGAGACACCCCGACAAAACCATACGTAAATCGCCATAATGTTTAGTACCATGTGATCGTCTAGTGTGTGCGACTCGGCTATAGACTAGACTCTACATGCAGTCCTAGTTCACTATAACCTGGCTCTGATACCAATCTGTCACACCCTCAAAATCCACTTGCGGAGTTTTACCGCGAGGCGCATGACAAACCAGGATCCAAACCAACGATCACAATAAACAAGTCTAAATGAATTAAAAATGCAATTTCAAACCATAGTTTAAAATCCCGTTTACAGCGGAAGCTTATTCAATACATTATCCAAAATAATAAACCAATGTTCAATGTTATACGACCATGCAACCCTAACATAGACGCTGTGCAGACGCGTGCGCCCTAGTCCAGTCGTGCTACCTTAGCGACCTGAGAAAACATGTAAAAGTTTACGTCAGCACAAAAATGCTGGTGAGTTTACAGGTTTTGTATCCAAGTACCAAGTCCACCTGTCCATACTATAACAAATAGAAAACCAGTATACGCTAGCTAGGCGTACGTTTTGTTACTACCACGATTGGAAAACCATTACTAACTCGAATACCAAAAGTATGCCCGATGTATGTTCCTGTTGTTCCTGTTGTTCCTGTTTGAGACAATATGCACCCGCCGACCCTCCAAGTCGACGAGCGGGGTTGGTCACTCCCAATAGCGCTATTCACATTTCCCCGTTGTGCAAACCCGCACATTCATGGTTCCCCCCGGGACTTCCAAAGATCGTGTAGTACACAAGAGAAACCCATAGTATGACAGTAGTTACCAAATAATCGTTTAACACATGTTTTCTCCCCCGAAAGTATAAAACCAGTTTAAAAGAGGGGCCGTAAACTCACCTTAAGTTCCGTTACTCCTTAACCCGAGTAAACTCAGCTGCTATGCTAGTCCCGTAAGCGGCGACCTAACATACGACAGTTACAAGTACTTAGACTAATAACCCGCAGGTTAATTAGTCCCTAGATGTCCAGACCATAACCAAGTTCGTTTGAAAACGCCGTGACTGTTTAACCGACCCAAAGTACAAGACTCGACATCCCATTGGTGACCCGAGACTCCCCGTGTTATGTTTACGCTCCAAAACGTACAATAATGCAATTACACTTAACACACGTTAACGTACAACAAGTTATAGCACATAGTTCACGTATCACCGAAATACATCCAAATATATGTTACCAAGTTATTAGACATGTTACGGGGTTCCTAGCATGTTACTACATGTCAAATCAGGTCTCGGTATGCTAATATACACTTACAGCAGCAGTACACGCGATTAGGGAGGCTAATCGCATGAAATGTCACACGATTTGGGCTAATCGCCCTTAATGTCATGCGATCAGGGCTACTCGCCCCTGATGGCATGCGAGTGGGCTACTCGCCCCTGATGGCATGCGAGTGGGGCTACTCGCCCCTAATTTCATGCGAGTGGGGGCTACTCGCCCCTAATACAGGCGATTAGCAAGGCTACTCGCCTGTAACCTTGCTGTTCCGGTTTTTCGCGCGTTTAACGCTCCAAATCAGATCCAGAACGTGTGTAACTACCCAATATCATCCCAAACACTATCCTAAACATGTTTCAACCAAAATCCCTCGTTTAACCTCGTATAATCAGTCCTGCATGCAACCAAGTAATCCAAACATATACACATAGCATGCAATCATCATACTAACATGCGTAACCATAACCCTAATAATCAATTAATCAGATTTCTATCATCATACTATCAATACCAATTCTGATCTAACCAAATAACATAACAATCAAGCATCATGAATCATAAAAATCCTAGCTTTCTAATCATACACACCCACAACGCATGTATATTGGTTATAATCCGATTAATAATCCGTATTAATGATTTTCAGAAAGCTTTTTCGTTTATGAACAGGTCTGGACCATTAGGGATTGATTAAAAACGTTTACAAAGTGTTATGGATGAGAATCAAACCTTAGGATTATGAAAGAATGATGGTTAGACCTTGAAACCTTGTGTTTTTGATCAAAATCGCCTTCCAGAGGTTGTTTATGTGTTTGGGGCGGTTATGGGACGACTAGGGTTGATATTAGGGAGTTTAGGAGGTTAAGTATTGTATTTATAGGCGTTTCTAGTCGTTCCAGCACGTTACATGCGATTGTGCAGCAGTTCATGCGATTAGGGCTGCTAATCGCATGAATGAGCATGCGATTGGGCCTACTCGCCCCTAACATCACACGAGTAGGGGCCTAATCGCCCCTATGTCCCTCTACTCGCCTCCCCTACAGGTGATTAGGCTTCCTAATCGCCTGTAGGGGTTGGTTTGGTGCGTTTTGCGCGTTAAACCCCGTTTTAACATATGTTAACGCATATTAATGTACCGACAAGTCACATAATGATTGTAAACACATAACACAAGTAAATACACATATTTACACTCGTTCACCAATTCCCGGGACTCGAGACTCGTATGTTCCGTATGCCCTGACGATCCCACCGATCGTCACCGTTTGTACACTTGGTTAAGGACCGACATCTAATGAACCTCTAGACCAACATCCAATGATCTTCTAGACTAACCAATAGTTCCCGAACCATAACCCGACTTAACTAACCCAGTTAAGTACAATATACGCGTGACTCGCTAAGGTAGACTTTCATCTAGACAACGTTGTTAACCCGAATTTGCCAGGTGTCACATCATCCCCCCGTTAAAAGAATTTTCGTCCCGAAAATTTGTACAAGTACAGAAAGAACAAAAGAAATAACGAAGGAAACAAGCAAAAGGTAGAACCAAAAGAGAGAGATTTACCCGAGTTGTCACACAGTATATCCCTAAATTATGACTTTTTGTATCCGCTTATGCACCCACAATACTCTCAACACAATATATCCTCATATACCTAATACCAATATAGCTACACCCAATCGCCTAAACCATAGCCAACTACCATTAGTTAGCACTTCTTAGTCAGACTAAACTCATACATAAATGACTACCTACACGATACACTACTCTCTAAAACGATTAACTTGACAACTTATCCTGTATGTCTTTTCACATAGCCTATTCGCCAGATTAGTATACACTTTATATACACCTTGTGCCTTGAAACAAGTAGCCCGCTATGAGCCTAAAGAGATGCCTTAACGATCCGTACAAACAAACGATCTTTCAATGTATAAATTTCATAAAAGTTTGACAATTAAAAGATTTCAAGTTTACCCGCTCCTAATGGGTAACACTTAGATTTTCTCAAACATTTCATAACAATTAAAAAATTTCGACTTTAGTGAGATTTCAACCTACAAGTTAAAGAAATGTTTAAATACAGAAAATTCTATTTTCGAAAATTCATCAAGGCATCTGGGATCATTCACAACTTCATACCTGTTCTACCCATACCTTTCAAACATTATCAAGGAGGATCAACCCAAACCAAATCGGATTCTTCATTGTCTTCAAAACAACTCATAACCTTCTACCATATTATCAACCAAATACTGAGCTGATTCACTCAATCAACGCAGCATGAGAAATTTGTGCGCTGTGGACTTTCAACGTTGATTTGGGTTTTTGAAGTTAGGTTAGAAACTTACACGTTATCCACAACCCTTACCATCTCTCTTGCTGTGACTCGATCTTCCTTAAAAACTTAAAGTTTACTTTCAGAAATGTCCCTCTACTCGCCTCCCCTACAGGTGATTAGGCTTCCTAATCGCCTGTAGGGGTTGGTTTGGTGCGTTTTGCGCGTTAAACCCCGTTTTAACATATGTTAACGCATATTAATGTACCGACAAGTCACATAATGATTGTAAACACATAACACAAGTAAATACACATATTTACACTCGTTCACCAATTCCCGGGACTCGAGACTCGTATGTTCCGTATGCCCTGACGATCCCACCGATCGTCACCGTTTGTACACTTGGTTAAGGACCGACATCTAATGAACCTCTAGACCAACATCCAATGATCTTCTAGACTAACCAATAGTTCCCGAACCATAACCCGACTTAACTAACCCAGTTAAGTACAATATACGTGTGACTCGCTAAGGTAGACTTTCATCTAGACAACGTTGTTAACCCGAATTTGCCAGGTGTCACATCATCCCCCCGTTAAAAGAATTTTCGTCCCGAAAATTTGTACAAGTACAGAAAGAACAAAAGAAATAACGAAGGAAACAAGCAAAAGGTAGAACCAAAAGAGAGAGATTTACCCGAGTTGTCACATCATCCCCACGTTAAAAGGAATCTCGACCCGAGATTCATTCAGCTGCCGAAGAGACATGTCTCGACTCGAACGCTTCCTTAGGAAAGAGATGAGGATACTTAGACTTCATCTGATCCTCCCGTTCCCACGTATATTCCGGTCCCCGGTTCGAGTTCCACCGAACCTTAACGATACGAATCTTGCTGTGACGTAGGCTACGAATCTTGTAATCTAGGATCTCCACAGGTTCTTCCACAATCC
The DNA here is from genome assembly GCA_030844895.1 of Ambrosia x helenae. Classification (NCBI taxonomy): domain Eukaryota; kingdom Viridiplantae; phylum Streptophyta; class Magnoliopsida; order Asterales; family Asteraceae; genus Ambrosia; species Ambrosia x helenae. Next base: position 41,616,635 of record CM061223.1, read on the forward strand.
GAAGACGATCATCAACCTTGATCTCGTCTAGTGGAACGATGAGAGACTCGTCAGCCAGACACTTCTTCAAGTTTGACACGTGAAAGACGTTATGTACGTTACCGAGCTCCGTCGGTAGATCAAGTCGATATGCCACCGGCCCAATCCGTTCCAGGATCGTAAATGGGCCGACATATCGCGGATTGAGTTTGCCACGCTTCCCAAAGCGTATGACGCCCTTCCACGGTGAGACTTTTAGAAGTACCTTGTCATTGACTTGGAACTCCAGTGGTTTGCGACGCTGATCAGCATAACTCTTTTGCCGGTCCCGTGCCGCCGCCAACCGATTTCGAATCTGTACGATCTTTTCCGAAGTTTCGTACACTAGTTCAGGCCCAGTGAGTTGACTCTCACCCACTTCAGCCCAACAAAGAGGAGAACGGCATTTCCGCCCGTACAGTGCTTCGAACGGAGCAGCCTTGATGCTCGTGTGATAACTGTTGTTGTACGAGAATTCTACCAACGGTAGATGGGCTTCCCAACCCTTGCCAAAATCGATCACACATGCCCGCAGCATGTCTTCTAAAGTTTGGATCGTACGCTCACTCTGACCGTCAGTCTGTGGATGGTAAGCCGTACTCATGTCTAGTTGGGTACCCAAAGCCTTGTGCAAAGACTTCCAAAAGTGAGAAGTAAAATGGGAGTCACGATCCGAGGTAATAGAAACTGGTACCCCGTGCTTAGAAACAACTTCTTTCAAGTAAAGACGAGCCAAACGATCCATGGTGTCGGTCTCCTTAATAGCAAGAAAATGAGCTGACTTCGTCAACCGATCGACAATCACCCATATCTTGTCGTTCCCGCTTGGTGATTTAGGAAGTTGTGTGACAAAATCCATAGTAATCCGTTCCCATTTCCATTCCGGAATTTCAGGTTGTTGCAGGAGACCCGACGGTTTCTGGTATTCCACCTTGACCTTAGCACAGGTCAAGCATTTGCTCACGTATGAGGCTATGTCCGACCTCATGTTTGGCCACCAGTAAAGCACCTTCAGATCTTGGTACATCTTATCCGAACCAGGATGAATAGAATACCGGGACTTATGAGCCTCATCAAGGACAAGCTCCCGTAGTCCCCCGAACAAAGGAACCCATATACGTTCTGCGAAATAGTGCAGGCCATCAGGCCTTCGCTCTAGGTGCTTGTCGGCACCGTGCATAGTTTCAGCTTTAAGGTTTTCCTCCTTCAAAGCTTCTAACTGGGCAGAACGGAGTTGATCAGGTAACGATGAATGAATAGTGAGCTGCAACGCCCGAACGCGACGAGGTTTAGAAGATTCCTTCCTGCTCAAGGCGTCTGCTACAACATTCGCCTTGCCAGGATGGTACTTAATAGCACAATCATAGTCGTTCAAAAGTTCAATCCAATGACGCTGTCGTATGTTCAAGTGTTGTTGGTCGAAAATGTGTTTGAGACTCTTGTGATCGGTGTAGATGGTGCATTTGGTACCGTACAAGTAATGTCTCCAAATTTTCAACGCGAATACCACAGCACCCAACTCCAAGTCATGAGTTGTGTAGTTCTTCTCGTGCACTTTGAGTTGACGAGAAGCATACGCAATCACTTTCTCGCGTTGCATCAACACGCAACCGAGTCCATGAATGGAAGCATCACAGTAAACAACAAAGTCATCAGGACCCTCAGGTAAAGACAAAATAGGAGCAGAACACAGTTTAGACTTCAGTTCTTCAAACGCTGACTCTTGTGATTCACCCCAGTCGAACTTCCTATCCTTCTGGATGAGAGTGGTGAGGGGTTGAGCAATCTTCGAGAACCCCTGAATGAAACGACGATAGTAGCCCGCAAGGCCTAGGAATTGCCGCACCTCAGTTGGCGTCTTTGGTGCTCCCCAGTCCTTGATCGCTTCGATTTTAGCTGGATCGACATGAATTCCTAGTTCATTAACCACATGTCCTAGGAATTGAACTTCGCGTAACCAAAAGTCACACTTTGAGAACTTGGCGTAAAGTTGCTCCCGTCGTAAAAGTTCCAAAACTAACCGCAGATGTTCCCCGTGTTCGGTCTCGTTCTTGGAGTAGATCAGAATGTCATCAATAAATACAATGACGAACTTGTCCAAATATGGTTTACAGACGCGGTTCATCAAGTCCATGAAAACCGCCGGTGCGTTCGTGAGACCGAAAGGCATGACCAAGAATTCGAAATGGCCATAACGTGTTCGAAAAGCAGTCTTTGCAACGTCAGCCTCCCTGACGCGCAGCTGGTGATAACCGGACCTCAAGTCGATCTTGGAATAATAACTAGAACCCTGAAGCTGGTCGAACAGATCATCAATACGTGGAAGAGGATAACGGTTCTTGATGGTCAATTTGTTCAGTTCTCTGTAGTCCACACACAACCGGAAACTTCCATCCTTCTTCTTAACAAACAGTATCGGGGCTCCCCAAGGGGAAGAACTTGGCCGGATGAAACCCTTGTCCAAGAGTTCCTGTAACTGACTAGACAATTCCTGCATCTCGGGAGGTGCAAGACGATAGGGGGCCCGAGCAATAGGAGCAGCCCCTGGTACAAGATCAATACCGAACTCGACTTGACGATGAGGAGGAAGACCAGATAAATCATCGGGAAAAACATCAGGAAACTCGCGTACCACCGGAATGTCGTCAATCTTCTTCTCATCACTAGAGGAAACAGATAAAAGTGCCAAACGGCTGGATAACCCTTTCGAAGACACTTAAGGGCCTTCATGCTAGAGATGATGTTTAGCGGTACACCACCCTTGATACCGTACACAGAAAGAAATTCTCCATCAGGGAGAGGAATCCGAATAACCTTATCGTAATAGACAATCTCCGCGCGATATAAAGATAACCAATCCATTCCTACCACAACGTCAAAACTACCCAAAGGTACCGGCATAAGGTCGATGGGGAACGATAAACCCGACAACTCTAACTGACACTCCCGAAGGACACTAGTAGCTTCAATCGTTTTAACCGTCAGCTAACTCAATAATATACTTGGTCTCTAATGGTACAGGTACTACATCTAGCAGTCGACTAACATCCATGGATACAAAACTCTTGTCGGCACCAGAATCAAATAACACGCTAACAGAACGATTATTGAGAAGAAACGTACCGGTGACTGTATCAGGGTCCTGCCTAGCCTCAGCAGCTCCAATGACGAAGGCACGTGCATTTCTGCCGCCGCCCCCGTTGTTACCATTCCCGTTGTTTCCACCCTGTTTCAGTTTTGGGCAATCCTTCTTGTAATGCCCAGTGTCACCACAGTTGTAGCATCCTTGTTTCCCTGTAGTCCCCTGAGTAGTCGGAGCTGAACTGTTGGTCGGAGCCTGAGTCGATGGAAGTGTAGCCCGACAATCTTTAGCATAGTGACCTGTTCGCTGGCAGCGGTGACAACGGTTACTATCGCAGTTCCCTTGATGATGGCGTCCACACTTGTTGCATTTGGGCAGTTTTCCCGCATAACCACCCTGCTTGTTACCCGAAGACGATGAACCCCCATTATCAAACTTTTTACCCTGCTGCGTAGACCCAGATCCTTTCCCGTCATTCTCCCACTTGCGCTTATTGTTCTCTGGAGCCTTAGCAGTCGAACCTTTCGCAGGCAAAATCCCCTCATTCACCTTTAAGTTGGTCATCCTATGGGCCGATCGAACTACCTCCGCATAAGTAGGATGATTTCCAGCAGCCACTAACCCTGCAATTTCCGGTACTAACCCGGAGACATAGTGTTCAATCTTACGATACTCTGGCACGTGCAGATCGGGACACAGCACTGCCAACTCATTCCGTCTCACAGTATACTTCTCGATTTCCGACCCAGTCATTTTGAGGTTCCACACCTCATGCTCCAACTTCTGCACCTCTTCCCTCGGGCAATACTCCCGCTTCAGCAACTGCACAAAGTTCTCCCATGGCATAGCATATGCCTCCCCAATACCCATGTTCTGGGTGATACCATTCCACCAAGTCAATGCCACGTCCTGAAATAACGCAGCAGAATACTTCACCCGATCTTCTGGGAGACAGTTACACATCAGAAATACCGACTCCACTTTCTCCAACCACCTAAGCAAACTGACCGCACCCTCAGTGCCAGAGAATTCCTGGGGCTTACAGTCCCGGAACATCTTGTAGGTGCACATGGGTGGGGGTGGGTCAACAGGACCACCTGAAATGAAACGTATGAGAAACCACGAATAACGTAAGCAAGGTTCACCAATGAGGCAAAGAAAACGGATAAAACAACTTACCACCACCGTTGTGCCCTAACTGAAAGGCAGCCTGGAGCAAGTTGTTCAGATCAGCCTGTGATAGGTTAATACCTCCACCACGACCACCAGCACCACCGCGACCACCACCACGTCCACCATTGCGACCACCTCCACGTCCTCCACGCACTCCAGACATGATTCTGGCAGAAAGAACGAGAAAATTTAGTGTCGCAGTTAAAGATAACCACTAATGTTCACAAGATCAAAGCTAGATCCAATCCAGGACTATCCCCTCAAACCCAGAGCTCACTAGTGCTTCCATGCATTTCGTTTTATGATTTTGTGTGCACCCAAAATGATAAAACGCTCTACATGGTCCTCCCAGTGTTCTCCTAGTTCAAAGTTCAAATCACCGAACATAGACTCTTAGCTACACACCGTAATACTACGGTAGTTCATGACAAGTGTTTCTATTGGAGTGCGAAAGGGAGATGTCCGAGCCTTGGACAATTCTCAAGAGCACACGAGTTACTCCAATAGACTACACTGCCTAGATAACAAGTAACCCAACCTAAGATAGAACGGATGATGTAACGTAGAAAGGCCAATGATTTAGAGACACCCCGACAAAACCATACGTAAATCGCCATAATGTTTAGTACCATGTGATCGTCTAGTGTGTGCGACTCGGCTATAGACTAGACTCTACATGCAGTCCTAGTTCACTATAACCTGGCTCTGATACCAATCTGTCACACCCTCAAAATCCACTTGCGGAGTTTTACCGCGAGGCGCATGACAAACCAGGATCCAAACCAACGATCACAATAAACAAGTCTAAATGAATTAAAAATGCAATTTCAAACCATAGTTTAAAATCCCGTTTACAGCGGAAGCTTATTCAATACATTATCCAAAATAATAAACCAATGTTCAATGTTATACGACCATGCAACCCTAACATAGACGCTGTGCAGACGCGTGCGCCCTAGTCCAGTCGTGCTACCTTAGCGACCTGAGAAAACATGTAAAAGTTTACGTCAGCACAAAAATGCTGGTGAGTTTACAGGTTTTGTATCCAAGTACCAAGTCCACCTGTCCATACTATAACAAATAGAAAACCAGTATACGCTAGCTAGGCGTACGTTTTGTTACTACCACGATTGGAAAACCATTACTAACTCGAATACCAAAAGTATGCCCGATGTATGTTCCTGTTGTTCCTGTTGTTCCTGTTTGAGACAATATGCACCCGCCGACCCTCCAAGTCGACGAGCGGGGTTGGTCACTCCCAATAGCGCTATTCACATTTCCCCGTTGTGCAAACCCGCACATTCATGGTTCCCCCCGGGACTTCCAAAGATCGTGTAGTACACAAGAGAAACCCATAGTATGACAGTAGTTACCAAATAATCGTTTAACACATGTTTTCTCCCCCGAAAGTATAAAACCAGTTTAAAAGAGGGGCCGTAAACTCACCTTAAGTTCCGTTACTCCTTAACCCGAGTAAACTCAGCTGCTATGCTAGTCCCGTAAGCGGCGACCTAACATACGACAGTTACAAGTACTTAGACTAATAACCCGCAGGTTAATTAGTCCCTAGATGTCCAGACCATAACCAAGTTCGTTTGAAAACACCGTGACTGTTTAACCGACCCAAAGTACAAGACTCGACATCCCATTGGTGACCCGAGACTCCCCGTGTTATGTTTACGCTCCAAAACGTACAATAATGCAATTACACTTAACACACGTTAACGTACAACAAGTTATAGCACATAGTTCACGTATCACCGAAATACATCCAAATATATGTTACCAAGTTATTAGACATGTTACGGGGTTCCTAGCATGTTACTACATGTCAAATCAGGTCTCGGTATGCTAATATACACTTACAGCAGCAGTACACGCGATTAGGGAGGCTAATCGCATGAAATGTCACACGATTTGGGCTAATCGCCCTTAATGTCATGCGATCAGGGCTACTCGCCCCTGATGGCATGCGAGTGGGCTACTCGCCCCTGATGGCATGCGAGTGGGGCTACTCGCCCCTAATTTCATGCGAGTGGGGGCTACTCGCCCCTAATACAGGCGATTAGCAAGGCTACTCGCCTGTAACCTTGCTGTTCCGGTTTTTCGCGCGTTTAACGCTCCAAATCAGATCCAGAACGTGTGTAACTACCCAATATCATCCCAAACACTATCCTAAACATGTTTCAACCAAAATCCCTCGTTTAACCTCGTATAATCAGTCCTGCATGCAACCAAGTAATCCAAACATATACACATAGCATGCAATCATCATACTAACATGCGTAACCATAACCCTAATAATCAATTAATCAGATTTCTATCATCATACTATCAATACCAATTCTGATCTAACCAAATAACATAACAATCAAGCATCATGAATCATAAAAATCCTAGCTTTCTAATCATACACACCCACAACGCATGTATATTGGTTATAATCCGATTAATAATCCGTATTAATGATTTTCAGAAAGCTTTTTCGTTTATGAACAGGTCTGGACCATTAGGGATTGATTAAAAACGTTTACAAAGTGTTATGGATGAGAATCAAACCTTAGGATTATGAAAGAATGATGGTTAGACCTTGAAACCTTGTGTTTTTGATCAAAATCGCCTTCCAGAGGTTGTTTATGTGTTTGGGGCGGTTATGGGACGACTAGGGTTGATATTAGGGAGTTTAGGAGGTTAAGTATTGTATTTATAGGCGTTTCTAGTCGTTCCAGCACGTTACATGCGATTGTGCAGCAGTTCATGCGATTAGGGCTGCTAATCGCATGAATGAGCATGCGATTGGGCCTACTCGCCCCTAACATCACACGAGTAGGGGCCTAATCGCCCCTATGTCCCTCTACTCGCCTCCCCTACAGGTGATTAGGCTTCCTAATCGCCTGTAGGGGTTGGTTTGGTGCGTTTTGCGCGTTAAACCCCGTTTTAACATATGTTAACGCATATTAATGTACCGACAAGTCACATAATGATTGTAAACACATAACACAAGTAAATACACATATTTACACTCGTTCACCAATTCCCGGGACTCGAGACTCGTATGTTCCGTATGCCCTGACGATCCCACCGATCGTCACCGTTTGTACACTTGGTTAAGGACCGACATCTAATGAACCTCTAGACCAACATCCAATGATCTTCTAGACTAACCAATAGTTCCCGAACCATAACCCGACTTAACTAACCCAGTTAAGTACAATATACGCGTGACTCGCTAAGGTAGACTTTCATCTAGACAACGTTGTTAACCCGAATTTGCCAGGTGTCACATCATCCCCCCGTTAAAAGAATTTTCGTCCCGAAAATTTGTACAAGTACAGAAAGAACAAAAGAAATAACGAAGGAAACAAGCAAAAGGTAGAACCAAAAGAGAGAGATTTACCCGAGTTGTCACACAGTATATCCCTAAATTATGACTTTTTGTATCCGCTTATGCACCCACAATACTCTCAACACAATATATCCTCATATACCTAATACCAATATAGCTACACCCAATCGCCTAAACCATAGCCAACTACCATTAGTTAGCACTTCTTAGTCAGACTAAACTCATACATAAATGACTACCTACACGATACACTACTCTCTAAAACGATTAACTTGACAACTTATCCTGTATGTCTTTTCACATAGCCTATTCGCCAGATTAGTATACACTTTATATACACCTTGTGCCTTGAAACAAGTAGCCCGCTATGAGCCTAAAGAGATGCCTTAACGATCCGTACAAACAAACGATCTTTCAATGTATAAATTTCATAAAAGTTTGACAATTAAAAGATTTCAAGTTTACCCGCTCCTAATGGGTAACACTTAGATTTTCTCAAACATTTCATAACAATTAAAAAATTTCGACTTTAGTGAGATTTCAACCTACAAGTTAAAGAAATGTTTAAATACAGAAAATTCTATTTTCGAAAATTCATCAAGGCATCTGGGATCATTCACAACTTCATACCTGTTCTACCCATACCTTTCAAACATTATCAAGGAGGATCAACCCAAACCAAATCGGATTCTTCATTGTCTTCAAAACAACTCATAACCTTCTACCATATTATCAACCAAATACTGAGCTGATTCACTCAATCAACGCAGCATGAGAAATTTGTGCGCTGTGGACTTTCAACGTTGATTTGGGTTTTTGAAGTTAGGTTAGAAACTTACACGTTATCCACAACCCTTACCATCTCTCTTGCTGTGACTCGATCTTCCTTAAAAACTTAAAGTTTACTTTCAGAAATGTTATACTTATAAGCTTTTCACATCCACGTTATTTTGAAACCGCGAACTTTCTTAAATATTGGGAATCTATTCGTGTTATATACGTTGATTTTTGTCATTCACGCCATTTTAAATCTTGGTCTTTTGAAACACATTAGATTTACGCATACTTCATGAAATGGTTTCATCTTGCCTTTTATTACTTGTTTTGCATATATACAAGTCAAATGTAAACCTTCTTGTTTTCATATAACGGATCCAATATATGTTTTCGGGAAAAGAAAATGAGGAAACTTGCGACTGATAATATACCTTATAACAATTTCAACTCGACTTCTTGTAAACACATGAAAGTGTGTACTTACGAAGTCTTTTCATATGAACCTGTTTTGAATCTAAAACATTCATCAATTTCTAAAAAGTTATTCTCATGCATTACTACTATTCTTTCAACTATATCACAAAGTTCGAGTAAACTGCGTTTTTTATAAACGAAAATTTATCTTTTTACACTTGCACTCTGTTAGTCGCAAAACTTTTGGTCTAACAAAATATTGGACATATCCTCCTCCGAATGTTGCTAAATGCCTTTCATCGTATAGTGCATATATGCAAAAACTACTAAATTTAAACTCTCATGCCACTAGGCTATACGCATGTTCTGCGCACTCTCATTTGCAGTAAATTTCATTATTTTATTCTTACACCATTTTATTTATAGTTATGTTTGCGCATTATCTTATTTATGATTATTCTCGCATTATTCTTTTATTGGCGGTTATTCTTACGTGTTATTTACGATTATTCTCGCACTATGTATTAGTAGTTATTCTTACATCACTGATTTTGAGCATTAATTCAAGTCGTTTACTCTCATTTTGTGCAATTGTGCGATTTACTCGATTTATGTTATATTGTTTTTTCGAATTGAAATTTTATACTATACTTATATAATTTGCATGCATATTTTCCTGTTATGAGCAAGACCCTGTTATACTGTCTCATTATTTTGTTCAGCACTATGGTCCATGAACATGCCAATTGACAACTCGTATGAGATCTAAGCCAGTGCCCACGTACGACTCGGGTCAGAGTACTCCAACTCGAGGGGAACGGTGAAATCCTCAGAGTCTAACAATGTAGGTGTTTAGAGCCTAACGATCTAAACAGAAATTGACATGTTACTTAAGGGAGAACCCGAAAGGGGAGGGACCTCTAGTCGTGCCTTATACATACACGTTATTCTCATTTCGGTTAACAGGTGAACCCGAGAGGGGAAGAACCTCTAAGCATGTCACGCTTACACATTTTTTTCATCACACTATCTATTATTTAACACGTTCTGGTTGCACGCACTGTTTCTTATATCACTTATGTTAGTGTCGTGGAAAAGAGTTGTGGGTAAAACATGACACCCCTCTTTTTGCATAATATTCATATTCTTAATCGTTTCTAGTGTGTCGAGTTAGTGTCATAGAAGGACATAACACCCCAATGTAAGGTAAATTGGCAATTGCGGTCCGGAACGTAATCACGAATTTACAGGTACATTGAGGTGGTATGAAATTCTATTAGGGATTTATGAGAGATTTTAAGTACATTTTCGAAGTATCAAAGGTGTGGTGGGTTAGATGCGGTACACCCATATATAAACACTGATTGTGCATCGGAAATGCGACTGAGAATAAAACCAAGAACAAACCCTAGTCAGTCCCTAGCCTAAGAGTATTTGTTTCAAACTTAAACTTAAACATTGTGTTTGACTTCAACGTCTATACCTTGAGTATGGTGATAGTCTTTACGAAGTTCTTACCATTCCATCTAATGTTGGGTAATCTTAGTCAGTGACTCAATCTCAGTCATTCTTTCCATGATCTAAACTTAGGCACCACGTTCATGTAAACCATTATCAGTAGGATTTAGTGCTATTAAAATCCTGCGAAATTCTTTGTGTCGCTTGAAACTTGATCGTCCTGGTAGACTTTAAAAAAAACCAATCATCTGTCACCTTTCAAATCTAACATAGAATGCATGATATTTTCGTATTTCAAGTCCTTTGTTCTTCCTAAACCTAAATTTGTAATACATAACAATTGTTCCATTTTATCATATACCAACAAAGCCATTTAATTGTTTCCTGGTGTGTTTGGGTAAGGCTAGTTAAAAAAATTTACTTTTTAAAACGCTTGTCAGACAATTTTTAATATTCTCAAGCTTTGCGTTTTCCTAACGAAATTTTCGCAATCAAAGGTACAACCTATTCTACCGCAACCCATATTATTTATATGATACGAATAATATAAAGTTACCCTAGATGATTTTATTTTCAAGGATATAGAACTTGATTTCAACTACCCTGAATGTATTCTTTTCGAACAATCAAAGCGAACTCGGTTTCCGTCTAATAATATGGAGAAGATGGCTCATGTTGTCTTTTCATATGATTTTTTTCCTTCATTTCGATCGTTTCCAAATGTCTTCATTATACATATATAAATATGAGTATATCTAGCCGCTTTTGATTCATGAAAACGTTTAACAATTCTTTTACATGATTTATGTTTAGTAGTTTTGAGAAGATAATAATACACTTTACGATTTATACAATTTTATATATGCAATTCATAAGTATGTCCAAATTAGTTTCATAAGTGAGTGAAATGTATATTGTTTATAAACCGATTTTTTTTATAAGTACCTTTATAAAACAAAAGAAAAGATCATATGCAACCTATTTTTGCAAATTGAACTAGAGAAAACTTTGGTTTAAATAAAACGGTTATTGAAATATTAAAATAATAACCATGATAGTAACTTCAATCGAAAATTATATATTTTGTACGAATACTGTATAAAATGACATTAGTGATCACTAAATCATCATTCTTAAACTACTTGGGTGCAAGAATAATTCTTTATTCTCGTCAATCCCTTGCAAGTACAACATCAACTTTGGTGTGAACTGTTGTTAGCTTACCACTGTAAGTATATCTTTCCCCTTTTTCATGTTTTAAACTTTTGGGGTGACTCATGTACGCTTATTACTTCACTCACTTATTCATATTTTATTCTATATTCATAATCGCAATTCTTGTATGTGTTTTACTTGTTGATTGCTGATAGTGTGTACTTATGACCTTAATCATTAACCGGTGTGGACCTAGCATAGCAATAAATAGTACTTGATTATTGTTATGTGTAAACTACTTTGTCTTGTTACCTACTATATATAATCCTACTATTGGGAGAATACTATAAATATATACTAGATATCCCATTATTCTTGGATATCATTTCTACTCTAAGGCTTGATTTTGGGCGACATTTGTACATATCTTGAACACTAAATTGTAGACAGTTTAACACGTGAATAGCGAAACTCTTTTTCTACCATATGTATTCAAACAGGGTATGCTCACCAATACAATTTTTGTATTGACAAAATTATTTTGTACATATTTCAGGTTATTTTGAGATGCATTCTTAAAGCTTTCGGATTTATATTTAGATTTTGATTCATTGTATTTCAGTTTAGTTGGCATGTAGAATCGTTGTATTTCATTTCAATGTAATAAACTATTTAATCAATGTATCAATATTTACACTTTTAGTCCATGAGCTATTGAACAATCGTCACTACGTAGCACCTCGATGATTCCGCCATCGGTTGGGGTGTTACAAAAAACAATAAAAAGGGCAAAGAATTGAAGACTTACAAGAGTTGTAATAGATGCAGCACGGTCGCGCTCCGAGGTGCACGGCCCTGCACCTATCCCAGGTCAACAAGTCAACATTCTAAAGTCAACAGAAGCAGAAGTCAACGAGCACGCCCGTGCTCACCCATAGAGAACGGCCGTGCTCCCTTGAATCTGTTCCCCAAGGCTTCAACCGACCAAAACTGACAAAACATGTCACACCCCACCTAGGCGGAAACATGGGATGCAACACGGAAGTTTTTCAAGCACAAGATTCGAGCCAACATTCCTAATATCATGATATTAAAAATACCAAACTTGTTCAAAAGTAAGAACCATCACAAAAGTAATGTTTCAAAAACCACATGTTCTTAAATTTGAAAACACAGAATGTGATAGTCAAGAATGAATGCCCAAATATGCCCCAAGTTCCATCCATAGCTTTAGTTACCTGAAAAAACATGCATAAAAAACTTTGTCAACATAAAGTCGGTTATTTCACAGTTTTAAAATAGTTGAAAAACGTTAAGTTAATGAAATTCGTGAATGACCAATCAATGTCTAGCTAAGACAATGACCAATGTGTCTAATCATGAGTCCATAACCAAACCTTGACGCGTTGTGCCTCGCACATTGTACAATAAAGATAATGTATCATCATATGTGAAATACAAGCATTCTCTTATCGTATGTATCTATATTAGAGCGACTAACCAAGAGTGGGGGTGTCAACCCAATAGATCTATTCAAGTGTTTCATGGCTAAGTCCATAGCTAATAGTTATAGTAAACTAGATAACACGAGGGCTTTATGAGATCTCTAAACATATTGTCTCATGTACACATAAGGTCTACTAAGAATTCATTCTAAAACTAGTTAAATATTGCATGTCTTTCCCCAAAATATAAAATAGTAAAAAGGGGCCGTGAAACTCACCTCAAGTCCGTGCGAAAGCTAGCAATAATATATGTCCGATGAATTAGAAAACCCGACCTACACGTCCTATATGTAAATGGACATCTTAGGTCTAGAAAAAGGATCAATGGTATTCATGGTTCACCCAATATTTTTGGTGAGTTGGTTTAATCTTATTAGTGACCTTTATGCTTTCCAAATATTGTTCAAAAATAGTTATTTTATAGTATGGAAAACTCTTTTGAAAAATCTTGATTCCTAACGTATGTTCTTAGCTATAAAACACATGTTATCACTTAAGACAAGATATGTTATACTTATTTATAAATCATATATGACTCCATATAGATGTACTCACACACCCCTCTAGATATTCATATATATATATACGTGCACACATATCTATCTATATATGCGTATTACGATGCACACACATAGGTATTCATGTCCATGAGATTATCACCCATATATATATGTACTTCGGTACATACATACACATACTTATGTTCATGAAATCATCATACACATACATACATGTTATATATAGACACGTGTACATATATAGATACACACACATAACTCGCATATATATATATATATATATTTATACATAACACTCACATACATACATATTATATACACACACATAGACAATTACATATATATTACTTGCACACATATACACATATATCTTATATATAAACACTACATGCATACATATATACTTACGGCACACAAACATACAATACACATGAGCAACCACTAACCTTGTTCTAGTTAGTTTATTAGATGTTATTTTGTTGAGAAATGATTTATTAACTTGGGTGAACACTAGTAAGTTAATGTTTATAGAAACGGAAAGGAATTAAGGGTTTAGTTATACCTCTAAGTGTCGAATAGTCGAGCAAATGTCGTGAGTCTCCTAGGATAGAGCTCCTTAGTTGCGTGAGGTGGTGGTTTTCAGTTGTAACTATCAAGCTGAAGGGGGTGTAGTTGGAGGGTTGTGAGCTTATGAGTTAGAAAAATATTGTAAGGTGTTGAACACTAGTGAAGTTCCTTTCCCTTGCACCCATATATATATAGAGATCGAGGCAGAGAAAGAGACGAGAGATATGAGAAAGAAAGAGGATGGAGGTTCTAATTGTGGAAGGTCAATTATTATCAATCCAAGGGATTAAGGAATATTACTACTTTGGATGATTAATCACTTGATTTGACTTACATTTGGATTACACTTCTCATGATAATGTTTAGTTGAATGAAATTGTGATTTAACAAAACATGGGGATGGGGGTGGTTCTCTTTGGCTAAAAATAGGGAAGGGATCACACATTTTCGGTGGAAAATCTTCCATGGTTCTAAGTGATTAAGGAATCTTGCTATAATTGTGGCTAGTCCTAGATTTGATACCATGCTAATCCACCTTGTCCTATCATACTAACATTTGTCAAAGTAAGTGACTAAACACAATATTATGGTGGGATTTGGAAGCAAAAGAAATGGTATTATGGGTGTAGGGGGCGACGACTACAGGGACAAAAGGGAGGAGAAGTGTGTTTGGGTAAGTAATCTTCTATGGATTTAGGTGATTAAGAGATCTTACCATATTTGTTAAGAATCATCATGGTGTTTTGGATTCCCATACTAGTTGACTAATTACTTAGATTATACTTAACTTCCATGGATTGATAATACACCCACTTGAATGACCACAAAAAGATATATCTTGGTTTTTGGAAAACAAAGGATAATTATGTTGTGGGGGTGGGGTGCAATGGTTCAAAAAAGAAGGGAAGGCGAAATTATGGCAATCATAGAAAGGTTAATCATCTAGGCCTTTGAGAGATATTGTTGGCTATCCATATAAGGTATATATAATAATGCTTTGAGAGGTGATTAGATGTTCCCTTTTTCCTTGTGTCTTGGGCCGATTTGATCAAAGAAAAGAAGAGGTTATATTATTAAGGGAAATTGGATTTTAACGCCCTGAACTATTGACAATTGGCCGCTGACGCACTGAACTACAAAATTGAACAACATCGCACTGTACTTTCAACTTATTGGCCTGTATCACCCTTAGACTAACCAAGGTTAATTTTTGCTAGCGTGGCATGGTGACGTGTCCATTTTGCTAACATGGCAGGTGATGTGTCCATGCCATGTCAGCTTATTCCCCATGCCACGTCAGCAAAAATGGACATGTCACCATGCCACATCAGTAAAAATTAACCATGGTTAGTCTGAGGGTTATACAAGCCAATAAGTTGAAAGTACAGTGTGATGTTGTTCAATTTTATAGTTCAGTGCGTCAGCGGCCAATTGTCAATTGTTCAGGGTGTTAAAATCCAATTTCCCTATTATTAAATCATTAAACATGAATTAGGGAGTTATTCTTTGGTTAAAACAGGTTAATCTAGTGATAGGTTATGTAGGGACAATTAGTGTAAAGTTGATCATGATTCTACTGCATGTATTCATATACACTTATCCAAGTAAATTTTGATGCATGCACACATGTAAAGTATATATACATATACATACATACGCATATATATATATGGATAATTCATATTTTATTATTTGAAAGTGAGCATAGTTCCTACATATACATGACTTTATAATTATCTATATATGTAAACATATGTATATGTTTGTAGTTCATATAAGGAAAATTGTTATCGTTAAACTCTCGTCACCAATGCTCGTTGATATGGGTGAAATGGTACTCATTCGGGTCTTGCTAGACTTTCTCGGGGGACTTATGCATATAAAAACGATATCTAATACATGTACTAAATATAATGTTGACTAGAAAGTATACGGATTTTGACCTAGTAAATCGGTGGGCATCACAAAATGATTGAACGAACAGATGAGCACGGGTGTGCCAGCCTACAAACAGACAGTTTCTGCTTGCAAGGACTTTGCAACTGTACCAGATGTCATGCACGGCGGTGCCCACACCTTGAGCACGGGCATGCTCCACCTGAAAGGCCTATAAATAGAGACCTCCACTACACACTTTGGCATCCCATCCCATCTCATTCCACCCGAGTCTCTTCCATATGAGAGCTATTTTAGAGTCTTGTAAGTGACCTTTGGAGCTTGAGATCACTCCATAAAATACTTAGAAAGTGTGAGTCTTGAGAGAAACCACATAAAATCATCCAACCACCTCTAAATCCTCTAGCAACCCTCACCATGTTTTCATATCAAAACCAATATTGTGAGCTTGTTGTAATGTCATCCCTTGGCTAGGATTATCGAGTGTTGCTAAGGTGAAGACTATTTTTGGCATGGATTATATAGTTTTTATTTATTATTGAGCGATGCTTTGTGTTCTCATTCAATTCTTTTTACTCTATTTTTGTTTGACGAATTAATTAAACAGTCATTTAGTATTTAGTCTTATGTGTGTTTTGATAGAAAGTGGAGGGACTTATAAGTGTAATTGTGGAGTTTAAAAACCCGCACACTTGTAAGCTAACCTTAACTCCACGTGTAGAGATTGGCTCATTTGTGTTTGGAAACATTCACATTTTGTGGTTTAATCCTTGGCTATCAAAATCACACTTAAGGTCGGTACGGTCTTTATACTTGGTCCTAGTGATAAGCCAATACTTGGTTGTGCGACTTAGCTTCATGGTCTATGTGATAGTTTTGGCGCAAACCAAGAACTGGTGAACTCGTGTTGGAAGCGAACGGTCTTTATTCTCTTCCATTACTATATTTCCGCACAATTAGTAATAGTCCAAGCATTTTTTGAAAAGTTAATTAGTTCAAGTAGGGGATGAGCATGAGCTGGACAGCCACGACTCCTCTATGATGTCAAGTGGTATCTTGTCCGGCCATGCTCATGTCGCCAGCAAGTTATTCATAAAAGTTTAGAGTCGTCTGATGTCAGTATCGCAACACTAGGATGTGGGTTCTTCGGGGTTGGGCATGCACAGTCTCGGGTGATCCTCCCCTCACTGTTGAGATGTGATCTTACCGAGGAAGGAAGACCTTCACAACAACAAATGAGAACACAAAACTTCTTTATAGTTATGCGGTAATGCGCATCTTGGACACATCACTTAATCAAATGTTTATTGTTAATCCATACCAAGATAAGTTGGATCCCAAGCAACACTTTTATTTGGACACTGGTTTTCTATTTGGTTACTTTCGTTATCTCTCACTTTTATTTATCTTTATTATTATCTTAGCAACTTAAAGCTGAGTAGGGAAAGTCGTGACTTTGTGTTCGATACTCAGTACTTGCTTGTGTCTATACTATACTCGATAGGTACACTTGCTTATTATGTGGGTTTAGAACATTTAGCGATTATCATTTTATTTTATAAATTTAAAACTTGAAAGTGTCACACCACTATTTTCGTCTTAATTTCCTTTTCCATCAAGTTTTTGGCACTTACGCTAGGAACTTGTTATTTTAAAAGAAAAGAAGTTTAAGTCCTTTAAAATTCCACGCTACCAGGTTCTACGATAAATTAAGTTGATGTTATATTTGTATGCCAAAATAATATGATTAAAGTCTATGAATATGATATGGTAGTAAAAATATTACCAATTGAATATTGTATAAAAATATGTTTTGAATAATGTAGACAACGAATAAATTTAAATATAATTGCTATTATTTCAATAATTAATAATTCTTCAACAAATAATTATGATTTACTCGAGTGATTCAACCAAATGATAATTATGACTTTAAAACATAGGAACATTTCTATTTTATAAGGAAAATATTTATAACACAAATTTTAAATATTATAAATAAAAAAATGATTAATTATATCTACTTAATGATAAATAAGACTAAAAATACAAGATATGGTCAAAAAAAAATATTTTTATGAAAAATGAATACTTTCTGATGAGAAATAATGAAAATAATTTTTCCATAATTTTTCTCAATTTATTTGAATTTAAAAAAGATTTAATGAAGTTAATTTATATTTAAATGATTAAAAATAGAAAAACCAATAAAAGTAATTATTTTCTGGGCAAGTAATTAAATAATTACCCAAAAAATTTGAGATTAAAATCTTTGAAAATGAATTTTTAATAAACTAAATATGATTAAAATAATTTAAATTAATAAGATTATGAAAATAAGATATTTTCTAGAAAGTAAAAGTATGATAATTTTCTAGGAGGTGTCAAGATACTACACCTAAATGTTTATACCTTTTGGACAAAAGATGGATTTATTATGAATATTTAAAGATATAAATGTATATTATATATCTTTATAGGCTTTAAATTAAGGGCATGTTTGGATAAACTTATAACTTATTATATATCCTTTTCCACCTTTTTATCTCCATTTTCAAAAAGTCACACAATCTTAACTTAGAACTTATCTACTTTTTCACCTTCTTTTCACCTTATTCAAACCCAAAAAGTCCCTTTTAAACCATCACCCAAACACTTTTAAAATAACTATGACTTTTTGGAAAAATCATAAGTCATAAGGAGGTGGAAATAAGGAGAGCCAAACACCCTCTAAGAAATAGAATAATAAAAAAACAGATGACACCCCGGCCTAAAGGGGGTTCGAACTCGGGTCTGTTAAGACCTAACCACTACACCACAACCATTTATATTGAAGATTCTAGATTGAAAATTTACTTAACAAGTATTCAAAAACCAACATCTTCCCGAAATAATTCAAGCCAAACCCTAACCCTAACCAAACTCAAATTGAAGCCTGATTCTTACTGTAAACATCACGAATTCATGGGGCTTTTAACAAAGGATAATTATACATCAAAACAGCATAATAAACACTGACCTACAAGCACGATTTGCGGTCGAAACAGAAGAGGAAGAAGCCGAACTTTAAACCGATTTACAGCAACATTTGATCACGATTGGTATGTTTTCGTTATGGGTTTTAGTCGTGCAAAGGCTAGGGAACGATTAGAAGTGGTTAATTTAGAGTATTATTAAGAAATTTTGAACGTTTGGGTAGGCTTAAAGATCTCAACTGTTTCAACATTAAAACGGATTAAAACACGTTAATCTCATACTATGAGTCTTGGAACAGTTACACAATGATGGAGAAATGATTAATTGTTAATAAAAATGTTAAATCTTGCTTTAAATCCGGTTTTTGACCCTCGCCAGAATCAATGCCGGAACCTAATCGGAATTTTAACCGGAAATTCTTGACTTGCAGGGAGGGAAGGATATCCTTTAAAATATTTCAATATATGTCGGAAATGGCCCATATAGTTGTTATATCTAGATATTATGAATAAAAGTTATAATTCCCTTAATAAAGCTTTAATAATCTTAAAAGCTTATAACTTTCCAAACTTTAAAACTCCAATTTTATAAACCTTATAGTTTTTATATGCCTTGAATGTTTGAACATGAAATCTTGTTAGTTGTCTTTAAATGTTTTACTTTTATATATATATATATATATATGTATATATATATATATATGTATATATATATATATACTAGCTGATTACTCCGGGAGGGTCCCGGTGTTGAAAAATCTAATTTTACGTGATAACCTATTGCAAATGGCTTAAGTTAACTAACCACAAAATCTCTCAATCATTGCATGTTCATAATATTCTAATCAGTAATAACCCATATTCCCTAATCTAAAACCTAATCAGTAATCATCTAAAGAATCACTTATGTAAGCCGCAACTATTAAAAAACTCATCACATCTCTCTAATTTCTCACATTCTAATGGCTCTTACAATTCCTAACCTAATCAACTAAACAAACACTTAAGTTGCAAGTTGTAATCATTGCATCTCATTATGCCACGTGGCATAATCAAGAGATGGTTGAGACCACCATTGAACGTCACGTCAACAACTATCAATTCTTTCTGGGAGCGTCCTAGGGTTGAAAAATATAACCATTCTAATAATACTAATACTAATAGTAATAATTATTACTCTTGTAATTAAATAAATAAAAAAATAACCTTGCTATAAGGTGACACCATGTGTTGCAGTGTTTCGCGATTCTTTCTCCTAACTTCTCTTGATGAAGTATACTTAGTAAAATTCCAATGATAACATGGCGATTGGGCTGATTTTCAACATCGTAGATAAAACCTGGTTTAAAAGAAAAAACATGATTAATGAATAACATGAACACTTTGTGTGTTTTTTTTCCTGTATGAACGAAACCCCACAAAAAATAGTCAATTTTTCTCCGTTTTTTATATAGGATTATGATACTCGTTGGAAAGATAATAAAACACTCATTAATTTGGTGTAATTTTTTTCTTTAAAAAATCCAGTATATAAAAGATATAAACGTTTAAAAATTATGGAAGGAAACATGAGAGAGAAAATTTTAAATTTATTTTTAAATTCTTTTTTTCCAACAATAACTCAATTTAATTTAGGGTTTTATGTTTATCTTTTTTTTAATTAAAAAAGGAAATAGTTTAAAAACACTAAAATCTTTCAATTATGATGCCACGTGGCACTCTCAATGGGAGGTTGAGGCCTTCATTGCACGCCACGTCAGCATATACGTTTTCTTATATATATATATATAGATAGATATATATATATATATATATATATATATATATATATATATGATATAGATAATTTAGAAACTCCCTTGAGTTGGAAAAACCTAAGAAACTCTATCTCCACCCTTGGTCAATGTCAATCTATGGTTGAGATTCATTAAGGTATTTTATATTATTAAAAAGGATATGGCTTTTTGTTTGTATGAAGAGGAAGGGTAGTATTGTCATGTGAGGATTGTGAGAATCAATGTTGCAGCAAATCATTTTCACACCACTAGTTTCTCCTGACACATATTACCTTTATCTTCTTTTCATTTAAAATATTGTCTCCTCATTTCTTTCTCTAAAAAATCATTTATTTCTCAACTTCCTAATTTGGTGAGACGTGTTGTCAATTTGTATTGGTGACCCATCAGATATTATTTCTTTTATTGTTTTTTTTTTTTACTTTTTGAACAATAATTCTTTTAAAAAAGATTACATGTGACTAAAAAAATGTAACTAAAAAAATTACAAATATGCTTCATCTGATAGATGTTACATATACTTCATTTTTGTAACTAAAAAAATTACAAATATGCTTCATCTGATAGATGTTACGTATGTAACTAATGATGTTAGATAACCCAATAACGATTGTTACATGTGTAGATATCTTATGAATTGATTCACTAGTTAATGGTGCTTATGTAATTATTTAAACAGTTAAGAATGTAACCGACACATGTTCCATTTGTAACAATGAATGTAACCGACACTTATGGTCTAGATTTACGTAACAAGATCTCGATTAAAAAAGAAACACAAACAATAAATTGTACACACAACCGTAAAAATCTTCATTGCAATTAATAAAACTCCAACTCTTTGTAATAAAAAAGTAAAAATATTCATTGCAACATTTGATTGTACACACAACCGGATCTTGATCACCTCCCATTTTATCTATTTTTATCAACAAACAAAGAAATAAATATTAGTCATGAAAAAGTGGAAAGAAAGAACAAACTCACGGATCTCGATGGGGATTTTTTTTGACATATAAACACAATCAAATTCAAACTTCAACAGAAAATAAACCTGAACATTCATACCTAAAAAAAATGGAAACAGAACATTCATACCCAAAAAAATGTTTAAAATACATTTGTAAGAAAAATATCAAAATCTTTTTTAAAAGTTATTACATTACACCCTATCAGACTTGTCAACACATAATAGTATTAAGCATTTATGAAAAAGAAAAAAAATACATATAGATCTGACTTTATTTTGTGAACTTTATCTAAAATGAATCCTTGTTTAAAATAAAGAATAAAATAATACTAGGACTTATAGATCTGAGCTAATAGTTCTTCATCCAATAGCTCTTCATATGTGGCCAGTAGGACTCACATTCCATGTTTGATGCTTTCAAAAGTGTGGCAATCTTTTCAGCCTCTAACAAGACAACATACCAAAAACAAATTATTATTATTGTTTTATAAAAGTGTTAAATAAAGGTTGAAGATAAGTTATTATTATAGAGTATAGACAAAATGGTTCTTTTGACGCATTAACTTTCAGGTCAAAACTATTATGTTGACCATGAGTATAACAAAAGAAAAATGTGGGTATATTAAACTACTTACAGTGATAGGTGTGACACCCGGCAAATTCTGATTAACAACGTTGTCTACATTAAAGTCTACCTTAGCGAGTCACGCGTATATTATACTTAACTGGGTTAGTTGAGTCGTGTTACGGTTCGGGAACTGTTAGTTTAGTATGGAGGATCATTATATGTTAGTCTAAAGGCTCATTAGATGTCAGTCCTTAACCAAGTGTACAAAGGGTGACGATTCGTAGAATCGTCAGAGCACAGGGAATATACAAGTCTCGAGTCCCGGGAATTGGTGAACGAGTGTGAATGTGTTTGTTTGCAAGTATTATGTGTTTACAATCATTATGTGACTTGTCGGTATGTGAAAATGTGTTAACATATGTTAAAACGGAGTTTAACGCACAAAACATGCTGAACCGGACCCTATAGGCGAATAGGAATTGTACTCGCCTATAGGGTAGGCGAGTAGGGAACCAAGAAGGGCGAATAGGCCCTATTCGCCTATACTGGGGGCGAATAGGATCCCTATTCGCCTGATAATGCTGCGTAATCGCCTATAACGTGCTGGACGACTAAAAACGACTATAAATACAATGCTTGACCTCCTAAACTTCATAATATCAACCCTAGTCGTCCCATAACCCGCCCCAACACACACACATCCTCTGGAACGTGATTTTGGATCAAAACACAAGGTTTCAAGCTTATTTCATCAATCTATCACAATCTAAGGTGTGATTTTCATCCATGCAATCTTTACTAACGTTTTTATTAAATCCCTAACGGTCCAGACCTGTTTTAAAACGAATAAGCTTTCTGAAAATCGTTAATAAGTATTGTTAATGGGATTTTATATAGCATGCATGATGTATGTGGGTTGTCAATGAAAAGCTAGGGTTTTTATGATTCAAGATGGATGATTAACATGTTATTAAGTTAGATTCAGATTAATAATGATGGCATGATGATGAAACTTGAGTAATTGTTCATTAGGGTTAGGGTTATGCATGTTAATATGATGATTCATGCTATATGTGTTGTTTTTGTGATACATGATTGCATGCAGGGCGGATAGAACAAGGTTAAACGAAGGATTTTGATTGATATATGTTTGATATAGTTATTTGATTGATAATTGATGTTTACACACGTTCTGGATTCGATTTGGAGTGTTAAACGCGCGAAAAACCGGAACAGATGTGCTATAGGCGAATAGGAATCCTAATCCCCTATACTATAGGCGATTAGGAGCCCATTCGCCTGAAGGGGAGCCCTAATCGCCTATAGTTTAGGCGAATAGGATCCTATTCCCCTTTACTTCATGCATTTACGATCCTAAATGCTAGTTAAGCCCTGAATTGCATGCTTTACGACGTAATCGCCTATAAACTCAAAATTTACATATGAGATAGCCCTAATCGCCTATTCCTAAATGCCTGTTGACCAACCTAAATGCTAGTTGACTTTTCCTAATCGCGTGTACTGCTGCTGTAAGTGTAAATTAGCATTCCGAGACCCGATTTGACACCTAGGAACATGCTAGGAACCCCGTAACATATCTAATAACTTGGTAACATGTGTTCGGACCTATTTACGTGATACTTGAACTACGTGCTATAACTTGTTGGACTTTAACATATGTTAAGTGTGTATTGCATGATTGTATGTTTGTGAGTACAAGTATAACACGGGGAGTCTCGGGTCACCATGGGATGTCGAGTCTTGTACTTTGGGTTAATTTAACAGTCACGGTGTTTTCAAACGAACTTGGTTATGGTCTGGACATCTAGGGACTAACTAACCTGCGGGTTATTAGTCTAAGTACTTGTAACTGTCATATGTTAGGTCGCCGCTTTACGGGACTAGCATAGCTTGCTGAGTTTATTCGTATTACGAAGTAACACAATCTAAGGTGAGTTTACGGCCCCTCTGTTACTTGTTTCACTTTTTGGGGGAGAAAACATGTGTTAAAACTTATGTTTGGTAACTACTGTCATACTATGGGTTTCTATGGTTTACTATACGATCTTTGGAAGTCCCGGGGGGGAACCATGAATGTGCGGGTTAGCACAACGGGGAAATGTGAATAGCGCTATTGGGAGTGACCAACCCCGCTCGTTGGCTTGGAGGGTCGGCGAGTGCATATTGTCTCAAACAGGAACAACAGGTTTACTATTCGGGCACGACATCTGGTTTGCGAGTTAGTAATGGTTTTCCAATCGTAGTAGTAACAAAACATACGCCTAGCTAGCGTACTTGGGTTTTCGATTTGATATAGTATGGACAGGTTGAACTTGGTACTGTGATTACAAAACCTGTAAACTCACCAGCATTTTTGTGCTGACGTAAACTTTTACATGTTTTCTCAGGTCGCTAAGGTAGCACAATGGAACTAGAGCACACGCGTCTGCACGGCGTCTAGTTAGGGTTGCATGGTTTTCAAACAATGAACAATTTGGTTTACGTTGGATTATGTTTATTAATAAGCTTCCGCTGTAACTGAAGATTTAAACTATGTTTTTGAAATTGCATATGTTAATTTAGACTTGTTTATTGTGATCGTTGGTTTGGATCCTGGTTTGTCATGCGCCTCGCGGTAAAACTCCGCAAGTGGATTTTGAGGGTGTGACAGATTGGTATCAGAGCCAATGGTTATAGTGAACTAGGACTGCATGTAGAGTCTAGTCTATAGCCGAGTCGCACACACTAGACGATCACATAGTACTAAACATTATGGTGGATTACGTATGGGCTTGTCGGGGTGTCTCTAAATCATCTGACCTTCCTATGTTACATCATCCGTTCTATCTTAGTCGGGTTACTTGTTTTCTAGGCAGTGTGGTATATTGGGGTAAATCGTGTACTTTTGAGATTTGTCCAGGGCTCGGACATCTCCCTTTCATACTCCAATAGAAACACTTGCCATAAACTACCGTAGCATTACGGTGTATAGCTAAGAGTCTATGTTCGGTGATTTGAACTTTGAACTAGGAGAACACTTGGAGGATCATGTAGAGCGGCTTATCATTTTGGGTGCACACAAAATCATAAACCGAGATGCATGAAAGCCCTAGTGAGCTCAGGGTTTGAATGGATAGTCCTGAGTTGGATCTAGCTTTGGTCTTGTGAACGCTAATGGTTATCATTAGCTGTGAAACTAAATTTTCTCGTTCTTTCTGTCAGAAATCATGTCTGGTGTACGAGGAGGACGTGAAGGTGGTCGCAATGGTGGACGTGGTGGTGGCCGCGGTGGTGGTGGTGGTCGTGGAGGTGTAAACCTATCACAGGAAGATCTGAACAACTTGCTGCAGGCTGCCTTTCAGTTAGGGCACAATGGTGGTGGTAAGTTGATTTATCCATTTTCTTTGCCTCATTGGTGAACCTTGTTTACATCCTTCGTGGTTTCTCATGCGTTTCATTTCAGGTGGTCCTGTTAACCCACCCCCACCCATGTGTACCTACAAGATGTTTCGGGACTGTAAGCCCCAGGAATTCTCTGGCACTGAGGGTGCGGTGAGCTTGCTTAGGTGGCTGGAAAAGGTGGAGTCAGTGTTTCTGATGTGCAACTGTCTTCCAGAGGATCGAGTCAAGTATGCTGCTGCGTTATTCCAGGATGTTGCTTTGACCTGGTGGAATAACATTACTCAGAATATGGGTATAGGGGAGGCGTATGCTATGCCTTGGGAAAATTTTGTGCAACTGCTGAAGCGAGAGTACTGTCCAAGGGAAGAAGTGCAGAAGTTAGAGCACGAGGTGTGGAACCTCAAGATGACTGGGTCCAAAATTGAAAAGTATACGGTAAGGCGTAATGAGTTGGCAGTGCTGTGTCCAGATCTGCATGTGCCAGAGTACAGGAGGATTGAACACTATGTCTCAGGGTTAGTACCAGAGATCGTAGGGTTGGTGGCTGCGGGAAATCATCCTACATACTCAGAGGTGGTCCGATCGGCTCACAGGATGACAAACTTGAAGGTGAATGAGGGTATTTTGCCTGCTAAGGGTTCGACTGTTAAGGCCCCGGAGAATAACAAGCGTAAGTGGGATAATGAGGGGAAGGGATCTGTGCCAGCACAGCAGGGTAAGAGATTTGATAGCGGGGGTTCTTCTTCTTCTGGCAACAAGCAGGGTGGTTATGCGGGGAAATTGCCTAAATGCAACAAGTGTGGGCGTCATCATCAGGGGGACTGCGACCGTAATCGTTTCCATCGCTGTCAGCGATTTGGGCATTTTGCTAAAGACTGTCGGGCGACACTTCCATCGACCCAAGCTCCAACTACTAACTCGGCTCCTACTACTCAGGGAACTACGGGAAGACAGGGATGTTACAACTGTGGAGAGACTGGGCATTACAAGAAGGATTGCCCGAAACTGAAACAGGGCGGGAACAACGGTAACGGGAACAACGGGGGCGGTGGCAGAAATGCACGTGCCTTCGTCATTGGAGCCGCTGAGACTAGACAGGATCCTGACACAGTTATCGGTACGTTCCTTCTCAATAATCGCTCTGTTAGTGTTTTATTTGATTCTGGTGCCGATAAGAGTTTTATATCCATGGAAGTTAGTCGACTGCTAGATGTAGTACCCGTACCATTAGAGGCTAAGTATATAATTGAGTTGGCTGACGGTAAAAAGATTGAAGCTACTTGTATCCTTCGGGAGTGTCAACTAGAGTTGTCGGGTTTGTCGTTCCCCATCGACCTTATGCTGGTACCTTTGGGTAGTTTTGACGTTGTGGTAGGCATGGATTGGTTGTCTTTGTATCGCGCGGAGATCGTCTGTTACGACAAGATTATTCGAATTCCTCTCCCTGATGGAGAATTCCTTTCTGTGTACGGTATCAAGGGCGGTGTTCCACTAAATCTCATCTCCAGTATGAAAGCTCTTAAGTATCTTCGGAAGGGTTACTCGGCCGTTTTGGCACTCTTATCTGTTTCCTCTAGCGATGAGAAGAAGATCGACGATATTCCTGTTGTGCGCGAGTTTCCTGATGTATTTCCTGATGATTTATCTGGTCTTCCTCCCCATCGTCAGGTTGAGTTCGGTATTGATCTTGTACCAGGGGCTGCTCCTATTGCTCGGGCCCCCTACCGTCTTGCACCTCCCGAGATGCAGGAATTGTCTAGTCAGTTACAGGAACTCTTGGACAAGGGTTTCATCAGACCAAGTTCTTCCCCTTGGGGAGCCCCGATTCTATTCGTCAAGAAGAAGGATGGAAGTTTCCGATTGTGTGTGGATTACAGAGAACTGAACAAATTGACCGTCAAGAACCGTTATCCTCTTCCACGTATCGATGATCTATTCGACCAACTCCAGGGTTCTAGCTACTACTCTAAGATTGATTTGAGGTCCGGTTATCACCAGTTGCGCGTAAGGGAAGCTGACGTTGCAAAGACTGCCTTTCGTACACGTTATGGCCATTTCGAATTCTTGGTCATGCCTTTCGGTCTCACAAACGCACCAGCGGTTTTCATGGATTTGATGAACCGCGTTTGCAAACCATATCTTGACAAGTTCGTCATTGTGTTTATTGATGACATCCTGATTTACTCCAAGAACAAGACCGAACACGAGGAACACCTGCGTTTGGTTTTGGAACTCTTGCGACGAGAACAACTTTACGCTAAGTTCTCAAAGTGTGACTTTTGGTTACGCGAAGTTCAGTTCCTAGGACATGTGGTTAATGAACTGGGAATTCATGTCGATCCAGCTAAGATTGAAGCGATCAAGGACTGGGGAGCACCAAAGACGCCAACTGAGGTGCGGCAATTTTTAGGCCTTGCGGGCTACTATCGTCGTTTCATTATGGGGTTTTCGAAGATCGCTCAACCCCTGACCACTCTTACTCAGAAGGATAGAAAATTCGACTGGGGTGAACCACAAGAGTCGGCATTTCAAGAACTGAAGTCTAAACTGTGTTCTGCTCCTATTTTGTCCTTACCTGAAGGCCCTGATGATTTCGTTGTTTACTGTGATGCTTCTATTCATGGTCTCGGTTGCGTGTTGATGCAACGCGAGAAAGTGATTGCGTATGCTTTTCGTCAACTCAAGGTGCACGACAAGAACTACACCACCCATGACTTGGAGTTGGGTGCAGTGGTTTTCGCGTTGAAAATTTGGAGACATTACTTGTACGGTACCAAATGCACCATCTACACCGATCACAAAAGTCTTCAACATATTTTCGACCAACAACATTTGAACATACGACAACGCCGTTGGATTGAACTTCTGAATGACTATGATTGCGCCATTAAGTACCATCCTGGCAAGGCGAATGTTGTAGCAGACGCCTTGAGCAGGAAGGAATCAATTAAACCTCGTCGCGTTCAGGCGTTGCAACTCACCATTCACTCCTCGCTACCTGACCAACTCCGTTCTGCCCAGTTAGAAGCTTTGAAGGAGGAAAACCTTAAAGCTGAGACTATGCACGGTGCCGACAAGCACCTCGAGCAAAGACCTGATGGCCTGCACTACTTCGCAGAACGCATATGGGTTCCTTTATTCGGGGGACTTCGGGAGCTTGTTTTAGATGAGGCTCACAAGTCCCGGTATTCTATTCATCCTGGTTCAGATAAGATGTACCAAGACCTGAAGGTGCTTTACTGGTGGCCAAACATGAGGTCGGATATAGCCTCATACGTGAGCAAATGCTTGACCTGTGCTAAGGTCAAGGTGAAATACCAGAAACCGTCGGGTCTCTTGCAACAACCTGAAATTCCGGAGTGGAAGTGGGAACGGATTACGATGGATTTTGTCACGCAACTTCCTAAGTCACCGAGCGGGAATGATAAGATATGGGTGATTGTTGATCGATTGACAAAATCAGCCCATTTTCTCGCTATTAAGGAGACCGACACCATGGATCGTTTGGCTCGTCTGTATCTGAAGGAAGTTGTTTCTAAGCACGGGGTGCCGGTTTCTATTATTTCGGATCGTGACTCCCACTTTACTTCCCACTTCTGGAAATCTTTGCACAAGGCTTTGGGTACCCAGTTGGACATGAGTACAGCTTATCACCCACAGACTGACGGCCAGAGTGAACGCACGATTCAAACTTTAGAAGACATGCTACGGGCATGTGTGATCGATTTTGGCAAAGGTTGGGAAGCTCATTTACCGTTAGTAGAATTTTCTTACAACAACAGTTACCACACGAGTATCAAGGCAGCTCCGTTCGAGACACTATACGGGCGGAAATGCCGGTCTCCTCTTTGTTGGGCTGAGGTGGGTGAGAGTCAACTCACTAGGCCTGAACTAGTGTATGAAACTTCGGAAAAGATCGTACAGATTCGTAACCGGTTGGCAGCGGCTCGGGATCGGCAAAAGAGTTATGCTGATCAGCGTCGCAAACCATTGGAATTCCAAGTTGATGACAAGGTACTTCTTAAAGTTTCACCGTGGAAGGGCATCATACGCTTTGGGAAGCGTGGCAAACTCAACCCTCGGTATGTCGGTCCATTTACGATCCTGGAACGGATTGGACCGGTGGCGTATCGTCTTGATTTACCGACGGAGCTCGGCAACGTACATAACGTCTTCCATGTGTCCAACTTAAAGAAGTGTCTGGCTGACGAGTCTCTCATTGTTCCACTGGAAGAGATCAAGGTTGACGATCGTCTTCGGATTGTAGAGGAACTCGTTGAGATTCTGGATTACAAGATTCGTAGCCTACGTCATAGCAAGATTCGCATTGTAAAGGTTCGCTGGAACTCGAACCGGGGACCAGAGTACACTTGGGAGCGGGAGGATCAGATGAAGTCTAAGTATCCTCATCTCTTTCCTAAGGAAGCGTTCGAATCGAGATATGTCTCCACTGCAGCTGAATGAATCTCGGGGCGAGATTCCTTTTAACGTGGGGATGATGTGACAACTCGGGTAAATCTCTCTCTTGGTTTCTACCTTTTGTCTGTTTCTTTTGTTATTCCTTTTGGGTACTGTGCAATTTTCGGGACGAAAATTCTTTTAACGTGGGGATGATGTGACACCCGGCAAATTCTGATTAACAACGTTGTCTACATTAAAGTCTACCTTAGCGAGTCACGCGTATATTATACTTAATTGGGTTAATTGAGTCGTGTTACGGTTCGGGAACTGTTAGTTTAGTATGGAGGATCATTAGATGTTAGTCTAAAGGCTCATTAGATGTCAGTCCTTAACCAAGTGTACAAAGGGTGACGATTCGTAGAATCGTCAGAGCACAGGGAATATACAAGTCTCGAGTCCCGGGAATTGGTGAACGAGTGTGAATGTGTTTGTTTGCAAGTATTATGTGTTTACAATCATTATGTGACTTGTCGGTATGTGAAAATGTGTTAACATATGTTAAAACGGAGTTTAACGCACCAAACATGCTGAACCGGACCCTATAGGCGAATAGGAATTGTACTCGCCTATAGGCAGGGGCGAAGTATATATGGGGCCAGGGGTGGCCCTGGCCCCCCCTGTTTTTTTGCGCAGTAGTGGAAATTTGCGATTTTCAAAGGTAAATTGAGTCCGGGTTGAGTCCGGCCCCCGCCGATTTTCCACTACCGATCAAAAAAAATTGAGTTCGGCCCCCGCCGATTCCGAAACCAAGCTTCGCCACTGCCTATAGGGTAGGCGAGTAGGGAACCAAGAAGGGCGAATAGGCCCTATTCGCCTATACTGGGGGCGAATAGGATCCCTATTCGCCTAATAATGCTGCGTAATCGCCTATAACGTGCTGGACGACTAAAAACGACTATAAATACAATGCTTGACCTCCTAAACTTCATAATATCAACCCTAGTCGTCCCATAACCCGCCCCAACACACACACAACCTCTGGAACGTGATTTTGGATCAAAACACAAGGTTTCAAGCTTATTTCATCAATCTATCACAATCTAAGGTGTGATTTTCATCCATGCAATCATTACTAACATTTTTATTAAATCCCTAACGGTCCAGACCTGTTTTAAAACGAATAAGCTTTTTGAAAATCGTTAATAAGTATTGTTAATGGGATTTTAAATAGCATGCACGATGTATGTGGGTTTTCAATGAAAAGCTAGGGTTTTTATGATTCAAGATGGATGATTAACATGTTATTAAGTTAGATTCAGATTAATAATGATGGCATGAGGATGAAATCTGAGTAATTGTTCATTAGGGTTAGGGTTATGCATGTTAATATGATGATTCATGCTATATGTGTTGTTTTTGGGATACATGATTGCATGCAGGGCGGATAGAACAAGGTTAAACGAAGGATTTTGATTGATATATGTTTGATATAGTTATTTGATTGATAATTGATGTTTACACACGTTCTGGATTCGATTTGGAGTGTTAAACGCGCGAAAAACCGGAACAGATGTGCTATAGGCGAATAGGAATCCTAATCCCCTATACTATAGACGATTAGGAGCCCATTCGCCTGAAGGGGAGCCCTAATCGCCTATAGTTTAGGCGAATAGGATCCTATTCCCCTTTACTTCATGCATTTACGATCCTAAATGCTAGTTAAGCCCTGAATTGCATGCTTTACGACGTAATCGCCTATAAACTCAAAATTTACATATGAGATAGCCCTAATCGCCTATTCCTAAATGCCTGTTGACCAACCTAAATGCTAGTTGACTTTTCCTAATCGCGTGTACTGCTGCTGTAAGTGTAAATTAGCATTCCGAGACCCGATTTGACACCTAGGAACATGCTAGGAACCCCGTAACATATCTAATAACTTGGTAACATGTGTTCGGACCTATTTACGTGATACTTGAACTACGTGCTATAACTTGTTGGACTTTAACGTATGTTAAGTGTGTATTGCATGATTGTATGTTTGTGAGTACAAGTATAACACGGGGAGTCTCGGGTCACCATGGGATGTCGAGTCTTGTACTTTGGGTTAATTTAACAGTCACGGTGTTTTCAAACGAACTTGGTTATGGTCTGGACATCTAGGGACTAACTAACCTGCGGGTTATTAGTCTAAGTACTTGTAACTGTCATATGTTAGGTCGCCGCTTTACGGGACTAGCATAGCTTGCTGAGTTTATTCGTATTACGAAGTAACACAATCTAAGGTGAGTTTACGGCCCCTCTTTTAACTGGTTTCACTTTTCGGGGGAGAAAACATGTGTTAAAACTTATGTTTGGTAACTACTGTCATACTATGGGTTTCTATGGTTTACTATACGATCTTTGGAAGTCCCGGGGGAACCATGAATGTGCGGGTTAGCACAACGGGGAAATGTGAATAGCGCTATTGGGAGTGACCAACCCCGCTCGTCGGCTTGGAGGGTCGGCGAGTGCATATTGTCTCAAACAGGAACAACAGGTTTACTATTCGGGCACGACATCTGGTTTGCGAGTTAGTAATGGTTTTCCAATCGTAGTAGTAACAAAACATACGCCTAGCTAGCGTACTTGGGTTTTCGATTTGTTATAGTATGGACAGGTTGAACTTGGTACTGTGATTACAAAACCTGTAAACTCACCAGCATTTTTGTGCTGACGTAAACTTTTACATGTTTTCTCAGGTCGCTAAAGTAGCACAATTGAACTAGGGCGCACGCGTCTGCACGGCATCTAGTTAGGGTTGCATGGTTTTCAAACAATGAACAATTTGGTTTACGTTGGATTATGTTTATTAATAAGCTTCCCCTGTAACTGAAGATTTAAACTATGTTTTTGAAATTGCATATGTTAATTTAGACTTGTTTATTGTGATCGTTGGTTTGGATCCTGGTTTGTCATGCGCCTCGCGGTAAAACTCCGCAAGTGGATTTTGAGGGTGTGACAATAGGGTTGCCTTCGTCAGTAAGAATCAACCACAGCCATGGCCGGACCACCACAAACACGGGCGTCACCCAACCCACGTCCGCAACCACCCCTGTGGCGGTGATGGATCTGGATATATAGATATGAGAGAGTGTGTGGTGGATCTAGATATAGAGATATGAGAGAGAGGGAGAGAGAGAGTGTGTGTGGTGGATCTAGATATAGAGATATGATATAGAAAGCATTTGAATTAAACACACAAGATATTAACTTTTGTGTCAGTCATGGCTTAGTCAATCATATGGGTAATTTACCATCTTGCCCTTGTGATAAAATGAGAAGAAAGGAGATGTGGACTCATAGGATCCATTGGATGGGTTTCTATAGTTTCCACAACTCACTAAGGTTTCCACTAGATACATAGCCTATATATATATATAGATAAGGGTTCCGGTACAAAAGTCTCTTTTTGTGAGAAGGGTAAGAAGGCTTGTGAGAGTGACACGTGGCACTTTTATTTTTTAATCTCAAGAGCAATAAGGTAAATGTATCATTAAGCAAGAATTTGAAATTTTAAATCAATAATCAAAATTGAGATATTTTTGGGCTTTTAACAAAACATTATCTGTACATGTAGAGGCAATTTGCACTTTATTAACTATGTTCACCTTCAACGGCAAGGAACCAAACACAAAAACAAACCCAATTTAAGTACCACTTCAAACCTTTTCAACACACATATCATATCACAACAAAACTCATATTTATAAATATGTTTTTTAACGGCATTTATAAATATGTTTTAACACCTGTGCATTCTTCTTCAAGAGGCTACATGGAACAAGACTTGGAAAGGTATATGGAAACGGATCAAGTCACCGGGGCTTGGGGGAAAACCAAGATGAATGTGTTTTACGTTCATTCCAGTGTGTTCTATCATCATCGTCATAACAAACTAGTGTGTTTTATCAACTTTGTGTTTAACACCATTTGATAAACAAAAAAAAACATCATTTGGATCAAGATCGTATGCGTTCATTCCAGTGTGTTTTATCACTTTTGATTCAACATTCCAGTGTGTTTTATCACCATCGTTTTACCATCTTGTACTGATTTGGTCCAGATCTTTTCAACATTTGCTAATTAAAAAAAAAAAAACAAAACACAAACAATGTCAAAAATTAGATGTTTATACTAAAGACCTTGCCGATAAACATAAAACACACTTAACCGAATGAAAACCCCTCAACGAAGATAAAACCCACAATGATGATAAAACAACCAACGAAGATAAAAAACACACAATGAGAATAAAAGAATAATCATTTAATGAAACACACAATGAAAATAAAACACATACCAAAAAAATAAAAATAAAGTAGCAACCATAAAAAATGCCGCCTTCATAAAACACAATGGCTTAACAATAAAAAAAATGTGCTTTCATAATGTGGTTGCCTTTCTTGAAATTTGTGAGTCACTTTTGAAGAATCGTTGGTGAACAAAGATGAATCACTTTTATCTTCAGTAAGTTGGATTTCTTGAATGAGTAACGAGAGAGAAAGAAAGAGAGTAGAGAGAGAAAGAGAGAGAGAGTGAAAATAACCGTTGATTTTTAATTTTTGTGAAAGAAAGTTATTGTGTTTGCTAAAAATAAGGGATTTCATATGGTTAATTTCTATTATTAAGGGGTTTTTTTTAATGAGAAGGTGTGTTATTACATTACTATCCACACATCATGAAGTTATTTAATAATTTTATAACACAACCTACCAAATTGCCACTCTTTAATCTCATCCATCCATCACTTTGATCCAATGACTATTTTTCCTTCTCACCCTTCTTACAAAACACATCTTTTGTATCCTAACCTCACCCTATATATATATATATATATATATATATATATATATATATATATATGGGTTCAAATAGGAACCAACCCTTAAGTAGGAACTGTAGAAACCAATCTGAGCCATCCATCTTCAATGGCATGATTGTAAATAAGTAAAACATTAATTAAATATTTAATTAATTCAAGGGGTAATATTGACCTTTGGTATGTGATTATTAATAGTTTATTATGTATGCATTGTAACTGACAACACCACAAAATTCTCAGATTTTTCGTTCTTGTATACATCAAAACCTACGAACACCATATCAGAAATCGAATGAAGATCAAGAATTCGTATACATGTATGTTTGAAGATTCAATCTTACGTTCTTATTCTTAATTTTTCGTTCTTGTTTTTTTTTAACGACCACGTTTGAGCGATTCAAGATCTTACAATTTGTTCCATGATTTCATAAATATAATCAAAATATGTTATTGATTGTTTCGTGATTGTTATTTTTCTGGAAAAATTCTTTTGTTTCGAATGGTGTTGATTTATAAAAAAAGGTATTTGAAACCCTAATATAAGATTGTCAGGTTGTAATTGAAGATACTCGATGCTGATATAATTTGAGTATACACTAGTGTATACTGAATATACACAGGTGTATCATATGTATTAACTATACATTGGTGTATACAAGAGACTTTATGAATAACAACATGTTTAATTTGAGTATACACTAGTGTAAACTATACGTTGGTGTATTTAACATATAGTAATAAATATCTACTGTATCAATAATACTTTGGTGTATATACAAGAGAATGATAATACATTTTTTAATTTATGTGGATTTTGGATACACGGTGATGTTGACTTCAAGTGAAGACATTGTTGCTGATTTTTATATTGTGTTCATGTACATGGATAGGAATCCACAAATCAGTAACTTGTCGGGTTTTTATGTTTAATAGATAGGTTTTGGTGTATAGTTGAGGGTTTTGGTGTATAATTTGGGGGTTTTGGTGTATAATTGATAGGTTATTAATCTTGACCCAAGGCGTTTAATTGAGGTTTTTTTTTCTGTATAATGTAGATGTTGTTGGTGTATAATATTGACATGGTTTGTTCGGTTTTTTAATCAGTATAGTGAGGGGTTTTCGGTGTATATTTGATATGTTTTGGTGTATAATTAAGTACTTGTTCGACTTTGGTGGTTTAATGGTGTGTCGTTTACTTAGTCATGTTCAGTGTTTCATACACCAATGTATACTATGGTGTATATTTGATATGTTTTGGTGTATAATTAAGTAGTTGTTATACGTTGGTGTATAATACGTAAAGAGAATGAGAGACATAACCGTTATAAGGATAAACAAAGCCAAATGCCTATACACAAGTGTATATAATGGTAAATTTTTATTTTGCTATATAGCTGTTGTAAGTTTGAAGTGTACATTGGTGTATATCAATTTTTTTTGTTCATTCATCATCATCATCAACACATATATACAATGGTGTACATCAGTTTCTTTTTTTGTTTTTCCATTTATCATCATCATCGTTGACACAGATATACATTGATGTATATCATTTTTTTTCTTTCATTCAACATCATCAACACAGGTATACATTGGTGTATATTCGTTTTTCATTCATCATCATCACCAACACAAATATACATTGGTGTATATCAATTTTTTTTGTTCATTCATCATCATCCACACATATATACAATGGTGTACATCAGTTTCTTTTTTGTTTTTTCATTTATCATCATCGTTGACACAGATATACATTGATGTATATCACTTTTTTTCTTTCATTCAACAACATCAACACAGATATACATTGGTGTATATTCGTTTTTTTATTAAAATACCACAAAAACACAAAACATTGAAACCTGAACCATATCGAAAAGAAACCTGAACATTCCAAACCCCTTTCCACCATATTTTAATCAATGGCGAAGGTGACGTATTGGCTCTAGTATACACTTGTGTATATACCAACAAAGGTCCCAAAAGAGCCAGACTCGATCTGGCTCTGGTCTTCAAGCACTTGGTTGCCCTGAACAACGGCCATAGAGTAGTCGCCGCCTTTTTGCTGTGGACATAATTAAACTTAATCCGTTATGTATTGATAAAGTTACATGATATACGTATGTGTATATAGGGAAATACACCAGATCACAAAGATAATTTACATAGGGGATTGTAAGTTAGCAGATATACATTGGTGTATATAATGGATATACACTAATGCATAATACGTCTTTTTTAGGTAGCATATGATAAACAGCTAATATGTATCAAATGGACTTTAAGTTACATGCTATGCGTATGTGTTTATAGTGAAATACAGCAGATAACAAAGATAATTTACACATAGGATTGTAAGTTAATAGATATACATTGGTGTATATAATGGATATACCCTAATGTATAATATGTTTTTTTTGGTAACAGATGAATGTATGTTTCTACCTATACATATGTGTATATAGTATGTCCATAGCAAAAAAGGAAAAGTTTGTAAAACAAAACCAAATGTTTAGTGAAACTACTTTATCACAATGTAAAAAAAAATATATATGTAAATAAAATGAAAGCCTATTCTTCGTTCTCGGCATCAGTTGATTCTTCCAATTCGTCCACATCAGTTGTTGTCTCCACCTCTACTTCTTTTCCCGTCTTCAGGGGACAGTTTCTAGTGTCGTGTCCCCTAACCTAGCGCCTACATAGGTTTAAAATCCATCTGGTACACTTGGCGTCCAATATCTCGTCCTGCTAGGAGATTCATATACATTGTTGGCAAGGGAACCTACAATATTAAAAATCTAAATAATAAAAAACCAAAGCAATATATAAAAGTCGTTATACATAAAAAAACTCACATATACGTTAATTAATATTGTATATACACTATTGTATTGTACATACATGTATATTGATTATCACCAGTGAAACTCTGGATTACTGTACAATAATTGAACTAAATGATACACCTGTGCATCAATACCTTAAATAATCATAAAACAAACAAAGTATACACAGATGCATATTGCTTACAGATGGTAATCTAACACAGTCTGTGAATCAAGCCCTTAAATAACCATAAAACAAACAAAGTATACACGGATGCGTATTGCTTACACATTATAATAGCTTCGTCCAACGTTCTAAACCTGGCACCCACAAATGGTTTAACATCGTCTGGTACAACTGGCGTCCAATATCTCGTCCCACCGGGAGACTCATATACGTTGCTCGACGAGGAACCTATAATAAAAAATGTAAATTAAAAATAAATTTTACAATATTTAAAAAATACAGTTAGACATGCTAAAACTCGTATATGGTACACTTGTGTATATTGAATAACACACATGCTGTGTCATACTGCATGTTCCATTTTTTATAACGAATATACACCTGTGTATATTTAACGTCAAACATAATACTATCAGTTTATTATAACGTCAGTTACCAACTATAATACAATTGTGTATAATAATTAATAGATTTGTTGTTATACACTGGTGTATAACAACTAAGAAACTAACAAACAAATCTTATTGTATCTGTACAACCCAAATAATTATATATAATACACCAGTGTATAACTCTATACTCATTCCAATACTGTACGTAAATATGACTTACAGAATACAAAAAAAAACTTTTTCGCAAATCAATAATAAACCACACTATAAGGCTAATCCAATAGAAATCACAAAAAAACTTGATTCGCGCACGAAATACAGTTAAAGAACATAAAAACAATACATAAATACCTTGATTTTCAACACTATTTAGAAACAATGGTTGTGAAGGTGTTTCATGATCTTCTATCACATGAGATTGTGATTCAATGTTTTCATGTATATAATTATTATCC
Source organism: Ambrosia x helenae (assembly GCA_030844895.1). Classification (NCBI taxonomy): domain Eukaryota; kingdom Viridiplantae; phylum Streptophyta; class Magnoliopsida; order Asterales; family Asteraceae; genus Ambrosia; species Ambrosia x helenae. Next base: position 41,655,382 of record CM061223.1, read on the forward strand.
ATAACTTGGAAATATGAATCGTCGGACGATTTTAATTCTTTTTAATCGGAAGTTTTTTCAATTCAATCGAATTAAATCTTCTGATTTCGACCGGAAGTTATTTCAATTCAATCGAATTCAATCGAACGTGATTTTTTTATTAGGAATTGGAGAAGATAATAGGTTGAGAGATTTAAGAAAACTAAAAAAAATGGCAGGGAAATCGCATGAAGTTAAATAACTGCCATATATAAAAATTTTAATTAAATTAAAATATAATATTTAATTGTCTAATTACATAACTACCCCCTTGATCAAGATCAAAGATGAATGGCTCAAATTGGTTCCTAAGTTCCTAACTAGGCTATTGGTTCCTATTTGATCTTTTTCCTATATATATATATATATAATCAACATTTATGGATAAAGGAATATACAAAAGTTTAATATCCCTCGAATTGAATTTGGTAAACGAGAAAAGACGAGGACTGAAGTTGTAAGTCGTTTAAGTACAAGAAGGGTTAAAGTTGCAATAACAATAAAAGAAAAGGGATGGATGTTACAGGTTGGTCCGGTCAAAATGGTCTAGATCGTTAGGGCCCGTTTATAGTTTTAGTTTAATATTTTTTAAGTAGGCATCATCTGTTCCCACCCCCTATGTGTTTATTTCCACCCTTATGTGTGGTCAAAGCACCGAGCTATGACCATAGCTTGGTGCTTTGAAATATGAAGCTGACACAATCATTGCGTGTTTTGGGATTGGGATTGGGTTTGGGGTTGGTTTTGTTTGGAGATTGTTGGTCAAAGCGCCGAGCTATGGCTATAGCTCGATGCTTTGATGTTTATTTTAACCCCAAAGCGCTAAGCTATGACCATAGATCAGTGAGTTTTTTTTTTTTTTAAATAACTTGTATTAATTGATTTTTAAATTGTTTTAATTCATTTTTAAGCATTTTTATTGATTTCCAATAAAAAAATTGTTTGACGCGTTTTGGTCGGTTTAATTGCTCATTAGTAGTTTTCAGAATAAACTTCCGGGTATGAATAATGTTCATAATTCAGTGTACGTAATACATGAACTATACAATCAATACAATGATTTATCAAAGTACAAATTTTACATTTCTAATCAATATCCTGGACTTCCGGAATAGCAATCAATACAGCAAAACCTACGTTAATATATTTGATATTATTTTCAACTTCAACGGCAACGTCGTTTAACATTTTATAAAACGTCAAATTTTTATTTATTTTATTAAAAATTCAGTTTTCATAAAATAATGCAAACATGTTTAATTAAATGCTACAACGTACAATATGTTGCGAAACAAACATTAAAAAAGATTATTAACATTCGAAACAAACATAACCACATAGATATATAATGAGTTTGTACATACAAAAAAAATGCATTAAACAAATGTCTATTACAGACTAACATATACTACTGCTGACCATCTGGCGGCGGTGACTCTGGTAGTGGTAGATCGGCCAATCCCACCTGCTGCCGTAAGTCCTGCAACGTCTTAATCATCCACCCCTGATATCACTCGGAACGCTGAAGGCGTCGATCGAAATCTCGAGCGACCAACCATGCAACGTGATACAAGTCATCATAGATGTGATGCGGGTACCGCTGTTGTGACTGCGGACGGTCGGGGCCATCATGTAAAAAAACACTACTTGGATGGATTTGATCTACGATCAACATGGAAAGTTTAAAAGATGGTGTTGATGTCTACTTACAACGATCAAGGAAACGAGAAAGAGTAAAAGACGATCCGGTGAACTTGAGTTCGCTTCTCCTTAGCGTTTTTGCGACAGATTCAAGAGCAAAACTAGCTCGAACTTGAGGCGCGACAAATTTTGAGTCTTATTTTGATATGTGATGTATTATATAATACCATCTTGAAAGTTAACACCTTTGATTAGTAACTACATAGTTATGATATAAAGTGGTAGTTAGGTAGGTTGGGTTTAAGGTTGAGATTCCCCCCCCCCCCCCCCGCCAAACCAACGGGAAATTAAACAAACCAAAACGCGTCAAACAAGTTTTTTTTTTATTGGAAATTAGTTAAAACACTTAAAAATGAATTAAAATAATTTAAAATCAATTAAAGCAATTTAAAATCAATTAAAACAAATTATTATTTAAAAAAAAACCAAAGCACCAAGCTATGACTATAGCTCGACGCTTTAGGTTCAGATGCTTCACTTTATCACACAACCTGGTATGTTGTCACCTTTATGATTGATTGATGTGACCAAAGCACCAACTATGACCATAGCTCGGTGCTTTGAAGCGGTGAAAATAAATTTAGGAAGGGTTTAAATAGCAAGGTGCTTTTAAGTAATCTTAAACTGAACCTATTCTAACTTGAATCATCCTAGCCTACACTAGAGGTGCACAAAACCAGGTTTTTTGAATACCCGGATTTAGGTACATACCCGGGTTTGGGTATGATCGGGTATGGTACAACCGGGTATTACGAATAATCGGGTCGGATTCGGGTAAGGTATTTTCTTGAAAAAACATACCCTATATACCCGGGTTCAGTTCGGGTTCGGGTATTCAATACCTGGTTTTTGGGTATACCCGGTTTGGGGTATTAAATACCCTGTTTTCGAGTACAAAAAAACCTATCCGTGTGATTTTTTTTTCTTTTCTTTTTTGTAGTTTTTTGTGCTTAATTCATTTTTTGTCTGTTCCTAAGTTATTTTTGCATACAAACTTCTTAAATATTAGTAAATAACATAAAAATACATACTTTAATATTAGATTCATAGAAAACATTACAAGTTACATTAAATAGCATTGCTTACATCTTTTTTTTATGTAATATCTAAAAGTCTAGAGCTTGTACTTAGGAAAACACAAACATGCATAAATAATTATCATATATCTGCCTATAATTTCTTATTAATGAAATAAAATAAGTTAATTAAGCTAATAATAGTGTTATTCAACATGATGACAACTACGTTTAAAATTTAGATTACTTATAAAATTAACTATTTTAAATAATTGTTAAATTTCACAAATGAACCGGGTATTCTAGATAGCTGGGTATTCTAAAGAACCGGGTACAGGTATTATAATAACTGGTTTTGGGTTTAAACCGGGTTGAAAAACTCTCGAGTTTGGGTTCAGGTTTTAGGTGAACTGGGTATACCCTGACCAAACCCTACGGGTAGAATCGAATACGGGTTCGGATATAAAATTCCTGGGTTTTAAAATTCCCGGGGTTTAGGTATTTTCTTCGGGTTTAAGTATTTTAGGCACCACTAGCCTACACACATCTTAACCATTTTTTCTAGTTTACCCATTTTAATCTAAAATCATCTTAACCAAACAACCAACCTAATCCAATCCATTCATTTTGCCACCCCTTAAAATCATATATTGGATTTTGACTTTTCAATATAAAAACACTATTTATTTGACCATATATTCACTTACAATCTTTCATTTCACTTGTTTTAATGTTTTAATATAAAATAAATATATAGAGATAAATTCTAGAATTCAAAAAAAAAAAAAAAAAAAAAAAAAAAAAAGATAAATTCTAGAACGGCATATGCCATGTGATCCGTTCGTGCCCCTTAACCCACCACCAAAACCACAGTTAAACCCAACCCAACTCTAGTAACCTCCACTCACCCTTAAGATCCCACCACCTATCCCTTTCAACGGCCAAGATCACCTCTCCCTAACCAATCCACCGTCACCACCTTCTATATAATCCCACAACCTAAACACCACCAACCCATTACACTAACCCTAAACCATCTTCATTCAACCCTCTAAAAAATATCTTCATTCAACCTCTTCAATGGCAAACCCTAAGGTCTTCTTCGACATGACCGTAGGCGGAGCACCAGCCGGCCGTATAGTAATGGAGCTTTTCGCCGACACCACACCACGCACCGCCGAGAACTTCCGCGCCCTTTGCACCGGCGAAAAGGGCGTCGGAAGCTCCGGCAAACCATTACACTTCAAAGGATCAACGTTCCATCGTGTCATCCCTAACTTCATGTGTCAAGGAGGAGACTTTACTAGAGGCAATGGAACAGGTGGTGAGTCTATCTATGGGGCTAAGTTTGCTGATGAGAATTTTGTTAAGAAGCATACTGGACCTGGAATATTATCTATGGCTAACGCTGGACCGAATACTAATGGGTCACAGTTTTTTATTTGTACGGCTAAGACTGAGTGGTTGGATGGTAAGCATGTTGTGTTTGGACAGGTTGTTGAAGGGATGGATGTTGTTAAGGCGATTGAGAAGGTTGGGTCTGGAAGTGGGACTACTTCTAAACCGGTTGTTATTGCTGATTGTGGCCAGCTTTCTTAGATCTTTAGTGTAATTGTTTGAGATGTTAATGTTTGGTTTACGGTTTATGGTTTAATTGTGTCAGTTGTGTTGTCCGATTGGTTGTTTAGGGTGTTTTGTGTGTTGATTTTAGCAACTGTTTTTGTTGGTAAAGTTAACTAGTAAGTGATGTTTGGTATGAAATAATAGTAGATTTAGTGAATAACTTTTTAGTGTTTTTGAATTTTCTTTATGCATCGTTGATCGGTGATATTTGCTGATAAAATTGAAGGTTATGATTTGTATGAATCATGATGGTTAGTAATTGACGCATGTGTCGGTTGTGAATGGATATCTTTTAAGTTGATTATTTTTAATGAAATTTTTAAATTTGTGAAGAAAAAATCGGTGGCGTGTATGTGGCGAATAAGTCATGCCAATATCAGGAGTGTTTGTGGCGCTCGTAGCAGCACGTGTTGGGGTATTTTTGTCTTTTTGCATCTAGATCTTTCTATTGCGCTCACGTGACTTGTACTGTACAATCAGTTGTTACAGAATGATGTGACGCAGCTAACAAATATCCGTATTTTTTAAATTTAATTTAATTTTAAATCTATATTTATATTTGGGTGGTGATATTTAAACCCCCCAGCTTCTATTTTCACCCCCCAGAAGCGTTTCGCTTAGGCCTAAGCGAGGCACTTCTTGGGGGTGTTTTATTTTGGTAGTTTTTTTTGGTGTTTTGAGTTGTTTTTTTTTTTTTTTTAATTTAATAATTATAAAAAGTTATAAAAAAATTAATAATTATAAAAGTTTTTTGGTGCAATCAGAATCTGAAGAGAAGCTATCATCTCAGAGAGATAGCTTAAATCTCTCTGATCCATGATATGAGAGCATAAGAGAAGAGATAATAACATATGAGCTTTAACATAACTTGCACCGGATGATTGCCTATGAGATTGATAACTGGACAGGTTAGCCAGGTGTTTGTCAAAAAGGTAGAGCACACCACTAGAGCAAAAAGTTGTGTGTATGAATAGTGACCCTCTGGCAAACCTGCCATTATTTAGCGTAAAAAGTTCATTGTACATATACCTCCTTATTTAAAAACAAATCACATCATTGTAGAGGTTACTAGGTTACTCATCCACAATGTTCTTACCTATGAGTTTAATTAGCTTGAATCTCTCTGATCCATGGTATTCACTTTCAGAATCTGAAGAGAAGCTATCATCTCAGAGAGATATCTGTCAAGTAATTACAAGAAGATGATCAAAGATGCTTCAACATAACTTGCACCGGCTTGAGATATGAGTTTAATTAGCTTGAATCTCTCTGATCCATGGTATCCACTTTCAGAATCTGAAGAGAAGCTATCATCTCAGAGAGATATCTGTCAAGTAATTACAAGAAGATGATCAAAGATGCTTCAACATAACTTGCACCGGCTTGAGATATGAGTTTAATTAGCTTGAATCTCTCTGATCCATGGTATCCACTTTCAGGCTGTCTTCATCGTTGACCGCTATCTCTCGGATAACAACTGAAAAGTTGTTTCATTAATCTATAAATAAATCTTTACAAAATATTTTTAACTTAAATCTTTGAGCATACCACACTTAGAGGGTCACTATTCATACATAAAGAGTATAATCGTGATATGATGGATTTTTATATCTGCAACTTAGTTCCTTTTTACCTGGTTGCAAAGGAACTTCAGGTCAGCCAGACCTTTGTCAAAAGCAAGTGTGAAGATCAAGATCAAGAAGAACAGTACGGTCAACGATGAAGGTGTGTTGTATGTATAAAATTGTGAATAATTGTAGTGTGTTCGGTGCAGTCGACGGACATCATTCAAAATTTCAACTTCCCGTTCAGGTGCTTAAGTCCACCTTGAAGACTGGATACCATGGATCAAAGAGATTCAAGCTAATCAAACTCATAGGAATCTTGAACGAAATTATACAGTTATTTTGGAATGTTCCTGATCATTACAGTGAGATTGATAACTTCTCTATGGAAGCAACAAATTCAAAACAGAGGTAGGTTTGCCAGAGGGTCACTATTTATACATAAAGAGTATAATCAAACAAGGGTTGTTATCGGAGAGATATTGGTCAACGATGAAGGCAACCTGATAAAGGCTGAACACGAGTATAATCAAACAGCGATGTCAAGGGTTTTAAGACAAGGAAGATGAATTCAGTTGTTATCGGAGAGATATCGGTCAACGATGAAGGTGTGTTGTATGTATAAAATTGTGAATAATTGTGAGAGTCGATATGAGAGCAATAATCCATCGAGAACTAGAGAAACAGAGAATAAGAGAAGAGATAATAACATATGAGCTACAACGACGTCGTATTTTGGAAGCTGAAGTTCGGAGAGAACTAAATATTCGGTTGTTGTTTTTCTTCTCTATACAGAGTGACGATAGGCGTTTTCGATTTCCAAATGAATCAACGACTTAAACTTGACATCATCAACCACGTATAGTCAAACATTTATTCTCCATATCCATACCTTGTTTCAAGTATCTTGTAAAATTCATTTCGTCTTCAAGACTCCTATGAGTCACAAAGGAGACATGGTGTTTGACTTTTTTGTGTTTGACCAATCCGGATGTGAAAGACAATATCCATATTTACCTGATTATAAGAGAGGTCGAAGATATTGCTCAATAAACATTATTATTATTATTATTATTATTTTATTATTGAAGAAACAACGAGTATAAGGGGTAGATGTAGGATAGGGTGGTGTTTGAGGTAACGACTCGTGTTCGCAGCAGGGTATAATCCTTGGCTCACAACGATGGTTGGTCTATGGTTGTATACACTAATGGCAAGCAATCATACACAATAGACAAAGATATAAGTGGTTCGATCTTGTAAGATCTACGTCCACTGTGAAAGGTGATCTATATTAATGAATAGAATGAATAACAATACAAGTGGAAATACAAGTGTGTTAGTTCTTATTGGCTGGTTTTCAACGTGGAGAGAAAGGAGGTCAAGTCCTCCTTTTATAGGAGACGTATGGGCTAAGGATCGTCGAGCCCATCCATCATTAATGGGCTGGGCTTAGAGAACCGGGCCGGCCGGTTGGCAGGCCCACCTAGTTGGATTCTAATCCTTAGTTAGATAAAGTGATCCAAGTTGAGGAGGGCTTCTTTCGATTGGACCACGTGTTGCCTCGTGGTTGGTTGGCCGGGAGGTGCTTTGTCCTCCACACACGTGGCGCGTTGTGGATGGTCGGCAGGACCACTTGGCAGCTGACACCTGACGGGAGGAAGCAAGTTGGATTCCAAGGGGGGATGTTCTGGGGTGCTGCCAACTGGTGCCTCCGCGCCTTTGGCGCTGGTGTGCCTTGGAAGTAATATTTCCGGCGGAGAGAGTAGGGTGCGCCAAGAAGCGGTACCCTACCCCTTCAAGTCCCCCAAGTCCAGGGTGTCTCCTGTTCTTGCTTAGAGAGCTGGTGGGGCGCTGGACTAAAATGTGTCTTTTGTTGTGTACTCCGTTGTGTTTTTCGTAGAGGGAGAAGTGTTTGAAACTTTTATTTTGAGCGAAAGAGTGCGCGTTGCTACTCTTGTGGCATGTGGAAAGATATTGGCGTCCCATTATCTTTGTACATGGCTCTTTTATAAAAGGGTTGCCAAGTTGAGACTTGGCGCTAGTGAAAATAGTTTTTTGCAAGGTGTACGTCTTTTAACGTTTTTGCGTTAACCCAGCGCCAGGTGATGACGTGGCGGTTTGGGTGTTGGAGAGTAAAATCCTGCGGAGAACATCTTTTGAATTTTACGTCAACCCAGCGCCACGTGATGACGTGGCAGTCTGGGTGTTGGGAAGTAAAATCCGGCGGAGAACGTCTTTTGAATTTTACGTCAACCCAGCGCCACGTGATGACGTGGCAGTCTGGGTGTTGGGAAGTAAAATCCGGTGGAGAACGTCTTTTGAATTTTACGTCAACCCAGCGCCACGTGATGACGTGGCAGTCTGGGTGTTGGGAAGTAAAATCCGGCGGAGAACGTCTTTTGAATTTTACGTCAACCCAGCGCCACGTGATGACGTGGCAGTCTGGGTGTTGGAGAGTAAAATCCGGCGGAGAACGTCTTTTGAATTTTACGTCAACCCAGCGCCACGTGATGACGTGGCAGTCTGGGTGTTGGAAAGTAAAATCCGGCGGAGAACGTCTTTTGAATTTTACGTCAACCCAGTGCCACGTGATGACGTGGCAGTCTGGGTGTTTGGAAAGTAAAATCCGGCGGAGAACGTCTTTTGAATTTTACATCAACCCAGTGCCATGTGATGACGTGGCAGTCTGGGTGTTGGAAAGTAAAATCCGGCGGAGAACGTCTTTTGAATTTTACGTCAACCCAGCGCCACGTGATGACGTGGCAGTCTGGGTGTTTGGAAAGTAAAATCCGGCGGAGAACGTCTTTTGAATTTTACATCAACCCAGCGCCACGTGATGACGTGGCAGTCTGGGTGTTTGGAAAGTAAAATCCGGCGGAGAACGTCTTTTGAATTTTACATCAACCCAGCGCCACGTGATGACGTGGCAGTCTGGGTGTTGGAAAGTAAAATCCGGCGGAGAACGTCTTTTGGATTTTACGTGAACCAATCGCCGAGTGATGACGTGGCAGTTAGCCATTTCCAAGTGATGACATGGCAGTAAGCCATCGCCAAGTGATGACGTGGCAGTCATAATGACGTGGCATTGATGGTGTATTAAATATGTTCCCCTTGTAATTAATTTTGAAATTTGAAGGGTTTCCTTGGATTTAGGAAACGTGCTTCGGAAGATGAGACGGTTTGGTGGACGTGTCAGAGTGCAGAAAGGATGTCTGCACAGTTGGCCGTCACGTCAGCATGTGGGTGGGAAGTTATCCACCGTGTGTCAGGCGAGTGGCCGCCCACTCGCGCGAGTGGTGCAGTTGTCAGTCAGATTGCTGACGTTAGGCAGGTGGGAAACGTCCTTTTGGGCAGACGCGTGGCATCACGTGCTGATGAGTAACTGCTCATCCAGCTGTTGTGCCACGTGTAGCGTCCAGATGTGTCCCTCCCTGGCAAGATGAAGGGTCTTCTGCCAGCTGTTCCTGTCGCATTAAATGCGATGGGTATAAATACCCGAGGTGCCTTTTTGGAGTTTCTTCCTATCATTCTCTCGAACCGTTTTCTTCTTCTCTTTTCTGAAAAATCTTCATCTTCTCCGGTGAAGCTTCAAGTTTTCCGGTGTCTTCTTAAAAAATTTCTTTTTTCTTTCTCGAATACTGATCATTATGTCCGAGGGTTCTGATGTTGGGGCAACCCTGGTAAGGCCACCGAAAAGGCCAAGAAGCTGATTCACAATACCACCTGTAAGTGGGGTGAGAAGAGTTTTGCTAAGTTTGTGAAGGCCATGGAGTTTGATCCTTCATGGGAGGTTGAGTTGCCGTCCAACGAAGGTACTGCTTTGGCTCCTCCTACCGGGAAGATGAGCCTGTATGGGGCCCATCTTGCCCTTTGTGGGTTTCGGCTACCTGCTACGAAGTTCCAGGTGGATACCCTGGTGAAGTATGGCGTCCATGTTACCCAGGTTAGTGGGTTTGGGATGCTTCGTCTAGTGCACTTTGAAGCCTGTTGCCGTGCTTTGGATATTGAACCGTCGTTTGAACGGTTCAATGTCTTTTATGTGTTGAACATGGAGGGTTCCTGGTTCAATTTTGTCCCTCGTCCTCAAGTGCCTCCCTGTGGGACCACTGCTCCGAAGTCCCTTCATGACTGGAAAGAGAAATTTTTCTATGTCAAGAGGGGGGTGATTCCAGTGGACATGCCGTGGAAAGTTGTTGCTGAGCGTCAAAGGGTGGGTGATCACCCTGTGATGGAGGGTTTTCGGGACCAGGAGTGGTTTAAAGAGCTGGTGGCCCGTGCTTCCCCGTTTGATACGGGTATGTGTTCTGAAGCCATGTTGGCTTTGTTGGGTATGAGCCGGGCTCAGATTGTGCAGGGGAAAGAGCCGGTGATTGTGGTACCTGGTAAGTGTGTTCCAAGCCTTTAAATCGTTATCTTTTTTATGTTGGACTAACTTATTTTTGTTTTGACTTTTAGGGATGTCAAAATTTGATGCTTTCTTGTTGAGGGATAAAGCTCCCTTGGAGTGGAGGGATCCTGCGGAGGGTAGGGTGTCCGTGATAGATGAGATGGTGGATAGGTTCTATTTTCCGTATCTGGAGTTCAAGCCAACCGTCCTTCTTTTTTCACGTGAGCATCCTATAAACCCTGACCCTTTATCTTCTGTTCCTCATGCAGGGGTAAACCCTTGTTTTGTCGTTTCCTCTGATGAGGAGTCCACTGGATCTTCTGTAGAGATGGTGGATCCAGCACCTCCGCGTGGTCGTAAGAAGAGCGTGCCACGCTTTCATAAGCATAAGGTGTTGTCCCAAGCTAAGTCTGCGCCTTTGAGTGCAGGTGGTGAAGGGCCTCTCTTTGGTCAACGTGAGAGACGTGCAGAATCGTCCTCTTCCGCCCCTGAAGATGATTCGGCGGTCAGTCCGCTGAAAAAGAAGCGGAAATTGGGCAAAGTTTCTGGCGGGAAGGCTGCATCCTCCAAGTCTAGCGGACCTGGTCCCGCACCGTTCTCTATGGAGATTAGTCCTCCGCCCGAGCGTCTTCCTCTGATCCAGAAGACGTTGAAGAAAGTGACCAGTAAGTGGTGTTCCGCCTCTTTGTTGCTTTTTTCCGTTTTGATATTTTCCTAAGTGTTCTGTTTTTTCTTGCAGTTGTTTCTCCGCGAGCTTCCGGTTCTGCCTCCGAGCCAAGTGAGACGGAGGTTGCTAGGAAAAGGCGGGAGGAGGAGGAGGCGAAGGCTCGCGCGGAGAAAGAGGCAGCTGAGGCCGAGAAGCGGGCCAAGGAAGCTGCCGCCAAGGAGGAGGAGGAGAGGGTAGCAGCTGAGAAGCTACGTCTGGATGAAGCGGCTAGGAAAGCTGAGGAGGAAAGAGTGGCAGCTGAAAAGCTGCGTCTGGAGAAGGAAAAAGCTGAGGCTGAAGCCAGGGCTGAGGAGGCGGCCGCCAAGGCTAGGGCGGAGGAGGAGGCCGCCAGGCTCGCCAGTCTTCAGGCGCTTTCTGGTGGTTCTCCTGGGGGTGGTGGTGGTGGACCTACTGGTGGGAGGTCAAGTGTGGACCGGAGTGACCCGGGTTACTTCGCGGGCGATGTGATTTGGCGTCCGCACTGGAGTATCCGGGAGAACTCCCGCTTTGCCAACCCTCTAACGGCCGAGGAGTTTGTTTCTGAAGTTGTTCCTCCCAAGGAAAGGGAGTATCAAGATAGCCTGCCCCGGTCGCAGTTGATCACTGATATCTGTGTTGGGCAGGCGCTTCAAGTTGCCGCTATTGAATCTTTAAAGCGGCGTGATGAAAAGTATGCCCGGGATATCGCGGAGTTCAATGCTCGGCGGGCTAGCCAGGCACAGAGGGAAGAAAAAATGAAGTCAGAGGTAGATAGGTACCGTGATAGGGCCTATAAAGCTGAGGACCGGGTGAAGGAGCTGGAGAAGGAGCATGCGCTGGCTCATCAGAGGTGGGTCGATGCTTGTCAAGTGACCAACCAGGAAACCATGAAGCTGAAGGATCAGATCCAGACCTTGAAGAATGAGAACGCGAAACTTCGGGAAACCGCGGAGGGCCATGCCAAGGTTTTGGCTGATAAGGACTCCATGGTGGCGGGTCTTCGGTCTGATTTGCGCAACAAGGATGATGAACTTGTTGGCGCCTCTTCTCAGCTTTCCGAGTTGGCGGGTGAGAAGGAGGCGTGGTTGAAGGAGAGGGCGGCGTTGATGGAGGAGCGGGCTTCGTTGGAGGAATCCCTGACCGTAACGCAGACAGAGGCTGAAAATGCCAAGGTTCTCTTGGATGAGGCCAATGTTGCGCAGGAGAAGTCCCAAGAGTCCATCCGCTGGGTGATGACCGAGGGTATCGCCGGGGTAAGTACTTTTCTCTCCTTTTTACTGTCCTTGTGTATTCTCTTTCTAATCCTTGTTTTTGCACAGATTTTCAAGCGGTTCTGGAACGAGCCTAATCTCGGCGATCAGGTTGCTGCTATTGCTGCTGCTGCGCGCGCTGCTGGGGAGGCTGAGGGATTCGACACTGGGTTTTACCATGCGCTGAATGGAGGGTGTATTACTGAAGGTGCGCATGATGGTAAACCCAGGGAGAAGGAGTATGAAGCTGAGCTCCTGAAGTTTGAGCAAGTCGAGTTCCCCATACTGAAGACGGTTGCAGACTGTAATCAGTATGCTGATCCAGCCGGCGCCCTCCGTTACTTTATAGAAGAATCCGACCGTTTGGGTGCGGAGGCGCGGCAGAAAGGGAAGCAGGCGACAGGTGGTGGTGAAGGTCCGTCCGGAGGACCCGGATGAACAGTTGGTGGACTTCGACGAGTCCGGGGATGAATAGGCGGTTTAGTACGCTGCTTTTTTTTTTTTTATATTTCAAGTTCTTGTAAAGCTTGAGGCAGCTTGAACGCCTCTTTTTTGATATATATATATATATGAAGTATTTCTGTTTTAACTTTGTGTGTTGTTTTGGATTGATTATTGAGTCCGGCGATAGTTATGCATGGTATCTATGCCTTGAAGACCCAAGTTCCAGTAGTGCACATTATAAATTAAGCGATAGAAATTTCTTAGAATTCCCCCAAAAAAAGTGGTTTAGGCATGTGTAGCCCAAGTGTTTACAAGAATTACATGTAACAGAAACGTAATTGTGCCGCGTTCCAAGAGCGCGGGACAGGCGTGCCATCAGTTTTTTCTAGCGCGTAGGCGCCCTTGCCCAAAATTTATTGTACTTTGTAGGGCCCCTCCCAAGTTGGGGCAAGTTTGCCTTGCTTTTCTGTGTTTGAAGCGCTATTGTTTCTGAGAACATAATCTCCAATGTTAAAGTTATGTAGTTTAACTTTTTGATTGTAATAGCGCTCCAGCTGATTTTTGTATCTGGCCTCTTTGATGGCGGCGAGCTCCCGCCGTTCTTCAAGTAAGTCGAGGTTTAGTCGTAGCTCTTTGTCATTTTGCCCTTTTTCCGCCATGAGTACTCTTGCGGAGGGGCATCCTATTTCGGCGGGAATGACAGCCTCGGAGCCATAGGTTAGGCTGAAGGGAGTTTCGCCATTGCTGGTTTTGGTGAGTATGCGATTTGCCCATAGGACGTGCGGAAGCTCGTCCACCCATCCTGTTCGTTTGGTCCCCAGCCGCTTTTTAATGCCTTCGATGATGCTTCGATTTGCTCTTTCGACTTGGCCATTCCCTTGGGGGTGAGCTACTGAGGTGAAGATCTGTTGGACGCCCATTTGCGCCAACCATTGTTGCAAGTGTTGGTCAGTGAATTGGGTGCCATTGTCGCTTACAATTTGATATGGCAAGCCGAACCTGCAAATGATAAATTCCCAAATGAACTTTTTGGTGTGTGCGCCGTCAATTTTTGCTAGTGGCTTTGCTTCGATCCATTTTGTGAAATAGTCGATTGCCACTATTAAGAACTTGACGTTTCCTGGTGCTGTGGGAAATGGGCCAACAAGGTCTATTGCCCATTTCTGGAACGGCCATGCCGCAGTGACGGGAATTAAGTCGTTTTTAGGGCGCAGGGTGTTTGGCGCGTGGCGCTGGCAAGAATCGCACTTGCGCAGTTCTGCCACTGCGTCTGGGTGCATGCCTGGCCAATAATAGCCTGCGTTCATTAGCTTGGCCACCACCATTCTGGGTCCTGCATGTAGTCCGCATGTACCTTCGTGGATGTCTCTGATGAGGAAAGAGGCGTCCTCTTTGTCGACGCATCGCAGTAGCGGACCGAGGTATGATCGTCGATAGAGGATTCCGTCCGTTAACTGATAGTGCAAGGCTTTGTGCTGGAGCTTTTGTGCCTCCGCTTTGTTATCGGGTAACGTTCCGGATGTGAAGTAAGCCTTCAGTGGTGCCATCCAAGAGGTGTTTCCTGTTTGGATGACGTTGACTTGCCTTGTAGGAACTGATGGGGCTTCTTGTAGTTCGACACGGACGTTTTTGGCCATGTGCTCAAAGACTGTGGAAGCCATCTTGCTTAACGCGTCGGCGGGTTTGTTCTCACTGCGGTTGATGTGGATGACTGTGCAGGAAACGAATTTGCGTATGAGTAGTTTGGCCTGCTGCAAGTATAATGCCATCGTGGCGTCCCTTGCGTCATATGTGCCATTTATATGTCCGGCTACTAGCAGTGAATCGACATGCGCTTCGATGTGGGAGGCTCCTATTTGGTGCGCGATGCGTAGTCCTGCTAGTAGCGCTTCATATTCCGCCTCATTGTTTGTTGCGGCGAAATCTAATCGAATGGCATACGTGTATTCTTTTTTGTTTGGGCTGATTAGCCACAATCCTGCGCCTGCGCCATCGGAGTTGGATGCGCCGTCGGTGTAGAGCTTCCAGTTTTCGTTTTCCGGCGTTGGTGGTGCAGGGTCTTGTTCTGCTAGGCACTCCGCGATTTTGTCTGTTGGGATTTCTGTGGCGAAGTCGGCGAGTACCTGTCCCTTAACCGCGGGTCTAGGCTTGTAGTTGATAGTGTGTTCACCTAGTTCGATTGCCCATTTTGCCAGGCGTCCGGAGGTTTCTGGCTTGTGTAAAACGTCGCTGATTCTGTAGTCTGTTAGGACGTTTATTGGATGGCCGTGAAAATACCTGCGCAGTCTGCGCGAGGCGTGGATGAGGGCTAGCACTAATTTTTCCATGGTGGAGTATCTAGTCTCTGCGTCTAGCAGGGTCCTACTGATGTAGTATATGGGTGTTTGAACGGTTTTCCGATCTACTAAGAGTACCGCGCCGATTGCCCGCTCTGTTACAGAGAGGTACAGGGTTAGTGGCTCTTTAGGTAATGGTGCTGTGAGAGTAGGTAAATTGATAAGACATTGTTTCATTTCTTGTAAAGCTTTTTCCGCCTCAGGGGTCCAGCGGAAATTACTTTTTTTAAGACAATTCTTTAAAGTGTCTACAAATGGGAACGACTTGGAAGCATAATTTGAAAGGAAGCGATTGAGGGCGACTAAGCGTCCCATTAGGGTTTGAACTTCCTTGATGGATGTTGGTGAAGGCATTCTTTCGATGGCGAGGACTTTGTCTGGGTTTGCGCGGAAACCGTCCCTCGTGACTACAACGCCTAGGAATTTTCCTTCTTCCATGCCGAAGGAACATTTGCTGGGGTTGAGCTTTATGCGTACCTTTCGCAGTTGATTAAATGTCTTTTGGATGTCTTCCAGCATGTTGGCTTCGTCTTTGCTTTTGATGACGAGGTCATCAACGTATACTTCCAAGCGCACCCCTATCTCGTGGATGAAAGCGCTGTCCATGAGACGTTGGTATGTAGCTCCCGCGTTCTTTAGACCGAAGGGCATTTTGGTGTAACAGAAAATGCCTGTGTCGGTGCGAAAGGCTGTTTTGTCTTCATCTTCCTTCGCCATTTGGATCTGGTGGTAGCCTTTGTAGGCGTCGAGGAAGCATTTGAAGCGGAATGGTGCTAGGGAGTCTACCTTTAGGTCGATTTCTGGGAGGGGGTAGCAGTCCTTTGTGCAGGCTTTGTTTAGGTCTTTGTAGTCGACGCACATGCGCCATCCGCCTGTCGCCTTTCCTACCATGACCGGGTTGGCTACCCAGGTTTGGTAGCGTATTGGGCGGATAATGCCTGCGTCTAGTAGTTCGTTGACCTGTTCGTTCATCGCCCTTGTTTTCTCCGGTCCCATTTTGCGCATCTTTTGGGCGACTGGCTCCACTGATCTGTATGTGTTGAGTTTGTGTTCCGCGATTTCTCGTGGAACGCCGATCATGTCAGATGGCTGCCAGGCGAATATGTCTATGTTCTTGACTAATAGTTGCTTAAGGTGCGCTCGTGTGGTGTTGGAGATTTCATGGCCGATGATGACCGTTTGGTCCGGAAATTTAGGGTTTAGAACCCAGTTTTCCGGTTCCAATCGGGTTTGTGTTTTTTGAGGTTTTGCGACATCGATCGCGTGGCATTGCTTGTTGCCACGGATTATTGCAACGCCGGTTCGGGTCGGGAAGCCCACCATTTGGTGTGGGGTGGAGGCGTTGGCGTTGAACTTTGCCAGGCCTTCCCGCCCTAGTAGGACGTCGTGGCGGGATGTTGCTGGTAGGACCATGAAGTCGCATATTTCTGTGCGCTCATGAGTGCCATCCGTCAGGGTGACTGGGAAGCTGATTATGCCGCGCGGCATGATGACTTCGTCAATAAAGCCCGAGATTGGTGCGTTTTCTGGGATGAGGCGGGCTTTGTCATCGGCGTCCAGTTGTTGGAAGCACTGATCGTAGATGATGTCAGTGCTGCTTCCGCCGTCTAGAAACATGGATTGAGTTCTATAGTGTCCAACGACACCGGTGACGATCAATGGTGCAGTTGCAGAGGGTCCGCCTCGTACCCGGGGGAGGAGGACATCCACCTCTTTCCAGGAGTCGTTTGCTTCTCTGGAGCGCTTTCCTTTATTTTGGCGTTTTCCCGCGTCGGAGATCATGTTGCAATGATAATGCGGAGTGTGCCTGATGTAACTTGTTTGTAGATTCCGGATTGGTTTCTTTCCGGGGTCTTCATGCTTGTCGTCTTGGTTATTGCGCCCGCCTTTGTTAACGTTTTTGACAAGGTGACCGAGTTGGCCTGTCTTTAGTGCCGCCTCGATTTCTAACTTTAGGCTGTAGCAGTTGTCTGTCAGGTGGCCATAATCGTTATGGTACTCGCAGTATTTGGTGCGGTCCACGTTCTTTCGTTTGCCCAACACTTTAGGCTCCTTGAAAGTGACCTGCTCTGTCTTGAGTACCTGTGAGGGAGTTTTGGTTAACGGCGTCCAGTCGGTAGTTTTCTTGGATTGGGCTTTGTGGTCCCTTGATTGTTTGTTTGTGATCGTCTGGCGGGCATCTATGGAGGGCGAGTATTTGCCTTCGTCTGTTGGTCCTGAAATGCGCGACCACACGGATTGCTTGCCCTTGTTTCTGTTAGAGTTGTTGGTTTGGTTATATCCGCGCTGTTGTTTGATGGAGCGCTCCGAGGATGCGTATATTTTTGAAGCCTTGATGACTTCTTCCCAGGAATCAGGGACTCCTATTTTCCCGGATAGGGTTTTCATCAGATCCTCGCTGCGTACTCCGTGGATGAAGCCTGCGCGGGTTAGTTCTTCTCCGCAACCGATTTGCAGCGCCTCTTTGTTGTAGCGCACGATGTAGTCGTCTATTGACTCGTTGTCTGTGCGCTGGCAAAGGAGGATGTGGGCCTTATCTCGTTTATGCCGTCTGAGATGGGAGAAGTGATCTTTGAATTTTTGGATGAGGTCATCAAAGTCTAAGATGCCCCCGATGGGGAGGTTGTCGAACCAAACTCTGGCTGCGCCGGTAAGGGTTTGTGCAAACAGGTGACACCAAACCTGTACAGGCCAGAGGACTGTGGTTCCGGCGCACTCGAAATCATGTAGATGATCTGTGGGGTCTCGCAGGCCATCGTATCTGCCGATGCTGCTAGAGAGTTTTGCTTGTTTTTCTATAGGTGCGGTGGCTATTCGTTGACAGAATTTTGAACTTAAGGCGAACGACTTAGGCCTGTACGGTCTGTTTAGGTCGTCGTCTTCCTTGTGGTGTGATGTCGCCGAGTGGGTTTTTGCTAGCTTCCGCCTTTTGGCCCTTGAGGCTGTTGCGTCTGAATCGCTGGTGGGTTGGTAGCCGTCGGATTCCGACGCGGAGTCTACTAGGTCCTGGTCGCGTCCGTTCTTACTGCGACCTACACCCTGAGACCTTGGACGCGTGGTTTGTTTTTCCTTCCCCTTCCGGCTGTGTTTGGCGGAGGGGGAAGCCTTACCTTTAGATTTACTGTTTTGGATTTTTGCCAGCATATTCTGGTAGATCTTGGTGTTTTTGAGTTGTTTTCTAAAGAGCCACTCGTCGGGGTCCATGGGTGTGTTGGGTACGTCCGATTCGGAGGATTCTGAGGCCGAAACCGCGCGGGGCGGTGTTTCCTCCCTTATGGTTGCTGGCTGCGTGTCCTTGTCCGGAGTTTGGAGCGTTGCCGCTCTGGCGGTCTGAACGACCGTAGAGGGGGTTACTCCCTTGGATCCGACAGGGGTTAGATCAGCCATTTTATGAGTAAAGGATGTGGTTTTGAAAGTTTTGTGAGTCTTTCAGCCGGTACGGATGGCGCCAATGAAGAAACAACGAGTATAAGGGGTAGATGTAGGATAGGGTGGTGTTTGAGGTAACGACTCGTGTTCGCAGCAGGGTATAATCCTTGGCTCACAACGATGGTTGGTCTATGGTTGTATACACTAATGGCAAGCAATCATACACAATAGACAAAGATATAAGTGGTTCGATCTTGTAAGATCTACGTCCACTGTGAAAGGTGATCTATATTAATGAATAGTATGAATAACAATACAAGTGGAAATACAAGTGTGTTAGTTCTTATTGGCTGGTTTTCAACGTGGAGAGAAAGGAGGTCAAGTCCTCCTTTTATAGGAGACGTATGGGCTAAGGATCGTCGAGCCCATCCATCATTAATGGGCTGGGCTTAGAGAACCGGGCCGGCCGGTTGGCAGGCCCACCTAGTTGGATTCTAATCCTTAGTTAGATAAAGTGATCCAAGTTGAGGAGGGCTTCTTTCGATTGGACCACGTGTTGCCTCGTGGTTGGTTGGTCGGGAGGTGCTTTGTCCTCCACACACGTGGCGCGTTGTGGATGGTCGGCAGGACCACTTGGCAGCTGACACCTGACGGGAGGAAGCAAGTTGGATTCCAAGGGGGGATGTTCTGGGGTGCT
The DNA here is from genome assembly GCA_030844895.1 of Ambrosia x helenae. Taxonomy (NCBI): domain Eukaryota; kingdom Viridiplantae; phylum Streptophyta; class Magnoliopsida; order Asterales; family Asteraceae; genus Ambrosia; species Ambrosia x helenae. The sequence continues at coordinate 41,674,476 of CM061223.1, forward strand.
GCCAACTGGTGCCTCCGCGCCTTTGGCGCTGGTGTGCCTTGGAAGTAATATTTCCGGCGGAGAGAGTAGGGTGCGCCAAGAAGCGGTACCCTACCCCTTCAATTATATTTGTAATTTAGTTCCTTTGTTTTATTATTATAATAATTTATTATTATCAAGAATCGGAAATTAGTAAAACGATTTATGAAAGTATCAAGAATCGGAAATTAGTAAAACGATTTAATAAATCATTGCTCAGACGTTAGGGTTTGATAAACACAAAACTTATTATTTATAAAGCAACAAAAACACAAATCGTACCGTGAAATAAAGAGAGGCCCATTAGGAGTGCCGTGGAGGAAGATCGTCGGTTTGCTGTAGTCGATGATGGCGCAGAGGTTAGCGGTAACTTTAAATTTTGAATGATCGTCGGTTTGCTCTCAATATACCAACCAACAGTCGATCCGACTGTTCATTTCTCTCTATAACAAAGTAAAATTCAGTTGTTATCGGAGAGATATCGGTCAACGATGAAGGCAACCTGAAACGACATGAACATTTATAACCTTTCTGTACCTGTGGCCAAAAGAACCCGATAAAGGCTGTACACGAGTTATTTGGACTGTTGCTAAAATAGTTAAACAAAAGCTGAAATTATACAGTTATTTGGAATATTCTTGATCATTACAGTGAGATTGACTGTTATCGGAGAGATATCGGTCAACGAACATCATTCAAAATTTCAACTTCCCGTTCAGGTGCTTAAGTCCACCTTGAAGACTGGATACCATGGATCAAAGAGATTCAAGCTAATCAAACTCATAGGAATCTTGAACGAAATTATACAGTTATTTGGACTTAAGCACCTGAACGGGAATGAAGGATGAAAGCATGACGTGAAACATGGCGTAGTCACATTCAGTCTTCAAGGTGGACTTAAGCACCTGAACGGGAAGTTGAAATTTTGAAATTTTAATATAATTATTATAAAAAATGTTCTTTTGACAAACGTCTGGCTAACCTGTCCAGTTATCAATCTCATTGTCCAACAACTGAATTTTACTTGCTTGCATGAAAAGTAATGATCTGAATTTTACTTGCTTGCATGAAAAGTAATGATCAGGAACATTCCAAATAACCGTCCAATTTCAGCTTTTGTTTAACTCATGATATATCCACCAAATCATTTCTTCAAGTTCATTTCACCAAAAAAGGCATAACTGTAATGATCAGAAACATTCCAAATAACTGTTCAATTTCAGCTTTTCAGTTGTTATCCGAGAGATAGCGGTCAACGATGAAGACAACCTGAAAACAACCGGATACCATGGATCAGAGAGATTCAAGCTAATTAAACTCATATCTCAAGGTGGACTTAAGCACCTGAACGGGTGAATACATCTTGCTTTTGACAAATCCATTGTTGTTTCCATAGACATGAAAGGAGGCAAATCGTTTGAAATGGTGAATACATCTTCTTTTGACAGAATTGGGATGATTTGCATGGAGGGTTATGTGCATCACGTATTTTCATTCTTTCCTTGATCTGCAAATATTTGAAAATTATCATTTCTTGACATGCTTGGTAACACCTTGATCTGCAATATTTGAAAATTATCATTTCTTGACATGCTTGGTAACACCTTGAAGACAACCTGAAAGTGGATACCATGGATCAGAGAGATTCAAGCTAATTAAACTCATATCTCAAGCTAATTAAACGAAGCGAAACGGGGAGATGATAGCTTCCATCGATGACAATTATCTCTCTGAGATGATAGCTTCTCTTCAGATTCTGATTGCACTGGCGGAATTGGAATTGGAATTAATGAGACAACTTTTCAGTTGTTATCCGAGAGATAGCGGTCAATGATGAAGACAATCTGAAAGTGGATACCATGGATCAGAGAGATTCAAGCTAATTAAACTCATATCTCAAGCCGGTGCAAGAGGGTCACTATTCGTATATAAAGAACATTAATTTATTCTGTTTCATCTTTGTTATTTTGATAATTATCGTATTTGCAACTTAGTTCCTTTGATTCATCATTGTTGTACAAAGCTGGATGTTCGTACGGGAAAACCAAAACGAGCAATAAACGAAGCGAAACGGGGAGATATAATTTTCTTGGCTTGGAAACAACTTAAAAGAACCAAAAATGAATTAAAATTATTTTTTGGTGATTAACAGATAATTTTAAAGAATTAAAAGAAATTTAATTTTTTTTTTTAAAAAGTCCAAACGCCTCGCTTTGGTCAAAGCGAGGCGTTTGCCTGCCTCGCTTAGGCCTAAGCTAGGCACAAACAGCCTAGCTTTGGCCAAAGCGAGGCAAGCAAACGCCTCGCTTTGACCAAAGCGAGGCGTTTGGACTTTTTAAAAAAAAATTAAATTTCTTTTAATTCTTTAAAATTATCTGTTAATCACCAAAAAATAATTTTAATTCATTTTTGGTTCTTTTAAGTTGTTTCCAAGCCAAGAAAATTATATCTCCCCGTTTCGCTTCGTTTATTGCTCGTTTTGGTTTTCCCGTACGAACATCCAGCTTTGTACAACTTTGATGAATCATTGTACGTGGTCCTCCGAGTAAACCTAACTCGCAACAATTGTTTTTAATTCATTTTTAAGTGTTTTTAATTACTTTTCGAGAAATGATAATTTTCAGATATTACAGATCAAGGTGTTACCAAGCATGTCAAGAAATGATAATTTTCAAATATTGTAGATCAAGGTGTTACCAAGCATGTCAAGAAATGATAATTTTCAAATATTGCAGATCAAGGAAAGAATGAAAATACGTGATGCACATACCGTGAGTGTAGTCCATTGATGTATTAATATATTATTAATCGCAAGTTTCAATACTAGATAATGCACGTAACTTCCTAGGAGTCTTGAAGACGAAATGAATTTTACAAGATACTTGAAACAAGGTATGGATACCATGGATCAGAGAGATTCAAGCTAATTAAACTCATATCTCAAGCCGGTTGATATAGAGTATATCAGAGAAAGATTTAGTTGAAAGTGGATATAACTGGACAGTGATATTGATAACTTCTCTATGGAAGTTGCTACAATAGTTAAACAAAAGCTGAAATTGAACAGTTATTTGGAATATTCTTGATCATTACAGTGAGATATGAGTTTAATTAGCTTAAATCTCTCTGATCCATGATATGAGAGCAATAATCCATCGAGAACTTGAGAAAGAGAGAATAAGAGAAGAGATAATAACATATGAGCTACAACATAACTTGCACCGGCTTGAGATATGAGTTTAATTAGCTTGAATCTCTCTGATCCATGGTATCCGGTTGTTTTCAGGTTGTCTGCATCGTTGACCGCTATCTCTCGGATAACAACTGAACAGTTGTCTCATTAATTCCAATTCCAATTCCAATTCTACCGGTGCAATCAAGGATGCTACAGGTATTTGGACTGTTAATCACCAAAAAATATGAGTTTAATTAGCTTGAATCTCTCTGATCCATGGTATCCACTTTCATGTTGTCTTCATCGTTGTACATATACCTCCTTATCTAAAAGAAACCACATCATTGTACATATACCTCCTTAGCTGAAATTGGACGGTTATTTGAAATGTTCCTGATCATTACTTTTCATGCAAGCAAGTCAAGTCAAAAAAACATTTTTTTATATTGCTCTCATATCATCTCTCTCTATAACACTGAATGCGGTATGCGCGTTAAATTTCATTAAATGCGGCAACACGGGCAAGTCCTCGTCTGATAACAACTGAAAAGTTGTTTTACTAATTTCATAGTCTTGATACTTTTAACACTTATGCGTAGATCAAGGAGATTGATGAAGATATCATCAAGATGAGCAGGAATTGTTAACCTTCCCATTGATTTCAAGTATGTTGCCTTGAGCGTTGACAGCTATCTCTCCGATAACAACTGACTTTTACTTTGTACGAAAATCGAGATCATCTCATTCCATGTTGCCTTTTCATGCAAGCAAGTCAAGTCAAAAAAACATTTTTTTATATTGCTCTCATATCATGGATCAGAGAAATTTAAGCTAATTAAACTCATATCTCAAGCCGGTGCAAGTTATGTTGTAGCAGTCAAGATTCCTATGCAAGCAAGTCAAAATTCACCGAACACACTACAATTATTCACTATTTTATACATACAACACAACCCCCGGAGTTTGACCGTACTGTTCTTCTTGATCTTGATCTTCACACTTACTTTTCATGCAAGGCATTATTATAAAAACATTTTTTATAATAATTATATTAAAAAAAAAAAAAAAAAAACTAACTAAAAAGACCAAAAAAAAAAAATTGATCCTAAGCGCCTCGCTTAGGCCTAAGCGAGACGCTTAGGTCTAAAAATCAGCTTTTTCTGCCCCTCGTACTGACCTCCTCGAATTCAGCTTCCAAGCGCCTCGCTTAGGCCTAAGCGAGACGCTTGGGGGGGGGGGGGTGAAAATAGAAGGAGGGGGGTGGGAATAGACCGAGCCTTATATTTACAAAGATTCAGATTTATATAATAAACATTGAATGTAATAATTTTAAAATCACTATAATGCTGCTCGGAGTGGGGTGGGAAGGGGGTAACACCGCCGCAAGGTGGCGTGGGAAGGGGCGGGAGTCAAGGGGGCGGGGGCAGGGGCAGATTGCTTGGCGTGGGGGGGGGGGGCTTGGGTGGCACGTGGAGAGTTTTGGTTGGCTGGATTTTTTTTTTTTTAACTTTACACACACAATAATAATAATATTCCTTCCCTCCCTTCTTCCCCCCTTCCACTCCCCACAATTTTCATCCCCCTCTTTCTCGCCCACCACTCCGAATAGTCTAAGAGTAGATCCTTGTGGTGGTGGCACGTTCGAGTCAATACGAATTTTATTCTTCAGTGTTATCTCCAATAACATAGTTTATGTGAGGTACAATGGTTGCATCCTGTCTAGTACGGCCAAACAGACAAGGTTCTCGTGGAATATTAGGTCTGGAAACACGATTAAAATATCATAGTCTGGTCGGATATGAGGACGGTCTACCTAAAGGCAAATGTAACCTACTAATTAACCGATAAAAAAACAAAGAGTAATCATTTAACAAAATACTTTTGGATAGTGCTAGAAAGCACAAACGTGTTTATCATGTGACAAATAAGTGAAATAACAAACTGATTAAATACATAATTCGTTAAAATAACATTGATGGTAAGTTGATTTATCTTTCCATTTCTTATTAAAACGTCTACAAGTGGTAGAGCTAAAATCTTTTAGACAAATAATGTCAAAATATGGTAATAAAGATCAAACAATTGAATGTTTTTATTACTAGAAAGACAAAATACAAAAGAACACAAAAGATCAAACAGATTTGACTACACAATCAAACCCTAATAACTCAGAAGATCATTAACATATGATCTTTACAAATAAAACTCTCTCACACTGAGAACATTGACAGATGAACTCAACACTCTAGACCACAAAGATCATTAACAGATGATCTTACTTAACCCTAGAAACCAGAGAGAATCAACGAGAGAGACACAAAAGAAAATAATGACTAGAGCTAAAACTGGTAACAGAACTCGAGACAACCAATATATAGGTGTGCAGGAGGCTCGGGAAGAAACACAAACGAACCAAGGAGAGCCGTTGATCTATCCAGAGAAAACACACCAACAATGAATCTCGACCCTCCATTATAAGGCTCGTGGATTGCCACGCTGGCAATCCACACTCTCACGAATAAAACATATGAAGATGGGCCAGACGTTATGGAGATGGGCCAGACTTCTAATCCAAGTATTGGGCTAAAAACCTGGGCTGCTCTTGATGGACTCTTGAATTCTTCTAAACGGACTCTTAATCATCAGGCCGATCCATGTTTCAACAACCAGTCCACTTTTATATATCCAAACCTTTATAAAACACAAAACATGAAATAAGACTTTTATATAAACAAAGATGTAATAAAGATAAAAGTGTGATAAAATTATAAGTCACTTATAACTTCAACACCCCCCCCCCTCACTTTTATATCCAAACAAATCTAACATATCAACCATGAACGTATCTGATCATGCTGAGAAATGTTAAGACCTTTTGTAAAAATATCTGAAATTTGTTTTTTAGTTTGAATTTTCTCTGTTTGGATAACACCTTTACTTATTTGATCTCTTAAAAAATATAAGTCAATTTCAAATGTTTTGTTTTGTCGTAAAATACCGGATTAGCTGCAATAGCAAGAGCTGCAAAATTATCACCATAAAGTTTAACATGAAGACTGGCCTTAATTCCCAGCTCATTTAACAAATTGATTAGCCCCAGAATCAGTTATCCAGCCTAACTTTCTAAACAAAGAATGCACATTTGTGAATGAAAAAAACGGGTTTAGAATTGCTTGCTGAACAAAAGAAGTTACATGACCTACCTGCAGAGTTGCAGCTAGTTATACCTTCTTCATTCTTCTTGTTCAACAGGCTGAGTAACTGTGACACCTGATGTTGGGTCTGCTGACCTGAAGAAGAACAGATGATTAGAAAGCCAAAATATGCTATCAGTTTGATCCTTTGAATAAACAGTCTTTACAACTTACTTCTCCCAAAAGACTGCTGACCCTAACAACTGTTCTATCCAAACAACTGCTCAACAACTGCTGATACAAAGAACTGCTGAATAAACAACTGATGAAGAACAACTGCTGACCAAAGGTCTGATGAAGAACAACTGCTGATACAAGTACTGAAGACCAAAGCACTGCTGGAGCCAACAGCACTTAGGCTTCAGCAGTGGATACAAGACCATCAGAGTTTATCTACAACAGCTGTTTACTATCAGTGCTTTCAATGTAACAGTAGTTTGTAATAGGCAGATGTTTATGTTTGTTATTCTGTTAGAGGTCACTGTCTTAGGTGACGTCAGCTTAGGTCATCAGTAGTTTGAGTCTGTCTATAAATAGAACAGTGCTTGTACTGTTCTATTGCATCACACACACAAACATTCTCTCAGACAAACTCTATGTGATCAGGCTGAGGGGGAGTAATTGTACGATTTTAATCTTTTAGATAAATGAAAGCTTTCGATCTGAAAACATTTACTCTCTTGTTTTGATTAACAGTTTATTATTCCGCTGCACTTTCATTCTATTTTCATTTCATTATTATCATATTTAGTTAAACAATCAAAACAAACAAACTCAGATCCTAACAATTGGTATCAGAGCTTGGTCAATTAAATTCGATCTAACAAATCAATTTAATAATCAGCTCACAATTATTGATATCGTTTGTCTGTTAGATTGAAAACAGAGTAATAGTTTAATTTCGTTTCAACCGTTTTTAAACAGACTTTGTTTTTTTGAAAAATCAGAGAATGGCTTCAATCAATCACGATCCACATAACACTGGCACAAACAACAAGCCACCGATGCTTGTCAGATCTGAATACAATATCTGGCAACGTCGGATGAGCCATGTTCTAGCTCAACAAAACACTGGGTGTTGGAAGTCGGTTATCTTCGGACCACATGTTCCGACTGTGCCGAGTACTGAAGATCCCAAGGTGTTTGAGCCAAAGAAACTTGAAAACTACTCCGACCAGGTTTTTCAGAAAATTGAGCTAGATGCTAAGGCCTTCAGTATTGTGGCCATGGCTCTACCCAATGACATATATGCTGGGTTGTTACACTGTAACAGTGCAAAGGAGTTGTGGGATGCACTGAAAGAACAGTTTGGTGGGACTGAGGAGGTTATTGAAAACAATCGTGAAATACTTCACCAACAATATGAAACATTCAGTCATGTCAAAAGAGAGTCATTAACTCAACAGTTTGAGAGGTTTAATTGCTTAATTAGTGAACTAAAATTGGTTGGTCTTACTTACCCTCATTCAACCTTGAACCATAGGTTTTTAAGATCATTACCAGACAAATGGGACACTATTGCTCTTGTGATGAGAAACTCAATTGGATTCAAAGACCTATCACTGACCCAGCTTCATGGTAAGCTCTTGACCTATGAGAGAGAGCTTAACCAGAAAAAGAAGCTCCAGGACTCTGGAAAAGTGTCTGATGACTATGTGTTTGGGAATACAGCACTTTTGGGTCATGATGAGGTGCCTGGAAACACAAAGGATCAGAGTTATGATCATTTCATTGACATAACTTCAGGTTTTAACTCAGGTTTTAACTCTGATTCTTATTCACCAAACTATGCTTTCACAGCAAGTGGTGGTGATATCCAGGCATCTGACAATATATCCTTTGAGTATGATGACCTGAAATACTTTGACCCTGATGATTTGGAAGAAATGGACATTATGCACCAATTGGCCCTTCTCAGTGTAAGAACTAATAATTTTTACAAGAAAACTGGGAGAAGGTTTCCAGGGTTGACTGGCAGATCTAAGGTTGGGTTGGATAAATCAAAGATAAAGTGTTACAAATGTCATAGACTTGGTCATTTTGCTAGGGAGTGTAGGGGTCAACATGGTACACCTATGATAACCTACCCAAATCAAAGACCACAGACCAACACTTATCAAAATTCCTATAATGCCCCTGGACCAAATGTGCAAAACACTGCTCATTTTGCACAGTCCTCAAACACTGTTCCTGTCCAGTATGTCCAAACCACTGTTCCTCAGATCCACTATGTGCAAACACCTGTTGCTCAAGCACCTGTGCAAACGACTGTTGCTCCATCCTCTGCTCCTGCAGAGACCAGTCAACAGAGCTTCTTTACACAAGGCTTTGTTGATTGGAGCAGTCTACCTGATGAGCTAACAGATGAGAATTTTGCACTAGTTGCCAAAGCTGAAAATAAACCAGAAAATTTTTGTTTCATGGCCATGGTGGAGGAGATTGAATCTGAGGAGGTGGTAACTGAATCTGATGTTGTGACTGATGATGTTGTTAGTGAAGTTGTTACAGGTGAAAAACCTGAAGAAGAGGTTGTGAATCTCACAAATCCCTGAGGTGCATCTGATGACTGTGAGTGCAAGTGTGATTGTGCATTGATGGCTGCTGCTAAGGTATCTCCTCAAATTCTTAAAGAGTTGTGTTCTGACAAATGTGTAATAGCATTTGCTAACATCAAAGAGGTGAATGAAAACCTTAGAAAGAAAATTTTGGATGATGAAGTTAAATTTGAAAAACTTACAAAAGATTTGAAAACAAGTTTAACTGCAAAAGAATCTGAAATAAGCAGCTTAAAACATGAAGCAACCATAACCAAAGACCAGCTCCAAACTATGATAGCAAAATATCAAAGTTGCAAAAGTGAGCTAGAGTCCACCCAAGTTGAATGTGAGAAATGGGTGGAATCATGTAGAGGTTTTGAAATGTTACTCAACAAACAGACTAAAAGTCATGTGAAGTTTGGCTTTGGTTTTGAAACCACTGCTCCAGCTTTTGAAAACACTGACAAAAAGAGTCAAAAGTCTGTTGAGGTAATACCAACAAACCTGCAGGGTCAAGAGATTAAAATCACTGAACCAAATGGTAAGAAAATTGTTCTTGAAAAACCAGAAGGTTCCTCATCTTTTGCTGAACTTGAAAAGTATGAATTTAAACCTACTTGGTCTGATGAGTGTGATACTCTTGAGAATTTCAAACCTGTTGATTTCAAAACACCTGAGGGAAAGACAGCTCCTCAGGCAAAGGTCATTCCCTTGGCTAAAGTCATTCCCCTGAAAAATCTTCCAGCAGATGCTCAAACATCTGCTGAAAAGAAGGCTGAAAAGGGGAAGAAGAAAGAAAAGACTGTCAACTTGTTCTGTGATTTCTGTGAAAAGAAGAATCATGTCACCAAAAACTGTTTTCTTCTAAAAGCATATGACATTAACAAAGGAACAAGTGAATGTGATTCCAAAGCCACATGCTCAATATGTGGGAAAAAGAATCACAAGACCAAAGAGTGCTTGTATCTCAAAAATTTTGATGTTAAAATACAAGAATACAAAGCTAAAACTCTTGCAAACCCTGTGGTTAGTACTTCAAAAGGAAAGCCCAAACAGACCTTCACCCCTGTCCAAACATCTGTTACAAAAAGGCTTGAAACATCTGCTTCTAGAGATGTCCAAGTAACAGATGCTCCACCCACAAGCAAATACCCAAGAGGTTATGGTCAACCTCCATGTCACAGTCTGCCACATGTTTATGAGGAGCCAAAAAGACCCTCTAAACCAAGAGTGAACAGAAATCCATATGGGTATTATCATCTGTCAGGAAGTGATCAAACAACTGCTGCCCCAAGTGTTGACATCCAAGCACTGGCAAATGGTCAGCAGTAGTTGTTGACCTTAATTCAGAAATTGGTCCAAACCACTGATCACCTTCCAAAGCTTGAGTCTGAAAGGTCTGAGGACCCATCCAAAGCCAACTTGGCTTTGGACACTCACCAAAACTAATCATTTACTGATGTGCAGGGAGCTTCTGCTTGTTTAGATAGTCTTTGGTATGTAGATAGTGGAGGCTCCAGGCACATGACAGGATGTAGAGCCCTTCTTCTGGACTTCTTGGCTCATGGAGGGGGTGATATATCCTTTGGTAATGATTCAAAAGGTAAGGTGTTGGGTTCAGGGACTGTACAGGCTGGAAAACTCAAGTTTGAAAATGTCAATCTTATTGATAATCTCAAGTTTAATCTTCTGAGTGTTTCACAAGTGAGTGACAAAGGTTATGGCTCATTTTTCACAAAGAAAACTTGTAAGATTATTGGGCCAGAAGTGGTGAAAAAGATTGATACCATTATTGCTGAGAGCAAAGCACAACTTGTTGCTCATAGAAGTGGCAATGTGTATGTTGTTGATATGTTAAAGGACAATCCTATGGCAAATGTCTGTCTGTTTTCTGCTGCCTCCACTAAGGAGACAGAATTGTGGCATAGGAGATTGGGTCACACCAACCTTAATACTATCAACACACTCTCCAAACAAAGCCTTGTCAGAGGCTTACCATCAAAAGAATTTAAATGTGATGAGCATTGTGTTTCTTGCTTAAAAGGGAAACAACATAAAAGCTCTTACAAATCCATTGATGAGTCCAAAACTAGTCAGTGTTTACAATTGTTGCACATGGACTTGTTTGGCCCTGTTAAAATCATGAGTCTAAGAAGAAAGAGATTTTGTCTTGTCATAGTTGATTTTTCTAGGTTTACATGGACTTACTTTTTACATTCTAAGGATGAGACTGCAGGTATATTGAAGGACTTTGTCACCAAAGTTGAAAAGCAATATGACTTGCCAGTAAAAGTCTTCAGGAGTGACAATGGAACAGAGTTTAAAAATAAGGAGTTGGATGACTTCTGTGTGTCAAAAGGGATTGTGAGGCAGTTTAGCATCCCAAGAACACCAGAACAAAATGGGGTGGTTGAGAGGAAAAATAGAACTCTTATAGAAGCTGCAAGAACCATGCTAGCAGATTCTGGTTTGCCACTGTCCTTTTGGGCAGAAGCTGTAAACACTGCTTGCTATGTTCAAAACAGAGTTTTGATCAACCCCAGACATCAAAAAACTGCTTATGAAATTTTGTTCAAAATCAAACCATTAATTTCATTCTTCAAAATCTTTGGCTGCCCATGTTTCATTTTAAATCTCAAAGATTCCATTTCAAAATTTGCAGCCAAAGTAGACTGTGGTTATTTTCTGGGATATTCTTCTACTGCTAAGGCCTATAAAGTGTTTAACACAAGGACTAAGACAATAGAAGAAACTCTGAATGTAAAGTTCAATGAACTTTCATCTCTAAAAATCCCTGCAAACCCTGCTGAACTATTTGATTTAGATAAATTCAAATTTGAAGATATCACTGTTAAAGCTAACAATGCAGGTATTCCACAGTCTCCACAGCAAGGTTACAGAACAGATGTTGTGATCCCCAGTCACTACAAAGTCTATTCTGCCTCAGAGGAAGCAGCTGTTCAAAACAATTGTCAAAACTCTGCCACAGCTGTGTCAACCACTGTTGGCCAGTCTTATCCTCAAACCACTGCTTCACCCCTTACAACCACTGACCTATCATCTGTTGACAAAAGTCAATCATCTGTTGACAAAAGTCAGTCAAGTTTCACACCACTTGGACCCATTCCTCCATTACCATTTCAAACATCTGATGGCACTACAGAAGTACCAACAGATGTTACACCAACAGAGTCCCAAACCTCTGTCCATCACCTCAAAATGCCATTGTTCCATATCAGGGAGATCTTATTTACTTAAGAGCTCATCCACCAGACCAGATCATTGGCAACATCAGAGAGGGTGTGCTAACAAGAAGCCAATCCTCAAATATCTGTCTTTTTGCAGGTTTCTTATCCCTCACACAACCTGTCAAGTACCAAGAGGCACTGAAAGACAACAGTTTGGTAGAAGCCATGCAGGAAGAACTCCTTCAATTCAAAAGACAACAAGTATGGGAGCTTGTACCACTTCCTAAGGATGTTTGTCCTATAGGAACAAAGTGGGTCTTCAAAAACAAGACTGATGAAAGGGGTATTGTTGTCAAGAATAAAGCCAGGCTTGTGGTTCAAGGCTTCAGACAAGAAGAAGGAATAGATTATGATGAGACTTTTGCTACTGTAGCAAGACTAGAAGCCATCAGACTCTTTTTAGCCTTTGCTGTCAACCACAACATAAAGGTGTATCAGATGGACATCAAATGTGCTTTCCTTTATGGCAAAATTCAGGAGGAGGTCTATGTATGTCAGCCACCTGGTTTTGAAGACACATTCCATCCTGACTATGTCTACAAGCTCAACAAAGCTTTGTATGGACTCACACAAGCACCAAGGGCCTGGTATGAAACTCTTTCCACATTTCTCTTATCCATTGGCTTCACAAGAGGTAAAATTGACAAAACTTTATTTCTTAAATGGAAAGGGAAACACTTAATGATTGTTCAAATATATGTGGATGACATCATTTTTGGATCCACATGTAACCAAATGTGTGAAGAGTTCAGAAAACTCATGACAGCAGAGTTTGAGATGAGTGCCATGGGTGAGCTTCAGTGTTTCCTTGGTCTTCAAGTGAAACAACTGCAAAATGACACATTCATTCACCAAAACAAATATGTAAAGAATTTATTAACCAGATTTGAGATGAATGATTGTAAGCCATGTAGTACACCCATGAGTACAGTCAAGTTGCTCACTATTGATGACAAGGATGAACTGGTTGATCAAACACATTATAGATGTATGATTGGGTCTTTACTGTACCTAACTGCTTCTAGGCCAGACATCATGTTTGCTACCTGTGTCTGTGCTAGATCCCAGGCTTCACCCAGAAAGTCAAACCTTATTGCTGTGAAAAGGATATTCAGATACCTCAAAGGTGCTCCCACACTCGGTATCTGGTATCCTGCTAATGGAAACATTGAGCTTTCAGGTTATTCCGATAGTGACTTTGCTGGCTGCCACACCACAAGAAAATCCACATCAGGAGGGTGCCAATTTCTAGGGAATGCCTTAGTCTCCTGGCAAAGCAAAAAGCAGGCAGCTGTTTCAACCTCAACAGCTGAAGCTGAATACATTGCTGCTGCAAGCTGTACAGCCCAACTTATGTGGCTTTAAAATCAACTACTGGATTTTGGGATAACTGCACTTCGGACTCCACTCATGTTGGACAGTCAAGCTGCTGAAAATATCATCAAGAATCCAGTCTCTCATTCCACTACCAAACATATTGACATAAGACATCACTTTGTCAGAGACAGCTATGAAAAAGGTTTGATTTATCTGCACCATGTTCCAACAGAGGATCAGTTGGCAGATGTGTTAACAAAAGCTTTAGACACATCTACCTTTACAAATCTGATTTCCAGAATTGGTATGTTAAACATGGATTAAACAAATAAATTTTTCAATAAATCATAATTAAATGTTTCAGAAAATCAAACTTTGTTAAATAGTTGTTTGGTTGAAAAATCTGTTTATAACATCTGATCAGATAAAACAACCACTGTTTCATTCATAACCACTGTTGGTTGAAAAGTCTGTTTCAAAACATCTAATCAGATAAAACAACTGTTAGTTGAAAAATCTGTTTCAGAACATCTGTTCAGATAAAACAACTGTCTCATTATATATTTATACTATATCTATACAAAAAAAAAACAATTGGATCCATCAGCTGTTTGTATCAGTTGTTTGCCAAAAACAGCTGTTCTCCACCAGATGTTTCATCCATCAGATGATTGCCACGTCTGCTCATATAAGCAGAGGTTTGGCCACATCAGCGGTTTCATTGAGCCTATAAAAACCCTGTTTTACCACAACAGACGTTACACTGTCTCATTGTATTCAAAATACTGAAAATCGCCTTCTTCATTCTCAAACCCTCCATCAAATTTCAATCATCTTCACCTTCAAAATCCATTACAATGGATCTTCAAGCCAAAGCTACCCACAATTGTCTCCCCTATCTGATTAAAACAGATGACAACGCTTCATTCCATTCCACAATCGACATTTTCCTTAACTCCAAATACTTACCCATCTTAACCGCTAACGCCCCCATTTATCTTGATACACTCCAAGAATTTTGGTTGAATGCTGAGTTTCTACTCCAAGACAAAAAAGCCTACTTCCATTATTTCCAAAATTGGAGAAACCAGTATCGTAATTACCCCTGAAACCATATCCACAACCTTCACACTGAATGACCTGGCAGGTAAGGATTCCTTTACTAAAACAGAGCTTCACACTGAGTTCCAAGAAAGAGGGTATGATGGTCAGATGACTGGATCAACTCTTTTCAAAAAGTTTTTCCCTCCAGTCATGAAATTTTTCTTCCATACCCTTCTTCTTTGTGTCTCTGCTAAGTCCACATCCTTTAATGAAATCCCATTAAGGATGCAATATCTGGGTTATGCTATGTTGTCAAACTCTGACTTCAATCTTTCCCAGGGATTGTTCATGGACTTGGTATCAAATGTGAAAGCAGTCAAGTCTGGGTCAAACAATGCTTTTCTTATTTACCCAAGAATTCTTAGTGTAATCTTACAAAAAGTCTTACCTGAAAAAGTTTTCAAAAAGGGTGATGCTATGCAAATGAAAAGCTTAACTGATGAAACTTTCACAAGAATGCTGGGTGGAAGCACCCAAGAAAAAGTGTCTAAAGTATCAAAAGTTTCTAAAACACAAACAAAGAGGACAAAGACAACAACTGTTGTCAAAACCTCTGTTGTTGAGCCCACTCTCCTGGTGATCATGGCACTACATCCAGTGCTGTGAAACCCACACCAGCCACTTCTAAAAAGAAACATCCATCCACAAAAACCACCACTCAACCACAAATGAGGCTTCTAGATGTTGAGGTACCAGAAGAAACCTCTGTTGCACAACAAAAGCAACCTGAAACCACTGTTGTTACTTCCTCACAACAGTTGGATATACCTCCACCTGACCAAACTCCTCATGAATCCTCTCAAAAGGATCATGTTGTAAGCCAAGGGGACACACATCATGATACATTTGAGTCACTTGACCAAATGTTCACAAGCCCCTCTCCCAGGGCTAATTCTCTTGTTACTCCTCCACTCTCACCATCACATCATGTCCCACAAACCATGCAACCACTGTTTGAAGCAATTGCCAAATCTCAGGAAGATCCCAGTTCCTCTCTTCCACCTGTCACTGAGAGTATACTCCAACAAGTGACTGGTCCTGAGAATATACAATCTGCTATCCCACAAACAGAAGAGGAGGTTACACCACCTGAGTTCAATG
This sequence comes from Ambrosia x helenae, assembly GCA_030844895.1. NCBI lineage: Eukaryota > Viridiplantae > Streptophyta > Magnoliopsida > Asterales > Asteraceae > Ambrosia > Ambrosia x helenae. The sequence goes on from CM061223.1 coordinate 41,690,170, forward strand.
AAACTCTAGGTGAGTTTTCAAGTGGAGCAGCCACTACGGATGTAGAGACCACTATCTCACATTAGGACAGTGATTACATAGCTAAGACTCCCTTGAAGGCAACAACTGTTGAAGCCACTATAGTGTCTCCAAAAACAGTTGGAAGTCCCCAGTACCAAGAAAAAGGGGCATCTGATTCACCTATTAGGACTGAATCAGGTAGAACTACCACTGGTAGGGACTCAGATGATCCTATTAACTTAGGAGATGGGTCAAAATACCAAGAATTGACGGACAGAGTTTCTGTCATTGAAACCTCTGTAGCTGACATCAAATCTGATGTCAAGCTTATACTGAGCTCAATTGCAGACCTTTCCAAGAGTCAACCATCAACAGCTGATATAGCCAGTGAGTTATGGAAATCAGTTTCCCCCATCATCATAGCTCACAGAAAACTGGCTGATCAGACACATGAGACTTACATGGCTGAGATCAGGAATATGGTAGATTCAAGGTACAAAGATACCCATGCTGATATTAAAGCCATCAAGGACCACCTGCTGAAGACTACTGGCTCTGCCCCTACCACCATCCTCAGGGATGAAAATGATGATGCTTTCACGGCTGATGATGCCAAAAAGGGGGAGAGTGGTAGAGATAGGCTACCAAAACTAGATCCTTTTGGTTGTCCTCCTTCTCAAAAAGGCCAAGCCAAGTCTGCCAAGAAACCAGAGTCTACCAAATCAGCTCCACAACAACAACAACAAGCAACACCAACAACACCACCACAACAACCAACTGACAAAAGCAAAGCAGTAGACAACTCTGCAAACATAGAAGCTGAAAAGGCTGCTCAGGCCAAACAAAAAAGGGCTGACACCTTGGAAGCTAAAGCAGAGTTGCTGGTAAATCTCAAGAGAGAACAACAGCAGGAGATAGAAGATGTGGGATCCTCTAAAAGGATGAAAAGACCTGCCAAGCATGTTAGAAAACCACCATCTAAATTAAACACCTCTGTTGACAAAACCACTGCCACTGAAACCACTGCCACCCAAAACACTGAAGCTACCCAAAACACTGCTTCCCAAACCACTGTACCCAAACCAACACACACACCTGAACAAACAACCACCATACCTACATCACCAGCCAAAACCCCAACATCTGCTGGTTCTATTAAAAGGCCAACAGATGTTAATCCAACCACTGCTACCAAATCACCATCACCAAAAATCATGTACACAAGGAAGAGAAAATCAACCTTTGTTGTACATGATGAAAACATACACACATCACCAAACACCACCTCAACTGCCCAATCCACTCCTCCTATCACAGCTATTCAAATCACATCATTCTCACCACACACATCCAAGTTCAGATCCCATAGACCACCACCAACCATTACACCATTGGTTGTTCAGTATCCCTTGAACTTGATCTACTCAAGGGGGAATTACAATCCTTCTACAATATTGAACAGCCATCAGAAAGATCCTTCCCATCTCTCCCAAACTTCCCTGTTTCCCTCAACCTTGATAAATATCTGAAATACAAGGGTGAACAGGTGGATGCCATCATTAAGGAGAAATGCAAAGGGAAGGATGACAGGACTGCTCAGGGCATCCATTCAGCAGAGCTTAGCAAACTCAGAAGGATTGAAGACTTTGTTAAGACCCTGAGCAATTCCATGTCCTCCATGCCTCTCAGTGTAGACTTGGAAAAGGAGGTAAGGGAATCTCTCCTGGAACAGATTATGGCAACCAAGCCTTACAAAGCAAACAAAAAGCAGTTCAATGGTTGGACTACACATGCTTTGAGAGAAGAACTACTCAGAATTGAAGAAATGGCCAAAGACCCCAAGGCTAAAGTCTCTACCCCTAACTTTGGCAAAGGCAGAGACCCAGTCAGAGCCTTGAAGTTTAAAAGGATGAGGCAAGAGATTGTAGCTGCCAACTATGGGGAGATGAGGTCAGTTTCCAGATGGTCTGAGTTAAGGTTGGTTGAGACATATAAAAGTCTGGAAGAAAATAGGAAGAAGGATCCCAGCCTACCAAGAAAACCAATTTACACTGATGAGCCAATGATGAAGAGACCCCAACAGACCTTTACCTTGGACAGCTTACTTGACACCTCTGACCTAACAACTGCTGCAAGAAGACAGTACAAGAAACAGAAAGAAATGTCAGAGGAAGATCAAAGAAAGTTTGCTGATACATTCATCAAGGAAGGGCTCTTCAATCAAGTCCATTTCTTCTCTGATCCCACAACAGAGAAGCTTAGAGAACTCATTGGAAGACCACCTTCACCCAACTCATCAAGAATAAACTTCAGCTCAGCAAATCCACTGACTCAAAAATTCTAAAGTGGAAAGTCAACAAAGACAACCACGAATTGACATTGCTCAGGTCAGATGGAAGGGTTCAGAAGATCAACATGGATGATGCTTACAGCCTATGTGCAGAAGATCACCAAACATTGCTAAATCTGGACCTAGAAAGAGATGAAGAAGACTTGTTTGCTCTGAACTTTGAATTACAGTTCAAAGGTCAAATCAGAGAAAGTCTGATGAGGAATAAAGATCAATAAATAAAGCTGAGTTTTGGCATCATCTGTTCTAGGGGGAGATTGTTAGGTCTGCTGACCTGAAGAAGAACAGATGATTAGAAAGCCAAAATATGCTATCAGTTTGATCCTTTGAATAAACAGTCTTTACAACTTACTTCTCCCAAAAGACTGCTGACCCTAACAACTGTTCTATCCAAACAACTGCTCAACAACTGCTGATACAAAGAACTGCTGAATAAACAACTGATGAAGAACAACTGCTGACCAAAGGTCTGATGAAGAACAACTGCTGATACAAGTACTGAAGACCAAAGCACTGCTGGAGCCAACAGCACTTAGGCTTCAGCAGTGGATACAAGACCATCAGAGTTTATCTACAACAGCTGTTTACTATCAGTGCTTTCAATGTAACAGTAGTTTGTAATAGGCAGATGTTTATGTTTGTTATTCTGTTAGAGGTCACTGTCTTAGGTGACGTCAGCTTAGGTCATCAGTAGTTTGAGTCTATCTATAAATAGAACAGTGCTTGTACTGTTCTATTGCATCACACACACAAACATTCTCTCAGACAAACTCTGTGTGATCAGGCTGAGGGGGAGTAATTGTACGATTGTAATCTTTTAGATAAATGAAAGCTTTCGATCTGAAAACATTTACTCTCTTGTTTTGATTAACAGTTTATTATTCCGCTGCACTTTCATTCTATTTTCATTTCATTATTACCATATTTAGTTAAACAATCAAAACAAACAAACTCAGATCCTAACACCTGATCAGCAGTTAAAGTACTTACAGAACTTTTAGTACCAGTGTCAAGAGGAGCACCACTAGTAACATTGTTACTTGTCACATTTCTTTTATTAAAACCAACTTTGTTTTTCATCCAAGGAGGATATCCTATGATTTCAAAGCATTTATCCACTGTATGTCCCACCTTATCACAGTGAGACCATTTGATATTAGGATTTTGATTGCTAATTCTAGAATTCTTTTTCCTAGTATCTATGGTTTGGTTAGTTTTTGCAAAAAAAAAAAAACCCATAGTTGGTCCTTGATCTTTTGACACAATAACATTAGAGTTCCTATGTGACTCTTCTCTTGACACAATAGCAAAGGCCTCCTTTACTGTGGGTAAAGGATCCCTTATTAGCATATTAGTTCTAACAGCACTATACACATTATCCAACCCCATTAAGAATTGCATTAACTTTATTAAGTGACTGAAATCATTAAACTGCCTAGATGCATCACACGTACAAGCAGGTATATGCAAGATTTGATCAAGATATTGCCACATAATATGCAACTTATGATAATACTCAGCAACTGTCATGCCATTTTGATTAAAATGATTAATCTTTTGATATGTATCAAATATGACAGACCCATCTATTTTATTATATGTATCCTTTAAGTCTTTCCAAACATCAGATGCAAGTTTTGAATAAACATGACCCATATACAACTCTTCTGATATTGAATTAAGAATCCAAGTAAGAACAATAGAGTTGCATCGATCCCACTGTTTTCCCAACACAGGATCATCAGTGGACCTAACACATTCACCATTAACAAAACCTAACTTATTCTTAACTTGTAAAGCAAGGATCATGGCATTAGACCAAATAGTGTAATTTTCAGTGCCCTTAAGTTTAACACTAATGATAGTGAGATTGGCAGAGTCACTAGCATGAAGATAGAGAGGATCACTTGAATCGAGTTTACTAATTAAAGTAATCCCTCCAAGTCCCTCTCTGCCTTCACTAGTACTACTGCTATCATCATTATCATTATCAGACATGGTAACAACAAGCACAGAACAACAGACACAAAACACAAAAGGTCAAGAACAGGAACAAATCAACCAAATGAAAAATACTCAAGTATGCAACAAACGAAACCCTGCCAGTGTCAAGATTCCAGGTTCATCACTCAAGGGTGCCTGTACATGTCTTAACAGGGGAGTTTGTATCTACCTATGCACACCAACAAGTATTTACAAGTGACTGATTATATTCCAGTAAATAGAATCAAAAGCACAAGACACACAAGTAGTTGAGCCAATACCGGTCCCCCTAACTCGGTCAATGCTCCTAGACTCAAAACAAAATTAAAACAAGAGTAATGGAACAATCTCACCAGAAGGGACCCAAGTTAGGGTTTCGCCAAAAAACTCGTAACTCATAACCTTCACTTAGGGTTACGAGTCAGAGAGCAGAAAATAAGCTTCCAGAGAAATCCGAGTCCAATCCTTTTCCAGATTATCTTCAAACCCTAGATCTGACGATGAACTTCATATCTAGGATAAACAGATGGTTTATCTTCCTTTCCAGAAACCGCGCAAGATCTGAAGAAAATCAAACCCAAGAACTCGAAAGCACCAGATGAAACCCTAATGTGAGCAGAAGACGAACAGATCTGAGCCTTATGGCTCTGATACCATGTCAAAATATGGTAATCAAGATCAAACAACTGAATATTTTTATTAATGGAAAGACAAAATACAAAAGAACAAAAAAGGTCAAACATATTTGACTACACAATCAAACCCTAACAACTCAGAAGATCATTAACATATGATCTTTACAAATACAACTCTCTCACACTGAGAACATTGACAGATGAACTCAACACTCTAGACCACAAAGATCATTAACAGATGATCTTACTTAACCCTAGAAACCAGAGAGAATCAATGAGAGAGACACAAAAGAAAATAATGACTCGAGCTAAAACTGGTAACAGAACTCGAGACAACCAATATATAGGTGTGCAGGAGGCTCGGGAAGAAACACAAACGACCCAAGGAGAGTCGTTGATCTATCCGGAGAAAACACACCAACAATGAATCTCGACCCTCCATTATAAGGCTCGTGGATTGCCACGCTGGCAATCCACACTCTCACGAATAAAACATATGAAGACGGGCCAGACGTTATGCAGATGGGCCAGACTTCTAATCCAAGTATTGGGCTGAAAACCTAGGCTGCTCTTGATGGACTCTTGAATTCTTCTAACGGACTCTTAATCATCTCGGGCCGATCCATGTTTCAACAACCAGTCCACTTTTATATATCCAAACCTTTATAAAACACAAAACAGGAAATAACACTTTCATATAAACAAAGATGTAATAAAGATAAAAGTGAGATAAAATTATAAGTCACTTATAATTTCAACAAATAACAAACTAATTAAATACATAATTCGTTTTTAAGACTAAGGGGTGTGGGTCAGCAAAATGGATCGGTGAGGTGATGTGGAGGGGTGCCCCGTCGGGGAACACCGCCCCTACCGAAGGAAGATCGGCACGAACGGGAAAATTCCACCCACCACCCCGTCCCTGTTTTCGAGGAAATCAAACGTTGGGCCTTTGACTTGGATGGTGACAGTTGGAAAAAAAAAACTTTACCTTTTCATCTTGATGCTGAATGAAGAGAAGATGGAGGTTGCCGGAGAAGATGAAGGTCGCCGGAGAAGTGTGCCAGAGAAGATGAAGGTCGCCGGAGAAGTGTGCCGGAGAAGATGGAGGTCGCCGGAGTTGTCTATGATTTTAGATTTGTGTTCAATTGTGTTGATCTGATTGTTTTGATTTGGGTTTAGTGTGTTCAATTGGATATGTTTGTATGTGTGCAGACAAGGAAGATGGTTGAGTGGTTTTGTTTGTGTGTGATGGGTTCTTTGCGCAGACAAGACAAGGGGGAGATATTGTAATTTTTTTTAATATGAAAAATATAATCTATACATATAATAAACCAAAGCCATTTTAATGACATGGCATTCAAAGATGCATTCTCTTCATTGAATGTGTCATGTGTCATCCCATGTTGCATTGAGATATTTTAGGAAAAAAATAATTTAAAAACAAAATTGGATTTTTCACCCTTATGTTTCCTCCCATAATTTTTAAACGTTAATATGTTTAATATACAAGATTTTTTAAGGAAAAAAATTACACCAAATTAATGAGCGTTTTATTATCTTTCCAACGAGTACCATAGTGCTATATAAAAAACAGAGAAATTTTTTTGTGAGGCTTTGTTCATACAGGAAAAAAAACACAAAGTGTTTAGGTAAATCATTAATCATGTATAGGCAAGTCACTAATTATATTCAAATAAGTAAATATGAATTTTTTTTCAACCAGAGCTGAATAGGTTAATAGAGTTATACGTTGTTTTAAGTTAGGTATCAATATTAGTATGTTAGAGTTGTACATTTGTTTAGTCTTTAGGATATGTGTTAATATTAGAGTTACATTAAAGTTCTACATTAATTTGTTTTAGGTTAGATATTAATATTAGAGTTATACATCAGTCTATTTCATATGTAAAATTGATGTATCATATTAAATTTCTCAACCCGGGACGCTCCCGGGGTATAATCTAGTTACATATATTAAATAAAAAATAATATAAAAATAGAAGGGGGAAGGGGGAAGAAGGGGAACCATTTCCCTTAGAAGGGGGGAGGGAATGGGAGAAATGACGTGGCGCTGATGTGGATAAGAGGGAGGGAAGGGTTCCACACCCCATAGCCTAAGAGTTGTAAATAAATAAATACTAGATTATACCCCGGGAGTGTACCGGGTTGAAAAAATTAATATGATAAATCAATTTTACATATGAAATAGACTGATGTATAACTCTAATATTAATATTTATCCTAAAACAAATTAACAATGTACAACTCCAATGCTAACACCTAACCTAAAAGAATGTAGAACTTTAATGTAACTCTAATATTAACACCTATCCTAAAGACTAAACAAATGTACAACTCTAACATACTAATATTGATACCTAACTTAAAAGAACGTATAACTCTATTAACCTATTCGGCTCTGGTTGAATTTTTTTTTTTTCATATTTACTGATTTGAACATAATTAGTGAGTTGCCTATACATGATTAATGAATTACCTGAACACTTTGTGTTTTTTTTTCTATATGAACAAAACCCCACAAAAAAAATTTCTCCGTTTTTTATATAGCACTATGGTACTCGTTGGAAAGATAATAAAACGCTCGTTAATTTGATGTAATTTTTTTCTTTAAAAAATCTCGTATATTAAAGATATTAACGCTTAAAAATTATGGAAGAAAACATGAGGGTTAAAAATCCAATTTTGTTTTTAATTTTTTTTTTCTAAAATATCTCAATGCCACATGGGATGACACATGGCACACTCAAGAAAACTCAAGAAAGAGAATGCATCTTTGAGTGTCATGTCATTAAAATGGCTTTGGTTTATTATATGTATAAATAGATAGATGTTACAACGTGTTTGACGCTAAATTGGTAGTTTTTCCGTATAATAATAAACAATGCTGTGATAACATACTTACGGATTACCGTAAAAGTGTCAAAAGTCCACTTTGTATTAGCAAAATTTTCATGCATATAGATGACATGTCAATCTTGCCTCCTTAAGTTCTTAAAAGTGATTAGTTTTGGGGTTTGACAAAAAAACCTCAAGAATATTTGTTTTAGTAGTTATGTTTTTTCAAGTAAAATGATCAAATTACAAATGTGAATATGAATCCAATGAGTAACTAGTGGTAATGCCCGTGCGTTGCCACGGGTATTCATGTTTTTTAGTCGCACAATGATATCATTTTCTGTTCGATAACATCTATGTTTTATACTTCAATCACCTATACTTCACCACTCACAAACTAAGGAAATCTTCATACATTGTTGATTCGAAAATAAAAAGTAAATACAATCTATTTTTTATTACAAATTGATCATTAACCTATCATGTGTAAATTGATACTATTCTCTATTATACAAAGATCAATGCATCAATACAATGGTGTTGTAACTTGTAATTTGCTAGTTCTTCCAATGCTCGCTAAATCTGAAGAAGAAAAAAAAGTGGTTATCTTTGTTCCTTGGAAGGCCCGTCCACATCACCATTCAACATTTTAGTTAACCTTGCATATCGGTCTGAGAGGATCTCCAAGACTCACCAATATGTTTCACATTTGAGATCAAAATGAACATTTTTTAAATGCAGGTACTTTATGCCAATTGCACCATCTTGTACAATAATGAGTTTTCTCCATCAATTACTTGCTTTACACCAATTTCTTTGTTATTATAAGGTTACTTTAATAAGAAAAAAATTAAGGAACAAAGGATTTTGATAACATTCACCTAATAATTTTTAAAAAAAAACATGTTTCAGTGGCGACATGTATCATATCTTTGTTACTTGGAAGCCCCGCGCACATGACCATCAATATGAAAAACAAACCAAGTGATGATTTCATACCTTCATGCGGCGGCATGTATCAAGAAAAGAATAGCCACCATGATTCATCAGTTTTTTTTTGTTGCTTACTATTTATTTGGACACGCCTGCGCTTCATGGAAGCATAGGAACTCGTTAGAAGAATGTTAAAAAAATTAGAAATGGACACAGATTCTACCTTCTACCTAAACAACCTACAACCAAAATTTGTCCAAGCAACCAAATTTTTTCTCCAGAAAACTTATTTCAGTCCTTTAATCACCTAAAATGAATTAAATTTTACCTTGATGAAAGGGTTTGTAAACCACATGTTGTTTCCATCTTGTTCCTATACAAGATCTTTGTGGTAAATCTTCTCCGCATGTATTATTTGATATAATATAATATAGATGAGAGTCCTTATCTTGGAATCTCACAATCTAGAAAAAGAACAGCCAACACATGATTCATGCAAAAAGTTGATGGAAGACAAAACTATGAAATTATAGTGACTATAATTTTAATTTTTAAGAAAATAGCGATAATGTACCTTGTTCTCAATTGAAAGGCAATATCGAGGCCCCTTGGCTTCCACCCATCCTCCATAAACAGGAGTTTCATGCAAGTTTTCTTTAATTAGCTGATGAGTGACATCTTCTCCGCTATTATTTGATATAATATAATATAGATTTATAGTGTGTTTTAATGAAATTGATAAAGAGGTTTTATTTCTCTTTTATTATTGTAAATTTAAGGAAGGGGTTACATATGGAGAGGGATAAAGATGTGTATTACTTATATATACAATAGGCTTTACATGTTGTACACAAGGGGTATAAATGGAAGAAAATGGCCAAATGTTACTCATTTATGAAGAGCCTTTCTAACTCTCATCTTAAAATTAGTGTAAAATTACCTTTGTAGCCATCTCTCCTCCTTAATAAGGTAAAATATAGATTAACTGGATCTTTCGGAATATCATCCACCAGTAATTCGACCTCGCCATAATCGTTTCCCTCCAGAGTCTTGTACTAGCAGGTTCATATAATCTTCAAGACTATCTAGCATAATGTATCCTTAATGGTTAGTAACTAACTCTAAGCAATCAATCACTTAATCGAGCAACGGTCCACCATCAAAAGGATACGTGACTGTTACATACACTATACAAGTTTCACCGGAACCAACATGCATTCGAACTGCATCTGCTTTAGCCGAACGTCTTAGTTTAAGTAGACACGGACAACTTTATGTAACAGTTTTTACTTTTTAGCCTCGGATAATTAATTTGAGTTTTTAGTGAGTTAATCTTAAGTAACTCACAACGAATTGATTTGTCTACCCCTAGATCATGACCGTGAAGAAATTATTAAATTACTTAGTTATATACATGTTCAGCCAATGGCGGATCTAGAATATAATACAAGGGGTAACATTTATAAAAATTATTTTAAGGGGTAATAAAAAAAAAATTTTAGAGGTAACAATTTATAAAAATACCTTAAAAAACAAAATTTTTTCCACTTCGCCAGGAAAATCGAGGGGTAACAGATGTCACCCCTGATCCTTAACTACATCCACCCCTGTGTTCAGCATGACTTTTTAGATCTTTAAAAAAGACAAAATTACACTTTGTGTCCTTTATGTATCACAAAATTACAAAATTACACTTTGCATTTTATGTCCAAAATCTCTTTATTTATTGCATTTGTGTCCTTTATAACTAACAGGGTTTAAAATCTCAGTTAACTTCAATACACCTAGGGGTATAATTGTCCATTCATGCCCCTCATCATATTCCCCCTATTATAACAGACCTGCAAACAATTTTACACCCTAATCGACCATCTGAAACCCTAGAGCTACCCAAGAAAAGATTAACTGGTTATTTATCTGATTTTGTTCTTTATCAAGCTCTTCTTAAAAGCCTAAATATTTCACATAATTATCTCAAAGGCCCTATTCCTGTTTCATTATTTCATCTTGTTAATCTTGAAGTAGTAGATTTGAGTAGTAATCATTTCATTGGGGAGTTACCTGGTAGTATTAATCTGCCTACACTTCAAGTGTTGGATGTCTCTGATAATTTGTTTAGAGATTTACTTCCATCTGGTTTATGTGTTAACTCGACCCGAATTCGTGATCTTAGATTTGCTGTGAATTATTTTAGTGAGATTCCTCGATCGTTGACTAATTTGCCAACAATTTCTTCGCTGAACTTGAGAAACAATTCTTTAGATGGTTTAATGAATTTCAACTGCTCGGCGATGATTAATCTCACTTCGGTTGATCTGGGGACTAATAACTTTTCGAGAATGATTCTTGCAGATCTTGTTTCTTGCAGGTAGTTAAAAGGTTTAAATCTTGCAAGAAAGAGATTCATGGACCAAATACCAAAAAGTTTCAAGAATTTTGAGTTTCTTTCTTTCCTTTCGGTTTCCAATAATATTGCAGCTTCAGTAACCTCTCGTCATCTCTTAAAATCCTGCAACAATATTCTAATCTAACTGTGTTGATTCTTACAATGAACTTTTATGGCGAGTAGTTGTCGTCTAATGATTGTCACACCCTCAAATTTCCACTGCGGGGTTTATACCGCGAGGCGCATGACAAACCAGGATCCCATAGCCATAAGTCACAGGAACGAACTCTAAATGCCCAAACCATTTAGTTCGTTTTCAAAAACCAAGTTTAGTTAAGCTGCGGAAGCGTAAACCAAATTTAAACCCTTTTTAAAAACCATGCGCAGATCACAACTTTAAAGACCAAAACATCAATAACTTGCGCAACAAGTATCCTATGATGTTACTAATCGTTTATTATTATGTTTAATCCGTTTAATCTTCAAAAACCTCATGTTTTAATGATTATTAAAAACTTTCAGACCTGGACAAACTTTGTTACATGATTTTTATAACAAAAACATAAGATAAAAGTGTATGGAATCAAAGGTTATACCCTTAGCTCTTCGATTCGATCAACCGTGCGCTATTGGAGCTTCCCAATTGATGATCTTGAGCCTTAGCAGGAGTTTTAGGGTTAATATTTCGTGTGGGGCAGTAAGGGGGCGATTAGGGTTGAGTTTAGGGGTTGCATGGGGGTTAAGGATGCTTAAATAGGTGTGTGAGGCGGTTTAGGCCCGTCAGACTGATCCGAGCGGCCGCTCGGGCCCTGTGAGCGGCCGCTCACAGGCCCGAGGCCCGCGTGAGTTTCCCGTTTCGTCACCCGACGCGTTATCCTTCGATGTTTTCGTTATTTCGGACCGTAACAAGTGCAACCCCATGCGTTAAGACCCTAATCAACCTCATACTCCACTTTTAGTGATTTTTATTAACGTATTCGGTTTAGGTTCACACAATCACGTATGGTTTTCACATAAGTTCATCAAATATCACAGAGACACATAAGTTCATTATTTACCAACGTCCGAGGTTCACTAATCATGTAACCAGATATTAACTCACAACAATGCACGTGTGTCCTATCTCGCTAACCCTAGTTAAGTATAATGCAAGGAACGTAACTAGAGTTTAGTTAAAGTGAGAACCTGAATTTGCGGGGTATCACATCATCCCCGAGTTGAAAAGAATTTCGTCCCGAAATTCAACAAGTAAACAGTAAAGCAAGTAAACAGTAAAGCCAGCTAGAAAAGTGTACGCTTGGTTCCTGGATGTCACATCATCCCCAAGTTGAAAGGAATTTCGCCCCGAAATTCACTTTGAGCGAGCTGCTTTATGTTCGGCATTTGATCTATGCACAGGTTCAGGTTCAGTAAAGAGGTGTGGGTATTTGAGCCGCATCTGATCTCTGCGCTCCCACGTGTATTCCGGTCCTAGACGGGAATTCCACCGTACCTTAACAATAGGTATAGTGCTTTGTCTGAGATTCTTGACGCCCTGCTCAAGAATCTCCACTGGTTCTTCTACGAACCGTAGCTGATCGTCCACCTGGATCTCCTCCAATGGCACTACTAGTGTCGTATCTGATAAGCATTTCTTTAAGTTCGAGACGTGGAATACATTGTGTACTCCACTGAGTTCATCTGGTAGATTTAGCTGGTAAGCTACCGGACCAATCCTTTTGACAATCTCGAAAGGTCCAATGTATCGGGGGTTCAACCTCCCTCGTTTTCCAAAGTGTATCACTCCTTTCCAAGGTGACACCTTTAACAAAACCTTGTCCCCAACTTGGAACTCCAAAGGTTTTCTACGTTTATCAGCATAACTTTTCTGTCGATCCCGAGCAGCAGCCATCCGGTTTCTAATTTGCACTATCTTCTCAGAAGTTTCGTGCACGAGTTCGGGACCTGTTAGTTGGCTATCCCCAACCTCAGTCCAACAGATGGGAGACCTACACTTGCGCCCGTAAAGTGCCTCAAAAGGCGCACACTGTATCGAAGTGTGGTAACTGTTGTTGTAAGAGAATTTGATCAAGGGAAAGTGCTTATCCCAATTATTGCCAAAGTCCACCACGCATGCTCGTAGCAGATCCTCTAATGTTTGGATGGTACGTTCACTCTGTCCATCTGTCTGAGGGTGATAGGCTGTGCTCATATCTAAGCGAGTCCCCAAAGCGTTTTAGGAGAGTAGTCCAAAAATGAGAAGTGAATCGCGCATCGCTATCAGATATAATAGAAGTAGGCACCCCATGCCTAGAGACTATCTCCTTGATGTAAAGGTTTGCTAGTTTCTCCAATGAGTCCGTTTCCTTTATTTCCAGAAAGCGGGCCGATTTGGTTAAACGATCCACGATAACCCAAATCATGTTATGGCCCGTTGGCGTTCTGGGAAGCTTTGTAATAGAATCCATGGAAATTTCATCCCATTTCCACATAGGAATTTCTGGTTGTTTGAGTAGGCCTGAAGGTTTTTTTTTTTTTTTTTTTTTTTTTTGATATTCAATCTTAACCTTCGCACAAGTCAAGCACTCACTAACATAAGTGGCTATCTCAGCTTTCATGTTTGGCCACCAGTAAGGAGTCTTTAGATCTTGGTACATCTTGTCCGAACCAGGATGTACCGAATAGCGAGAGGTATGTGCTTCATCAAGCACCAGTTGTCTGAGATCCCCAAATCGTGGTATCCAGACTCGATCCATGAAGTACTGAAGACCACCCGTCTTCCGTTCCAAGTGCTTATCAGCACCATGTAAAGTCTCAAGCCCGATGCTTTCTTCCTTCAAGCCTCGCCCTGGGATTACCTTATCAGGAAGATTAGAATTTATAGTGGGTTGTAAAGCTCGCACCCGTTTAGGTTCCGTTTCCTTTCGGTTGAGGGCATCAGCTACTACATTAGCTTTCCCTGGATGAAATTTGATGGCACAGTCATAATCATTCAAAAGTTCAACCCAGCGACGTTGTTGTATGTTCAGCACCTTCTGATCAATTATATGCTGAAGGCTCTTGCGATCAGTGAAAATTGTGCACTTTGTTCCATAGAGGTAGTGTCTCCAGATTTTTGGAGAGTGAAAACCACTGCTCCCTAGTTCCAAATCATGAGTGGGGTAATTCTTCTCATGGTCCTTCCATTGCCGCGATGCATATGCGATTACCTTATCACGTTGCATCAGTACACACCCTAAGCCTTGGATAGACGCATCATAGTTATAACACCCCAACCGATGGCGGAAATATCGGGATGTCACGTTTTGATGATTGTTTCAGTAGCACATGGTATTCAAGTTTTAATTTGAAATTTATTTAAAGTAAAAAAAATATCCAAAATTGAAAATACATAACAAGTCTTGAATGGAATTCTAATACATCAAAAAGCCAAACAAAGCATAAACTTCAAATTGTCTCCTCATGCTAATCTCTAGACTTCAATCATCATTATTTCCTGTTGAGTTGTAAAAATGGGGGGGGGGGGGTCAACTAGAAGTTGGTGAGAATACATAAGCCATGTCAAGCAAATAGTTTAAGTATAAAAGTTTAGCAATTCACATGTCTATCGTAAGTTTAAGTCTGCATGAATAAACATGATATGTTGAATCGACATAATCAAACCTCCGACTAGTTTAGGTCCATCCCGTCATCCACGGTTCACCTTAATATCACGTTGGAACGATAACAATCACCCGCGCTCCCCATAAAAAGATGGTCAACGAATCTAGGTGGGATTGTCAATCAAATAGATCTATTATTGAGTATCGCCGGCTTGGCCATAGCTAATGATTATGTAAGTTTAAGTTTAAGTCTAACAGTAGTTGTCTAAGTCATGAGGCATTAAAGTTTACAACTAGACATGTATGTAGAATTGCTTAAGTATAAAGTTTCAAGTATAAAGAATTGCATAAACATGGTTACGTAAACTCACCTTAGCAAAGTATTAAGTCTCGAGAAATAGAATATGTGTAGCCTCAAAGTTGCCAATTACAAGAGCTTATAATCAAAGCTTCAATTGTAGAAGTAATAGACTATAGAAGAAAGGTATGAGGGAAAATTTAATCGGATTGAAACAATCGATTTAGAGGTGCAAAGTATAATGGGTCATAGGTGGGTATTTATACTAGTTTTGGATTCAATTAGCCATTAAAATTGGTCAACACCATAAAGTAAGGTTTTATGATGAATTGACTATTTGACTAAGACTTTGACTGTTTGACTAAGACTTTGACTGTTTGACTAAGACTTTGACTGATCAATTTAAGGAATGTGTTAAGTTTATTTTCTTCTGAAATACTACACAAGATGATAGTTGGCTCAGTTAGTTGTCACTGTGTGTTGGTTGGCTGTGGACGCGGGTTCGAGTCCCGGTCCATACAAATCTTTTTTTGGCAATTATTTCCCTAAAACTATATTATTCTAAATTCATAATATGATTATATAAGCTCGAAAGTGACTCGAAATATTTTTAAAACGTACAAAAGTGTCGAGATACAAATAATTATTAGTTTAAGGTATTTAAAACATATATTGTTTAAAACAATACATTCTTTTTATCAAAAAAAAATTAGGGGAAATTCGCGATGTTACAATCTCCCCTACTTTTAGGAACTTCGTCCCGAAGTTTATTTAAAAACACAGGCTTGAGGTTGATTAGGTAGAAATTAAGGCAGCTGTGGTTTGGGTTAAGGCACGACATGAATTTATAGGTAATAGAATAGTTTGTTTCGAATAAGTTGGATAAGAGGTTTGAGATGTGAGTTTTAAGGATTGGATTAGGTTCGTCTGAAGTAGCAAGAAGCATAAGAATCTTAAGTTTTAGGAGTCCTAAAAGGAATGAGTTGATGGACTATTGAAAGACTAAATGAACTACCAGATAACTAAGGCTTATAATTGGTCAACTACCGAAAACCTTGATAGAATTTCACACTACCTTAACGTACCTGTAAATTCATGATTACGTTCCGGACCGCAATCACCAATTTACCTTACATTAGGGTTTTGTGTCCTTCTATAACTCTAGACACACATGTAAAATAATATGATTAACCATGTATCCAAAAATGAGTCCAACTGTTGAGCAGAAAAAAGACTTCTACCAGTAGTGAGTAGGAACCTCTACCGATTGTTGAGCAGGTATGATATCCTCTACCAGTCGTTGAGCAGGTTGTAGGGACTCTACCGACTGTTGAGCAGGCATGATGACCTCTACCAATCGTTGAGTAGGTTATTTTGTACTCTACTAACTGTTGAGCAAGTACTTCATCCTCTATCAGTTGTTTGATTAAGTGTACCAATTATTACACACATGAATTGCAAATTGATAATATGTACATGTAAGTAATCAAGTATCAAGTATAGCATACGAGTTGTAATAGAGTTGCCCTAGATAAGGTTAATGACTCTAGGTGTGTCTATAGTAAATAGTTTATATTCCATGAATTCTAGTTGCAAATGTTCAAATAAGGCAAATAGTCGAATCCTCATGTATAACTAAGGATTATGTTTGATGCAACACACAATCAAGTTTCAATAGTTTGGTTATCAGGGGTAACTAGTTCATGTTTGAGAAGGTGAAGGATATGAATTTAGTTCTTGAGAGGATGATGAAAAATCTTGAAGCAGAATCAAGGTTGTGAGAGATAGTGAATGTGAAGATAGTTGATAAAGAGTTTATTTTATAGTAAGGAGATTATGTAGCGGTGTAAATTTTGGGGTTTGGATCAAAGGTTATAATCAAGTGTATAAGAAAACATGATTGTGATATATGCCAAATATTGTAAAAATTTGAACAAGTTGAAAATGAGTGAGTGTCGATGGAGAATTTAGAGACTAGATATTATTCCTATGGATAAAAAAAATCTTATTTTCAAAATTGGTTTTATACATAAAGCAAAAGTTGTTAAATAGTACAAGCTAAGTAGGCTTTGATTAAAATATTCCCGTTAGTTGGAGATTTCAAACATGACATTAGGTTTTGAAGATCAAGGTTCTATTAGTGATTTCTAATAGTTTAAAGCATTACATAGAAAATCGTTTGTTACGTCAATAAATAAACAATTGAATTTAAGTTCGAGGACATCTTTTGACAAAAAAAAAAGTACTTTGTAAAGTTACTAGGTAATGAAAATACAACAAGATTTAGAAATCTTTAGTTTGTGCTAAGGTATGAGGTTATAGTTTTTTTTTAAAAAAAAAAATAATAAGTAACATGTGGAGAAATGAAATAATATGATTTGGGTAGGGTGTTGAATATTTAAAAAGTGGCTAAGATGGTAAAGTGAAGTGTGATTGTGAAATCCATGGATGGTTATGAAATGAGATTGATTTAAGCTGTAAAATTTTGAGATTTTTGAGCTTAGTTTAAGGAAGGTGAGTGTAATCATTTATTCATTAATTAAAACGAATAAACGAAAACGTTGACTTATCAAAACTTCTAGATTCTAATAATATACTGAAGACATGCTTTAGCCTATAAGTGAACACTCATCCCGAGAATTCCCAGGTAGGCATCCGGGTCCCTCGTCTGATTGGGATATATGCGCAATGCCAGTCCTAGACAGAAAACTCAGAATACAGGCGTTCACCCTTCCAGATTGCACGTGTTCGTTATTAAAATCTAGAACTTCGACGAGATCTCAAGGTGATTCAGGCTAAACCTGAGGATTGTCCTATTAGTCTAAGAGTAGATCTTGTGATGGAGAGCAATCTTCTTGTAGGGGTTGAAGTAGGGATAAGAAGTAGGAGTGAGATAGAGAATAGCAAGTAAAAGGAGCAAATACTGGTTATATTCCTATGGTTATAGACTAGATTATTTTTTTTTCTAATAACCTAATTCCCTATAACCAAGGCTCTGATACCAATCTATAACACCCCAACCGATGGCGGAAACATCGGGATGTCACGTTTTGATGATTGTTTCAGTAGCACATGGTATTCAAGTTTTAATTTGAAATTTATTTAAAGGAAAAAAAATATCCAAAATTGAAAATACATAACAAGTCTTGAATGGAATTCTAATACATCAAAAAGCCAAACAAAGCATAAACTTCAAATTGTCTCCTCATGCTAATCTCTAGACTTCAATCATCATTATTTCCTGTTGAGTTGTAAAAATAGGGGGGGGTCAACTAGAAGTTGGTGAGAATACATAAGCCATGTCAAGCAAATAGTTTAAGTATAAAAGTTTAGCAATTCACATATCTATCGTAAGTTTAAGTCTGCATGAATAAACATGATATGTTGAATCGACATAATCAAACCTCCGACTAGTTTAGGTCCATCCCGTCATCCACGGTTCACCTTAATATCACGTTGGAACGATAACAATCACCCGCGCTCCCCATAAAAAGATGGTCAACGAATCTAGGTGGGATTGTCAATCAAATAGATCTATTATTGAGTATCGCCGGCTTGGCCATAGCTAATGATTATGTAAGTTTAAGTTTAAGTCTAACAGTAGTTGTCTAAGTCATGAGGCATTAAAGTTTACAACTAGACATGTATGTAGAATTGCTTAAGTATAAAGTTTCAAGTATAAAGAATTGCATAAACATGGTTACGTAAACTCACCTTAGCAAAGTATTAAGTCTCGAGAAATAGAATATGTGTAGCCCCAAAGTTGCCAATTACAAGAGCTTATAATCAAAGCTTCAATTGTAGAAGTAATAGACTATAGAAGAAAGGTATGAGGGAAAATTTAATCGGATTGAAACAATCGATTTAGAGGTGCAAAGTATAATGGGTCATAGGTGGGTATTTATACTAGTTTTGGATTCAATTAGCCATTAAAATTGGTCAACACCATAAAGTAAGGTTTTATGATGAATTGACTATTTGACTAAGACTTTGACTGTTTGACTAAGACTTTGACTGATCAATTTAAGGAATGTGTTAAGTTTATTTTCTTCTGAAATACTACACAAGATGATAGTTGGCTCAGTTGGTTGTCACTGTGTGTTGGTTGGCTGTGGACGCGGGTTCGAGTCCCGGTCCACACAAATCTTTTTTTGGCAATTATTTCCCTAAAACTATATTATTCTAAATTCATAATATGATTATATAAGCCCGAAAGTGACTCGAAATATTTTTAAAACGTACAAAAGTGTCGAGATACAAATAATTATTAGTTTAAGGTATTTAAAACATATATTGTTTAAAACAATACATTCTTTTTATCAAAAAAAATTAGGGGAAATTCGCGATGTTACAATAGTATACTACAAAGTCCTCTGTACCCTCAGGCAACGATAGTATCGATGCACTGCAAAGTTTTGACTTTAGTAGCTGAAAGGCAGTTTCTTGGGCATCTCCCCACTTGTAAGTAATACCTTTTCGTGTTAGGGCAGTGAGAGGTTGAGCGATCTTAGAAAATCCCTCAATAAATCTGCGATAGTATCCTGTGAGACCAAGAAATTGGCGCATTTCAGTAGGGGTCCTAGGAGCCTCCCACTTTTTGATGGCGTCAATCTTGGCTGGGTCCACCTGTATTCCTGCCTCGTTGACCACATGCCCAAGGAATTTGGACTTCTCGAATCCAAAAATCACATTTAGAAAACTTTGCATACAGCTGCTCGTTTCTCAGTAGTTCCAAGGTTAACCGCTGGTGCTGCTCGTGCTCTACCCTGCTCTTGGAATAAATCAATATGTCATCTATGAACACTATGACGAATTTTTCCAAATAGGGTTTGCACACATGGTTCATCGGAACAATGAACACAGCCGGTGCATCCAAATGGCATCTGTGACATCCGTCACTTTTTATTTCAATTTTTATATAATAATAATAATAATAATATTAATAATAATTTCAGATTATATATGTATTTATATATTTATGAACACTCACTTGAAATCCATTATCTAGCCCAAACCCAAACCATTGAATTAAAACCCTTTATTACTATCGGAGCCCACTGCACAAGCCCATCAGACCAGCCCAACAGGCCCAAGCCCACCTCCTCTCTTCTTTGCCAAAAAAAAATTAATCACAGACCACGGGACTCGAACCCGGGTCTGTGTCCAAGCTACATCGTGCATCAACCAAACGAGCTACATGAATAACCTGTTTAAGAAACCCACAGTAATAATTATATAACAAAGTTAAAAATCGAACAGTTGACTACAAAAGTCAACTGCACGCGTTCATCATCACAATCAATCCATTAGACGCGTTAATTGATCCGAATATGGAACGGTGATGAATGCTTTGACTGACTCGCAGCTATTACACGCTTGATTACCGTCCAAATCATACCAATTTTACACCCATTCGCGTCAAACACATTCAATTCGAGTCAAAACATACCAAAACTACAATCCGACCCTTGCCCTATAAATTGGACGTGCCTAGACAGTCCCTACTCGCCGAACATCCTCTCTTCAATCTCTATTTCTGTTTAAACAACCTGCAAACAAGCATCAAGTCGCGATTGACTTTTTCTTTGACCGAGGCACAATCACGTTTGCATCCTTGTAAGTTCTGTTTCTTGGTTGGGTTATGTTCTTCGGCACATGTAGAACAATAGCCCCAAGAATCCAGGGGCTATTGGTCTCCAATTATGATGATTTGAAAATTAGGGCACGATATGGTTAACAATTGGGGAAGAACACACAAGCAGTTAACATATATAATTATTTGAAACAATGAAATACACAACCAACTGGTGTAGACCAGTTGGTTTACTCGCTTAAAAGAGGAACCCGAACCGGCCAGTGGCCAGGGTTCGAATCCCACACAAAGCATTTTTTTTTCTTTCTTTCATTTAATCATAAATCTAATAAACCTATATAATCAATTTAAATTCAATATATTTCGTTCTCAGGGTGTGGCTCAGTTGGTGGCCACACTTGTGATAAAACCCGAACCGGCCAGAGGCCCGGGTTCGATTCCCATAACCAACAAATATATTTTTGCCATTTTTTTATATATATTTAATACATTAAATCTTTTAAAATCAGTTTTAAATACTGAAAGTGGTTTATAAATTTTACAAAAATTATTATATAATCTTCAAATGATAAAATTCATCACCCAATTTTTAGTTTTTCAAAAATAATTTATTTAATATATATTATAAATATTACAAGTTTATTCATGTAAAATTATAAAATTCAATAAAAATATCTAAACGATTTTATAAAATTCCACAAAAATTATACTAAACTTTTATGACAATAAACATTTCAGAAATTATTTTTAATTCAGAAAAAACCGTACATTTTATATTTTTTTAATTAATTTTTGTTAGTTTTAATCATAAATAAATCATAATAAATTCATTTTTCAATATTTTTTGTACCAAAATTTTACATAAATTATTTCTATTCATTTGGAACAGAAATACAATTTTTAATTCAAGAATTCTTTAATTTTATTATTTTTAGATATTAAAGTCATATTTTGACAATTTGAAATAAATAGATTTAATATTCTATTTTCAAGAAAATAATTTTATAAAAATTATTTTCATACTAAAAACTTTGTATTGTGACCATCTTTAACTTAAAATTACAAAAAGACTTTTATTTATTAAATTTCTTATATTTAATAAACAATTTGATTATTAATCAAATAAATACTTATCCCCAATTCGAAGCCCTAGAAAATACTTATAGACCAAATAGACTTAGACTTATTTGCTACATTATACATAGGGTGATACTTGGCAACGTTGGAATATACTTATTCAATTACACAAGACTTACCACCTTGCTAAGGTGAGTATTACTTATCCCCTTTTTCGCTTTTACAATTTTTGGGGTGATTCATGCACAACTATACAAAGCTTTCATATTCATTTACACATACATTTTTATTCATTTACAATTCATATACGTGTCTTGATTATCTTTGTGTTTATGCTTGAACATGAACGTAGCTTACATACAAAATCATACATACAGACATGACTTATGTTATGGTGCTCTTTACATACAGACATAACTTATGTTATGGTGCTCTTTACATACAGACATAACTTATGTTATGGTGCTCATTTAGATGTAACTTATGTTACGGTGCTCATTTAGACATAACTTATGTTATGGTGCTCTTTTAGACTCACACGTGTTGAGGTGCTCATTATCAATTTCATTGTACAAACTTTACATTTGATCTTTGTCTTGTTTGGTTACTTGCGTGTTTACATAATGCCTTGGTGATGCTAGACACATGAATTGTACTACTTTACAAAACTTATACTATACGTACAAAACTAAGTAGTACTCACCAACATCATATGTTGACAAAATTATTTTCGTGCATGTTTCAGGATAAGCTGCTTGACGCTTCACATAGGACTTTGGACTTAGATTAAAGAAATCAATTATGTTTATTTTGTTGTCTTGTATTTAATTTCACATGTTGTAAAACAATATTCAATAATCATATATTTACATTTTAGTACCATGAGCTTTTGAGCAATCGTCACTACGTGGCACCTCGATGATTCCGCCATCGGTTGGGGTGTTACAGATTGGTATCTGAGCCATGGTTATAGGGAACTAGGTTATTAGATAAAATGGCCTAGACTATAACCGAACTTCAACTTTCATGCATTATATTTTCTATATTACCCTACCCCTCATTTCCCTCTACTTTCCTTCCTCTATCTTTCCCTTCTTCTCCATTTTTTTTCTCAACTTTCATCATGGTGCATAAAGATGGTGTCCTACAAGGAGTGGAAGGTCTACATCATCATAGAACAGGAGCAGTACCTTTCATGAAGACACTCTTAGGCATAATGCCTACTCTTATTTTTGCTCCTTCAAAGTTGTTGAACTTTAATGTGTGTGAAAAGGACACGTGCAATCTGGAAGGGTGGATGCCTGTACACTGGGTTTTCTGGCATAGGCAAGCATAGCGCATAAATCCATTTACGGACCTGTTATGCTTACCTGGGGATTCCTGGAGTGAGTGTCCACTTATAGGCTAAAGCATATCTTCTTTGATCACCATTGGGCTCAATTTCTTTGAAAAGTCAACGATCTTGTTGGGCTTTACAGCTAGACAAGGACACTCCAAGCATTATATGCAAACCTTTCAATAATACTCTCTCGTTTCATATACAATATTTCATGGTTTTCATATATTGCTTACAAGTTCATACCTTCATAATCATCTGTACGGTTATACACTTACATTTTCTAATCTCATGATTATTCATTGACTACCTCATAGATGTCTGCTCGCCGCATGCTCCGTGATGCCAGCCAACGTCCTGTTCGTGCTTCTGGACAACGTTCTGATCGTCGCCTCGCATCTTTAGTCGTTGAGCAAATTGCTGCAGTGATCCCAAACCTTGTCAGTGAGATAACCCAGAATAGTAACAGTGCCAACACAGGAAGTACGACTCAATTTCGGTGCACTTTCAAACACTTTAACTCCTGCAACCCCACAAAATTCACTGGTGAGGAGGGTGCTACTGGCTTACTCCAATGGTTTGAAAGTATGGAAAGCACCTTCGTGAACAGTGAGTGTCCTGAAGAACTCCGTGTTCGCTATGCTACTAGTGTCCTTCAAAAGGGGGCGCTAACCTGGTGGAATGGCGAAAAACGCAATCGAGGAGCTGATGTTGCTTTATCTTTATCTTGGGCTGAGGTTAAGGAACTCATGATCGCCAAATTCTGCCCTAGGAACGAAATCAGGAAACTAGAGGAAGAGTTTCATGGGTTGAAACAAGACAGTGGTGAGAATCTTGCGTATAATACTCGATATCACGAACTTAGCATACTGGTTCCACACATGGTCACCCCGGTCTCTCGAGCAATCGAAAAATATATCGAGGGATTACCAGACCTGATTCAAGACGTTGTCACTGGAGGCAAAGCCACTACGGTAGAAGAAGCCATCCAGCTTGCAGCCACTTTAACAGACAAACACGTAAGGAAAGGAAACTTGGTTAGAAAGGGCACCAAGACGTCTACTGAGAAAACCACCCATGTTGTTGAACAATCTAAGACTGTTTTAGCAAAGGCCGCAACTACTGCTTCGAACTCTAAGAAACGAATGGGCGATAATCAGAACCATGCTGTTGTGGATCCTGTAACTCAACCTCCTAACAAGAAAGCCTACACGGGAACCCATCCTCAATGCAACACTTGCAAGTATCATCACCCTGCAAGTCTTCCATGTCGTCAATGCACTAGATGTGGAAGGTTTGGACACTTTGTCACCACTTGTCATGTAATGGATAGGGCACAGGATAATCATCAAACAGCTGCCCAGGAACCACTGGCGATTACTAACGGTCGGGCATGTTATCATTGTAGAGACCCTAACCACATGCGACCTCAATGCCCTAAATTGAATAATGTAAACCTGGTGGCACATGGACGAGCTTTCAATATCAATATCAACAAAGCAGATGGTTAGGATGACGTTAATCCCACTGGCTAAGCCATGGATGGAATCTTCTTAAAGACTCGGGAATTCAACACTTGCGCTTTCATTTTCTCGATCCTATTATCATTTTGTACCTAATTTTGTCGCACTCATTAGCATATAACATCTGGAAATTTCCTTGCATACTATTGTGTACGAACACAGATTGGAAATTTATCATATTTGGTTATGTTTATTTTAATCGTAGACTCTACCTTACATCAATTTGAAACGTTTGGACTTAATTTCCATGAAAATCAAACTACAAAAAAAAAAAAAAAAAAAAAAAAAAAAACTTGATACTTGATCCTACAGAGCTTTTCTAAAAACATCATTGTTTGTATATGAAACTCGATTTTTCCCTTAATTTGACTACCCATTGAACATTTAATTATTCATGATACTCGTAAACTATTTCTATAGGCCACTAAGATAACACTTACACTTAATGGTTGTAGTACTCACAAACTTGCTTGCATGTGTGTATTATCCACGCAACTCAGATAAACATTTCATTTAAAGGGCTCCTCGGACGAGTGGTAGCCCATACTTAAATACTGTTATGCTTACAAGTCATTGCAATGCAATTGACCTAGTCATTACATAGCCTCATTTCATTGATAAACGTGTTGTGGTGTCATCTTCTTGTGAAACTTATTTGCTTTAATGTGTGTTAGATTAGGATCATAGAAGGACACAAAACCCTAATGTAAGGTAAATTGATGATTCCGGTCCGGAACGTAATCATGAATTTACAGGTGCGTTAGGGTAGTGTGAAATTCTATTAGAGTTTTTGGTAGGTGTCCAGTACGTTTTCAAGGTATCAAAGGTGTGGTGGGTTAGCTGCGGTACACCCTGTATACAAACACTAATGATGCATTGAAAGTGAGACTGGAAGTCGGACCAGGAACAAACTCTAGTTACTTGGTAGTTCATTTGGTCTTTCTATAGTCAATCAACTCATGCGTTTACTTTAGGATCCCTAAAACTTGAAGTTTAGTGTTTTACTAGATCCTTATTCTCCTTAGTATTTGAGACGAACCTAATCAAATCCTTAACTCACACCTATCAAACCTCCTATCCAAATCATTTGAAACAGTTTACTCTGTTACCTATAAATTCACTTTGTGTCTTAATTCAAAATTTTCCAAGCCACAGTTATCTTAATTTTTACCCAAACATCCATAACCCTATGTTTCTAATAACTTCGGGACGAAGTTTCTAAAAGTAGGGGATGCTGTGACATCCGTCACTTTTTATTTCAATTTTTATATAATAAAAATAATAATAATAATATTAATAATAATAATTTCAGATTATATATATATTTATATATTTATGAACACTCACTTGAAATCCATTATCTAGCCCAAACCCAAACCATTGAATTAAAACCCTTTATTACTTTCGGAGCCCACTGCACAAGCCCATCAAACCAGCCCAACAGGCCCAAGCCCACCTCCTCTCTTCTTTGCTAAAAAACATTAATCACAGACCACGGGACTCGAACCCGGGTCTGTGTCCAAGCTACATCGTGCATCAACCAAACGAGCTACATGAATAACCTGTTTAAGAAACCCACAGTAATAATTATATAACAAAGTTAAAAATCGAACAGTTGACTACAAAAGTCAACTGCACGCGTTCATCATCACAATCAATCCATTAGACGCGTTAATTGATCCGAATATGGAATGGTGATGAATGCTTTGACTGACTCGCAGCTATTACACGCTTGATTACCGTCCAAATCATACCAATTTTACACCCATTCGCGTCAAACACATCCAATTCGAGTCAAAACATACCAAAACTACAATCCGACCCTTGCCCTATAAATTGGACGTGCCTAGACAGTCCCTACTCGCCGAACATCCTCTCTTCAATCTCTATTTCTGTTTAAACAACCTGCAAACAAGCATCAAGTCGCGATTGACTTTTTCTTTGACCGAGGCACAATCACGTTTGCATCCTTGTAAGATCTGTTTCTTGGTTGGGTTATGTTCTTCGGCACATGTAGAACAATAGCCCCAAGAATCCAGGGGCTATTGGTCTCCAATTATGATGATTTGAAAATTAGGGCACGATATGGTTAAGAATTGGGGAAGAACACACAAGCAGTTAACATATATAATTATTTGAAACAATGAAATACACAACCAACTGGTGTAGACCAGTTGGTTTACTCGCTTAAAAGAGGAACCCGAACCGGCCAGTGGCCAGGGTTCGAATCCCACACAAAGCATTTTTTTTTCTTTCTTTCATTTAATCATAAATCTAATAAACCTATATAATCAATTTAAATTCAATATATTTCGTTCTCAGGGTGTGGCTCAGTTGGTGGCCACACTTGTGATAAAACCCGAACCGGCCAGAGGCCCGGGTTCGATTCCCATAACCAACAAATATATTTTTGCCATTTTTTTATATATATTTAATACATTAAATCTTTTAAAATCAGTTTTAAATACTGAAAGTGGTTATAAATTTTACAAAAATTATTATATAATCTTCAAATGATAAAATTCATCACCCAATTTTTAGTTTTTCAAAAATAATTTATTTAATATATATTATAAATATTACAAGTTTATTCATGTAAAATTATAAAATTCAATAAAAATATCTAAACGATTTTATAAAATTCCACAAAAATTATACTAAACTTTTATGACAATAAACATTTCAGAAATTATTTTTAATTCAGAAAAAACCGTACATTTTATATTTTTTTAATTAATTTTTGTTAGTTTTAATAATAAATAAATCATAATAAATTCATTTTTCAATATTTTTTGTACCAAAATTTTACATAAATTATTTCTATTCATTTGGAACAGAAATACAATTTTTAATTCAAGAATTCTTTAATTTTATTATTTTTAGATATTAAAGTCATATTTTGACAATTTGAAATAAATAGATTAAATATTCTATTTTCAAGAAAATAATTTTATAAAAATTATTTTCATACTAAAAAACTTTGTATTGTGACCATCTTTAACTTAAAATTACAAAAAGACTTTTATTTATTAAATTTCTTATATTTAATAAACAATTTGATTATTAATCAAATAAATACTTATCCCCAATTCGAAGCCCTAGAAAATACTTATAGACCAAATAGACTTAGACTTATTTGCTACATTATACATAGGGTGATACTTGGCAACGTTGGAATATACTTATTCAATTACACAAGACTTACCACCTTGCTAAGGTGAGTATTACTTATCCCCTTTTTCGCTTTTACAATTTTTGGGGTGATTCATGCACAACTATACAAAGCTTTCATATTCATTTACACATACATTTTTATTCATTTACAATTCATATACGTGTCTTGATTATCTTTGTGCTTATGCTTGAACATGAACGTAGCTTACATACAAAATCATACATACAGACATAACTTATGTTATGGTGCTCTTTACATACAGACATAACTTATGTTATGGTGCTCATTTAGACGTAACTTATGTTACGGTGCTCATTTAGACATAACTTATGTTATGGTGCTCTTTTAGACTCACACGTGTTGAGGTGCTCATTATCAATTTCATTGTACAAACTTTACATTTGATCTTTGTCTTGTTTGGTTACTTGCGTGTTTACATAATGCCTTGGTGATGCTAGACACATTTATTGTACTACTTTACAAAACTTATACTATACGTGTTCTAGTGCGGAAGCTTGTATGAGTGATCGGGTGTGTTCGGCTCTTATCGCGACTTGATTCTTGCTCCGGGACTTCCATCACATGTTTACCTAGCACCATTACACAAGGAATGGTTAGTGAGTGGTCAAATGAAACATTTAACTAGTACGATAGTCGTTACACGTCGAAACGGAACGAACCAGGCCAAACGGCCCTTTATCAGGAGAACAAACTGCTGCAACTTTTGCGCAGCAGCTGTTCGGATCGCTTTTACCCCTTTTAAAACCCAGAATCCGACTTTGACTTTCAAATGAGAATTATTCTACGCTCCGAGAGCTTTTCAGGCATATAAAGAACGCCTCCTAACGATTTTTCTACGATTTTATATGCAATTTTAAAGATCGTGTCGTCATGCTGTTCTCTGCGCGCGGCCGCGCGGTCTCTGTGAGCGGCCGCGCAAAGCTTCTGATGTAATTTTGGTGGTTTTTAAGCATGGGAATCATGTCGCAACCGCATTTGATGATTCCCGAAGCCTAAGTATTGACTTGCCGACTAAATAAACCTTTGTTTGACGGAAATCATTGCCCGGTTTATGTCGCCATGATCCGGTTCTTAGTTTTGAATGTTTATGGCGACTTTTACACAAATCGACCCATTTAGACATTGAACTTAAGCAAAACACCATTCGACCACGCGCAATGTGTATAGTTTATGTTGTCAAGTCATTAGACACTTGATCAACTAAAGTGTTTGTCCGATTTGTTCATTATGACTTTGTTATTAGATTTATCCTTTAGTAAATCTTTATAAATTCCCAAAACGCCCCTCCTAGCCAAATCTTTCAATTTAGCCATTCATGGCGACTCTTCTTGATTCAAACTCATTGTTTTGGACTCAATGACTTGTTTAAAAACTTCTAAGTCCATACGGACTTAGATTTTCAACATTTCTCAAGATTGTTCTAATGTGGTCGATTCTAAGCGCCTTAGCGCGCATTAGACATAGTTATGGAAATAACTTACTTGATTTGCACCCACACTTCATGTGGGTACTTTATCACCTATGTTGCTTCGCCCGAAGGCGTTTATTTGACTACGGACTTACGGGTGGCCTTGACCCATATCCATACCTTGTGTTTATCCTCCATGATTCTTAACATCAAGAATGCACGCGCAATTGCATTTACCTGTATGCTTTCTAAATAGACAACGTTAATTTCTCGGAACTCAAATGGCAATAACTTGCCATTTGACCCGTTTAACTTTATGAATCTTAATGCTTGGAATACAAGCATCAAGTGTTGGATTCACATGGTGAGGACATCACCATTTGACCCGTTTAGACTCCTAGTTCATAATGCTATGTTACCCAAGTTTTTATCTATGGTTCAAGTGAAACAAACTTGACCCATTTAACATCATGCTTAACGACTCCATTCAATTGGTTTAATTTGGATTAAAACATCATTTCTCACATATCTTTATTAGTTGACCCGTTTTATGGATTTCTCCATTTGGTCATAACTCATTATCTCGATTAAGGTCATAAACCACATTTTGTATTGAGTGCACATAAGGCAACTCACTTAATAGATTCTACCCCTTGGGGTTTATCTTTACCTCACACTCAAGATTTGAAACTAATGTTTATAACAATTTAAGCTATGTTATAGTATATTGGTGTAAGTAAAACTTACCTCGCATCCATTCTTGTTTCCATAAGTATTCGCCTTGCATCCGTTTGACCCGTTTGCTCCCTCTTGGTTGTACCTAACTTGGGGATGAGTCAAACTTGTCTATTAGAATACATAATATGGAATTTTGTTCACTATCCATAACATCATGTATTCATTATCATTTCTAGCTAAATCCATAGCCATTCTCTTACATGTCTAGTTAAGATTAACTCATCTAGGCATTTCATCAAACACTTGGTGTGCATCCACCAATATACTTAGTTTTTAACATTCTAAGTTTAACCAAAATATAGCCATGTATCTAATTATTATCATAACAAGATATTTAGGCATTTCAACTAAATTTGATCATTATAACAACTCCTAAGAGTCACCCAAAACTACTAATCATGTGTGGTTTCAACCTAGAGGTTAAACCCCAAATCTTACATATTCACATAATCATATGGTCAAAATCAAATGCACATGTAGAATGTGATTCATAACTAAATTAGGTATGTTTAAGGTTCCCCAAGACTAGAGCAACCTCTTTTAACCATAAATTTCACGTTTTATCAAAACCCTAGTTTTTGACCAAATCAAAAACGGGTATTAACATCAAATTACATCGAATAGAAGGTACCTTGATGTTCATTAGGCCTTAGATGACTTGTTTCTTGCTAGAGCATCGAAAAGCCCCTTGATTTGGCTTGGATTCAAGCATGTTCTTGAGTGTTTAGGGTTGGAGGTTGAAGGAGATGATGATCTCCTGATCATAACTCACGACACACACACACCAAGTGTGTGTTTTTATTGTTTTATTATTATTAATAAAACTCACTTTGTCATTTGGCAACAATGGTCCCTCAAGTTATCCCACTGTCATTTTTGTATAAAAACTAACTCATAAGCTAGTTTCAAACACCTTTTATTAATTTATAAACATAATATTATTAACTAGGTTATTTCCATATTAGAATATAACCCATGTTCTTATCCTCTAAGTCTCGTGTTAATATTTTGCTAATCATGCCTAATGGCGTAGTTAGGCGAACGAATGGTTTTGAGGTGTTACACACATCCTCCTCTCCGACTCTCAGCTGACGGTATCCTGACCTCAAGTCAATCATAGAATAGAAACTCGACCCTTACAGTTGGTCGAACAA
Source organism: Ambrosia x helenae (assembly GCA_030844895.1). Taxonomy (NCBI): domain Eukaryota; kingdom Viridiplantae; phylum Streptophyta; class Magnoliopsida; order Asterales; family Asteraceae; genus Ambrosia; species Ambrosia x helenae. Next base: position 41,721,220 of record CM061223.1, read on the forward strand.
CTCATCGCTACGAGGCAAAGCGTAGCGGTTTCTAATCGTCACTTTGTTCAACTCCCGATAATCAATACACCTGCGAAAACTCCCATCTTCGTTTTCAACAAACAGAACTGGAGCTCCTCATGGCGAAGAACTAGGTCTAATAAAGCCCCTATTCAATAGCTCCTGGAGTTGGGTAGACAGTTCTTGAGGTTCGCCTGGTGCTAGGCGATATGGTGCACGTGCAACTGGAGCTGCTCCAGGTACAAGATCATTTTGAAACTCCCCTTGACAAACAGGTGGACGTCTAGATGGTTCCTCTGGGGATATATCTGGGAAATCTCGGACCACTGGGGTGTTCCTCAATCATAGTTTCAGTTTCAGTTCGAGTGTCAGATATGTTAGCCAAAATGGCCGGACAGCCCTTGCGAATACACTTCTGGGCCTTCAGAGAGGAGATGATGCCCACCATGGCACCACCTCGATCACCCTGTATGGACAACCAGTCCATGCCAACCACGAGATCAAAGCTACCTAGGGTGATAGGTAAGAGGTTGATGGCAAACAATTGCCCGTTCAACTCGAGTTTACGGTCACGATGTATATGGGTTACCTCGACAGGCTTCCCATCAGCTAGTTCAATAGAGTATGGGGTATCTAGAAGAGTAGGAACCATCCCTAATTGTTTACTAGGTTTTGATGGAACAAAAATATAGTCCGCACCGCATCATATAAGATTGAAGCAAGAGTGTCATACTCGTCACGACATTGTTATCAGTCCTAGCTTCCCCAGAGCCGATCAGAATTGCTATTCCACGAGCCCCATTGTTGTTGTTACCGTTGTGGTTATTGTTTGTTGAAGGACTTATACCTCACACTACCCCACGTCCTCTTGTTATCACCAAAAGTAGAAAATGAAGCACCATGCTTCGGAAAAGTACCATGGTCGGCAGCCTCGTCAGTGAGTTTGCGAGTCAAGTGAAAGATTTGTAGGTGAGCTGCAGTGGCCAAGCCATGAATCTGAGGGGCCCACCCTTTCGGTATAAAGTTCGATCCATTTGTAAGGTAGGTTAAATAGATTTGAGCCTATAGTGGCTATCTCCTGTAGCTTGGTAGTGTAGGCGTCGATCTCAGACCCATCCGTCTTTATATAACCAAATTTCTAGATTTCACCACAGGGTGTTACGTTCTCCTTCCAGGTATTTGTAACTCATCGAGTGTGCATGTAGCATACATTACCCCATCCAGCCTGGGGCCAATGCACATGGCAGAGACTTACACTATCGAAGAAATCAGACGGTCGCCTTCAGTTCCGTTGGAGTTGTCGAGGATTACGATCAATAAAAGGCTTGAAGATATAATGGCAGGTTGTTGTTGTGACATGTGCGTTCGAGGAATAAGAAAGTTTAAATGTGGAAGTCAGAGGAAAAGAACGATTTAGCAAAATAGATCTTTACTAGCTTGGAAGATGCGAGGGCCTCCACCACCCTATCGTTGATCATAAAAACTCAGTCTTATCTAAGTTAACAAGGGAAAAAGAAAAGAAAATACAGGTAAGAAAAGGTAAGAGCCAATCGTCGCCATGCTCTGTCTAGGTAGTAGAGCCTTCATCTTCACTTCCATATGCTCGTCCTGCTCAGGTTCCCCTTCTTCCTCCTCTTTCTTGGTGTCAGTGTTATATGGTTCTCATCACGTACAATCTCCTTCTCTAGTCCTATGTAAACCTGTTTAGTGGTAAGCTGTACCACTCATTCCTCCAATCGTGGCTATCAACCATTAGTAGGTTTCATCTTCCCTTGTGATGTTGCACTACGTCGCAGGCTTTACATAACTCCCCAAGAGTGTGTGTAACAAGCCCCGTTCTAATGTGTTCCCATGAACCTACCATAGACTCATGAGAAACAAGGATATGCAGTCATACGTTCGCCCGCTCATACTAGGCGTAAGGTACTAAGGTAAGAAATAAGTTCTATATGCGTAACCCAGTCCCGTCTGAGTTTCGAATGGAAGTAAGAAGGATTAAGTAACAAGGAACAGAAACTAATTGTCTCCTTGCTATGTGACAAAAGGTAAGTCTCAGCATTCGAATTCCTTCATAGTTGATTTAATGGTACCACGTCATGCGCATCGTGCAGCTTCCTGTGTACGTGCGCCACAACGCTCACAAGGGCTCCCTCCCTTGTACTACTGTTGTCTCCTCGTCCATGAGGTTAGTTAGGATATTACTCCCAGTAATGCGCCACCTGGTGTAACCCTAGGTTCCCACCATTGACGTGTTAAGAATTAAGTCTAGAACTAGAAGATAACATATCTCCCGAAATCATATGTTGTACATACATGTAGCTAAAAGCTAGTTGTGCACTTAAGTTGTGAGTGTACTTATTCTATGATGATTATAGACTAGACTTAACATGCAGTCCTAGTTCACTATAACCAATGGCTCTGATACCAATCTGTCACACCCTCAAATTTCCACTGTGGGGTTTATACCGCGAGCCGCATGACAAACCAGGATCCCATAGCCATAAGTCACAGGAACGAACTCTAAATGCCCAAACCATTTAGTTCGTTTTCAAAAACCAAGTTTAGTTAAGCTGCGGAAGCGTAAACCAAATTTAAACCCTTTTTAAAAACCATGCGCAAAACAACGCGCCCAAATTGAAACCATACGAAAGCATAATATGTAATTTATGTGTATGCCCGAGACCTCAAATGCAGTGAAGTGTACAGTGCTTTCTAATCCTGGCACCGGAAGCTAACTACCTGCAAAAGCATGTAAATCGTATGTCAACATAAAGCTGGTGAGTTCACAAAGTAAGGTAGTTTAATATGCAAACGCGCTGGTTTCCAAAACCACGTAAGTAAGTAATAACGTAGGTCCTCCAGACCAAAAAGTTAAAGAGTTGTCAGTTTAAGTGTGTCAGGGGTAGCTAGCCCACTCAATGTAACTAAACAAAATTATTGGGAAACCTTCAGGAAAATAGTTATTTGCCTCAATGACTGGCGTCTATTAACACCAGTCGGAAATTATGGTCAGAAGTTCATGCCCGTGCCTCAAGCACCTCAGACATGAGGTTGCTGCATCAACCTAATAGCGCTATCAACTAATACCCCGTTCGCCTCCAGCGATTAACCCAATAATATGCAAGGACTTTAAATGATAGAGTGTTTAGATTACAAAGGACCAATAAGTTTTAAACTGACCGAAAACCCGATCCACACAAGGAATCGTAAAACCCGACCCACACAAGGAGTCAAAACCCGACCCACACAAGGAGTCAAAACCTGAGTAGTCCCAAACTGGACTAGAAAAGTTATGTAAGTTGTCTCAACCTGAGACGCATGCTTTTGAGAAAAAGAGTAGTGAAACTCACCTTAATGTGCAAGCGAAAGAAATCCGAACCGCAAGTAAAGTATGCTACCGACACCCTAACATAAGTGTCACTAAGTGAGTATAGGCGTAATATCGCTACACCACATAACTCGTTTGTCCAAGGCGTTTTAAACGTTCAAAAGTGTGTATGTGACGCCTAATGATTCTACATGAAATAGTAAACCCTACGGACTCGTTGGTGAATGTGTTGTTACAATTAGTTTCTACATTCCGTATGTGTCTCAGACAAGTGTACTTCAGTTACATGTCAATTCAATACCACCTAAGACCTCAATTAATCACATAAGCACATAATACACAATCTGTGTTTTCAGGACAGATTGTGCGCCATCAAAAAGAATTTATTTAAAATAGCAAATCAGTGAGTTAACCTCCCAAATTTTTACTGAATTTTCTTTGGAATTCACTTAACAATACCTATTTTTGTTTTGTCTTAACTTCAAACACAAAAATAATTAAAATTCGTCTAATACAGCTATGTTCAGAAACCTTCCTAACAGGTCAGTTTGGTAAATAAATTCCCACAAAATGTGTATTCATCCAAACGGGATGAATCCACTTGGAAAACTCATATTACTCCAATATTAACCTTCTGTAAAAATTTCACAACCCAACTCTTTATAAAACTTGAGTTATGATGTTTCAAAGTTGACTCAGTTTGATACCCGAAATTCTGACCTGACCTATTTTCAATGAAAATTCCAAAAACGACTCAACCGACGTCCAAAACACTTGATTTTACCCATTATGAAAAGCTAAGACCAAGTGTGATTCAACCATGCAAAGAAAATACCAAAATCATCATGTTAAGGTCGTGTTACAGCTCCTACAAGTTCGTCTAATCATTCTGTCCAGATTTTAGTTTCGCCTAAATCATACTTTAATCGACTACCGGGTGCATAAAAACAATCAACAATCATCAATAATCATTACCCAACATCCCTAATACTTATTTTGATCAGATTCTACTACCAATCATGCAAAGATCACAACTTTAAAGACCAAAACATCAATAACTTGCGCAACAAGTATCCTATAATGTTACTAATCGTTTATTATTATGTTTAATCCGTTTAATCTTCAAAAACCTCATGTTTTAATGATTATTAAAAACTTTCAGAACTGGACAAACTTTGTTACATGATTTTTATATCAAAAACATAAGATAAAAGTGTATGGAATCAAAGGTTATACCCTTAGCTCTTCGATTCGATCAACCGTGCGCCTTTGGAGCTTCCCAATTGATGATCTTGAGCCTTAGCAGGAGTTTTAGGGTTAATATTTAGTGTGGGGCAGTAAGGGGGCGATTAGGGTTGAGTTTAGGGGTTGCATGGGGGTTAAGGATGCTTAAATAGGTGTGTGAGGCGGTTTAGGCCCGTCAGACTGATCCGAGCGGCCGCTCGGGCCCTGTGAGCAGCCGCTCACAGGCCCGAGGCCCGCGTGAGTTTCCCGTTTCGTCACCCGACGCGTTATCCTTCGATGTTTTCGTTATTTCGGACCATAACAAGTGCAACAATGATGATCTACTGTTCTATTACCATTGGAGGAGGTAATAGCTTTTTTTAGTCGGTTAGGGTTTCAGATGGTCGATTAGGGTGTAAAATTGTATGCAGGTCTGTTATAATAGGGGGAAAGATGATGAGGGACATGAATAGACAATTATACCCCTGGGTGTATTGAAGTTAACTGAGATTTTAAATCCAATTAGTTATAAAGGACACAACATGCAATAAATAAAGAGATTTTGGACATAAAATGCAAAACAAATAAAATAAAGGACACGTTTCATAATTTCAATGATACATTAAGAACACAAAATTTACATTTTGTCTTTAAAAAAATAAATAAAATAGAAAAGGCTATAAAAATATAAAAGTACAAAAATAAAAATCTAATTAATACAACAGAAATGTTAGAAACGAGCTTGGAGGATTAGAGGTTTATGATTCGGCTCCTAGCCATTGATCGATTGAAGCGTTGACCATTGGGTATGTTCCAAAGAGACCAGTGGTTCCTTACTTCCTTTGGTTATGTATTTAGAAGCCATGTGGGAACGTACCGTTTGACCGGTTAAAGAAATTTCATAACCATAATCATAACCATAACTATCAGTTATGTCGGTTATCAGATAAAACTAGAGGCTGTTTGTTTGAGCTCTTAATGGGACAAATTTTTGAATCACTCAGACATAGTTCATGATTCATACTGTTTATTTCGCGAGTAGATGTCTGAATCGGTCAGATATTTGCCTCTAAATGGGCAAGCATAATACTGAGTCTGAATGGTTCAGACCTATTATCAGTTCAGCACTTAATGGTTCAAATCTCTTACTGGTTCAATATTTACCGTTCAGAAATTACCAAACAGCCACTTATGTTCATTATAGTCCGGTTTTGGTTATAACTATTAATTTGCTCATCCTAATTGGAATGATGAGAATTAATTAATGGAAAGAGGTACATATTTAATTTAACCGAATGTGTACTTTGGAAGACAAACCAAAGGAAACACTTTATTTAGATTGTTAATGGACAGTATGAGTTACATGGATTACATTAAATGGGCTGAATTATTATTTGCCTTTATTCATGATCTTAGTTTGGGCTTTTTGAAGCAAGCCCATAAAACGAAAAAGAAAAAAGGTCAGTACTCACTACTCACGAGACACAGTTTTGGTTAAATTGAACAAACGAAGGTTGAGCTTTTAGTGGTAGTCCGGGAAATTTCCGCCTATTTTCGCCTTTAAGACGTTGGGGGTGTGGCAACGGGAAGGAGGTCGGGGACCTGACGTGGACACCGTCCCCATCGGAACCCCCCCCCCCCCCTCCCCCTCCCTTTTTGAATCGGCACCAACGGGAAGGAGACCCCGTCCCTTGGATTGAGAAAAAAGTGACCGTTCCTTTTTGACATTTGCTTTCAAACGGTTACTTTATATAAAAAAAAATAACTTTTCTTTATTTAAACACTTTCAACCTTATTTTTAAACCACAATTTAACCATCCAACCTCACGTACACCTTCAAAGCCTTATTTTTTATAAACTTTCAAGTTATAAAACCATGGAGCCTACGCACCCGTTCTTCCCAAACACACCCGCTAAGACGCTAACCCCTCGAACCAGCGCCCTCCCCCCCCCCCCCCCCGGTTTTTGAATCGGCACCAACGGGAAGGAGACCCCGTCCACCCTGTCCCTTGGATCGAGAAAAAAGTGACTGTTCCTTTTTTACCGTTGCTTTCAACGGTTACTTTAAAAAAAAAAAAAAAAAACTTTTCTTTATTTAAACACTTTCAACCTTATTTTTAAACAACGATTTAACCATCCAACCTCACATACACCTTCAAAGCCTTATTTTTTTTTATAAACTTTCAAGTTATAAAACCATGGATCATATGCACCCGTTCTTCCCAAACACACCCGCTAAGGCGCTAACCCCTCGAACCAAGCCCCGTTCGGTTTTCTCTCGACACCTAGTACTCCCGCGTCACAATCAATGCCTTTTGGCGCATTTAACCACCCTCAAAATCTATGGCAAATGCAAATGCAATAACAACAATGGCAAATGCAAATGACACAAGTCCCGCCCATCCCTCAAACACAAACACTACCCAAATGACGAACACAACACGAGCACGATTTTGTTTCTTTGGCAGCGCATGATGATCATGTACCCGAAACCCAACCCCCTCCCCAAAAGGCGCAAAAAGGGAAAAAAAACGGGCCCAAGATGAAGGCCCTAGTACGAAGGCAAAGGCTGATAGCCAACCTTGGACGCCCATTGAGTTGGAGGCTCTAGCACGAGCTTGGGTGAACGCTTCTACCGATCCAATACTAGGTAAAATTTTAAATAATTATTACATATTTTCGGTTGTAAAAAATTATTACTAACTTTTTTTTTAAATAACTGTGTAGCTACAAATCAGTAAAAGGAAGGTTTTTGGAACCAAGTTTGTGTTGATTTCTTCAAATTATTACAACGTGAGCCATATCGAACAACTCACTCCGTTAGTACCAAGTGTCGAGAGATGATGGGAAAATGCCAACTTTTTGCGGGTTACTATCAAAGTACTTGGAGCAATCGTACCTCGGGCCAAAGTGATGACAACGTGTTGAAGATTGCTATTGAAAGATACACCAAGAACAACGGGGCATGGAGATACATGAAAGCGTATGAGATTTTTAGCAAGTGTGAGAAGTTTAAAGTGGTGCCTAATGAGGGGAACAAGCAAAGAGGACAAAAACAAATGCATCAGGGAGTTACAGTCCTGGTGGGTCGGATGCGCGTTGTACTGTCAACATAAATGATGACCCGGAGTTTGAAGACGATGCGCCAACACTCGAATCCGAGAGGCCGGTTGGAAGGGACCACGCCAAGAAAGCGACATCGAGCTCAAAGGGAAAGGCTACCGTTTCCGCTGCTAAAGAGCAAGCGGAGAGGTACATGAAAAGAAAGAAGGAGAAACAAGAAGTCACGACGAGGGATATGGAGAGGCTACAGTTGGAAAGGAAACGCCTCGAAAAGGATCTTTTGAAACAGGAGTCGGAAGAATTCATTATTATGAAACAAGGTCTCGAGGGCCTTTCGGAGACGGAACGTAAGGTAGCGGAGAAGTTGAAAGACAAAATTGCAAGAAAATAGCTTGGAGGAACGTTCATTTATTTTTTTTATGTATTTTCGGTTTTTTTATGTATTTTTTTTTTTTTTTTAATTTTCTATGTATTTTGTTTTTTAATTTTAATGAAAAAATATTAATCAAATATAAAATCTCTAGATAAATAAAAAAGAAAACTAATAAAAAGAGAAGAGGGAACCATTTTCCTTAAAAGGGGGAGATGAAGGAGAAAATGACGTGGTGCTGATGTGAACAAGAGAGAGAAAGGGAGAAGGGGGAACCACATCCCCTAATGTTTGAGAGCTCTTAAATGTTTATAAAACTAATGGTGACAATGGTGTGAAGACTCGTATAATACAAAGGATTGTTTTGGTGGGGTGTTGAGAAATGTGGAAAGCACCTAATGAAGTATAGTTTACACGGAAGAGGCTTGACATGGAACGAGTGTTTGGGGTAAGCAACATGAGGTAAAATGGGAGACCGGGCGACATTTAGTTTTCGAAATATTAGAATTAACAATGTTACTTTTGGGTGTTGTAATTTAGGCGTCTAGCAAATCGCTAGTGCGTGCATTGTAAATATTTTTTGGTGATGAATAAAATATCTTGGTGCTAAAAAAAGCTTTTAGTTGTAGTCTTGCTTAATTGATTTCCTAAATTGTATAGTTAAAAGTAGGGGTGTTGAAAGAAAAAACCTGGAACCGAATTGTATTCATAAACGGAGAAAAGTGATTAGAATTGTGAGTTTGGTTTTCGATTTAGTTAGTGGTTTCATAAATCTTACTTATTCGGATAATCGAATTGAATTCAGTTGAATAGATTGAGCAATAGTCGGTTTAAATGGATAAGCAAACCTAATAAACCAAATTAATGGGTTTAACCGGTTAAATTCGGTTATGTTAGACACGGTTTTAAATCAGATCTATCCGGTTTTCCAATTAGAGCAAAAACAATAAAACCGAATAAACCAATATTCGAACCAATAAACACCCCTAGTTAAAGAACCCAATAAGTGGTTAATGAACAATAATTTAGTATAACTGATTACATTTAGATAGTTGATGGTTATTGTTAATATCATTAAACTTGAAACGTGCCATATGGCACATCACTACAACAAATTAGAGCAATAGCGGCCACATAGGTCGCCGCTATTGCTAACGCGGGTCGCCGCTATTGCTAATAAGCTATTGCTTGTTGTACTTTTAGAATCTCAGCCCTTGGATGTGTTGTTCAAACGACGGTCAGATCTGTTTAGGGCAATAGCGGCGACGTTGCCGCTACTGATGTTGCCGCTATTGCCCAAATTTCTTGTAGTGCATGGAACGATTCAATTATAGAAAGAAGAAATAGGTTATGTCATTTTTGTGATTAGAAAACAAATCATGGAATTTCAGAACATGCAAACTACGTTTAGCCGACAAAAACATGGTCCATGTTTGAAGTTTCACGATAAGACAAAGTTTAAAGACCAGTCATTTGATGGCACCATTCCATGAACTTGACCTGCGCATCCATGGTGTGTAAACTTTCCAAAACAACCAACAATAATAATTATATTGTAGTGAATAATTATAGGATAAAGCAAAAGGTGCCCTAGTATACTTAACGCAACCTTCTACAACAACAAGAAAAATAAATAGTAACTAGGATTTTACCCGGCCGCGCGTTGCGGCGGCATCAATCCGATTTAGAAAAAAAAGTGACGATTAAAGAGTGATGACGAACCATGCGGCATTTAAAATCCAAAATCGATTTTCATACAAAGGTCATATAGAAATAATATAGCATCATAACTCATACATATGATATGGCTAATTAACTAAGATCACATAGTATATAATGAAGTATATAGGAAGCTCTTCGGATGGTGATGGCGGTGACAAGTGAGATGGTTTTTGGGAGAAAGAGATGAAGATTAGATAAGATAGTTTTGTGGTGGGGGGACACGTTAACGTAGGAAACTTGTTGGCTAAATTACAAGATACATGTAGGAGTGGTATGTAAGCCAACAAAAAAATATATTGGTTCTCAATATTAGAGTCAAGAGATGTATGTAAGCCAGCAAAAAAAAAATGGTTCTTAATAAAAATGCCTACAAGACTTGAACCTAAGTAATCGTTGAATGAACAAAACACCTGAACCACCAGACCACTCACAATTATTTGTATTTCTTCCAATAGAAACATACTTAAACCAACAAAAAAAATGTAGAAACACTATTTAAATCACTTTGATAATTAATAGTATATAATGATATGACGTGACTTGTTTATTAAGGGGTACAAGATAAGAATGATGTGCATGTTTATATCACAAACCCAAAAGTGTAACCAAATTTGCTAACAAAAATATTACTCATAAAAACACATTTAAAAAACTAAAAACGACTTTAGATTATCAACCTGTACTTAAGAGTTTTATAAAAGTTTTAAACTGGTAACCATTTAAACCATGTGTCACAATTCTACATCACAACTTTGTTCCGTTATACTTTTCATCTTTCTACAAAAGATCGTTTAAGGTTCCAGTCTAAATTTTGCAAGTTAAAACATTGCAAGTGCGTCAGTGTTTCAATGTTTTTACATCTATTTTTCCAGTTTAATGGCCCTGCCGCAACACGCGGGTGCTACGTCAACTTAGTTATTCCATTATATGTTTTACGTTTCAGTCTAATTTTTGGGCATTAGAGAACCGCAACAAACATGTGCGGTGCAACGTTTTTACGTCTACTTTTTATATGGTTTAACATTCCGACTACAAAATGCGGGACCAAAATACAAGTTGTATCTTAAAGTTTTAAATTATCATTTTATGATGCCTATAAATATTCAATAGCGATGAGACCGGTACTTCATAGCATTGATACCAAAATTAGCTAAAATCAAACTAAATATTGTACAACTAGCTTATACCCCGGGAGCGTTCCGGGTTTAGAAATCTAAGTAAAGTGAATAAAATTAGAAGTATCTAAACTATAAAAATGGCATCTATATAGCAATTACCTGTTGGAGAGCGTCTCGGGTTGAAATATCTAATATGACATAATAAAAAATCTAATATAACAACATAATTAATGACTTGCCAATATATGATTAATGATTATTATTATTATTATTATTATTATTATTATTATTATTATTATTATTATTATTATTATTATTTTAAACAAATCTCTGCCATAAGTTATCATATTCTAATATAAAAACGGTAATTGGGTCGGTATCACCTAATCCCAGGCCCGACCCAAACCCACAATTTTTTTTTAAACTAATTCCTGGAATGAATTATTAAATATGTTAAAAAAAAAAAAAAAATCCAAACCTTACACAATACCTGTCGGGTTACAAAAAATAGTCGTTTTTTTTCTCCGTTTTTTATATAACACTATGGTACTCGTTGGAAAGATAATAAAACGCTCGTTAATTTGGTGTAATTTTTTTCTTTAAAAAATCTCGTATATAAAAGATATTAAAGTTTAAAAGTTATGAGAGGAAACATGAGAGAGAAAATAATAAAGTTTTAATATTTAAATTTAGTAGATTAGGTATTTAATAGATTATGTTAAATAATATTTAAACCATATTTATTATTTTTTTTTTAATTGGTCTAGAGTTGCCACATCACATCCTATGTGGCATCTCTCAAAGGAGAGATTGCATAATATTATGACATGTCATCAAAATGACTTTGGTTTATTATAGGTATAGATATATATTTTGTTGGTTTCAGTATGGTACAGTACCGTTAAAAGTCCCAAAATTGTACAGGCCGCATAGTACCAACTTCGAGATTTAGATAATTTCAAAACCGGATGTCTTACTGTCACACTCCAACCTAAGGTGGAAAGCCAGAGTAGGGTGAATAGTGTAGGAAATAGGGTTCACAATTTTATTAAATTAATAATAAAAAGAAATAATAACGATACTCTCGTTATTCGTAGAAAATAACATAGTACAATACCGATTACAAAACTAAATGTAAATGAAAATAAAAACAAATACATATACCGAATCTTGATCCAAGTTGAATACTTTAGTAAACTTCAACCGAACCATCTTGTGTAGCACTCCGCTGCAAGAATAACAAACTTGTTGTAGACGGTTTTTGGTTAAGGATCGTGTTTGACACGGGGCCCTTAAAACAGATTTCGCGCCTCCTCTCAGACGGACTGTTTCCCAGGGTACAACAACCGAAACAGTAGTCGTACTACCGAAGATGGTCTTGAGCCCGAGATTCACCAGGTATAATTGTGTGCGTACCATAAGAAAAAGAATGTTGTCAAAATTAGAGAATTCTTCTTCTCGTGATTGGAACAGTCAATCATGTGAATATATCTTCAAGAGTATTGCTAAACTCTTTATTCATTCTCCATATGAACCGTACGTTCATATAAATATATCCACCATAATTGAAATATTATTGCACTTTATTATATTCATTAACAAGTCATTAAACTTGTAATTAATAAAATGCTTAATGGATTTTAATTAGTCACATAATTCGTCATAATGACTGAGTTGAAACCGTCATTTTGACCAGGTCTATGTAACCGTATCAGCTCACTAGTCCGCGCGTCACGTTAACAGCTAACTCTGCTCACGCAGCCTACTAACGCATACCAGGACGCTGCCCACGTGACTCGCCATCCGCCACCCCGCGCCCCAGAGACTGTCCACGCGGAGGCTAGCTTGCGCACTGCGGAGACCAGGACGCCACCTGGTCTTCCGACATGTACCAGGCCACGCGTACGAGGTCAAAAATACAAAGACGGCTCTCAAGCGGCTCGCGGCGATGTGAGTGTGCGAAGTGCAAAGTGCGTCATCAAAGCGCCACATTACGCCCATCGCCCACGCCACGCGCGCGCGTGTGCGAGGGCGAGTTAAGGGTGCTTCGCACCCTTTAGGGTCCCCACTAGTGTTTGGCTCAAGCTAAACAATATACAAGGAGTGTTCCTCCACTTAATCCATTTTCTCATCTTTGGTTGTTCCAACCTACAATTTTCAAGCTTCGATATCTCATTCATCTTAGCTCTATTTTGGACATGGTTTGATTCGTTGTGATGCTCTCACAATATAGTACATAAACCCATAAATAAATATTTATATAACACATATATAAATATATTTATTTAAATCCAAAATTAGGGAAAAATCAATTTCCAATACCATTTTTCCAACAATCCCTCACATGAATGGAAATCGATTAAAACACACAAACCCGATGTAACCTCGACGGTTGAGTCTTGCATAGGATAGGTGGGTGTAAGCCTTTGAACCTTCCCTTGTGAAGTATACTTAGCTTACTAGCTTTCAGTGTGAACTTGATGTTTTGAACTGAAGGCTATTTGTGTAAACAACAATATACGTTCACACAAGACTCCCCCTAGCCAGGCCATCCCCTCATTATCGTGTCGAATAACGGTCCTGGAACACTTTCCTGGTTCTGCGGGAGCTCTAGAAATTGTGCCCATAATTTCATTTGAAGCGACCACACTTCTCTCCAACATAGGTGATCTTAAATCATTAAAAGCATTTTGGTGTACTATGATTTACACTAATCATCAAACCATATATTATGCTTAACCTCTCAACAATGTCACTGGATATTATAGGAATGGACTAGGACGTATTTAAACACCCTTTTGTAGTTTAGGGGGATATGCATATAACCATATATACCAGCTTATATATAAACATATATCTTAGCTATGCCCCCACAGTGACTGCTCGTCGGTTCATGATTAAGTTGTCCTATTGAACCTAGATCTTGGATCTCCAGTCAACTAGTTTAGGTTTCCCTCATGTCCCTTTTCTTTCACGGGCTTTAGTCTCATTCCATACAACTTCATCTCTTATCAACCATCAGGTTGTTGGATCCATCTTGCATTGAGATAAGTTGTTCTAACGTGTTCTTGACTCGCTGGTCAATTTGCCATCTTGTCAATTCGTAAGACTTACAACATGAAATCTAAACATAGATCTAGTAGGATAGGTAGGTGTTACCCTTTGAACCTTCCTTTTCGTCTTTAGAATGACATCTAAACACGTTTCCATGCCTTTAGTGATGTGATTCAAAGTTAGCTAGACTTTGAATCTTACCAATTGGCATTTGAGTCCAATCAACTCAATTGACTGACTCCATTTTCAAATGCAAGCCACCCCCACATTTAAGTGTTATTGGATAATATCCAATGGGGTGATGAAAGGTTCTCCCTTTCGTATGAAGTTTGAGAAAACTTCTCAATACCATTTTTACATCCCCTACGGGTTGTTTCTTAAATGGCTCTTCCCCCCACATTGCTTGCACTTTGAATGTTTCATTAACAAGTATTAGTCTAGCATGCTTTAGACTCCAATACTCTAGCATGTGAACAGAATATGCATCATTCTGATTCTTCACAGCCTTAAGAGATAACGCACTATCTCTTTCAAACATTCACGTCTTAGTTTGACACAATAATGAAATTTTGTTTTACCACTCCAAAACCTCTGTTTTAGGAATGTCTCAAAACCATAGTTAATTTCATCTATTAAGATCAAAACTCATTTTGCCTTTAATCTCCAAGGCTTCACCATTGACTCTTAATAACTTAAACATAAGTCTCAATCTAAGTCACTTTGATGAACATATTCATCATCAACAAGATGAACAATCCTAGTATAAAATCACTAAAGTCTTGAGACAAAGTCAATTATATTGACACTCAAAGACATAACATTCACATATGTGCCTAAAGTGATATATACATTTCCATGTTGTTTTGTTAAAACCATGTATTGGGAAAGTCTTCCAAAACTAAGGACAAATCCTCCACATAGGTCAAACAACATTGATGGTTGTAGAAACATCTACACATCCATTACTATTGTAATGTCTTACAATAAATTTAGCAAAATTTATTAACGAATTTACAATCTTAACATATATTTCTTTCATATGTTATAGTCATCGAAAATTCACACGTGTGTATTTCCATGTTGATGCTCTCAACATAAGATGACATACCTCGTTTTCGTGTATTTAATCTCAATACACTTGCCACGTTCTTTATGATTCGCTCATCATGTTGTACGTTTGATGTTTGGTATGTGACTTATTGCATAAGTCATGATCACAACCCGCTCATTGTGTTCTTGCAAGACACTCCTTGCATAACCCGTTAAATAAATATTCTTATTAAATCCGTCGAAGGTAAATCGTCAAAGAAAAAAAATACCATCATTAGTTTCCTTTTACATTTATCGTTTATTATATTTTAAATCACCTGATTATTAAAAAAAATAAACGATAATCCAATATATATATATATATATATATATATATATAATACATTACAAATATATTTTAACGGATTCATAAGGATATATAGACATCAAATCTCAAAGTGTTATTCTCTTCAACACTTTATCGTTCGACGAAATAATCACAATTATATCATCTTGTGGTATGTTTCGAGGTACTCCCTCAATACATTGTTCAAAACAATAAGCTTGTTTATAATTAACTACTCACAAGTAGTCGAACAAGTATATATGTCAAAAACAACATCGGGTTGTTTTCCTTTAAATAGTCTCTCAAGACTATTATATGGTTCAAAACATGATACTTAAGTATCGAACTGATTGCAAAATCATGTTTTATTCGTTCAAAACATTTCTTGTTTTTGCAACTGTTTTAAAAAATTAAACTATATATGTTTATGCTTTGATTACAGATCAAAACCATAAACTCGAAAATAGTTTTATTACTTAAAACCGCATCTAACTCGCTCGTTAGAAATAAAATGATTACCAATCATCTTAATTAGTTTATCATAGTAAACCCGATTCTAAGCCGCTTGTTAGAAACTAAACGATTATAAATCGTTAAAGTATATGAATTTCGTGATAAATCGTTTCTAGTTCGCTCATTAGAAACTATACGTGTACTAAATATTAAAAATATTCGGTTTCAATAACTAACCATTTCTAACATACTTGTTAGAATACAAACGATTATGCTCATCGTTATATGGTGTTTTGGTTATATAACTAAACCGTTTCTAACACGCTCGTTAGAAATAAACGATTACCAAAATCGTTTCAAAACTTATTGGTTTATATATATATACAACCATTTCTAACACGCCCGTTAGACATAAACGATTACAAGGCCGTTTAATATTCTATTGGCTCATATATAAATATAATAAGCCGTTTCTAACATGCTCGTTAGAAAATTAAACGTCTAGCTTGTTCGTTTTTACAAAAGCATCAATTTCTAACACGCTCGTTAGAAAAAATATAAGTTTAAAAATAACTTATGATTTTGTAAA
The DNA here is from genome assembly GCA_030844895.1 of Ambrosia x helenae. Lineage (NCBI taxonomy): Eukaryota > Viridiplantae > Streptophyta > Magnoliopsida > Asterales > Asteraceae > Ambrosia > Ambrosia x helenae. The sequence goes on from CM061223.1 coordinate 41,737,516, forward strand.
TACTTATTTCTAATATGCTCATTAGAAATGTTTGATGACACATTATTCTTTCAATGTCGTCAATTCTAACACGCTCGTTAGATATACATGTTTCAACAACTTGTTATTTACATAAGAAAATTTCTAATACGCCCATTAGAAATCTAAATGTTGTCAACATTTTGAAACCAATAATATTTTACTAAAATAATTACTTTCTAACACGCTTATTAGAAAATACAAATGTTCTAAACCTTATTATTTACAAAAATAATATTTTCCAACTCGCTCGTTAGGAAAATAAAGGTTATAAAACTTATTATTTTAGAATAATTGTAATATCTAACATGCTTGTTAGAAATTATACATGTTTTGAAACTTATTATTTTACAAAAAAAACTAACTATTATTTCTAACACGCTCGTTAGAAATAAACATTTTCAACACATTGGATAACAATCATTATTTCTCCAAATATGATCTCTAACACGCTCGTTAGATCGAAAACGTACACCAACCGTTTCTATATGGGTTGTCAAAATATTTTCTAACACGCTCATTAGAAAATATTTTACTAAGATTAATCTCTAACACGCTCGTAAGAAATAACCTCTAGCAAATATTTTTCAAGGGTTTACAAAATTATTTCCTAATACGCTCATTAGAAAAAAAATGTATTTTAAAACATTTAAAGCACATTTTATATTTGTATAAAATCAGTTTCAACTTAAACACGAAAATACCCACAAATATGACAAACCCATGAACACGAAAAGCAAGAATCAAAAAGATCATTTTGTAAACACGGTATTTCGGATTAAGGATTGTCCTCCAATCATAAAATAATCCGACTTGTACAACATATATATTTCCCAAAAAAATTATTTCTAAGATTTTAACAAAATCCCAATTAATATTTTATACTTTCGTGAACCCAAAAATCCTTTAATAAGAAGGTTTTTAGATTGTATCGACAATCTACACGAAAGTCTGTTTTAAGATTGTAGGAAATAGGGTTCACAATTTTATTAAATTAATAATAAAAAGAAATAATAACGATACTCTCGTTATTCGTAGGAAATAACATAGTACAATACCGATTACAAAACTAAATGTAAATGAAAATAAAAACAAATACATATACCGAATCTTGATCCAAGTTGAATATTTAGTAAACTTCAACCGAACCATATTGTGTAGCACTCCGCTGCAAGAATAACAAACTTGTTGTAGACGATTTTTGGTTGAGGATCGTGTTTGACACGGGTCCCTTAAAACAGATTCCGCGCCTCCTCTCAGACGGGCTGTTTCCCAGGGTACAACAACCGAAACAGTAGTCGTACTGCCGGAGATGGTCTTGAGCCCGAGATTCACCGGTATAATTGTGTGCGTACCATAAGAAAAAGAATGTTGTCAAAATTAGAGAATTCTTCTTCTCGTGATTGGAACAGTCAATCATGTGAATATATCTTCAAGAGTATTGCTAAACTCTTTATTCATTCTCCATATGAACCGTACGTTCATATAAATATATCCACCATAATTGAAATATTATTGCACTTTATTATATTCATTAACAAGTCATTAAACTTGTAATTAATAAAATGCTTAATGGATTTTAATTAGTCACATAATTCGTCATAATGACTGAGTTGAAACCGTCATTTTGACCAGGTCTATGTAACCGTACCAGCTCACTAGTCCGCGCGTCACGTTAACGGCTAACTCTGCTCACGCAGCCTACTAACACATACCAGGACGCTGCCCACGTGACTCGCCATCCGCCACCCGCGCCCCAGAGACTGTCCACGCAGAGGCTAGCTTGCGCACTGCGGAGACCAGGACGCTACCTGGTCTTCCGACATGTACCAGGCCACGCGTACGAGGTCAAAAATACAAAGGCGGCTCTCAAACGGCTCGCGGCGATGTGAGTGTGCGAAGTGCAAAGTGCGTCATCAAAGCGCCACATTACGCCCATCGCCCACGCCACGCGCGCGCGTGTGCGAGGGCGAGTTAAGGGTGCTTCGCACCCTTAAGGGTCCCCACTAGTGTATGGCTCAAGCTAAACAATATACAAGGAGTGTTCCTCCACTTAATCCATTTTCTCATCTTTGGTTGTTCCAACCTACAACTTTCAAGCTTCGATATCTCATTCATCTTAGCTCTATTTTGGACATGGTTTGATTCGTTGTGATGCTCTCACAATATAGTACACAAACCCATAAATAAATATTTATATAACACATATATAAATATATTTATTTAAGTCCAAAATTAGGGAAAAATCAATTTCCACTACCATTTTTCCAACAAATAGCATAGCAATTGGGATAAAGAAATACTAGTTTTATTAAAATTCAAATAGTTCAAAACTCAAATACGGAAAACAAATAACCAGGTCTTTTGTATGAATCCTACATGAGACGTTTAGTAGACTTTATCCTCTTGTTTCCTTCACCTGAAAAACATGCTAAAATACGTAAACAAAACTTGGTGAGATCATATGTTTTGATAAAGACAAAATGCATTTGTATGTTCTACGTCACAAAACAAATTAAAGGCATAATAGTAAAACAAATCTCATACATGAAGTTCACAACCAACCCTAAAGGACATGAGTGGCGTGCCCTCTGATGTCTGAACCCTTGACTCAAGGATATCAAATTGTTATGATACTAGCTTGTTGGATTTCGAACACCCAAACCCTTACCCGAGAATCCTGAATGGGCTTGTGAGGCCAATAGATCTATCAACATACTACCATGGACTTCAAAAAGTAAATGTTATGTAGCGTGATTAGGAGTTAGCAAAATGGACGAAAATAGTACCAAAAATCCAAACGTCAGGTGTTCAGTTGCACAAAAAAAAAAAAAAAAAAAAAAAAAAAAACTTTTTTGGATGGGACCAATAAAACTAGGGGTGGCAAAATGGGTAGGTTGGTTTGGTTGATGAGTTAGGATGGGTTTGGGTCAAGATGGGTAAATTAAAAAAATAGGTTAGGATGGTTAGGTCAGGATGAGTTTAGGTCTGGATGGTTTGGATTAAGATATGTTCACATCAAAATAGATTAAAACTTTAAAAAAAAATTAAAATAACAATAAAAAGGTAAAAAATTTAAAAAGTAAAAAAAAAATAAAAAAAAGGAAAAAAAACAAAAGTAAACATAAAAATAAAAATTCAAGGGATCCGAAATATTTCATTTTAAACCGGACCGGTTTGACCCTATCGGGCTGGTTAACAACCCGGACCTTTACCGGCCCGGTAGCGACCCGGGCTGTTTCGACCTGACCGGTCCCGTTAGCGACCAGGACCGTTTCGACCCGGCTGGGCCCGTTAGCAACCGGAACCGTTTCGACTCGACCGGGCCCAGTAACGACCCAGACCGTTTCAACCTGACCCATCCCGTAGCGACCCGGACGGACCCGGTAGAGACCTAGACCTTTTTGACCCGACCGGGCGCGGTAACGCCCCAGACCGTTTCAACCTGACCCGTCCCGTAGCGACCCAAACTGTTTCGACCCGGCCGGTCCCGGTAGCGACCTGGACCGTTTCGACCCGACCGGGCCCTGTAACGACGTGGACTGTTTCAACCCGACCGGGCCCGCTAGCGACTCGAGCTGTTTCGACCCGACTGGGCCCGATAACAACCCAGACCGTTTCAACCTGACCCAACCCGTAGCGACTAAGACTGTTTCGACCCGACCGGGCCCGGTAACGACCCGGACTGTTTCGACCCGGCTGGGCCCGCTAGCGACCTGGGTTGTTCGACCCGACCGGGCTCGATAACAACCCAGACCGTTTCAACCTGACCCGTCCCGTAGCGACCCGAACCGGTTTGACCCGACCGGGCCCGGTAGCGACCCGGACTGTTTCGACCCGACCGGGCCCGGTAACGACCCAGACCGTTTCAACCTGACCCGTGCCGTAGCGACCCGTACTGTTTCGACCCGACCGTGCCCGGTAACGACCCGGACCGTTCGACCCGACCGGGCCCGATAACGACCCAGACCGTTTCAACCTGACCCGTGCCGTAGTGACCCGTACTGTTTCGACCCGACCGTGCCCGCTAGCGACCCGGACCATTTCGTCCCAACCGGGCCCGGTAACGACCCAGACCGTTTTAACCTGACCCGTCCCCTAGCGACCCGGACCGTTTCAACCTGACCCGTCTCGTAGCGACCCGGACTGTCTCGACCCGACCGGGCCCGTCAATGACCACACCATTTCGATCCGAACGGGTCGGTCAACAACCCAGACCGTTGCACTCGATCAAATTCGCTAACAACTCGAACCGTTTCAATGAGATCGGTGTCATTAACGACCCGTGTTGTTTCGATATTGCCGTCCATCGTTAGTTTTAGTTATTATAAAACTAACTAAACCTAAGGGACGAAAATGGCTGTTGCATGTTAACTCTATGGAAAGAGAATTTCTTGAACTACAATTTAGACTAAAAATGATATGTTTGGTTTAGTTTTTCTCAATTATGACCCATTGAAAATCCGATTTTGTAGCTATTTGGATCATGGTGTTAATAGTTTGCATGTAAAACGAGTTTTTGTGGTTGTTCTTGCATATATTAATCATATAAACAACTAAATAACTAATCAGTCATGTTGTAACATCTTCTTACCATAAAGTTATAAAGTGTAAGGTTTATACATGTATTTGGATCAGAAAAACAAAGAACTGAAGGTGATCATACCAAGACGTTGTTTATTGTTAGGATGCTCTTGTTGATACCTGGTTGCTCTAACACAATTTGGATTCCTTGATGAATGTATTTAGATGTTAAAAACATATTTAGATTAGCTAAATACGAGTTCGATGAATTACATGTGAATAAACAAAGATTAAGGTTTTGATTTTACCTTAGGCTATGTTATTGCTTGCAAGATTGAAAGCTTAATTGAGTGTGTGTGTGTGTGAGGGGGGGGGGTTATTTTCGAAAGAGAGAAAAGAGAGATGATAGAGGGGAAAGGGGCAACAACAACAACGACGACAAACAATAACAATGACGACGACAACAACAAACATTGTCTTAAGTTGCTAAGTATGTTTCTGTATCATTTAGGGGCTGTTTGGTAGCCTCTTAATCAGCCTCTTAACCATTTAGGTCTGAATCATTCAGCATTCAAACTGTTTGTTTCAGTATATGAATGGAATGACTAAGTGCTGAACCATTAAGCAAATAAGGGATGCTGAATGATTTAGCTCTTAATCATTCAGAGCCTCTTAACTATTCAGACCATCTTAATTATTCAACACTTAATCATCAAACAACCCCTTAGTCGGTAAGTTGCTAGATATGTTTATGTAACATTTAGTCGGTTTTTGTAACTAAAGTTTCTATTTAAGTAAATTTTTGGCATCTTTAAATTTAATTCAGTGCTAATGATTCTTAACGATATATTTTAAGTATTGTTAAACATAATTTCCATATTTGGACAAGTACTAGATCACCAATGCTTATCCAGTTTTGAAAGTTTCAATAAATAGCAAGGTACATCTAGATTTTTGCTTTGCAATTCCTATTAGATATTTTTTTTTGAACGGTGACTTTCTTAACTGATGTGGCAGAGATCATCACACCCGCCTAATCGGCAGGCCCTGACCACCCACGCGTCCAGACTATGTTGTCTGAACCGGGTCCACGCTGGTACGGTGGGGGCTGCGGCGTTCGCCCGGAAACCGTACTGCCTCCACACGAGTTAACCTCATACGAAGTTTACCTTCATCAAGGCTATGCCTACACATATTATGCTCAGTTATGACATCAAGTTAGTAGCGAATCACGTTAAAGTTGTTAACCTAATTTGGTGATGGTTCTCACACGTACCATATAGATTTCATCGGTACCAAAATCTATACATTACACGTATTCAGTTCAAAATTTCTCATCCATATTATCCAACACCAGGGTTGGTGGTCCAGTGGTAAGGCAAATCCTTTTAATACACTAAAAAGTGTGAGATCTTGAGTTCAAGTCTCACAAGTAATAAGAAATTCACCTTTCAAAAAAAAAAAAAAAAAAAAAACTATTTAATATTTTATTAATTCAACACACGTAATCCACCCGTTTCTAACCCAGTCAAACTCAAAAAAACAAAAATGCTTATAAAATTCATAAGTAGTCACTAAAAGTATTAAAGTGCAGTGAACCCAAAGAAAAAGGGTAGATCATGTAACTAAGACCTAACGTAATGGGGCGTGGTTTATATCTATTTATTGGTTTTCACGCCATAAATCCACTACACAGGAGCGTTAAATGTAAAAAAAATTGCAACGGCGTGTTTCAAATAACGCCATTTGTATTGCTATTAGCATTAATTGTTTTATTAAATGCTTATCTGCTCATGCTCTTTTTTCCTTGGTTTTGATTTTAAATAAAAATAATTAATTATGAGTTAATAAATTGACAATTATGAGTAAGGGCTTGAACCACTACACTATTTTTTGGCTAAATTTTTTTTTTTGCTGACATGTCATCCACATGGAGAAAATGCCCCTAAAAGGCTTGATCCAGTACACATAACATAATGTTATTCATCATCATGTGAGGAAGCAAGATCCAATCCAATAGGTGACTAAATCCAATAGCTTGATCCAGTACACATAAAAGTTTTGATTGTAGCTTAGTAATGTAGTTTGTGTAGAAGGAGGCTTTTTGCTGTTGGTTATGATTGTTTGAAATAAAGAATTGATTGTTTTTATACAGTAAAGATAGAAAGTAAAGATCAGTTTTGCCTGAAATATGTAAATCTAACCTTCAAGGGGTAGAAACGTAGAATAGGTCGCGGGAGTTTAGTGTAACGCGGGTTCACACGGTGAAAAAACGCACCTATATCCGTAAATCTAACCTTCAATGTGTTGGTGAAGTGGTACACGCATGAGTCTCTCTATCAGAGGTTTCAAGTTAGAATTTAGCTTCGGCGCAAGCTGCGCTGAGCAGGGTATTGATGGTGTCTGGTGACTTTACTAGTAACGGTTCAAAAACAAACAAACAAAACCAGTGGCGAAGCTTGACCTGAAACTTCGGGGGGTCGGCCGCCCCTTAAGAGCTACGCCCATGAACAAAACTACTAATTATCCAAATCATAGTTATTAAAGGCGCATAGGCCTCGCCTGTGGCCTAGGCGCAAGGCGCAAAAAAAGTGAGGGCCTGAGATAAAAAAAGCGAACAAACAAAAAAGGGAAAAATATATAATATGTATTATAAAAATTATATTATTCTTCAAATAAATAAACAAAAGAAAAAGATTTGAGTCTACCGTTCAGATTTCCATTTTATCAAGATGAAAGCATTTGAGTCTACATATATTAATATTGGACTTAGGTTTTCATTTTCATTAACAAACAAAGCAAGACAAAACAAGTTTTCATTTTCATTACATATATTTATATTTAAAATCTGAATTCCGAACTAATAATCTTCTTTCTAATAGGACATGGAGGGTATACTTACCTACAAGAACCACTTTGGTGGGCAGGCATGATTACAAGTAAGTTGCCAATAACCAAAAGTATTAGATATGGTAATGGGCCGACTTGGGTTGTCTTTATCTTCATACGGCCAATTTGAATAAGGTTTGCTAAAGGTGGAGTGGGTCAAATGGGTTGGAACTTGACACTCACCTAAAGTCTATTTTTTATGCATCCAATCTCCTAGATCATTTTATTAAAATATTTTAACTATGGTTGTAGTTACATTGTTTTTGTAACTATAATCAAGGCAATAATTATAAACGTTTATTGAAAAAATTGGCCAAAGTAGTGTATACGGTTTTAAAAAACGGTTGAGGCGCGCCTCAAGGCGATTCGGGACAAAAACGAGTCTGAGGCGTCGCCTCAGGGGTTATTTGTTTTAGGTGCGCCTCACAGGCCTGAGGCGGTAAGAAAAGGTGCGCCTCAGGCGTGCCTCATGGGTTTTGAGGTATGCTTTTGATGTTTTAGACTTTTTGTGACATTTCGTGTCTTCTTTTATGTGTGTTTTTGATGTTTTTTTTGATGATGAAATTAGTTAGTGTTTTATTTTTTATAAGATATATAATTTTTTAATTTATTTTTTAATTCCGCCTCGGGCTTACGCCTCGGTTCGCCTTGAGGCTTACCGGTAAACATTTGTTGCAAAAAGTAATAATAAATAAATAAGAAATAACGAGCTGTGTTTAATGTATGTTGAATTTTGATTACATATATAGTGATTGTTGGAGAGGCTGCCAATTTTGTTGCATATGCTTATGCTCCTGCTGTCCTTGTAACTCCACTTGGTGCATTGAGTATAATTGTTAGGTAATACATTCAAATCTGAATTTACATTTTTATTTTGTTGGAAATAGTTTAATATGTGATTTTATACTTAAGGTTATTATTTATTAAACATCCATATGAATTACAACATTTGAACAGTGCTGTTTTGGCGCACTTTTTGTTAAAAGAACGGCTGAAGCAGATGGGTGTTTTGGGATGTGTTTCATGCATAGTTGGGTCAGTTGTTGTTGTGATTCACGCGCCTGCGGAGTCTACACCAGCTTCTGTAGAAGAAATATGGAATCTTGCAATTGAACCAGGTTGGCTTAATATTCTGTATTATTATTATTAAGATTATTATGTGGGGGTGCTAATTCTATTGGATGAAATGACCGAAAAGGGTATTTAAAATGAGTAAAAATGGTAGTCAAATAAGCAACTAAAAGTTATTATTTGGCGTCGAATAATAGATAATTAGAATGAGAATAACTTGATCCAAACACCCTTAAAACTAATATAACCATATCTAGTTATCAATACTTACTGGTTTATTTCTGTCAACAGCATTCCTAATATACATAGCAGCTACATTGTCACTAGTAACGGCTCTCGTGATGCATTTTGAGCCTCGCTATGGACAGTCAAACATATTAGTGTACTTGGGGATATGTTCTCTAATGGGTTCTTTAACGGTACAAATTCATAGTTATTTCTTTTTAGTTTTTTAAAAAATGTTATGCCTTATGATGCATTGCTGACTGGTCATTTTGTAGGTTGTAAGCATAAAGGCCATTGGCATTGCAATAAAGCTTACTCTAGAGGGAATCAGTCAGATCGCATACCCTCAAACTTGGGTTTTTGTTACTGTTGCTGTGGTCTGTGTGATTACACAGTTGAATTATCTTAACAAGGTAACTTTCAATTTTTTTTATTATTATTTATTTTTGGAAAATAATAGGCAATGCGAGTTTTGAGCTTTAGATATGCCACTTAAGTATGAATATGTCAAATGACGCCGCACAACAATGAACTTGCAACATTTATTGGTTAGGGCAATTGAAAGGTAAAGTGGGAAAATTAATAAAATGGAGCTATCCATTTTTGGAAGTGGTGACGGAGTGGAAAGTGTTGAGTCTCACTAGCAGAGGTCTTCGGTTTGAATCCAGCTTCCACTGATTTTTTGCTTATAAACCCCTTTGAAGGCCACCTGGCTAGCGCAAGCTATGTTTTACTTAATCCCATCCATCAGCTACGGTGGAGTTTACCGCTAGCGGGTACGGATGGAAGAGGGGCTTACAACGTGTTAAGCATAATATATTAGTATTAATGTTAAATTTCAAAATACAAAATTAAATTTAAATTAGGTTTGGCAGAAAGGTAAATGGCCATTTTACCCTTCATGCTGATTCCCATGACACCTCTATTTGCAGGCCTTGGATACATTTAACACAGCAATTGTATCCCCAATATATTATGTGATGTTCACTTCTTTAACAATCATTGCAAGTGTAATTATGTTCAAGGTAACTCCTAATCCACATATTCCTGATCTTTCTTTCAGATTTCTAACAACAAATTATCGAGCGAATTATTTGTATTTATGCATGCAGGATTGGAAAGGTCAGAGCGTTAGTGATATAGCATCTGAAATATGTGGATTCATCACTGTTCTTTCGGGAACAATTGTTCTTCATTCCACAAGAGAAGAACCATCTCCAGCACCAGGTATGTTCTATCCATAAATAAGTTAAATCAATTCTTAATAAGTATTTTTTTAATTTGGCCATTAATATAAGTATTCGACAAAAACATTTGTTTCTGAAATTAGGAAAAATGGAATGGTAATAATCCCACCTTTTTGTTGTTGATAAGCCCACCTAAGTTTATTCTTCCCACCAGTCCCACCTTTTAATTTATTTTTTCTCATTGCATCCCCGTTAACTCACACTAACGTCGTTAGCTGAAACTCACAATTTTAGGCAATTATTCACCGGATTTGAAAGAGGGAATCGAGACGATGATATTGGTATGTTCAATTGATGGTTTTAATCATCGGTTCTGGTCATCCCCTCCGACGAGAACATCAACCTGAAACACATCAAACCATGCTCATTTCTGCAATTGAACATACCGATATCATCGTCTCGATTCTCTCTTTCAAATCCGGTGAAGGATCGTCTATAATTGTGAGTTTCAGCTAACGACGTTAGTGTGAGTTAACGGGGGTGCAATGAGAAAAAAATTTTTAAAAGGTGAGACTGGTGGAAAGAATAAACTCAGGTGGGATTATTATTGGCTAACAACATAAAGGTGAGATTATTAAACTCCAATTTTTCCTGAAATTATGTGTAGTTAAATATTGCATATTTAAGACATACTTGTGTCCCATGAAATAACATCTTAAATAGCTGATAGTTTGTTTATGATTTACTAATGTTTATATGTCTAAATATCACTATTTTAAATATTCGTATTTTATTATTTGTTTTATTATTTATAAGCACAAACATATGTATATTAGCATTAGAAAGTTGCAGTGTCAAAAATATTTTGGATGACAAATGTGCCCTTTTAACCGTTTATTAGGTTTACCGCATTCCTTTATTTTCTCTTTATTAGAGATTATTTAGATGTAGCGAAATGCTTATGAAATTAAATATCATCAAATTCTGATTCCATGAATGTACCTTTTTGCCCTTGAAAATAACTTTGAATTGAGACAGTATGACGCCTGATCTGTCTCTAAAAGTAAACTTTTGACTTAATGAGTTGACTCTATGAGTCGACTAAGCGAGCTAGATATAACGATAACCTTGTAACCCGGGATCAGTTACATTTTTAGGATCATAAAATGAACAAGAATTTGAGCCTTCTGAGGGTTCTGCACTTGTGCAGAGAACCTCTTGATGGTTACGGTAAAACAGAGAAAGAAACACTCACTATATTGTGTATTTTAGACACCAAATGTCGGTAATACATGGGTATCTATATTTTATCCCCTTACAATTGGCGGTTAAATAACCGTTTTATAACTACCTAAGTAACATAACAAACGGTCAAAACTGTTTGCTAAACATCACGTTCTAAATCCGGACAGTTTGACATTTTTAATCCCAATTTTGACTTTTATATTGACTTCAAAAGTACAATTATTTCTTGATCATAATTCTTCCAACAAACTTTACTTGCCATGTACAAGCACCAATGCTCTCACAAGTACCCTTTTCACGTGATATAATCTGCTGCTACTTTTTGCAGGAACTGTAACATGGTACAATCAAGATCCCCTAAAAGGCGTTGAGGAGGATGAACATCTAATCACTGTTCATAATTCTGATTATTTTGACTAGAAATATTGTTTCAAGATTTTTATAGATCATCATTTCTTGGAGATATGCAAGCAAATGGGTTGGATCAACATGGTCAACAAAGAAGATCATCATAGACTGTATCAACATCAGATATCAAACAATGAGCTGGTGCAAATTATTTGGATATTAATCGCGGTCTGTACATATTTTTTGTTTTCTCTTTCCTGAGTTTTAAGCGGTGTTTGTTTTAGTTTTATTGTGTAAAGATAATTTTTTTACAATATTATATCAAACCTTATACAAAGATGAGATGTACTTGTTGAAATGGATCATCATTTTTCTTATATAATTGTTATGGATTTGGAGTTGCTTATTTTATTTGAAGAGTTCATATAATCATTATGGATTTTCGGGATTGCTATTTAGAGGTGAAACCAGATAATCATTTTGAAGATCTATGTTTGTTTGGTCAATGGATGATCAAACTAGATACAAAAGACAATGCGACATGTTACTTAAAACTAGCGTGAGCAGAAAACTGATTTACGATGTTCTACTTGCTATCGTACTTATTACAATAATCGTTATACATGCTCTAACCAAGACTATAAAGTAAAAGACTTTGTAATGTGAATTCACCCTGGATTAACTCTCATTCTTCATTTCTTCTTACTGATCCACCAACACAATCAATAGAATGCTTAATTTGAAAAAGCTAAGTGTTGGTATTTCCCTAATTTCAAGGTGGATCTCTTCAAGTTCTTTGCACCACTTAATTTGTAATTGTCTGAGACATGGGAAACTTCTACTACATGCTTGGTTTAACTTCTACTACATGCTTTGTTTATACCGTTACCCCGTACTAAATAGACTCTTAGTTTTGTATACCAAACATAAAAAATCCCAACATGCACCCTATAAAGTAAGAGCTCATTTGTATTAAATATGATTAAACCATAAATTTGTGTAATTACATAAAATATAATCAGTAAAGTTGAATCATTAAGTAAATTAAATTAAAAGTGTTTGGTGATTTTCTGTATAAAATGTTATAGGAAAAGAATCAATTTTATTACAACTTAAGGTAATTATTTACAAACATTTTTGAAGCTACGATGAGTCTCAAACATAACACACTTATGCACCTATACATTGTCATTAAAAAGATGTTAAATTGTAAAATAATATATGCATAAAACCAATAAGTAAGATTAAAGGACCCCTACTTCTATATAGATAGATAACACTAATAGATAGATAGATAGTTATCCAGTAGTTTTGGAGTTTCCTCCATGTCCCAAAATTTCCTCATCTCCACCTACCTTGTATCCCCAGCAGCACACACTCATCAGTGTTTCCTCTGTTAAATTTCTTTTCTTTCTTTTTTTTTTTTGTCTTTCAGCACACACTAAGTCAACTTTCCTCTGTTCCTCAGCCACCCTTCACTCTAGACATAATCATCTTCTACCTCGTATCCAATGTGAATTTTTAGGTCGTTGTTTCCCCAATTATCATGTTGGTCTTCTTCAATTCTTCTTACTGATTCACCAACACAGCGCCTACACATCCTGATTTGAATAAGCTCAAGCGTTGGTATTTCCCCAATTTCAAGGGGTATCTCTTCAAGATTCCAACACCAGTTAATTTCTAATCGCCTGAGACATGGGAAGCTTCCACTATTGGCTTCCCACTGTTCGATATCTAAATCATACATTCTCAAGAATTGTAGCTGTGGGAACTCCTGCCCATCTGTGTTCCAGCACCTTCCCCTAAAGGCATTGGGTTCAAGTATGAGAACCTGGAGATTAGGTAACGACTGAATTATTATTGACATTTCACTCCACTCTACTCTCCACTCTTCCAGTTAAAGTGAGCTTTTCAAGGTAGATGAGAGATTGGAAGTCATGTTGCTTTTCTGAGTCAGTATCACATTTAAGTTTCTTAATGTAGGGAAAAGACTTTTGCAAATTATCTACTACCCCATCTCCCAACTCCACCTTTGAAATACTTTGTAAATTCTTCATTGTTCTTTCAATGTAATCAAGTTCAAAGATATTCCCAAGAGAAGTCCACAAATGCCTCAGATTTACCTGGGTAAATATATATCATAATATCCTGTATTATTAAAAATGAGGGTTTGAAGGTTCCATAACTTGCATATTGAATCTGGGAAACCTTCTTTCTTAATCCAAATTGCAAGATACCTCAAGTGAACTAGCAATTCCATGCCTTTGGGAAAATCATTCAATTCACACTTTTGTAGATTTAACACCCTAAGTAGCAAAAAGGAGTGCAAATGCTTTGCAATCTCATTACCCAAGGATCTGATATAACCAAAGACCAAAACAGATCGATAGTTTTGGGCTGATGGACAACCGAATGCTTCAATGTCATCTCTCAAGGTTATGAACATACGTTCTGGCTATGGTGGTTTCTTAACCTTACTAAGGATGGATTGCTCTTCCGTACCTTTTTTCAAGCATAACTCCCTAATAAGATCATGCACTTTACAACCTTTCACACCTCCATTTGACTTCCAACTGTCTACAATTACAAGATTTCTGTCTATTAGATCCATCAGGTAACCGTATGCAATATCCTCCAGCCTTCTATTTCCATCCTGTTGAATGAATCCCTCAGCCATCCATAACCAGATCAACTCTCGTTTTTTAAACATGTAGTCTTCTGGGAAGCCACCAAGATAAAGAAAACACTCTCAAGTGAAGAGGAAGATGATTGTAACTTAAACCTAATATCTCTAGGCATCCATTCTTGTCACCAACAAGGTATGAACCCATCTTGTAAGAAATTTCCTCCCAAAACGTCTTACTCCATGCTTCTTTTGCCAGAACTCCCGCAATGACAAACACAGCAAGTGGTAATCCATGACAGTTTTCTACTATTTGCATTCTAGCTTCAATTGACCATTCAGGGCACTCATTGCCATGGAACACCTTCTGACACAATAGCTCCCAACTTTTTTCTTTGTTCAAATATCCTAAGTGATGAATGAGTCCATTTGAACATGCATGCTTAGCAACTTCAGTTAGGCGACTTGTGAGCAGAATTCGACTTCCAGTGTTATCATGGAGGAAAAATACTTTCAGGTTATCCCATGTTTCTATGTCCCATATATCATCAACGACAATCAAGTATCTCTTACCCATTAAGTTTTTGTGCACCAATTCCGAAGTCGAGAGTCACTAGCCTTTTCGAGGTCTAGCTGACCACGGATGGATTCCAAAATCTGAACCAACACAGCGTGCTTATCATATGTTTGAGAAACAGTGATCCATACACGGACATAGAAATGATGCTTAACGTAAGCATCATTGAATACTTTGGTGGCGAGTGTAGTCTTACCAATTCCGCCCATACCGACAATAGAGACAACATCCAGCTTCTTTTGATCTTCCACAAGCTTGTCTCTTATGAATTTTGGGAGATAGGAATCGGGGCAGAAGCAGATTGGTTTAATGTTCTTTCAGGTCTTTGAGATGACCCCATCTTCATGTTATCGACTCTCATCATAGTCATCAGTTCTACCTTGATGGACTTTAGAGACCTCCTAACATCATCAAGATTAAAGGCCACAGATGTAATGAAATATCCATTATTCCCCAATGCAGGGAAAAGTCCATTATTCGTAATGTGAATACGGGATACAAACACGTCGACGATATACTCTGCCTCTTCTGCTGCGTATATCAATCTTTGCCTCAGATCATTAAGTGTTTGCAGGTCTTGATGTTGGTCGATAAAAAGAGTTGGGATCTGTAGAATTGTATGGTTCCATTGCTTGCCATTCATTCATTGATATTGTCAATATATACAAGATACAATCCCTCATATTAGGGAAGTGATAATTACAAAGATAAGCACAAAATATTATCTATAAATACAAATTGGCATATTCTCTATATAGTCTATTACACCCCCGCAGTCGATACAGGAGGCGGGCGAATGTTGAGACTGGAGCGGAAGTCATCGAATAGGACGTGAGGGAGTCCTTTGGTGAAGATATCAGCAATCTGTAGGCGAGTCAGAGTGTGAAGGATCCGAATGGTACCGCGTTGAACGTGTTCGCGAACAAAATGTATATCGAGTTCAATATGTTTGGTTCGCTGATGTTGCACCGGGTTGTTGGAGAGATAGATGGCACTGATGTTGTCGCAGTAAACCAAGGTGGCTGAAGACAGTGGTCTGCGAAGTTCTAAGAGAAGATTACGAAGCCAACATATTTCTGCTACTACATTGGCAACGGCTCGATATTCCGCTTCTGCACTAGATCGAGAGATGGTCGTTTGTCTCTTAGAAGACCAGGAGAGAAGGTTAGGACCCATGCAAACACAATAGCCTGAAGTCAATCTGCGAGTGTCCGGACAACCTGCCCAATCTGCGTCTGTATAGGCTCTCAGTGAGATAGTAGAACAAGAAGTCAGTGTGAGACCAAATTCAGCTGTGCCACGAATATATCTGATGATACGCTTCAAGGCGTTCCAATGATCAGTAGTGGGATTATGCATGTGAATACATATATGCTGAACTGCATAACTGATGTCTGGGCGTGTAAATGTCAGATACTGAAGAGCACCCGCAAGGCTTCGGTAGAGACTGGGGTTGTCAAATGGGACACTGGATGAAGCGCTAACCTTTGGTTTGGTGTCGACGGGTATGGCCACCGGGTTGCAGTTGTCCATACCTGCTCGACTCACAATATCTAGTGCATAAGATTGCTGAGAGAGAAACATAGAGTTACCAGACCTGGTGACAGAGATGCCTAAGAAGTAACTGAGAGGTCCAAGATCTTTCATAGCAAATTCAGCCGCGAGGCTGCCCATAAGTTTCATCCTGAGAGAGTCAGAAGAGGTGGTGAGAATAATGTCATCCACATAGATTAGAAGATAAGCAATGTCACCCCCGTGGTGATATGTGAAAAGAGAGTTGTCACATCTACTCTGTGTGAAGCCAATGGATGTGACAAAGTCTGTAAAACGTTGGTACCAAGCTCGTGGTGCCTGTTTGAGCCCATATAAAGATTTCTTGAGTCTGCAAACATGATCAGGAAAATCCCGGTGTCTAAACCCCATTGGTTGGTGCATGTATACTGTCTCAGTAAGATTACCATGTAGAAAGGCGTTGGTAACATCCAACTGATGAATGGACCAGGACTGAGATAATGCTAATGTTAAAACCGTGCGAATAGTAGCCGGTTTAACAACCGGACTAAACGTCTCACCACAATCAATGCCAACCTCTTGATTTCTGCCATCACAAACGAGCCTAGCCTTGTATCTCTCCAGAGTGCCATCTGACCTGTATTTATGACGAAAAAGCCACATACTACGAATAACATGCATGTCAGGACGCCTCGGGACAAGTTCCCAAGTCTTGTTTTTAATTAAGGCATTAAATTCGTTTTTCATGGCAGTGTGCCACTCCGGGTTAGACAAGGCGTCTTTCGGGTTTTTAGGGACGGGAGAGATGGTGGTAGTGGATACGTTAAAAATGTGTTTGGGTTTGGTGATGCCTGACATGGCACGGGTTGTGATGGTTCGAATCGGGGGAGGGGGTGGTGGAGGTGGTATCGGACTGTTATGGGCCTGAGGTGATGGGTTGTGTGTGGGAGACGTGGTGGGCTGAGCGGGTGAGTTTGGGCCGGAAGGTGGGGTTAGGACTGAAGTGGAGGCGGATTGGGTAGGCAAGGTATTTGGTAGGTGGGCCGATGTGGGTGTAGGAAAGGAGTGGGCTGGTTGGGCTGTGGGTGTAGTAGGGGAGTGGACCGGTTGGTCTGTGGGTGGATTTGAGGGTGTGGAGTGGGCTAAAGGCTGGGGTATGGTCTGTGAAGGACCTGTTTGTGGGAAATAGAAGGATGGATGGGGACTGTCATCAAGGAAGGTATAGGTATGTGTAGTAGGATTAGGGGATTTAGAGAATGGGAATATTGTCTCATCGAATATGACATGACGATTGATGGCTATGGTGCGGGTTTTGAGGTCAAGACACTTGTATCCTCGGTGATTGGGTGGGTATCCGAGGAAAACATATGGGTAGGATCGGTAGGCAAGTTTGTGAATGGTGGTATGTGGTATGAGGGGATAACACATGCAACCGAACACACGTAGGTGATCATATGTGGGTAAACAGTTATATAATCGTTGGGTGGGTGTTTGAAAATTATGAATTTTACTTGGAATGATATTTAACAAATATGTGGTGGTTTCAAGGGCATGGTGCCAGTAGGTGTTTGGTGTTGAGGAGTGGGCAAGTATGGAACGCATGTGGTTATTGATGGTGCGGATTTTGCGTTCAGCTTTACCGTTTTGGGAAGAGGTGTGAGGGCAGGAGAAACGGAAGTGCATGCCATTGTTGTTAAAAAACTTTTGAAAATTATTGTTGGCATATTCACCCCGTTATCACATTGTAGTTGTTTTATTTTGGTGTTGAATTGGGTTTGGACAAAATTGTGAAATTTGGTGATAACGGTAAAGACGTCAGATTTATGAGTTATGGGGTAGGTCCACAAAAAATTTGTAAAATCATCCAAGAATAAGACATAATATCTATGACCACTGCTAGAAATTATAGGGGAGGTCCGAACATCACTATGCACAAGATCAAATGGCATTAACGTGCGAGTATTAGATAAAACAAAAGGTAGTCTAGTATGTTTACCATAAATACAAGCAGTGCAAACATTATTTTTAAAAGAACCAAAAGAACTAGAACTTGAAGTTTTTAAAGTTTGCAAAATTGCTGGACCAGGGTGGCCAAGCCGTTGATGCCATATGTCTTGAGAAATTGCTGCATAAGTGGAAGCTGTGTTGAGGTTGGTGATGTTGGATGGGCTGAGCATGTAGAGATCCCCCGAGCTATTGCATCGTAGGATAGGTTTCTTGGTCTGTAGGTCCTTCACTGTAAAACCATACGGGTCAAATTCAACAGTTAATTGATTGTCAGTTGTAAAACGACGCACTGAAATTAGGTTTTTAACTAGGTTAGGGGCATATAAGACATTGTTTAATTTGAAAGGTGGGAATGGTGGTGGTAGGGTAATGTTGCCTTGTCCTAACACCGGGATGGTTGTACCATTCCCAACAATGATGTTGCGAATAATGCCAGAATTAAAAATAGACGAAAACTTATCAAATTGAGGAGACATTGGACCTGACGCACCGGTGTCCATGGTCCAAGAAGAGTCATTGTTTTGAAGTGCCAGGTTGTAGAGAGCCTGTGCGATGTCAGTAGGCGAATACCCGGCGGCATAAGATTGGGCTGAACCAGTAGCAGGTGGTTTTGGGCCTAGAATGCCGGGTCCAACAGCATTATTGCGGGCATTATTGGGCTGCTGTGTGGACTGGGCCGCAGGTGCTGAAGGATATGGACATGGAGGATAAGTCCAAGGAGACCAAACTGGTTGTTGGGCTTGCACATTGGGCCAAGGAGGGAGTGCCCAAAACTGAGAAGGATAATTGTGTTGTTGCTGAAAACGTCCCCTGCCATATGACAATCTGCCTCGTGACCGACCTCTGCCTCTACCCCGATAGCGATTTCCAGAAGTGTCAGGTTTGGGTGGGTTGGTTGAATCGTTGGGTGGTGGTGGTGCGGGTGGTGCGGTGGTGTTCAGGAGTGCCGTGCCGACGGTTTGGGCGGTTTGTTTGGCTTGAGTGGATTTGTGGTCTTCGACTTGGCAGAGCTTGGACCGGGTGGTGTAGAAGTCGGGTAGCGGTTGGGTATTTTGGAGAATAAGTGAGATGCTTTCAAAAGGTCCGGTCAGGCCGGTCAAGATCTGAAGTACCAGTTGGTTCTCAGTGACAGGGGCACCAAGGCTGGTTAGTTGGTCATATAACAGCTTCATGTGTTGGTAGTAGGCAGAGATATCGGAAAATTGTTCGAGGCGGGAATTGAAGAATTTGTTTTGAATGTTGATGGTGCGGGCAGCTTGGTTATCAAGAATTTTTTTTTTTAAGGCGGCACCAAGCGTCATACGCGGTGGTGTTGGGTATCATTATTGTGTGGACAAGGTCTTGGGTAATCGTTCCATAGATCCATTGAAGGACAATGGCGTCTATGCGATCCTAGGAGGCAAGGGGTGGGGATTTTGCGGTTTCTGTTTCTTTGTCGGATGAAGAAGAGGCGGGTTGAGTGCGTGGTTGAAGGTGATCAAAGACTTCATAAGCTTTGCAGTGAATAACAAATAATTCGGCCCAGGTATTATAGTGTTCGGTTTGGCTATCGAGTTGAATGGGGATAAAATTCTTGATGTTTGTTACAGTTAAAGCAGGGTGAAAAGATGAAGACATTGTTATTGATTGGTGACTGACGGTTTACGGCTGGAACAGAAAAAAAATCGGGGCTGGGCGATCAGAAAAGAAGACGGCAGAGTAGGGTTAGGAAGAAACTTAGGGTAAGACTCTTGATACCATGTAGAATTGTATGGTTCCATTGCTTGCCATTCATTCATTGATATTGTCAATATATACAAGATACAATCCCTCATATTAGGGAAGTGATAATTACAAAGATAAGCACAAAATATTATCTATAAATACAAATTGGCATATTCTCTATATAGTCTATTACGATCATGTAGTCCAGCTCTTCATAGAGAAGCTGGAGTTGAGGCTTTTCACATATAATAGTGGGATTGTTGAAGAAAGGGTTGTCGTTGGAGTTGATGAGGTGATTCAACTTGTCCATGAACATCTGGATACCAGCGTATGCCATCTTGATTGAATCAGACTTTTTGGAATAACAGAATTAGGCAAAGAGAGTTTGAGTAAAGAGAGTTTGAGGATAAGGTTGGTGATTCTAATCAAATTGCTTGGTTGTGAATGAAAATTGCTAAAAGTATAGTCTAAATAACACAGAATTAGGCAAAGAGAGTTTGAGGATAATTGATACCACTTTTTAAAAGTTATAATAATAAGACAGCATTATTGTTTTGGTCCCCACTTTCCATCATTACAAAAACCCATTAGTGCTTGTTGCCCGCCTACCTACATTCCTTATGTAATTTACCCTTTTTTTATCAATGGAAAGTTTAGATATAATCATTAGTGCTTTACCTGGTTTTGTTTTTCAACTTTTTTTCTGTAACTGTTAATTTAAATTTTACTTTCTTAATTTAGATTCAGCAATAACAGTTATAAAGTCAGTTTTTGAGAAGTATGGCTGTACTTTGATGCATATTAGTTTAGTTTATTATTAAACCAATCGATTTTAGTGTTTTATGGTTTATGATATATAGGAATCTGATAGCAAATGTATATCTGGTTTGATTTAGTTATATAGACTTTTGGAATTGAAGCTGTCAAAAATCAACCTGTATCATTTCTATCTCTAACTGTCAATGGTTAGATTGTCTTATATATTTACATTATTGGTTTTGGCATCAGGGGTTAGTTGTTTCTCTTTTCGAACTTTGTAACCAGACAGGAAACGAGGCTCAGCAGTGGTAAGTGAAGTTTAGTTGAATGACAGCATTGAGAAACAAGAACCACAACTCTGGATGCTTATGTTGTTAGTTATCTTGCTGTTGATAGCAAAGGAATCCCATGGGACATGCAAGATCCACATCAGGAAGCGCTTGAATCTCTGAATGCAGGAAGTAAGTTTGCTTTCATTATTCTTACACTGCTTAAAACTTCAATGACACAGTGAAATTTGTCGGTTTTGTTTTTGTACATTTATACATAGTGGTACTGGGATGTTTTATACATTGTGCATGAAACTTCTGTATTGCCTATTATTGGAGTAACCATTAGATGGTTTTGACAGGCAAAGATGGGCGTTTGAATTAAACTGCCAATTAGTCTCTCAAATCTGGTTGACGCTGCAGTTTATCACATATTCTCTCTGGTGACTAAAGGTGAAACTGTTGAGGTTAGTTGTTAAATAAGCAAAATTTCTTATACTGATCAAACTAAAAAAGTCAACCGACTTTGACCCTTGTTTGATGAAGGTCGAGGATAGTAATGATGTGCTAGGCTACTTAAAACTTAATTCACAATTTTGTCATGATATACACGTAATAGGGAGTTGAAAGCCACAGATGGACCATTTCCGGGGATGCTCATAATGCTATTGAGTTGACTCGTACACACCCATGTATGATTGTGCACCATTATTTTCTTACTTCAAGTTTGAGCTTGCAGATTTTTTTTTACTGTTTTAACATATTGTATCATATTGAAAGTCCAAGATTCAAAATCATGGTGGCATCAGTACGGAAAAGTAGCAAACCATATCATCGGTACGGACCAAATTAAGATGTAGCATTTTATCTGTCAATGGTTAGATTGTCTTACATATTTACATTATTGGTTTTGGCATCAGGGGTAAGTTGTTTCTCTTTTCGAACTTTGTAACCAGACAGGAAACGAGGCACAGCAGTGGTAACTGAAGTTTAGTTGAATGACAGCATTGAGAAACAAGAACCACAACCTCTGGATGCTTATGTTGTTAGTGATCTTGCTGTTGATAGCAAAGGAATCCCATGGGACATGCAAGATCCACGTCAGGAAGCGCTTGAATCTCTGAATGCAGGAAGTAAGTTTGCTTTCATTATTCGTACACTGCTTAAAACTTCAATGACACAGTGAAAATTGTCGGTTTTGTTTTTGTACATTTATACTTGGTGGTACTGGGATGTTTTATACATTGTACATGAAACTTCTGTATTGCCTATTAGGGGAGTAACCATTAGATGGTTTAGACAGGCAAAGATGGGTGTTTGAATTAGCCTCTTAAATCTGGTTGACGTTTCAGTTTATCACATATTCTCTCTCGTGACTAAAGGTGGCAATTTTGACCCCCTTACTTAAGACTGAGTTGATGTCGGGTAACTTTTTTTTTTCTGAAATTATTATTGGAATTAAAACACTTAGCTAAAAGGTTAACAAATCATTTCCTCAAATGGGTCAAACACGCTGCTGAAAGTCGCACAAAGTCTACTTTTATGCATGTAACCTACTAAATAATTTTATTCAAAGGTCCATATTGTTCCACCACATGCGCCTGTTTATGAGATCCAGATTCAGGATGGTTATGCTGCAAGATGGTCTTTGAACCCAAGGTATGCATCATGCATGCACACACTAATTTGATGTGATCCGTTCTCCTGATTGTGCCGGTTAATTTGAGCTTCTCAAGGTAGATGAGAGATATGAAGTCATATTCTTCACCTAAGGAAGTAACAAATTCAAGTTTCTTAACATGAGGAAAACACTTATGAAATTCAAGTCATATTCTTCATGGGTTGTAGCGTAAATAATTTTTTTGGAGAATAGGTTTGAATCAACTACCTGCACGAGTAGCCTTACAAAGAAGATGGGTTCCAATCTAACACCCTGTCTTGTCCTTTGTGTGGAGAAACGGAGGAGACCGTGGAACACGTTTTTACATTAAGTTATACCGCAAGCATTGTTTGGTAAGGTATATCTACTTGGTGCAAGATTCCAAACATATTCACGTTTACCGCCCGTAATCTTGGAAAATGGTACAATCTGCGATCATACTGTCATGTTGGTCGATTTGGCAAGCTCGCAACAAACTGATCTTCTTTAGCGTATGGTCGATCTCCAGTCTAATGGAGTGGAGTCTATCAAATTGATATTGGGTTTCTGTGGTTAAAAAATGGTCAAATAATATTGGATGAGTAGATTGGATTTTTTGGTTTCAATAATATGCCACCTTTAAAAAAAACATGAATAGATTGCTTAGGAAAAAATATTGGATGAGTAACATGACTACATTAGTTACGGAGGTGTTACATTCAATAAAAACAAGACTATGGATAATATTCTAGAAAAACAAGACACATTTTTATATGTACTAGGATGTTATTAATATTCTAGAAAAACAAAGCTATGGATATAATTAAAATAGTTTTCTTCTTAAAAGGCAATTACATTCAATAATGACGTTCTCTCTACCTAACCAAAGTTTCAAACATTAGTGTGAATGCTACCTTCCACTTGCTTTTGCTATAGAAAGCATGTTTCTTCCAAGAAATTATAGAGTTGACTTACCCACTTTCGTTTATGTACATACACACACATATTTGCATATATTAAGGTCTCATTCATTATTAGAAATCTAACCATTTTCATATGCAACATCATATGTTTATATCGTTTCCCATTTCCTAATTAGTCTTTTCATTCGCTACGTCGTTGGTTTCCAAGATCATCAACTCGCGTCTTCTTCTGGTTCTCTTGATATTTTTATCACTAGCTTCAGAGAATTCGACCGGTCTCATTGCTACATAACATTGCGAGTTTGAATCCTTAAAATGAAGATTGAAAGTGTGTTCTTGCTGTTATGCGTGATGGTCATGGCAATGCCATTGGCTCAAAGCATTTCCTAAGGGCCAAAAGGAGTGGAAGAATGGTTCAAAGAGCTTCCACAAAAGAAACAAAAGGTTACAAAGTTACACTTATTTTCATGACACCACAACTGGACCGTGTCAAACCGCTTTCCAAATAGCCGAATCCAATATTAGCTTGACAACGGTTACCCAATTTGGTCGGACGTTTATGTTTGACAACCCATTGACCGTTGAGCCGGATGAAAGGTCAAGGAGGATTGGTAAAGGTCAAGGATTCTTTGGTGCTGCTTCCTTTGAAGAACCTAGGTTTCTTATGAACCTTAATTTTGTGTTTACACAAGGGAAGTATAACGGTAGCACTCTACAGTTTCTAGGAACAAACCCAATACTTAACCGGGTTCGTGAGATGTCTATTGTTGGTGGGACAGGGGTTTTTAGACTAGCATGTGGCATTGCAACGGCTCAAACGTATTTTCTCAATGATACATCGTCAATCGTTGAATATAATCTTATGGTGATTCATTATTGAGCTAGATTGATCGTTAGATTATCGAATTTTTATATTTTTATTTGATTGTGTATCTATATTTTATTGTAATGTTACACCGTGTATTTTTCTATACGTCAGGCCAGTTAAAACCTCTGATGATAAATCTTTAAACATATACGTGTGTAACCAGGTTATGTTGGTGGTTACCAATCCAACTCATCAATTCGGTATGCTCCTGAAAACATTTATATTTAATACAATCTAATTTTAGTCTAATTTTAAGAATATGTAATACAAATCATCTTGAGTTATAATTAAAAAGAATAATAGTGTTGAATATAGCCATGTATGGTTCATCATTGAGAATATTTTGTGTGCTTCGATTTGTGTTTGTAGTATACAATAAAATGATTAGAAAGCTAGTGGATGTGCAAGACTTTAAGCTATAAACATATTAAATAAAATATAAAATGCAGTAAAACATGTTATAAAATAATGACATATTAATACTGTATATGATGTTCAGTTCTCTTTATATCCTGTTTCTCGATTTTTGACGTACTAAATCTACGAGCCTTATTCCATGTCATATATGATGTTCAGTTATCTTTATATCATGTTTCTCGATTTTTTACATAATAAATCTACGAGTCTTATTTCACGTCCTATACCTAATAAAGTTAGAATAAGGTTATAATTGCTTGATAAAATAGAATTGTAATGTAATAATCTTCTATCACAATCAAAATCCAAAAGCATAGATCTAAAATCTGATATGTAGTTTATTATTTTCATTTGTTATTAGTATATAATTCTCTTTTTTTTTATATGATAGTACGTTATAAATGATTTTTGGTCAGAACCTGAGCAATAACAACTGTCTAATAAACATGTTTGAATAATTAAAAAAATTATCAAACCTAACATTTGCAAGATTGATAGTCTTCTATCAAGATTGATAAGCAACATATTTCTAGAGAGAGGGCCAGTGAATTGTATGTAACTGATGACTTATGGGTCAAATGACAATGAGATGGCCATTGATGATCTCAATTTCATATCTAGTTGTAAAATTGTGTCCAACATATGGCTCAATACTCATAAGATATCGGGCATACACACAAGTATCGAGTATACTTGTTAATTTAATATAGAACTTACATGTTGGAAATTTCTAGAAGTTGTATCTAAGTTCTATAGGAATACAATCCAGTCTGGACCAATTGTGGTGGCTTCTATGTGGTTTATGTGCGAAAGACGAAAGAACATTCAACGACAATCATACTCTCATGACAACTAAAGTCATTGAGGAGGAGATAAAAGCGAGTACTTTATTTTGAATGTTTCGGGTGCTTTTGAGTTTTGCCACCTATTTCTTAATTGTATTTAATATAATATAATTTTAGTCTAATTTTAAAAATAGATAATAAAAATCATATTGAGTTATAATAAAAAAGAATGATAGTGTTTAATATAGCCATGTATGCCTCATCATTTAGAACTAGTGGGTTTACCCGTGCGTTGCAGCGGGATCTACAAATGGGTTGCAATACAACATGATGATACTTAGGTTTTTTGCCTCAAGTTATGCAAAAAGAATAGAAATGTACACACTATGTTTTAACAAGTATTCGTAGAAAGAGAAGAAAAGAAATGTGCACCGCCACTTACAACTGCATGTATATATGCATATTATATAGATTTTAAACCCAACACCAATTATATTTCAACTTATATATCCGTTAATTTAACATGAAAACAAAAGTGCAAACAAGTGTTCATGTAATGCAATATTTCATATAGAGATCCCGTGGTTGCAAATTCATAAGCTAAGACACATGTATTTCATTCCACATAGCTCAACAGGATTTTTGTGGTTTAATGTTGAGACCATGGCAATCTTGAACAGAAAGATAAACATTATAAAGAAAAAAAAAAGGATAACCTCAATTTGAATAGAAATAAATATACATATATGAGCAAATAACCAAGTCGTGGTTATGCTTTATTATGAGTCAAACGACGCCTTTGCCCCTTACATCTTGGCAACAAGTGAACCCATTACGCATAGGATGCACACCAAGTACTATTAATTAATGTGTCAATTACAATAAAGGAAGTTATAGGGTCAACCTCTAGTTACATATCCCAGTACCTTTCAAATGAATGGTAATTATTTACAGCTCGAAAGTTACATGCTGGTTGGTAATCCTTCAATTATAGGGTCAACCACTAGCTACGTATCCCCGGTCGCCACTCCTCCGGCTAAGGCTCCAGTTAGGATGTTTCCACAATTCCACCTAAAAATTTGAACATATAAGGACCGTTTGGATATGTATTTGCAAAAGCGATATTGTTATATTAAATACCCAAAATCAAATAATCAGATAATAACTTGAAAAAAGTACATCCAAACACCCTCATAAAGCTAATAGTGGATTTTTTTTCTTAGCAAGATTGTATGAACCGGAGATAAGACTTTGGGAGACTTTATGCTCGTTAGAATTGTTTAGTTAAATAGAACACATCGATCTTGTATGAATATAATCAATACTTTGTAGTGACAACAATGTATGTGTTAACAAACCATTAGAAGCTAAATGATTTATTAGTTACCTTCTTTGCGCAACATTTGGCGGTGGACCCTCATGGTAGAAGCTTGGCATTAGGTTTGCCTTAAATAACAAACTCTTTCTGAGTAGCTTTAGGTTTGCTTCCTTTTATTTATTTTTAACACAAACTATGAACTTCAAACTGAAAATAGATGAAAAAAATTAACTGATAAAGGTCATAGAAATTTTACCTTGGTTCTTGTCTCCCGTTGAATTCTCTACCTCAAATGCTTATTGTTTCTCTAATTTGGAATAAAACTGAAGCAACGAAGAACTAACATATGTGTGTGTGTATATATATAGAGAGGGGGGGGGTGGCATCCTTATAACATCTTTAAGAGATGTTAACAGGCCAAAAGATGTTAGCGTACAGGTTGAAATTGGCCAGTCAAGTAGATTAGAAACATTTTTGTTAACTAGTAGGATCCCGCGCGTTGCGGCGGGGCTACACATTGTTTGGTTGCATTTGGTCAATCGACTCGCTGTTGTTTTTTTGCTTTATTCGAAGCGCCGTCAAAATGGTTTGGAAAATGAAGTGACAATCTATGTCGGTTGGAGTACTTAAGTAATGATACGTGGTTACAGCAAATATAAAAGGCTAATAGAAAATGTGGGGTAGATCTATCAAACTAAACCATCTAAATGTTCAAGCTCACCGTCATGGTCTTGACGGGGCACTTTTAAATCGAGATCAAGGTGGGAGGTTGATGCCGACACGTTGTTGATTTGCTATCTCATCTCTTCGATTCGTCATCACTAATGGATGGAAGAAAGTGAAGCGACATTTAATGTCACTTGCTTGGAGTACCTAAGTAATGATGTGGTCAGTGCAGATACAAAAAAATTACAATATACTGAAGTTGTATGTTAGGTATATCAAAATGAAACTTCTGAATGTTCTAGCACATTGCCATTATCAGGAAGGGTTATGTTTACGTCGAGATGTAGAGGGAGGTTGGTGTCGGTGTGCTTTCACTGAGGGGACGATTGGTATTCCCTTGTTGCAGGTGTTTCCTAGGGGTTCCCTGTAATGCACTATGTAATCGCCTTCTGACATTGTATGACTGGTGGTATCTTTTATTGCATGTTCCCCGTAACGATTCTGACGTAGCTGGATTAGGACGAAATTGTTCGTGGCGGGATGTTTAAGGCGCCTCGTTATGCTCTGGAGGGTCCATGTTTAGGTTGAGATGAAGGTGGGGTTCATAGTCGAATGTCATGTTCGTATGTGTGAGATGTAGTTGTAAAAAGATATTAGATATAGGTAATTAAGGTGTGTGGCCAGGAGTGTAGGAGTGTGTTATTACATTTGAAGTGAGCGTCATATGTTGTTGTAATTGAAAATTCACAAGGGTATTAACGTTGGAAAACACATAGATCGGTAATACGTGTATGATACGGTTGGGTTTTCAAACTGCTTGACATACATTACAATGCAAATGGTACGGTTCTCAAATACACATTAAAATGTTGGAAGCATTAGCAAAATAATAAAAACTGACAAAACATGCTTGATCCATTACACAACTCTTCCTAACAACACATCTTGCTATCTATATTCATTACAACCAATTCCAATACACTTATGTTCTAAGGGTATCATCTAAATACATGGAACATCATAATTATTGATATTTAATCGTTTTTAGTTATACCTGTACAAACCCATTGAAATTTGCCTATGGGCCAAATTGGCTAAACAAGTGACAATGAATGGCCATAGTAACCCTCTGTTGAGTGTTTGTGTTTGTTTTATCAATTGTGGTATTGTATGTTAAAAAACAAAGATGCCATTTTCTACTTGATCTTCATATTAATTTTTTGATTTTTTTTTTCTGTAAGAGAGTTACGAAGGGGAATAGCCAAATAGGCAATACGAAATCGATCTCACTCCATGGGGTTGGACTACAAAGGAACCATCTAAATACATAGAACATCATAATTACTGATATTTAATCGTTTTTAGTTATACCCATACAAACCCATTGAAATTTGCCTATGCCCAAACTAGCTAAACAAGTGACAATGAACGGCCATAGTAACCCTCTGTAGAGTGTTTTGGTTTGTTTTATCAATTGTGGTATTGTATTTTAAAAAACAAAGATGCCATTTTCTACTTGATCTTCATATTAATTTTCTGGGTTTTTTCTATAAGAGAATTACGAAGGGGAATAGCTGAATAGGCAATACGAAATCGGTCTCACTCCATGGGGTTGGACTAATTAAAAAATTAAAACTGTTAAGCATTCTGACTGTTTGCCTTTTTATAGAGATTTACTCTTAGTTTTTAAAGATTTTAAAATTCTAGATATAGTTATTTTAATTTTTTTGCTTTTTTTATTTAGTTCTATTTTTATTTAAGTTTTAAAATATTATATTGTTATACTATATGATCTCACATAAGGCGTTTCTTATCAAATAATTTACTTATCAAATCCATTTATCCATTGGGGGATGCCTTATACTTATCAAATCGGTGTTAGAGAATTTGCCAATATATTATCTATCACTTTATAAAGCCCCCAAAGCGGTCGTTGAGAATATTGAAACCTTAATGAGGCGTTTCTTATGGGCCGGATCTAGTGAAGAAAAAAAGATTCATTGGGTGGCATGGGATATCGTGACTTCTTCTAAGAACGGAGGGTTGGGTCTCACCAAATTACAAAACGTTAATGATGCTCTTCTTCTTAAGTGGGCTTGGCGTTTCAAGAAAGAAGGCGCTAATCTTTAGAAGAAAGTTATTTTGGCGTGCCATGGGTCTGCTAGAAATTGGAATTTTCTTCCATGCGCCTCCTCTTCTAGTGGCTGTTGGAGGTTTATTGTCAAGATGGGGGAAAAGAAAATATGGAATGGGAATTTATTGAATAGTTATTTTCATGGCACTGTGGGAGATGGTACATGTATAAATTTCTGGACAGATACGTGGCTTCTCGATGAACCCCTTCGCTTTGCCTTCCTTCATCTGTTTAGGATTGAGAAAAACAAATGGGCTAAAGTGTCGGAGAGGATCCAGGTTATACACGGCTGCAAAACAGTTAGCTGGGACTGGTCTGCAGCCCCATCCATGAATGTGCATGTAGCCGAACTGTTTAATCTATTAGATGCTATACATGATTTTGAATGGAAAGGAGGTAGCGATAGTTGGAAATGGAATGGGGACCAAAGTGGTATGTGTTGGTATGAGCACTCACTCAACAAAACAAATAAACAATCTAAAAGAACAAATAACTGAGCATGCAACACAGATTCTTATTGAGAATATTATTGAGAGTACAACTTGAAAGTAAACTGCAACAATGCTTATATAGGAACTAAACATAACGGCTACCAATAAACTAGGACAACCCATGTGACTCGGCTGCACCATAATACCCGGATAAACCAACTGATTATGTAACAGCCTTTTATTGAATTAAAAAATACCCTACGTGTGCATGCATGCATGAGGGAACTTTAATTACTTTCCAACACCACCCCTTAATTCAAGTTCCCTCATTCCCATCTTCTGCCTGAAATTTCCAAACTTTTCTCTGCTTAAGGACTTTGTGAGGACATCTGCAACCTGCTCTTCAGTTCCACAATACTCCAACTTAATTTCTTGCTGAGCAACCATTTCCCTGATAAAGTGATGCTTAAGTTCAATGTGTTTGGTCTTTCCATCAAGAACAGGATTCTTGGACAAGTGAATTGTTGATCTATTATCACACCATATCACTGTAGCTTCTTCCTGCTTCACATCAACATCAACAAGTATTCTTCTTAGCCAGATGGCCTGACAAGCTGCCCCTGTAGCTGCTATATATTCTGCTTCTGTGCTAGAGAGAGCAATAGAATGCTGTTTCTTGGTACACCATGAGATTACCCCACTTCCAACAGAGAACACATTTGCAGAAACACTTTTCCTATCATCTAAACAACCTCCCCAGTCACTGTCAATATAGCCTTCCAATTTAACCTCCTGATTCTTCTTATACATCAATCCATATCTCAAAGTACCTGACACATACCTGAGAATTCTCTTGGCAGCTCCAAAGTGGTTCTTACTTGGAGCTTGCATGAATCTAGATAGGACATTAACACTGAAACCAATACAGGTCTAGTGTTCTGCAAATACATAAGACCCCAATCAAACTTCTATATGTTGTAGCATCAGCAGGTTCAGCTTGATCTTCTTTTCTATGTTTCTCATTTGCATTCATTGGAGTTTCTCCACTTTTGCAGCCATTCATTCCAAATTTCTTTATCAGTTCTTCAGCATAATTCCCTTGTCCCACAAATACTCTATCTTTGTCTTGATAAACTTCAAGACCAAGGAAAAACTTGAGCAGGCCCATGTCTATCATCTCAAACTCTTTCATCATCCCTTCTTTGAACTGCTGCAACCAAACATTACTTGAACTGGTGTAGATTATGTCATCTACATACAAACAAACATAGATGATTCCCAACTCAGCACTCTTCTTCACATACAAGGTGGGTTCATTGTAAATTCTTGTAAACCCATGCCCTGTAAAATAAGAATCAATTCGAGCATACCATGCCCTTGGAGCTTGTTTAAGGCCACACAAGGCTTTTATTAACCTGTATACTTTTTGCTCCTGCCCTTCCACTTCAAAGCCCTGTGGTTGTTCTACATAAATCTCTTCTTCCAGTCTGCCATTTAAAAATGCAGATTTGACATCTAGTTGCAAGATCCACCATCCTTGGGCTGCTTCTACTGCTAGAATTGTTCTGATAGTTTCAAATCGAGCTACAGGAGCAAAAGTGTCTTGGAAGTCTATCCCTTTCCTTTGTGAGTATCCTTTGGCCACAAGCCTGGCCTTGTACTTCAAGATTTCACCCTGAGGTCCCAACTTTGTCTTATATAGCCACTTCAAACCCACAATGTTTTTATTAACAGGTGGGTCAACAAGCTTCCATGTACCATTCTTGTCTATGGCATTGATTTCTTCTGACATGGCTTGTCTCCATTCATCCTTTATCACTGCATCATCATAAGTAATAGGATCACATATATTTAGAACAAATTCACATACCATATGATCTTGAATTGGCACTGTCTGCTGATACACTTCACTGAGTGACTTTGTCTTCAAAAAGGATGATGATGCATCTACAGTTGCCTCAACAGCTGTGTTATGAGCTTCAGAAGAACCAGCTTCATGAGTTGTCTCATTCAGATTGGGACCACTTTCATCAGAGGCTGCAGCAGACTGAGTAGGGACTGTAGGGGTATTCTGGTCATCCTGCAGATCTATCAACTCATCAAACACACTCATGTCCCACAAGTGCTTATTCTGCTCATTTCTTACCTTAGACCAATCCCACTCCATTTCTTCAAAGCACTTAATGTCCCTTCTAGAGATGATCTGTTTGTTTATAGGATTATACAGTCTATAACCCTTTGATGGATGAGAATATCCAATCAAAATACACTTAGCTGAAGTGGGCTCCAGCTTGGGCTTTAATAACCCTGGGTTTAATCCATAGGCAATGCTGCCAAACACCCTCAAATCATCCACTTCTGGTTTCTTTCTTGACCAAATATGTATAGGAGTTTTGGCATCCAATGCTTTGGTAGGAGACACATTTAAAATATGCACAATAGTAGACACAACCTCAGCCCAGAAGTAACTAGGTAAGCCTTTAGCTTGCAGCATACACTGAGTTCTTTCAACAATAGTTCTATTTTTTCTTTCACTTACACCATTTTGCTCAGGGGTGTAAGGATTTGTAAGTTGTCTTTTGATTCCATTCAGTTCACAAAACTTATTGAATTCATGAGAACAGTACTCCCCACCCCTATCACTTCTCAACACTTTAATAAACTTTTCTTTTTGTTTTTCAACAAGAGCTTTAAAAATTTTAAACTAAGAGAACACTTCTGATTTCTTTTCAATAAAATAGACCCATGTCATTTTGGTATAATCATCTATAAATAACAGAAAGTACCTACTTCCACCAAGGCTCTTGACAGGCATTGGACCACACACATCAGTGTGTATGAGTTCAAGTGGCTGAGTTGATCTCTTGTTGCTGTCTGGAATGGCAGCTTGTGCATCTTCCCAAGGGCACACCCTTCACATGGTCCATAATCTTTCATAGGAGGCAATCCAGTCACCATCTGTTTGCTATGCAGTTGTTGTAGAGCCTGAGCATTCAGATGCCCAAACCTACAATGCCACAACTTTGATTCTTCACTCTTCTTTGATGAACTGGTTCCTCCTCCTTTGACTTTAGTAGCATCCAGTGGGAACATGTTGTTGGCAGCAATTTGAACCCTCATCAATTCTGCCTGTGTTTCTTTATGTATAATAGTGCAAGCATCATCATCAAAGATGAGTGCATAGCCTTTTCTCATCAATTGACCCACACTCATTAAATTGTATTCAAGATTGGGAGCAAAATAAACATCATCTAAATATTTATAACTACCATTAGACATCTTGATTTTAATGGTACCTTTTCCTTCCACTGCTAGATTCTTTTTGTCTCCCAGTTTCACATTTAGCTTGAATTCTTCATTCAGAGTAACAAAGCTTGTTTTCACACTTGTCATATGATTGGAACACCCTGAGTCAATGAACCACAGACTTGGATTTTCATCTTCACCAGCACATAAGGCCATGAATAAGTAGGGAGCCTCTTCATTGCTTTCATCTTCTTCACTGTTTGTAGCCACTTTAGCCTGTCCCTCCTCATTGAACCAGCATTCTCTTTTAACATGACCATATCTGTTGCATTGATAACATTGAGGACCCTTGTTTCTTTCTTCATAACTACGTCCTCTCCCTCTGCCTCTAAAACTTCCTCTTCCCCGGCCTCTGTTTGCTTGATCACCTGCAAACCTCCTGTTTGGTTGAAAGGCCTGGAGAGCTTGTTCATCAGACTTCTCTTTTCCAACCTGTTTTGTATCACCAGATCTACCATTCAATCTTTCTTCCTGTGATTGAAGAGATCCCATTAACTTAATCGGAGTTAAGTTAGTGAGATCATAAGCCACTTCAATCGAAGGAACAACAAAGTCAAACTTTGCAGTGAGACTTCTGAGAATTTTCTCTACGATCTTCTGATCTGGTACATCTTCTCCAAAGGCCCTTTGTTGGCAAACAATAGCCATGACCTAAGAAAAGTATTCACCAACAGTTTCTTCTTCTCTCATCACAAGATTCTCAAACTCATGTCTAAGACCTTGTAATTTGACTGACTGCACCTTTGAGTCCCCTTGGAATTCCATCTTCAGAATATCCCAAGCCTCCTGTGATGTATCAGCTCCAGCAATACGAGAGAACAAGGTGTCATGGACACCTTGTTGTATTACAGCCAGAGCCTGAGCATCACGCTTCAATTCCTTCCTTGTTTCTTCTATGTTTTCACCATGGTCAGCCATTCCAACATTCACCATTTCCCACAGACCTTTAGATCTGAGTATGGACTTCATACGTACACACCAGTGCTCATAACCCTCTCCTTTGAACACAGGTAGAGGAGTTTGAGATGTGTTGCTTGTATTCATCATATCAGCCATTCACTCTTTCTCACAAGGCTCTGATACCACGTGTTGGTATGAGCACTCACTCAACAAAACAAATAAACAATCTAAAAGAACAAATAACTGAGCATGCAACACAGATTCTTATTGAGAATATTATTGAGAGTACAACTTGAAAGTAAACTGCAACAATGCTTATATAGGAACTAAACATAACGGCTACCAATAAACTAGGACAACCCATGTGACTCGGCTGCACCATAATACCCGGACAAACCAACTGATTATGTAACAGCCTTTTATTGAATTCAAAAATACCCTACGTGTGCATGCATGCATGAGGGAACTTTAATTACTTTTCAACAGTATGTTCTCTGTTAAGAAGGTTAAAGAGCTGATTTCAAATGATCATTCAGATTCAAACGTTTGGAGGATGAACTGGAAAGGGTGGGTTCCGCTGAAATTTAAAATTATGTCCTGGA
The DNA here is from genome assembly GCA_030844895.1 of Ambrosia x helenae. Taxonomy (NCBI): domain Eukaryota; kingdom Viridiplantae; phylum Streptophyta; class Magnoliopsida; order Asterales; family Asteraceae; genus Ambrosia; species Ambrosia x helenae. The sequence continues at coordinate 41,772,463 of CM061223.1, forward strand.
GAGCTACTCTAAATCGCCTTCCGATGAAGAAGGAGCTGATCAAACGGGGTGTTAATCTTCAGGATGCTTCGTGCCTGTTTTGTGACTAGGATGAAGAGACTTCGCTCCATGTTTTCACAGGCTGTTTTTACACTTCGGAGATATGGACGCGGATTCAGGTTTGGTGTCGTTTGGATCCTATGTTTATTTTTGAAGTTGCGGATATTCTTAAGACTGTTGACTCACAAAGGTTCACGAGGTAAGAGAGATACATTCTGAAAGGGATCTTCATTACAACAATGTGGGCGATTTGGACCGAAAGAAATAATAGATGCCTCAAAGATACAAGACGAAAACCGATTGAAGTCGTGGAAATCATCAAATCTACGTCTTTTTTTGGATCCGAAATAGATCCAAAATTAAAGAGGTTGAGTGGAATGATTGGTGTAACTATCCTTTAAACTTATTGTAATGTCGGTTTGCCCTTGAGTCCTCGCTTTGAGGGCCTCTTGTGGCGTTTTTTTTTTATGAAATTTACCTTTCAAAAAAAAAAAAAAAAAATCTCACATAATTAATTAAGCCATGTTCATTAAATGTTAGTTTAATTAATCCTCATAAATGTGTAGTTGAATTAATGATTTATTTTAATTTTGAGTTTTAATTAGTGTTGTATTAAATTTGTCTTACTAAGTGAATGAAATTACCATTTTACCATTTAAATGAATATGAAATGACTAATGTGTCCATCCAGAACCCATTATAATATATATATATATATATATAATATAGTATATATGGTTTTGTACTTTTGTTCATTAAAAATACTCTTTTGAGTTTTTTTTTTTTTTTATTTTTTTACTATTTCCAAACTAATTATTATCTACAAGTTTGTAATACATGACAATGATCGATTAGGCATATTTTTTGGTAATTGGAGTATGTTCACGGGTGAAGATGAGTTGTTCACATAGACTGAATCATCAAGAACAAAGACTGGACTTGGATATATTTAAAATAATATTTTTCAGACCATGGAATTTCTCCTACCAAAGCAGATGAATAAAAGACTACACCAACCTTAAATTTTCGACACAAACATGTAATCCTTTAACCAATACCTAATGAACGACACGTATATCATATGATCAATCTATCATAAAATGCCTAAAAATTAATCAACTAATAAAAGCTATAGAGCCTAATTCACGTAATTATCATGATTAAAATTGAAAACAAAAATTTTGAATGATATAAAAAAGTGCTCTGGTTAGCTTGACTTTAAGTCTAGGAAGACTTCAGTCACTATATTTTAAAGTTTTAAAACTCATACAAGTTTAGATGAGATAAAATTATTCATTGTGGTAACATAAATTATTATCTTTCACCTCTATTATATGAAATTTGTTCAAAAATATTGTTATCCTGTGTATTTATTTAGTTTGGATGAGTTCCATTTTCATATAAAAGTTGATTATCTTCTAGGGGCATTTAGGGAAGAAAAGTGATAAAATTTAGAAAATTGTAAATAAACCCTTGGTATGCAATCTTAACTTTGGACAATTTGAACATATTTGCCCATGCCTCCTCTTTATAAGGTAGTATAGATATTTTGTATGCTTGGGTTTGTGTTTGTGGTATACAATACAATGGTTAGAAAGCTAGTGGATGTGCAAGACTTTAAGCTGTAAAAATATTAAACAAAATATAAAATGCAGTAAAACATTTTATAAAATAATGACATATTAATATTGTATATGATGTTCAGTTCTCTTTATATCATGTTTCTCGATTTTTGACATACTAAATCTACGAGTCTTATTATAAGTACTATATAATAAGTTAGAATAACGTTATAATTTCTTGATAAATAGCATTGTAATGAATAGTCTTCTATCACAATCAAAATCCAAAAGCATAGATCTAAAATCTGATCTGTAGTTGATTATTTTTATTTGTTATTAGTATATAATTCAGTTTTTTTATATGATAGTACATTATAAATGTTTTTTGGTCAAAATCTGAGCAATAACAACTGTCTAATAAACATGTTTAAATAATTAAAAAAATTATCAAACCTAATATTTGCAAGATTGACTAATTACATGATGTAATATGATATAGTCTTCTATCAAGATTGTTAAACAATATATTTCTAAAGAGACGACCAGTGAATTGTATGTAACTGATGACTTATGGGTCAAATGACAATGAGATAGCCATTGATGATCTCAATTTCATATCTAGTTGTAAAACCGTGTCCCACACATGGCTTAGTACTCATCAGATATTGGGCATACACATAAGTATCGAGTATACTTGTTAATTTAATATAGAAATTACATGTTGGAAATTTCTAGAAGTTGTATCTAAGTTCTATAGGAATACAATCCAATCTGAACCAATTTTGGTGGCTTCTATGTGGTTTATATGTGAAAAACGAAAGAACATTCAACGGCAATCATACTCTCACAGCTAAAGTCAGAGAGGAGGAGATAAAAGCGAGTACTTTATTTTGAAATGTTTCGTACGCTTTTGAGTTTTGACACCTATTTCTAAATTGTGGTCTATAGCTTCTTGCTAGTTGGCTTTAATAAATGCTTAACAAAAAGATAAAGAATTTATTTTTCTATTAAGACAAGCATGGCATGGCAATTAACTTTGAATAATCCAAATATAGTGTAATTAACTCAAGTATTAGAACTGTAGCCAACGACCTTATGGTCCATCGGCACTTCGTGTCTCTCCCAAGGGGAGACCACGGTGTAAATCTTGTTTCCAGAGTTCTTCTCCCGGAAAGCAAGTTAGAGGGTTTTATATGCTGGTCGGTTTCTTCCTGAAACGGTTTAGCGTTATCCTCGAGCGTCAAACTAACAAGGAGCGATTTTAATTCCATCTAAGCCAGGGATATATATATACATGCGCTATGAAGAGACATGTCATGAACCTCGATACGCCGCTCTTTAACAAACACCCAAATTATGATTTACAGTAGGGTGAGAATTTATGACACGACCCGAACCTAACACGAAATTAGCGGGTTTAGGTTTAGTCTAAATGGGTTCGGGTCAACACGGGTGGGTTGGCGGGTTAACCCGTTTAACCTATTTAGAGCACGCACACCCCACCTACCAAATGTATGTGAGTGTGTCCACCAAATTATATGGGGTGAGTGTAAGTGGTTGTGAGTGGAGGAGGAGAAAATATTTGGTGGAAACACTGTTCCATCCTAAATATGAAAAGCTACTGTTCACCCCTATATATATTTTAATATTTTTGTAAGTAGTTGTGAGTGAGGAGAGAGAAAATGTAATGATAAAAGTATGATTATTTTAATTAGGAGATAGAAGATTTAGGGGTGAAGTAGTGAGTTTTAGTGTAATTTGATGGAGAAGATTTGGTGGATGGGCTATGAATGCTCTTATGCCATATATTGTTTTTTTACAATATGTGTTATGTTATAAATTAAATTGTTTAGATATTTTATACTACACTTATAACTTAAAATATAAATTGGTATGAGATTCTATAAATAAAACATAAATCTATACATATAATAAACCAAAGCCATTTTAATGACATGGCATTCAAAGAGACATTCTCTTCTTTGAGTGTGCCATGTGTCATCCCATGTGGCATTGAGATATTTTAGAAAAAAAAGAATTTAAAAACAAAATTGGATTTTTCTCTCTTATCTCTTTTGTTTCCTCTCATAATTTTTAAACGTTAATATCTTTTATATACGAGATTTTTTTAAAGAAAAAATTACGCCATATTAACGAGCGTTTTATCTTTCCAACGAGTACCATAGTGTTATAAAAAACGGAGAAAAAAACGACTATTTTTTTGTAGGATTCTGTTCATATAGGAAAAAAAAAACATAAAGTGTTCAGGTAAATCATTAATCATGTATAGGCAAGTCACTAATTATGCTTCGGTAAATATGAATATATTTTCAACATGCGTTAGCATTGGAATTATACATTGTTTTAGGTTAGATATTAATATTAGAGTTATACATTGTTTAAGGTAAGGCATTAACATTGGATATACATTTTTAATTGTTTTAGGTAATTAGGTGCTACTCGAAGCTTTTCTGCATGTAACTGTAAAGCGCATTATTCTATTTTATATGTTAGATTAATATATCATATTAGATTTTTCAACCCCGGGAGGTTCCCGGGGTATAATCTAGTGTTTTATATATGTTAGTGTTTGTAGTAAAATTTTAATTTTAATACACTAGTTAACGAAAAAAAAAATCAGGTTGAATGGGTCGGGTTCGAGTCAACCCGAGAGTATTCAGGTCGGGTTCGGGTTAATATGTATGTCGCAATTTTTGAGTTCGAGTTCGTATAAAATTTTCGGGTTGGGGTTGGGTTGGACCCGCCAACCCGCAAACCGGACCGTTAAGCACCCCTAATTTACAGTATCCTTCATTTGTAGCGTCTTATAACCACCATCACAGCCACCCCTCACCAGAACTAACAACCTCCGGCCACCATCACTATACCCATAACAACAACCCAATCAAACAAATAAACATCCAATGAAGCACACCATCACCAACAAAACAACCCCTTCACCATAACATGTCATCTTTCTTTAGCAATGCCCTCTTATAACCCCACAAACCACAACCCAACACAGCGTCCATGCATCCTCCAATCACTCCTCAACTTGTCCTCCAAAGGCCTTATAACAGAAGAAGCAGTCAACTCCCTCGAAACTTTAGCCTCTAAAGGCCTACGTTTAGACACAAAATCATTATCTTTATTATTAAAACAGTGTGCCAATTCAAGATTGCTTAAAGAGGGAAAATGGGTTCACTTCCATTTGAATATTACCGGTCGGAAAAGACCCGGAACGTTTTTATGTAATCAGTTGGTTCATATGTATGAAGAATGTGGGGATTGGGTTAATGCACGTAAGGTGTTTGATAAAATGTCTGTGAGAAATTTGTATAGTTGGAATAATATGCTTTCTGGGTATGCTAAGTTGAGGATGGTGGAGCCCGCTCGCAGTTTGTTTGATCGAATGGGTGAGAAAGATGTCGTGTTGTAGAATACGATGGTTATTGGTTATGCGCATTGTGAGAGGTTTGATGAGGCGGTTGAGTTTTATAAAGTGATGAAAAGGGTGATGGCTTGGAGCCGTCGTCGTTTTTGTCTCTCATTGTTCTTTTCCTCCCTCTGCCTATAACCCTTGAAGCATCAGATTCAATGCGAAGGCATCAATTGAACCATAACTAATGAATTGAATAGGTTTTATTAGGTGGTATCGGTTATAATAACTACATAATGTGGGGCATGGATGGGAATGAAGGGTATGATTGTAAAAGTGTTTTGAAATTGTAAAGGATGTGATGTGTGAAATGTCTATATTACCCCCCTAAGTGTCTTAATTGTCACGACTCTTCCTATAATGCCCTTAAATTTCTTGCTTAAATATGTTGTACATGTTGCTTCTTAAGTTGTACGGGAATGAAAATGACCATGTTAGCCATCACTCCTCCTTTATAATGTATTATAGATTATAGATATTGAATGAAATTGTTGAATGTACCTTGCTATGAACGTAGAAGCTCTAAAAGTTGCCTACACCTTGCTATTTATGTAAATCATCATTCGATGTTAAAGAAATTATTAATAAGGTTAAATACCTTTTATGAGATAACAAATCTAAAAGTTGCCTACAAATTGCATAAAGTAGTTTTTTCAAAGTATACTCGTTGGAAATTATTTAAGAGTTACAATGTCACAATAAAGATTAAAAGAGTTAACTACTTTGTCACATGATAGGGATACGTTAGAAAAAGCTAATTTCAAAAATTTAATTAAACAATTTGAATATAATAAAACTGAAACAATAAACTTAATGTTAACATATTTACATGTACAAAATATCTATATATTATATTATAAAGCATTTGAGAAGAATATCAACAAAATCTAAGTAATTTGCATATGGTATAACAACTTAATGAAGTTAGTAAGAAGGCAAAGTGATCTTTTCGATACGAAAATTAAAAAAATTAATTAAATGAAAATTAATCTAAGTTAATTAGGTGATAATGACTATGAAATTTCACATATTATAATAGACTTTTTGAAAACTTATATTAAATCATGTTTTTTAAAGGTATATTAAATCATGTTAGCAACTATTAAATCAAACCATAAACTTATATTTCTTAATTGATGATCAAAAGTCTAACCATTATTCTAAATCCACTAAACATTTCCAAAACTAAAATTGACAACTAGAATCAGGATGTCAAAGAAAACAAGATTAAATACAGTTGTATCCTCAGGATGGAACTGGGATAAAAGAACTTGACTATGCTATTAAAAATGAAATCAAACGACACAAGAACACTCGATATACGATGAAAGCCCTTAATGAATATAGATCGCCGACACAAAACCTCGGGAGGAGACTAATGTCCCTGCATTTGTAATTATTATTATGTAAAAATATAATTTGTACAACTTCGAAAATGTGGTGAACGATCGACTACGATTACAATAATTGTTGTGTAAATGTGTGGCAGCTGAGTAAATAGCAAGAGAGTGAAAAAATAGCAGGTGAATTGTGTCCTATGATCTTTCCTCACACTCCAATTTATAGTAAGAGATTACAACTTCCATCCCGAAATATCCAAGATATCATCAACTAAATCTACTAGCCGTTTGCGAGTCCTCCACGTTCACATGAGCTCCAAACGGTCACCAACTGAGTCCTCGAGAATCACGTAAGACTTAGTCAGTTATTATACTCGTCCAATTAATACCTGCATTTAAACAAAAATAAGGTAAACTGTTAGCCCATCCCCAGGATGTACACACAAGACAATATGTAGTTATATCCTGAACTCAGCATCATCTTTGGTATCCTGAAGATGTACAATAAAAATGCAAGTAAATATTATCCTTAGAATTTCACCACCAACAATTGCGTTTTGATGTTCAGAGCTGAGTCATAACTACAATGAACTAAACGTATGTAAATATTATTTTGGTTGATGTTACAACTTTTTTGGTTTTGTTTATCTTTTGTCATGTGTGCGATGTTGATTGAACTCTCACCACGACACCGTGTAATGCCGTTTAGATTAAAGTATGCAACATCTATATTAACTCTTCGGTATGCCATGTAACAAATTTAATTCTCTTTATATTCAACCTATTATAATTAAAGCTAACTTTTAACTCTAGACATGTTTACTTGAATGTTGCTTGCTTATTTATATTGTCGTTTAGAATAAATTCTAAATGGTCTAATATTAATCCATCGACATACCGGATTACAAATACATCCTCACCGCCATTCTCCTATGACACCGCCGTGAAGTGCGGGCTCATATACTAGTTGTTTAGTAGTAATGATGTTGATGCACGTATTGCGACTAATGCTATTGAATTGCAGATCTTAATATGTTTTGATTTAGTCGACTGGTCGAATGTGGAAAGTAGATGGTCGAGTGTAGTAATGAACCTCACTATACACCATACATTTTTTAAAGTTAGACCATACATAATACATGTGTTAGAAACTTCTAAAATATATTCATGGGTCACATGGTACATAGCTCCATGACTTACTATTAGCCCACTAACCCACTTTTATATAGCTGAACCACCTTTAAAAATATTGAAACCACCCCATTCCCTCAAGCCTCAATTTCTATAAATAAACAATAGGTGGACTTCCAAAACACTTACATACATACATAAACACACAATGACCGAGCCTAAGGTCACCTTTATCTTCCTCCTCTTCTGTCATTTTTTTCAATAACATCTTTTTGGAGAGCTTAATACCTATATGGTTTCAAATTAATGGATACATTCTCATTTTTAAGCTCAATTATATGATGAGACTTTCTAGATGGTGGTAACTCTTTTGGTTCTTCAAAACTTCCCTATATTGATCTATCAAGACCAAAATTCTTTTGTCTACCACTGCATTGGAAACACTTGTACTTTGACAATTTTGCCCTTCTAAGGCTACATTGTACGTTCACCATTTGGTCGAGTGGCGTGTCACTTGCCAATAATGCATAAATTTGAAAGGGTTATGATTGTTTTTATCTTAATATAGTATAAGCACTCTCGAAAATAAGTCCGCTTCGTTTTCACCACTTTTTGTTGTATTCTTGCATTTGAGATAGTCAACGTTATAGGCCGTTATGTCGGTGATTATTTCGCCCCACTTAGACGAGAGACTATCATTTTCACGTTAAGGCTTTCGTTTCATCTCTTGGTGAAACATAGCGTTTATTCTACTCAAAAAAACATTTTTTTATTTTACCTAACCCCGAGTTTTTGGATACGAATATCTAAGACTTGACCACATCGAGTTATTCACCCTCAACCCATCTTTGAGGGGCCCTTATGGTCGTTTTCTTCTCCTCATCGGTTTTTTTCTTATGGCTTTTCTTTTTAACCTTTTTACCCGACCGTTCACCAACTTCTTATGGTTGGGTTTCGAGTACGAAGTCAGGTGTCAAAATGGGAAACTTAGGTTGCGAATGTTGTGAAGTTGATAGTGAGACGGATGGATGCTTAGCTTTTGGAAATTAGGTTGAGGGTAGGATCCGTAATACATTCCACCAGATATAAGTTGCACAAATGACAAGTATTTTGCATGGCCCGAAAATTGTAGGTTTCGGTTTTGAGGAGGACTATGATTTGGGGAGTCACCTTGCCCATATGGGTGGTTTAGGTTGTACTCACGGTTGTTAGGATTCATGTTCAGTTTAAGATATTGAGATTTTTAGAAAAATAGAAGTGGGAAGAAGGAAAGGTATGCGCTTAAAAATAAGCAAAATGTTGTATACACAAGTTAAATTAAGTATTTAATTGATTTTTTTTACCGTTGGGTAACGGCTCATTTTCAAACTGTAATAAAAAAAGAACTGTTAACAAATCAGAACCGTCCACGTTAGACCCTCCATTTGCTCCATGCCGGTGGAAATTTCCCTCTGATGTGCCCCACGCCCTGCTCCTCGCTGGCCATGGTGTGGTGGACTGGCATGGAAGGGCTTCCCGGCCCATTTTCACGCCATCACACTGTGCAGTGTTACACATGTATCTGTAAAAAGCATAAAAAGCATAAAAAATTTTAAAAAATTGCTTCCACATCTTCGAAGCATTTAAGAGTGGAGGTCCCCCCTCCATTGTGTAACTTTGAAATATCGCTCATGACCATATCTGTTAAGCCATGGGCACCACTTATTACCTTGATACACCATTAAAGTCGTTCCACCTAATAAAGGTCCACAACACAAGCATGACGATACAAATTTAGATGGGTTGCTATATGACAACAATTTTAAATAAACACATTGGGGTGGGATCCAATGATTTCTAGTAATATCTTCGAATTAAAGTCAACTCCACCCAATATATTTCACTGGGTGGGCTTCATGTAATCCAAACATGTAACTTCTAAAAGTTAGACCCGAAAAGTAGTATTTGTGTAATCAACTCTATGGTTAATAATCATTTTAAATTTTTAACTAAAAGAGTAAAATGATCATTTTACACAAACGTAACAACTTGAGCATTCCCAACTGAATCTTCATCTCTAAAACGTTACATTTTTTTAAATTTATTTTTAATTTTTGTTTAACCTCTCAAACTGATTAGCTATCTCTATCTCTATTTTTATTTTTTCTTTCTGTCTTTTTTCCATTCATACAAACCAAAACGCATGAGGTATTACAAAAATGATTAAGTACAATCTCTAAATTTTAGATATGTGAATAGTGAAATTCTTAAAATTTAGAGATAGAGATAAAGGTGGAGATGAAAATAGGGGAAATCTCTAAAATTTGGAGATTATTAAAAACAGAGACTTCAATGTGAGTACTCTTAGAGCATTCATGCCTACCAAACCAAACAAAGTAATGATTTATTCCATTATCGCACACTAACTAAACAATACATGGAATTGTAGTGGTCCATTCCATTATCTCATATATTCTATTATCTCGTCCATTTCGTAGTTTTGTTTATACCATTACCCAATACCAAATAGACTCGTAGTTTTGCATAACAAAAATGTTTTGAACTAAACGTAAAAAATCCCAACATGCAACCTATAAACTAAGAGCTCATTTGTATAAAATATGGTTAAACCACAAATTTGTTGTGTAATTACGTCAAAATAATCAGTAAAGTTGAATCTTAAGTAAATTAAGTTAAAATTGTTTGATGATTATATGTATAAAATGTAATTGACATTCATAACACACCTATACTATATATTGTCATTAAAAAGATGAAAAAACTTAAATTATAAAATTATATATATGCATAAAACCAATATGTAATGACGGTACATGTATAAAACCTTAAAAAAAAAAGAGCAAGTTTGAACACAGAGATGAATTTCCAGTTGTTTTGTTGGTATTTAGAGTTTCCATGTCCCAAAATTGGCTGATCTCCACTCCCAGCCATTATTTCCTCCCATCCAAAATCCAGCACCAAGAAGACGACACAATTCCAGCACACACTCAGTCTTTCCTCTTCTGTTGTAGTCACCCTCTGTTCCTCGTCCAGCCTTCACTCTAGACCTAAATCATCTGTTGAGCTCTTTTTGAATGTCAATATTTAGTTTGTAGTTTCCCCAATTATCATGTTGGTCTTCTTCAATTCTTCTTACTGATTCACCAACAGAGTGGCTGCAGAACTTGATTTGAATAAGCTCAAGCGTTGGTATGTCCCCAATTTCAAGGGGTATCTCTTCAAGCTTCCAGCAGCTGATAATTTCTAATTGTTTGAGACAAGGGAAGCTTCTACTATAGGCTTCCCACTCTTCGATTTCTAAGAAATCAAGTGTCAAGAATTGTAGCTGTGGGAACTCCTGCCCATCTGTGTTCCAGCACCTTCCTGAAAAGGCAAACTTTACAAGTTTGAGAACCTGGAGATTAGGTAACGACTGAATTATTATTGACATTTCACTCCACTCTAGATCACACCCTTCTAGTGTAAGTGATTTCAATGTTGCTGGGAATGTAATGCTCTCCACTCTTCCAGTTAAATTGAGGTTTTCAAGGTAGATGAGAGATTGGAAGTCATGTTGCTTTTCTGACTCAGTAATACATTTAAGTTTCTTAATGTAGGGAAAACACTTTTGAAAATTATCCACTCCATCTCCCAACTTCACCTTTGAAATAGTTTGTAAATTCTTCATTGGTCTTTCAATGGAAGGAAGTATAAAGACATTCTCAGAAGACCATGTACTAGGAAAATAACTCCTCAAATGCCTCAGATTTACCAAATCTGATATGTCACTGGGTAATTTTATATATGTCCGATCTGTAACATAAACGAGGGTTTGAAGGTTCCATAACTTGCATATTGAATCTGGGAAACCTTCTTTCTTAATCCAAATTGCAAGATACCTCAAGTGAACTAGCAATTCCATGTCTTTGGGAAAATCATTCAATCTACACTTTTGTAGATTTAACACCCTAAGCAGCACAAAGGAGTGAAAATGCCTTGCAATGTCATCATCCAAGGATCTGCTATAACCAAAGAACAAAACAGATCGACAGTTTTGGGCTGACGGAAAAGCGAAAACTTTATCTATGAACACACGTTCTGGCCTATATGGTGGTTTCTTAACCTCATTAAGCTCAGAGGACCATGTTTGTTTAAGGAGGAATTGCTCTTCCCTGGCTTTTCTCAAGCATAACTCCCTAATAAGATCATGCACTTTACAACCTTTCACACCTCCATTTGACTTCCACTTGTCTACAACTACAAGATTTCTGTAAATTAGATCCATTAGGTAACCCTCTGCAATATCCTCCAACCTTCTATTTCCATCCTGTTGAATGAATCCCTCAGCCATCCATAACAAGATCAACTCTCGTACTTTAATCTTATAGTCTTCTGGGAAGCCACCAAGATAAAGAAAACAATCTCTCAAGTGAAGAGGAAGATGATTGTAACTTAGAGCTAATGTTTTTATGCATCCATTCTCGTCATTAACAAGGTATAAACCCATCTTGTAAGAAATTTCCTCCCAAAATGTCTTACTCCATGCTTCTTTTGCCAGAACTCCTGCAATGACAACCACAGCAAGTGGTAATCCATGACAGTTTGCTACTATTTGCATTCCAGGTTCAATTGACCATTCAGGGCACTCATTGCCATGGAACACCTTCTGACACAATAGCCCCCAGCTTTTTTCTTTGTTCAAATATCCTAAGTGATGAATGAGTCCATCTAAACATGCATGCTTAGCAACTTCAGTTAGGCGACTTGTGAGCAGAATTCGACTTCCATTGTTGTCACGGGGGAAAAATACTTTCAGGTTATCCCATGTTTCTATGTCCCAGATATCATCAACGACAATCAAGTATCTCTTACCCATTAGGTTTTTGTGCACCAATTCACGAAGTCGAGAGTCACTAGCCTTTTCGAGGTCTAGCTGACCACGGATGGATTCCAAAATCTGAACCAACACAGCGTGCTTATCATATGTTTGAGAAACAGTGATCCATACACGGACATAGAAATGATGCTTAACGTAAGCATCATTGAATACTTTGGTGGCGAGTGTAGTCTTACCAATCCCGCCCATACCGACAATAGAGACAACATCCAGCTTCTTTTGATCTTCCACAAGCTTGTCTCTTATGAGCTCAGCATCACCATCAACCCCCACAAACAGATTGATTCCATCCAATAATTTATTTGATCCTGGTGAATTTCTGGAGGTGGAACATTGAGCAGCAGCTGCAGATTGTTTTAGTGTTGTTTGAGGTCTTGGAGATGAATCCAGTATCTTCTTGCTATCGATGTTCATATTCATGAATTCTACCTGGACAGACATTAATGATCTCCAAACATCATCAAGCTTAAAGGATAATTGAAAGTCCCCAGATGTAGGGGACTCAGATCCATTATTCCTTATGTGAACACAGGATAGAAACATATCTGCAACAAACTTAAATGATCTCCTATCATCATCACGATGTTGGGATCGTTTAAAGTCCTCATAGATCTGGAAATTTCCATTATTTCTAATGTGAACATCAGATAGAAAGAGATCGACGTTATACTCTGCGGCTTCTGCTGCGTGTATGAATTTTTGCTTCAGATCATTAAGTTGTTGGAGGTGTTGATGTTGGTGGATGAAAAGAGTTTGGATGATGGAGGCCAGCTCATCATAGAGCCATTGGAACAGGGGCCTATGGCATATAATTTCTGGGTTGTTGATGGATGGAATGTCATTGGAGTTAATAAGCTGATTCAACTTGTCCATGAACATCTGGATACCTGCGTATGCCATCTTGAATCAGCCTTTCTAGAAAACACAATTAGGCAAGGAGAGTTTGAGTAGAGGGTTGTTTGAATGGATCTCACCTCTCAAATAATTGATAATTGGTTGGGTTTGTGTATGAAAATTAGTCAAAGTTCACGAACAGTTCATAAACATTTGGTTCGTTTACAAGCCTATTTATACATCCATTTCATGTATTTATACCATTCACTTTATGTACTTATGGGCAAAAAAAATTAGTCAAAGTTTGGTTTTTGTTATTCACCAAAATTAATTAAACCAAACTAAAAACCGATAAGCTAACAATACTAATCGAACCAAGGAACCGATTGTTTTATAAGATTGATTAATTAATGACTCTGATTTTAATTAGTTTTGGTTGAGGCTAATAATCGAACAGAACCGAATCATACACACCCTTAGAAGTGTTTGTGTTCCCCGCTGCATCGCGCGAGCACTCTCCTAGTATTATAATATAAATTAAGGTTACTTACCAAAACGGAAATAAATAATAAAAATAAAGTAAGGTTTAATTAAACGGACATAAACGAAGAAAAATGAACAAACAAACATAAACTAACATAAATGAATGAACATAAACGAAGGTTCATGAACATAAATGAACGAACAAAACACGTATTCATGTTCGTTCGTTTAGTTAAACGAACAAAAAAATGTGTTCGTGTTCGTTCATTTATTTAAATAAACAAACATAAACGAACTTCTCGCCGAACAGTTCATGAACGTTCTGTTCATTTACAGGCCTAGATTTCCGGCTGTTTTGTTGATATATGGAGTTTCCATGTCCCAAAATTGGCTGATCTCCACCTACCATGTTATCCCCACTCCCAGCCATTATATCAAACAGGTTTTAAAACATAACAGACCTATTTTTGTACCTACCATTTCTCAAACATAACACACCTGTACTATACATAACACACCTATACTATACATTGTCATTAAAAAGATGAAAAAAAAAACTCAAATTATAAAATAATATATTGATAAACGTAGATAGTTTTCCGGTTGGTTTGTTGATATATCCCAAAAGTGGTTGATCTCCACCTACCTTGTTATCCCCAGCCATTATTTCCTCCCATCCAAAATTCCAGCACACACTCATCAGTGTTTCCTCTCTTAAATTTCTTTTCTTTTCTTTGTCTTTCAGCACACACTCAGTCGACTTTCCTCTGATCCTCAGCCACCCTTCACTCTAGACCTAATCGTTGAGCTCTTTTTGAATGTCAATTTTTAGGTTGTAGTTTCCCAATTCATGTTGGTCTTCTTCAGTTCTTCTTATTGATTCACCAACACAGCGCCTACAGCCTTCAATTTGAATAAGCTCAAGCGTTGATATGTCCCCAATTTCAAGGGGGATCTCTTCAAGATCATAGCAGAAGATAATTTGTAATTGTCTGAGACACGGGAAGCTTCTACTATTGGCTTCCCACTTTATGATATCTAACTTAGAAAGTCTCAAGAATTGTAGCTGTGGGAATACCTGCCCATCTGTGTTCCAACACCTTCCCGAAAAGGCCATCCAATGGAGTTTAAGAACCTGGAGATTAGGTGAGGACTGAATTATTATTGACATTTCACTCCATGCTCGACGACACCATTTTAGTGTAAGTTTTTTCAATGTTGTTGGGAATGTAATGCTCTTCACTCTTCTTAGGTGCTTGCTATATAAATGGAGGTTTTCAAGGTAGATGAGAGATTGGAAGTCATGTTGCTTTTTTGACTTAGTAATACATGTAAGTTTCTTAATATAGGGAAAACACTTTTGAAAATTATCTCCTAAATCAATCCTTGAAATAGTTTGTAAATTCTTCATTGGTCTTTCAATGTAAGGAAGTACAAAGTAATTATTAGTCCTCAAATGCCTCAGATTTACCAAATCTGATATGTTACTGGGTAAATCTATATCTAACAAATTTGAAAAATAAATGAGGGTTTGAAGGTTCCATAACTTGCATATTGAATCTGGGAAACATTTTGTTACTTTGTAAATTGCAAGATACCTCAAGTGAACTAGCAATTCCATGCTTTTGGGAAAATCTTTCAATTCACACTTTTGTAGATTTAACACCCTAAGCAGCACAAAGGAACAGGAATGCTTTGCAATCTCAAAACAGATATTACCAAAACCCAAAACAGATCGACAGTTTTGGGCTGATGGAAAAGCGAAAGCTTTATCTATGAACATACGTTCTGGCCTATATGGTGGGTTCTTAACCTTATTAAGCTTAGAGGACCCTGTTAGCCTTTTTGTTTTAAGGATGAATTGCTCTTCCTTGGCTTTTCTCAAGCATAGCTCCCTAATAAGATCATGCACTCTAAAAGCTACAATTACAAGATTTCTGTCAATTAGATCCATCAGGTAACCCTCAGCAATATCCTCCAACCTTCTATTTCCATCTTCTTCAATGAATCCCTCAGCTACCCATAACCAGATCAATTCTCTTACTTGATACTTGTAGTCTTCTGGGAAGCCACCAAGTGAAGAGGAAGATGATTGTAACTTAAACCTAATATCTCTAGACATCCATTCTCGTCACCAACAAGGTATGAACCCATCTTGTAAGAAATTTCCTCCCAAAATGTCTTACTCCATGCTTCTTTTTCCAGAAATCCTGCAATGACAACCACCGCAAGTGGTAATCCTTGACAACTTTCTACTATTTTCATTCCAGGTTTAATTGACCATTCAGGGCATTCGTTGCCACGGAACACCTTCTCACACAACAATTTCCAGCATTTTTCTTTGTTCAAACCTCCTAAATGATGAATGAGTCCATCTAAACATGCATGCTTAGCAACTTCAGTTGGGCGACTTGTGAGCAGAATTCGACTTCCATTGTTGTCATGGGGAAAAATACTTTCAGGTTATCCCATGTTTCTATGTCCCATATATCATCAACGACAATCAAGTATCTCTTATCCATGAGGTTTTTGTGCACCAATTCACGAAGTCGAGAGTCACTAGCCTTATCGAGGTCTAGTTGACCACGGATGGACTCAAGAATTTGAGTCAACACACCTCTTTTATCATAAGTTTGAGAAACAGTTACCCATATACGGACATGGAAATGATGCTTAACATAAGCATCATTGAGTACTTTGGTGGCGAGGGTAGTCTTTCCTATTCCGCCCATACCAACAATAGAGACAACATCCAGCATCTTTTGATCTTCCACAAGTTTGTCTCTTATCAACTCAGCATCACGATCAATCCCCACGAAGATTTCATCCAATACTTTCTTTGATTCTATTGTGTTAGTGCATGATGTCCCTAGGCTAGTATATATGTTGTTTGGACGAGTTTCGGGGTGTTTGGAGACGTTTATACGCGTTTTTGGGTATGATTAAGGCTATAGGCAATTACAGGATGGTGATAGGCGGTTAGACCCTATTCACCATCACTGTTCATGCGATTAGGAGTCTTCTATAGGCGATTAAGGCTCAATCGCCTATAGTTACATGTCTTATAGCTCCTAATCGCCTATACTGACCTGTACGAGTACGGGAGGTATAAATAAGCCCAATCATTGCCCTAATCATCAGTTCTTGCCACACACACTCTCCAAACACCCTCCCCAGGTCTGAGATTGCTTGGTTTGATCATTGTAACACTCATGCTCTGTTTTAATGATATAAACGTTAATCTTTTGAGCCGTATGTATGTTGTAATTACTCGTTTATCATTGTTTCAAGTTTGTTTATGTTATTAAAGCATATTCAAGGGATTCCGCACCTTTAATATAACTCTCGTGATTGTCGGGTGACACGTTCGTCGATCCTACAAGTGGTATCAGAGCCAGGTTCTTATCATGAGCGTTTTAATAACAAAAACCAGTGAAAACAGGTAAGTTTTTGTGTGAAAGTGGTGATTTTTAATCAAAAACCTGTTTTGAACTTTGAAACTTTGAGTTTTTCACAAAAACCCTTATTTTCAAATTCTTAGTGTGTTTTTATGGATGAAAACGTGTGTGTTTTTGATTAGGTTTTGTTCTAAAATTGTTTTGGAAACTTTTCTAAACATTTGAGGATAAAACACATCGTTTTGGATAAGATTTTGAGGCAAAAACGGTGGTTTTTGAGCAAAAGTGAAGTTACAGATCAGATCAGGCGATTACACAGACCCAGATCCTTCCAATCGCCTATCTATAGGCGATTAGAAACCAATATACACGAATAGAGTTATAATCGCCCTTCCTATACACGATTAGGGTCCTAATCGCCCTCACTTTTGTGTGGCATAGACCCTAATCGCCTGAAGTTCCCGAATCGCCTATAAACTTGTAATCGCTCAACTGTTCACTAGCAATTACACCCTAATCGCGTGTAATACTAGTGATTACACCTGTAATTGCCTATACAAATCCCTAATCACCAATAGACACTCAATTAGAGTTCCCAATCGCCTATAACAATCTGAAACTGAAAATTTGACTAAGTATCGTACTTTTAACAAACTTAAACATATGGCAATCCCGTGGGGACATCTGAATCAACCAAGGCAACAATATAATCAACAAATGAACAATCAAACAAACGTACCCACGAACCCTTGGCAATTCTCAGCCGAGCACAACACGCAACGGATGCAACAAGCGCAAATGCAAGCGAATGTTGCCGGAATCAATCCGTGGACGCTAGCGGCTCAACAACAGGCGACGAATGCGAATCCGTGGGCACTCGCGGCTGCTGTGAATTCATAGACTAATCATCTGTCTTCCGTTCTCATGAGTGACTTAGAGATGGGTACTTCGAATAGGGCACCTAAATTGCAATACATGTCCGACTACCACGGATGGAAGGGCAGATTTCAGACATACGTTGAGGGTAACGATGGTCTCGTATGGTCAGCATTTAAGACAGGGTACAGCAGGCCGATGGTTGAGAATTCGAATACTCTGATCTCACTGGAAGATATGAATGAAGATCAGAGGAAGAAGTATAACTACGAAAAGAAGGCGATGGCAGCATTGAAACAAGCTCTTCCCAAAGATATACTTCATCAATTCGCACAGTGCACTACGTCACAGATGCTTTGGTTAGCGCTTGGTGAGGGAAACGAGGGAAATCTGAAGACTCGAAAGGTCAAAATGGATCAACTCAAGAAGGAGTTCGAGAAATTCAATGCTATTGGGAATGAATCGCTGAGAGACATGACTGCAAGATACTACCACTTGATGTCCGAAATGTACCAGTACGGGGTCTTGTACTCATCTGCAGACCTTGTGGAAAGATTTGCTGTGGCGCTACCTCCTCATTTGCATCAATGGTTGGACATCCTGAAATCAAGCAATGCTTATCAGACACTCACCATTAATGAGTTCATAAACGAGCTAGAGAACAAGGAGATAGAAGAGATCAGGAGGGCAAACTAGGCACTCATTCCTCAGAATCCTAGTATCTACTACGGGAACCCTCTTCAGGACGCCAGTGTGGGTGGATCCAAACCACAGACTGCTTTTGTGGTTAACCCGGATCCAGTTTATGCCTTTGACAACTATGGTCCCCCAACTGATGTTCCTCCTCCAACCTATCCCTTCGGACAAGGAAACCAGTATCCTTTGAATTATAATACTAACCATTTTGGTGTTAACCCTTTTTCTCATCTTGCAGCACCAGCACAGGCAACTTCAAACTTTGGTGGACCTTCTCCTTCAGGGTTTGGTGGGGCTCCAACTACAAGTATGGTGGATATGGAGGTGCTTCGACTTCAAGTCAAGGTGGCTATCGGACCAACCCAGTCGCAGAGCAGCTGAACACTGCAGGTTTAGAGAAGGTGATTGTAGAGTTAGCTCAAGAACATATGGCTCTACTGTCAACCTTGGTCAACTCATACAGTGGATTGGTTGCAGGACAGATCGGGAATCCTCATCTTACACAAGAGGATTACTCGTAGATCGATAAAGATGACATGGATTTGATAGACATCCAGTGGCACTTCGCAAGTGTGGTGAGAAGGGCAAAGGAGTATATGGACAGGACAGGAAGGAGAGATGTTCTGATAAACAACAACACTAAGTTTAAGTTTGATAAAACTAAGGTCACGTGCTACAACTGTGGCACCAAAGGGAACTTTGCAAGAGAATGTGACCGACCGAAGCAACAAGGTCATCAAAATCCCTTCAACAACAACAGAGCCAATCAGAATCAGAGGCAGCAAGCTTAGACACAACCTAATCCAAATACTATTGTCCCAGTAAATAACCAGAATCAGAACCAGAGGCCTCCTGCAAGCAACAATCAAGGACAAGCCTTGGTAATTCAAGCTGATGAAGGTTTCAACTGGAACCATCTGATCACTGGAGAAGAAGCTCCCCAGGGTTGTGCAGCATGCTTTGCCCAACAAACTTCTGATGCACTAGTTGAAGTTGAAGAATGCTCAAGTCAGTCTGGCGTTATTATTTCTGAAGCTGAAGTGTCCGACTGTGACTCCGAGTGTGATTCTGATATGGGGGAAGATTTGGAAGATTTGTTAGCTAAAGCAGATGCGCTGATCGGCAAAAGATCGTTTCTTGTGGATGCTGACTGTACTGAGAAGAACTTTTGTGAATTCTTTGGAACTAAGAAGACTGCAGCTCATTATGCTTTGATGGCCATTACAGAATCATCAAACAAGGTAAGTTCTTCCTCCAATTCTAAGATAGAGTGTGTAGAGTGTGATCAGCTAAAATTCAGAATTAAAGAATTAACTGAAGAGAATCTGAATTTAAAAGCTGATGTTGGTCCATTACAAAGGTCAATTGATTCCTTAAGACAAAAAGAGAAAAATTTTCTAAGTACAATTGAAAATTACAAGAAGGATGTTTCTGAACTATCGAAAACTCTAGCAAATAAGCAAATTGCTATAAATAATTACATATATGAGGTAGAAGACACTAAGAAACAATTGGCCATTGTAAACTGTGACTATGAGAAGATCAAGAAGAAACTTGAAAGTTACCTAAACTGCAAGTATGTTCTTGATCACATAGTTGAACACTCAGAAAAAGAAAGCATTTCCACTAGTCCCAAATATTCTCAGTGTCCACCTCCGGTGAGATTCGAAAATCACAATTTTGATGTCTTACCGAAGGTGGAACTTGTGGACGTGACAGCAGCAGCAAAAGCTGCAGAGGCGACCAAAGCAACTGAAGCAGCTAAACCTGCTGAAGTTACTAAGGCTGCTACACCTGCTGAAGCTGTCAATCTTGGTAAGAAAGCTGATGATATTAGTGTGTACGACACAGACTCGTCGGATGATGAGCCTCCTAGGTATGTACTGGTCAAAACTCAAAATGTTCCTCTTGAAAACCATATCATTACTACTGAAACCTTGAGTGAACCTGAACCGAAAGTGCAAATCGAGGATGGCAGAAGGATTAAGGTGTTTTATAAACTTAAAGGGTCTGAAAAGGTATATGCTGATGAGGAAGTCCCTCTCAAATGTATCGCCCCTGGTCTAAGGGTAGAAAAGACCAGGGTAATCAGTCAAATGAATATAACAAGAAAAATCAAAAGAAAAACACAATTAATCCTCAAAGTCATGCTCAGAAGAAAAGTCCGAAGAAGCATGTCACTGAATTTGTTAGATCTACCAGAAATGAGATTAACGACGATCCTCATGTCGATGTACAAAGAAAATGCCTTGAGGATCTGAAACACAAAAACTCATTTGCCAGTTCATCTAACAGAAAGAACAAAAAGGAGAACAAGTCCGAATCTCCTCGATTTGAAGAATACAGATCCTGTCATAATTGTGGGGAACGTGGGCATTTAGTTGTTGTGTGCCCTGAATTGAGACGAGAAAGGATCAAAGTGGATGATGCTCCCAGTTCTAGCAAAACTACGCAACCTGTTTCCCCTAAACTTTCTGAAAAACAAAAGGGAAAGTAGATTGTTTATGACAACCGAAACAAGATTGCTATGAACCAAAAGCCAGTTGATGGCAGGGGTCCACAGTTGAGGGGGAGCACTGTTCCCACAAAGGTTCAAGCAGCGTCTAAGCCACCAGCAAAGGCTGCAGCTTAACCACAGGGCAACCCTAAAACTGCTCCACGTACAGTTAAATCTGAAGTGGATCCAAAATTTGTTCCTCCTAAGGAGTCTAAGGCTAGATCTTCTAGCCCCAAAGCAAAGAAGAAGCCCAAGCCAAAGAAATTAGAATAGGTTTGGAGACCCAAGTCACCAACCAAAATTGGAGAATCATCTGCTGGTGATAACACTGCCGGACCATCAGGAACAACACCAAATCCAAACGGAAGATGGGTTGATTTTCCGACATTAGATGAAGATGGTAGACCAAGACCGTGAAGGCTTGCGTCCCCTTAAACCACTGAACTTTGAATGTTTGTGCAGGGAGTTCCACAGGGCCTTATCAGCAGCCTATGGATTGTTGATAGTGGAGCTTCTGGGCACATGACATGCGACTTATCCCTACTTTTTGACATAAAGATTATCAACGGGGGGTATGTTTCTTTTGCTGGTAATAAAGGGGGTTATATTACAAAAGAAGGCAGTATGAGTAACGAAATTGTAAGCTTTGAGAAGATAAGCTTTGTAAAACAAATAGACCACAACTTGCTGAGCGTCTCGCAGATATGTGAGAAAAAGTTCGCTGTGTTCTTTGATGACAATGCTTGTTTCATTCTGAAACCTGGATTTAAGATACCGAAAGAGTGGGTTATGATCTCAGCTCCCAGGGTCAACAACTTATGCGTCCTGGATATGAGCCGAGCCATGACAACAAAAGGTCAAGTCACCTGTTTTCTGTCTAAAACGACAGAAAAGGAATCGATCATGTGGCACAGACGTATGGGGCACATCCACCTGAGAAAGATGAACCATTTGGTTCAGAATCAACTAGTGGAAGGTGTTTCTGTTAAAAATTTTCATCTAAACGACGTCTGTGTCTCATGCAAGAAAGGGAAGCAGAAAAAGAAGTCTAACAAACCTAAGAAGACAAACTCAGTTAGTCTACCTCTCGAACGAATGCACATGGACCTGTTTGGCCCAGTCAATCGGAAGAGCAAGAACGGTGACTTATACTGCTTGGTGGTTACAGATGACTATTCTAGGTTTTCTTGGGTCGTGTGTATGAAGCACACGAGTGAAACTTTTGAAAACTTGAAGAATCTGTTCACTAAATTGGAAAATCTATATCAGCTAAAGATCCGTAGGATTAGAAGCGATAACGGAACAGAATTCAAGAATCATGCTATGGAGTCGTTATGTGCAGAAAAGGGTATTCATCATGAATTTACAGCACAGTACACTCCTCAGCAAAATGGGGTTGCAGAAAGAAAGAATCGGACTCTTATTGAGGCAGCCAGAACAATGCTCGCAGATTCGAACTTGCCTGCGATCTTTTGGAACGAGGCAGTTCACTGCACGTGTTATACTCTAAATAGGGTTTTAACGGTCTTAGGATCGATCTCTCAGGTTTTAATATGCAACCCGCTGCTCCCTCCAGTTCAAGCGCCGCAGAGACAAATTTATCTCAAGGTTTGGAGAACCTTAATCTGCATTCGGATGATCCAGTGCCGGCACATCCGGAATCTAAAATTCACGACACTCATCCGATGCAGAATGTGATTGGTGATCCGGCTAGCAGAGTCATGACGCGCAGTCAGCTCAGAAATGCTAGTCCAAGTGACAATACAGGTACCTTAGCACTCTATTCGGAGATCAGGAAAGCAGTTCATCAGAACGACTGGTCCTTCGCTCTTAATGTATCTCAAACTGAACCAAGAATTGTGCAAGAGGCATTGAGGGAAGAACCATGGATTGAAGGAATGCAAGCCGAGCTTCAGCAGTTCCAAAAGCTAGGAGTGTGGGACTTAGTTGACTTACCGCCAGGCTCGAAGAAAATTGGAACAAAGTGGGTCTATAAGTGTAAACGGGATGACCGCGGGGTGATTATCAGAAACAAGGCTCGATTAGTTATTCTCGGCTTCCGTTAAATCGAAGGAATAGATTACAATGAAGTATACACTCCAGTTGCGCGCCTTGAAGCTATCCGGATGTTCTTAGCTTATGCTTCGTACAAACGGTTTAAGGTGTATCAAATGGACGTGAAAAGTGCTTTTCTGTATGGTATCATGAAGGAAGAGGTGTATGTTGCTCAGCCACCGGGTTTTGAGGATCCGCTTCATCGCGAAAAAGTTTACAAATTGAACAAAGCGTTGTACGGACTCCATCAAGCTCCGCGTGAATGGTATCAAATGCTTAGCAACTATCTTATATCCAATGGGTTCAAACGTGGACACGTGGATTGCACCTTATTCACCAAGGAAAAGGGTGGTGGCCGTCTTCTTGTACAGGTTTATGTTGATGATATTATTTTTGGGTCTACTAATCATGAAATGTGCAGGGAAATTGAAAAGCTTATGCAGGACAAATTTGAGATAAGCTTGATGGGGGAGATGCAATTCTTCCTCGGTCTACAAGTAGAACAACAAGAGTCGGGGATATTCATCCACCAGACAAAATACATTACTGACATCTTGAGCCGGTTCCAGATGGAAGACTCTACTCCAGTAGGCACACCAATTGAGACCAATCACGGGATTGGTCCTGACGAGAAAGGACAAACCGTTGATCCTTTTCTCTATCAAGCTATGATAGGCTCACTCATGTACCTCACTGCATCAAGACCTGATATAATGTTCACGACATGTCTACTATCAAGATACCAGTCAAGGCTGAAAGAGTCCCACCTGGTTGTTGTGAAGAGGATCTTACGTTATCTAAAGGGTTTTCCGACCAAAGGTCTATGGTACCCTATTGACGATAAGTTTGACCTCATCGCTTTTAGTGATGCTGACTATGACGGATGCAAGACAGACTTAAAATCCACATCGGCTGGATGCCAGTTTTTGGGACCAAGACTAGTCTCGTGGCAGTGCAAGAAGCAAGCCTCGGTAGCCTTATCCACCTGTGTGTCGGAATATGTAGCGGCATCTAGCTGCTGGTCCCAGGTTCTTTGGATACAACAACAAATGCGAGACTACGGTTTAAATTTCTTAATACTCCCATTCACCGTGACAATGAGTCCGCTATAGCTCTTGCTAAAGACTCAGTTAACCATTCCAAGGCGAAACATATCTTGGTTAAGTATCATTTCATACGCGATTGCTATTAAAAGAAACTTATCGATATGGTCAAAATCCACACGGATTACTAACGTGCCGATTTATTCACCAAAGCTTTTGACGGTCCTCGTTTTGAGTACCTGTTAATCTTAAACGACATTAAAGTAAAGCAGGATTAGATCCTCATCGGTAATCGTTTTTGTAAATATTTTTTCTTCAAAAATCAGAAAAATCCAAAAATATTGTCTTTTTGCAAATTTTTAGATTTTTAGGGGGAGAAAATTCAGAAAAATACAAAAACATCAGAAAATGCAAAAATATAAAAAAATGAGAAAATCCCAAAATAAAAAAAATTAAAAAAAAATTTGAAAAATTGCAAAAATGAGTTTCTTTGGTGAAATAGGGAAGATGATATTAACCCATCAGTTGGATTGTCTGGACTCTTATCATCTTAAAAATATTGGAACTGATAAGTAGCCTCTACAATGATGTGTCGGTAGGCTCAAAATCATTTCCAAGTTCGGCACGGTGATATAAACCTAAATATACTGAAACAGGTGTGGATCAACGTGCGTTGGCATATGGTCTTGGTACCGAAATCTCGTTTGATAGCATGCCAAAATCCGAGGTTTCATGGTCTTTAAGAGGTTGGTACATCTGGGGTGAACTGGATGTCTCTCAGAATAAATAGGAGTGGCACGTGCGTCGTACGTTGGGTTCGGAGCCTACAACTGAGATACCTCTATGTCATTTCCAAAAAAAAAAACAAAAAAAATAGAATAAATTATGATAAGGAGACGTCCGGGAATCCTAAAAGAGCAAAAAGATTCATAAATGCCAAAACCCTATTCTCAAAGAGAATTCGCTCAAAGGTATCAAATCATATACCCAAAGCATCGTACCGTGAAAAATAAAAAATACGGTATTTGACTTGAACCCTGGTCTGGATCTCACTGGTCTCTCTATTGCAGCGTTTCTGCATACCTGATCACCACTGAGTCCATTCCTTGTAAAATACGGATGACAACAGCTTACTCACCGGTTACGAGGAAGCTTTGTGCATGACTTGATACGGGAATGTGTCGCGTGGCGGGGAACACCTTGTACATCAGTCTTAATATTACCTTAACGTATCTAAAGTGCCTAGCGATAAACCTTGATTTTGAGTTTAGGTGGACAACAATATCGGCAGTTGTTGTAGGATGCTTATCGGTAATTTAAACGAAAAACTGAATATATAAGGGTTCTAGTATGGTCCGTACACTGATATGATTCCCTAACTGACGAAACTCGCAAACATATGATAGTGTACATTTAGTTGATCTCCCGGTTTCGTTTTATTTCATTTTAATTTTATCTGTTTAATTATTCTTGATTGCCGATGATGGAATCCTAATCCATTGTAATCTTACTTCTTCAAAAATAAAAAGCCAAAAATCAACTAGTTGAAAATTGTGTTTTTTCCGGGTCAAAACCGTGCTTTCTCTTAAGTACATGGGTTGAAAATGAAAACTTTTCAAAGATTTGAGTCATCATCTGTGTCACGTGTGAAAACGGGGTGAAAAACGCATGTTTTGAACCTTAACGGGTCAAATATGTGAGATTTGGTGTTGCAGGGGCAATTTAGTAATTTGTGTGAAAAGTATACACAATTGGTCTCCTAATCGCGTGTAGGTTCAGGCGTTTAATGGTTACTCGTGTAATCGTTAAGGCGATTACACTCCAATCGCTTATCTATAGGCGAGTAGGACTTTAGTTGCATCCTATTGTATCTCATAACAACTATATGCGATTATGTGTTATACTCGCGTGTAATATACTAGCGATTGGCAGTGTTCGTGTGGTTGGTCAAGCGAGTAGACATCTACTCGCTAGTAAGGGGTAGCGATTAGAAGGCCTTATATAACCAACACTTAGAAAATTTCAACTTATTATTTTCAAACAACAAAACTGATCTCTCATTCCCTCTAACCCGATTCTAATCAACCTTTGCCCGTGTTCTTTTGATTCATGAATATTGTTCTACACCATCAAGGTAATCTATGCTCAACATTTCAGATCATATCATCACGTTTTATGGGGTCAAATCAGTTCCTCTTGAGCCGTAACCCTAGCTTATGGGTTCTTAATTGTTTGGGTTAAATACATGTTTGTTAATATCAAATGTTGAAAAGGGTTTCTTAATCGGCTGATTTAGGATCTGTCCATACCAAAATTTTGATATGAAACATCCTAAATCAAAAAGCCCCAATTTCAAATCTTTATAAACCCTAACTTTAAAACCTTAAATTGACCATTGATTCTGTTGTATTGATGTGATATATGTTAGGGGTTCTTCTAACCGGTTGATAAATGCTCAAATGTGATCAAAATCAGGATCAAATTCGACGAATGACAAAATCGACAAAAAGGGTGATCACTGGTACTGTTCATGCGAGTAGAATTCTACTCGCGTGAACAGTAGGCGATTAAGGCTGTGTGTGAGTTCTAATCGCATGAACAGTGTAGTGATTAGGATCCAATCGCGTATAATTCCACCTTTTTGGCCTATTCGCCCCTAATTAATGGCGATTACAAGTTTGTAATCGCCTATAACAGGCTGTTCACCTATGTTTGTCCGATTTTAGTCTGTTTTGTCCGTTTTATGCGTTTTTGATCTCCTTGTGATACTTATGACTTGTCTTGATGTTCAGGATGATGAATTGGAAAACCTCTCCCAAGCACAACTGTTGTGCCTTTCTCGGACCTATTACAATGGAGAAGTGCAAAACGTTCAAAGGCGTTATCGATTTTCTGAAGCGGTCAAGAATTCATTATGCGATAACCAAGCAACACGCAGCGTATAAGGATATCTTGCTGGAATTTTACCAGAACGCTAAAGTAGACTACAAAGCTGTGCCAATTGTGATTACAAGCTCGATACAAGGCAAAGAGGTTATTATTACTGAAGAAATAATTCGAGAAGAGCTACAGTTCGGTGGTGCAGATACTGATCCTATTGTGTTTGATGCCATCTTGATTCGAGGTGGTTTCTTGAGAATGAAGTACATGGGAATTGTCAAGGAACAGAAGATGCTTATGAAAGGACTACTACCGCCCGAACTCAAGTATCTCACGCATGTAGTCTTGAAGTGTATTGGTCCAAGGAGAGGAACTTTTGATGCTATCAGGGACACGTTGGCTTCAGCGATAGTCGCCTTGACTCTTAATAAGCCGTTTAACTTTTCAAAAATGATCCTACATCACCTAAAGGAGATCATATTGCAGAAGGTGACAAAGACCTCTTTCATCGTCTACCCTCGTTTTCTGCAGATGATTATCGATCGCCAAGTTCCAAGCTTGATAAAGCATCTGGCGAAGTTCATTGTGATTGAGGATATAAGTGAGAAAGAGATGAACAGGATGAGAAGTTATAAGAACAGACCGAAGTCTGAATATCCTCCAAGCAGGCGCGTATACGGGCACTTGAGCAGAGATGACTATGTGTCACAACCGGGCAATAGGTGGAGACACGATGATAGCGATTCTGAAGATGACGCCCGAATTCATAAGCCAGTGTTCAAAGAAGGGGATAATATTGGGCGAGAGACAGCCGAGTTAGGTGAAAACGCTCCTGGCAGAACCACTGATACTGCTGCAGGTCATGAGGATGCATTTGATCTGTATGTTCTAGATTTCACAGAACCTTCCGGTGCTGCGATAGAACAAGAATCCTCTCGATCAGCTAAAGGTAAAGAACAGATTGATGAATACGCTCCAGTCAACATAACTGATGCTGAAGATGACTCAGATGAAACAGAAAGTGATTCCCCTGATACATTTGTTGAGAAACAAGAAAGAGAAAAGAGAAAGGCAGTAGAGGAGAAAGCTAGCGCAGCTAAGGTGAGAACTCTTGCTGAAGATCCAACGTTTGTTGTGGATCAGGGAGATATAATTGCAGATATAGATGCTGAGCTCGACACTTCACCTCCTCCCAAGAGACAAAAGACGACTGCTAAGAAGGATAGTGTTCGTGGAAAGAAGACAATGTCTCAAAAACCACAAATGGTGAAGACTTCAAGGAAAAGACGTTTTAATCTTCCTGAAGCGTTTGGGGTTCAAGACACTCAATCTTCCCAAGCAGCAGCAATGACAACAGCAACAACAACATTAACAACAACAACAACAACAGCAGCAACCTCATCAGTTCCCACATCTGTTAGTGGAGCTATGCCTGCAAGACTCACCATGTCGATGCCTACTTCGGTAATTGTTAGGATCTGAGTTTGATTGTTTTGATTTGTTTAAAGTAAAATGAGAAACGAATGAAGTGAATATTTATGGTAAGTGCAGCGAAGTAATAAACTGTAATCAAAACAAAAGGAATAAATGTTTTCTTAATCGAAAACTTTATTATATTGAAAGATTACAATCAATTGGTAGTACTCCCCCTCAACCTGATCACTCTGTGATTGTTTGTCTGAGAGAATGTTGTGAGTGACCTATAGAACAGTACAAGCACTGTTCTATTTATAGACAAATCTAAACCACTAGTGACCTAGGCTGACGTCACCTAAGATAGTGACCTCTAACAGAATAACAACATAAAACATCTGCCCTATACAAACTACTGTTATATTACAAAACACTGTAAGGTAAACTACTGTTTGAGGAAAACTCTGATGGTCTTGTATCATCTGTTGGAGCCTAAGTGCTGTTGGCTCCAACAGACCTTTAGTCTTCAGCAGTTGATCAGCAGTTGTTCTTTATCAGACCTTTGGTCAGCAGTTGTTCTCTATCAGTTGTTATCCAGCAGTCCTTTGTAGCAGCAGTTGTCATAGCAGTTGTTTGGGTGGATCAGTTGTTAGGGTCAACAGTCTTTTGGGAAGAGTATGTTGTAAAGGCTGTTTATTTATGTGGATCAACTGTTAGAATATTTTGGCTTTTCAATCATCTGTTCTTCTTCAGGTCAGCAGACCCAACAAGCTCCCCCTAGAACAGATGATGCCAAAACTAGGCTTTATTCTTGATCTTTATTCCTTATCAGACTTTCTCTGATTTGACCTTTGAATTGTAACTCAAAGTTCAAAGAGTAGAGGTCTTCTGCATCTCTTTCAAGCTCAAGGTTCAACAGTGTTTGGAGATCATCTGCACACAGGCTATATGCATCATCCATGCTTAGCTTTTGAGCTTCTCCATCTGATCTGAGCAAAGTCAATTCATGGGTGTCTTTGTTGACTTTCCATTTTAGAATTTTTGAATCAGAGGATTTGCTGAGATGCACGTTTATTCTGGATGAGTTTGGTGATGGAGGTCTCCCAATGAGTTCTCTGAGCTTTTCAGTAATGGGATTTGAGAAAAAATGTACTTGATTGAAGAGGCCCTCCTTTATATAAGTATCAGCAAACTTCTTCTTATCTCCTTCAGACATTTCTTTCTTTTTCTTGAATTGTCTTCTAGCAGCAGCTGATAGATCAGAAGTATCAAGTAGGTTGTCTAATGTAAAAGCCTGTTGAGGTCTCTTCATCAGTGGTTCATCAGAGTAGACAGGTTTTCTAGGCAAAGTTAGGGTCTTTCTTCCTGTTTTCTTCCGGTTTCTTGTAGGTTTCAACCAACCTCAGCTCAGACCACCTTGCAACAGAGTTCATCTCCCCATAGTCAGCAACCACAATTTCTTGTCTCATTCTTTTGAATTTCAAGGCTCTGGCTGGATCTCTACCTTTACTGAAATCAGGGGCAGAGACCTTAGCTGGGGGATTCTTGGCCATCTCTTCAATTCTTAAGAGTTCTTCTCTGAGAGCATGAGTGGTCCAGCCTGCAAACTGTTTCTTGTTTGCTTTATAAGGCATGGTTGCCAAGATCTGTTCAAGAAGTGATTCCCTAACCTCCCTTTCCATGTCACTGCTGAGAGGCATGGCAGACATGGAGTTGCTCAGGGTCTTAGATAAATCTTCAATCCTTCTTAATTTGCTAAGCTCTGCTGAATGGATGCCCTGAGCAGTCCTGTCATCTTTCCCTTTGCATTTCTCTTTTATGATGGCATCTGCCTGTTCAGCCTTGTATTTTAGATATGTGTCTATGTTTAGGGAAATAGTAAAATGTGGAAGAGAAGGGAAAGATCTTTCAGATGGTTGTTCAGTATTATAGAAGGATTGCATTTCCCCTTGAGTAGATCAAGTTCATGGGGATACTGAACAGCCAATGGTGTGATGGTTGGTGGTGGTCTATGGGATGTAAATTGTGATGTTGTGGTGAGAATGATGAAAGTGGAATGGCAGATATGGGTGTAGATTGTGTGGTTGAAGTAGTAGGTGGTGATGTGTGAATGTTTTCATCCTGTACAACAAATGTTGATTTTCTCTTCCTTTTGTACAAGATTTTTGATGATGGTGGTGTAGAGGCAGTGGTTGTGTTAACATCTGTTGGCACTTTTGTAGGACCAGCAGATGTTTGGGTTTTAGGAGGTGAAGTGATTGTAGGTTCAGTGATTGGTTTGGTGGCTGGGGTGATAGGTTCAGATGTTGGTTTGGTGGTAGTGGTGATAGGCTCAGATTTTGTGATGGTATCAGTGGTTTGGGTGGCAACAGTGGTTTTAACAGCCAGTTTAGATGGTGGTTTTCTGATATGTTTGGCATGCATTTTCTTCCTTTTAAAGGAACCCACATCTTCAACTTCGTGCTGTTGTTCCCTTTTCTTTTGTATCAAAGCCTCTGCCTTGACTTCCAAAGTGTTAGCCCTCTTTTGCTTATCTTCAGTAGCTTTTTCAGCTTCTTCATTAGCAGAGTTGTCCACTTCTTTGGCTTTGCTGGTTTGGACATTGGATTGTTGTTGTTGTGGTGTTGTTTGGGTAGACCCTGGTTTGTTGGCAAACTTTGATTGACCTTTTTGTGAAGGTGGACAACCAAAGGGATCTAGCTTTGGCAATCTATCTCTGCCACTCTCCTCCTTTTTGGCATCATCAGCTGTGAAGTCATCATCATCTTCATCTTTGAGAATTGTGGTAGGGGCAGAGCCAGTGGTCTTCAGCAGATGGTCTTTAGTGGCTTGAATGTCTGCATGGGTATCTTTGTACCTAACATATACCCGATTTCTGATTTCAGCCATGTAGGTTTCATGAGTCTGATCTGCTAGTTTTCTGTGAGCTATGATGATGGGAGAAACAGATTTCCATAGCTCACTAGCAATATCAGCTGTGGATGGTTGACTTTTGGTGAGAGTAGCCAAAGATCCCAATATTTTCTTGATATCTGATTTGATATCAGCAACAGAGGTTTCAATGGACTGTACTCTGGCCGTCAATTCTTGGTATTTTAACGCATCACCTAAGTTAATAGGATCATCTGAATTCCTACTAGTGGTAGTTGTAACTGGTTCAGTCCTAGGAGTTGAATCCAAGGGATGAGAACCAGACGCCCCTTTTTCTTGGTTCTGGGGACTTCCAACTGATTTTGGGGACACTATAGTGGCCTCATCAGTTGTTGCCTTCAAGGGAGACTTAGTTATGTAACCACTGTCCTGTTGTGAGACAATGGTCTCTACATCAGTAGTGGCTGCTCCACTTGAAAACTCACCTAGAGTTTCATTGAACTCTAGGGGTGTAACCTCCTCTTCTGCTTGTGGGATGGCTGATTGAATTTCCTTAGTCCCAGTCACTTGTGGAGGTATACTCTCATTAATAGGTGAAAGAGAGGAACTAAGATTTTCCTGAGTTTTTTCAATAGCCTCAAACAGAGGTTGCATGGTTTGAGGAACATGTGTTGGTGAAGGTGGAGGAGTAAAAAGAGAATTTGCCCTGGGAGAGGGGCTTGTGTACATATGGCCAAGTGACTCAAATGTATCATGATGTGTTTCCCTTTGGCTTACAACATGATCCTTTTGTGAGGATGCATGAGGAGTTTGGTCAGGTTGAGATATTACCAACTGTTGTGAGGAAGTAACAGTAATGGTTTCTTGTTGCTTTTGTGTTGGTATCTCATCTTCCAGAAGTCCCCTTTTTGGTTGAGTGGTTGTTTTTGTGGATGGAAGTTTTCTTTTGGAAGTGGCTGGTGTGGGTTTCACAGCACTGGATGTAGTGCCATGATCACCAGGAGCAGTGGGCTCAACAACAGAGGTTTGGACAACAGTTGTTGTCTTAGTCCTCTTTGTTTGTGTTTTGGAAACTTTTGACACTTTTAACACCTTTTCTTGGGTGGTTGAACCCAGCATTCATGTGAATGTTTCATCAGTTAGACTCTTCATTTGAATAGACTCACCCTTTTTAATATCTTTTTCAGGTAAAACCTTTTGAAGGCTTACACTCAAAATTCTTGGGTAAATCAAAAAAGCATTATTAGACCCAGACTTTATGGCTTTCACATTTGACACTAAGTCCATAAACCGTCCCTGGGATAGATTGAAGTCAGAATCTGACAACATAGCATAGCCCAAGTACTGAATTCTCAATGGGATTTCATTAAAGGAAGTGGACTTAGCAGAGACACAGAGAAGGAGGGTATGAAAGAAAAATTTCATGACTTGAGGGAAAAACTTTTTGAAAAGTGTTGACCCAGTCATCTGTGCATCATAACCTCTTTCCTACAACTCTGTGTGAAGCTCTGCCTTAGGGAAATAGTCGTTACCTGACAGGTCATTGAGTGAGAAGGTTGTGGATATGAGTTCAGGGGTAATGACGATACTTGTCTCTCCAATTTTTGAGATAATGGATGTAGGCTTTTGGTCTTGAAGAAGAAACTCAACGTTTAACTAGAATTCTTGGAGGGTATCAAGATAGATAGGGGCATCAGCGGTTAGAATTGTCAGGTATTTGGATTTTAAAATGATGTCGATGGTGGAATGGAATGGAGTGTTTTCATCTGTTTTTACCAGATATGGGAGATAATTGTGGGTGGCTTTAGCTTGAAGATCCATTATAATGGATTCCGAGTGTGAGAGTGAGTGGAATTTGATCAAGGGTTTGAGAATGAAGAAGGCGGTTTCAGTATTTTGAATACAATGAGACAGTGTAACGACTGTTGTGATAAAACAGGGTTTTTATAGGCTCTGGTGAAACCGCTAATGTGGCCAAAACTCTGCTTGTAGGAGCAGACGTGGCAAACATCTGATAGTTAAACATCTGGTGGTGTACAGCTGTTGCCAAAGATCTGATGCAAACAGCTGTTGATTTACCAAAGCGCTAATGCTAACAGCACTTGATTTTTTTTAAATGTAGATAGATATATGTATATGTGTATATATATATATATATATAGATAATGGAACAGTTGCTTTATCTGATCAAATGTTTCAAACAGATTTTTCAACTAACAGTGGATAGAATGGATGAAACAGTGGTCGTTTTATCCTTAACAGATTTTTCAACCAAAAAGCTATTTTTAAGGATGGATTTTGATTTCTGAAACTTTTTAATGTTTTTATTGAAAACATTTTTATTGTGTTAGTCCATGTTTAGCATACCAATTCTAGAAATCAGATTTGTAAAGGTAGATGTGTCTAAAGCTTTTGTCAACACATCTGCCAACTGATCCTCTGTTGGAACATGGTGCAGAGAAATCAAACCTATTTCATAGCTATCCCTGACAAAATGATGTCTGATGTCTATGTGCTTGGTGGTTGAGTGAGAAACTGGATTCTTGATGATATTTTCAGCAGCTTGACTGTCCAACATGAGTGGAGTCTTTAGTGCAGTTATCCCAAAATCCAGTAATTGATTTTGAAGCCACATGAGTTGGGCTGTACAGCTTGCAGCAGCAATGTATTCAGCCTCAGCTGTTGAGGTTGAAACAGCTGCTTGCTTTTTGCTTTTCCAAGAGACTAAGGCATTTCCTAGAAACTAGCACCCTCTTGATGTAGACTTCCTTGTGGTGTGACAGCCAGCAAAATCACTATCTGAATAACCTGAAAGCTCAGTGTTTCCATTAGCAGGATACCAGATACCAAGTGTGGGAGCACCTTTTAGGTATCTGAATATCCTTTTCATAGCAATAAGGTTAGACTTTCTGGGTGAAGCCTGGGATCTTGCACAAACACAAGTGGCAAACATAATGTCTGGCCTAGATGCAGTTAAGTACAATAAAGACCCAATCATGCATCTGTAATGTGTTTGGTCAACCAGTTCATCCTTGTCATCAATAGTGAGTAGCTTGACTGTACTCATGGGTGTACTACATGGCTTACAATCATTTATCTCAAATCTAGTTAACAAATTTTTTACATATTTATTTTGATGAATGAATGTGCCATTTTGCAGTTGTTTCACTTGGAGACCAAGGAAACATTGAAGTTCACCCATAACACTCATTTCAAACTCTGCTGTCATGAGTTCTCTAAACTCTTCACACATTTTGTTACATGTGGATCCAAAAATGATGTCATCTATATATATTTGAACAATCATTAAATCTTTCCCTTTCCATTTCAAAAATAAAGTTTTATCAATTTTACCTCTTGTGAAACTAATGGATAAGAGAAAGGTGGAAAGAGTTTCTTACCAGGCCCTAGGTGCTTGCTTGAGTCCATACAAAGCTTTATTAAGCTTGTAGACATGATCAGGATGAAATGTGTCTTCAAAGCCAGGTGGTTGACATACATAGACCTCCTCCTGAATTTTGCCATATAGGAAAGCACATTTGATGTCCATCTGATACACCTTGATGTTGTGGTTGACAGCAAAGGCTAGAAAGAGTCTGATAGCTTCTAACCTTGCTACAGGAGCAAAGGTTTCATCATAGTCTATCCCTTCTTCTTGTCTAAAGCCTTGAACCACAAGCCTGGTTTATTCTTGACAACTATACCCCTTTCATCAGTTTTGTTTTTGAAGACCCACTTTGTACCTATTGGATAAACATCCTTAGGTAGTGGTACAAGTTCCTATACTTGTTGTATTTTAAACTGAAGGAGCTCTTCTTGCATAGTTTCTACCCAACTGTTGTCTTTTAGTGCCTCTTGGTACTTGACAGGTTGTGTGAGAGATAGAAAACCTGCAAAAAGACAGATATTTGAGGATTGACTTCTTTTTAGCACACCCTCTCTGATGTTGTCAATGATTTGATCTGGTGGATGAGCTCTTAGGTAGATTAGATCTCCCTGATATGGTATGATGGCATTTTAAGGTGAAGGACAGAGGTTTGGTGACTCTGTTGGTGTAACATCTGTTTGCACTTCTGTAGTGCCATCAGATGTTTGAAATGGAAGTGGGAGAATGGGTCCAAGTGGTGTAAAACTGGACTGACTTTTGTCAACAGATGATTGACTTTTGTCAACAGATGATTGAGCAGTGGATGTGAAGGGTGAAGCAGTGGTTTGAGGGTAAGACTGGCCAACAGTGGCTGACTCAGCTGTGACAGAGTTTTGACAGTTGTTTTGAACAGCTACTTCCTCTAATGCAAAATAGATTTTATAGTGACTTGGGATCACAACATCTGTTTTGTAATCTTGTTGTGGAGATTGTGGAGTACCTGCATTGTTAGTTTTAACAGTGATATCTTCAAATTTGAATTTATCTAAATCAAACAACTCAGCAGGATTTGCTGGGATTTTTAGGGATGAAAGTTCATTGAACTTTACATTCAGAGTTTCTTCTATTGTCTTGGTCCTTGTGTTAAACACTTTATAGGCCTTGGCAGTAGAAGAATATCCCAGAAAGTATCCACAATCTACTTTGGCTGCAAATTTTGAAATGAAATCTTTAAGATTTAAAATGAAACATGGGCAGTCAAAGATTTTGAAAAATGAGATTAATGGTTTGATTTTGAACATAATTTCATAAGAAGTCTTTTGATGTCTTGGGTTGATCAAAACTCTGTTTTGAATATAGCAAGCAATGTTTACAGCTTCTGCCCAGAAGGACAGTGGCAAACCAGAATCTGCTAGCATGGTTCTTGCAGCTTCAATAAGAGTTCTATTTTTCCTCTCAACCACCCCATTTTGCTCTGGTGTTCTTGGGATGCTGTACTGCCTCACAATCCCTTTTGACACACAGAAGTCATCCAACTCCTTATTTTTAAACTCTGTTCCATTGTCACTTCTAAAGACTTTTACTGGCAAGTCATATTGTTTTTCAACTTTGGTGACAAAGTCCTTCAAGATACCTGCAGTCTCATCCTTAGAGTGTAAAAAGTAAGTCCATGTAAACCTAGAAAA
Source organism: Ambrosia x helenae (assembly GCA_030844895.1). Lineage (NCBI taxonomy): Eukaryota > Viridiplantae > Streptophyta > Magnoliopsida > Asterales > Asteraceae > Ambrosia > Ambrosia x helenae. The sequence goes on from CM061223.1 coordinate 41,808,948, forward strand.
ATCATCAACTATGACAAGACAAAATCTTTTTCTTCTTAGACTCATGATTTTAACTGGGCCAAACAAGTCCATGTGCAACAATTGTAGACATTGACTTGTTTTGGACTCATCAATGGATTTGTAAGAGCCTTTATGTTGTTTTCCTTTTAAACAGGAAACACAATGCTCATCACATTTGAATTCTTTTGAGGGTAAACCTCTGACAAGGCTTTGTTTGGAGAGTGAGTTGATAGTTTGAAGGTTGGTATGACCCAGTCTCCTATGCCACAATTCTGTTTCCTTTGTGGAGGCAGCAGAAAACAAACAGACATTTGCCATAGGATTGTCTTTCAACATATCAACTACATACACATTGCCACTCCTATGAGCAACAAGTTGTGCTTTGCTCTCAGCAATGATGGTATCAATCTTTTTCACCACTTCTAGCCCAATAATCTTACAAGTTTTCTTAGTAAAGAATGAGCCATAACCTTTGTCACTCATTTGTGAAACACCAAGAAGATTATATTTAAGATTATCAATAAGATTGACATTTTCAAACTTGAGTTTCACAGCCTGGACAGTCCCTGAACCTAACACCTTACCTTTTGAATCATTACCAAAGGATATATCACCCCCTCCATGAGCTAAGAAGTCCAGAAGAAGGGCTCTACATCCTGTCATGTGCCTGGAGCCTCCACTATCTACATACCAAAGACTATCTAAACAAGCAGAAGCTCCCTGCACAGCAGTAATGAATTAGTTTTGGTGAGTGTCCAAAGCCAAGTTGGATTTGGATGGGTCCACAGACTTTTCAGTCTCAAGCTTGGGAAGGTGATCAGTGGTTTGAACTAGTTTTTGAATCAAGTTCAACAATTGTTGCTGACCATTTGCAAGTGCTTGAATGTCAACACTTGGAGCAACAGTTGTTTGATCACTTCCAGACAGATGATAATACCCATAGGGATTTCTGTTCACTCTTGGTTTAGAAGGTCTTTTTGGTTCCTCATAAACATGTGACAGATTATGACATGGTGGTTGTCCATATCCTCTTGGGTACTTGCTTGTGGGTGGAGCATCTGTTACTTGGACATCCCTGGGAACAGATGTTTCAAGACTTTTGGTAACAGATGTTTGGACTGGTGTAAAAGTCTGTTTGGGCTTTCCTTTTGAAGTACTCACCACCTGACTTGCAAGAGTTTTAGCCTTGTACTCTTGTATTTTGACATCAAAATTTTTGAGATACAGACACTCTTTGGTTTTGTGATTCTTTTTCCCACATATTGAACATGTGGCTTTGGAATCACATGCACTTGTTACTTTGTTAATATCATATGCTTTTAGAAGAAAACAGTTTTTAGTAACATGATCCTTCTTTTCACAGAAATCACAGAACAAGTGGACAGACTTTTCTTTCTTTTTCCCTTTTTCAACCTTCTTTTCAATAGATGTTTGAACATCTGCTGGAGGGTTTTTCAAGGGAATGATCTTTGTCTGTGGTGTTGTCTTCCCCTCAGGAGTTTTGAAATCAACAGGTTTAAAGTTCTCAAGAGTACCACACTCATCAGACCAAGTAGGTTTAAATTCATAATTTTCAAGTTCAGTGAATGATGAGGAGCCTTCTGGTTTTTCTAGAATAATTTTCATACCATTAGGTTCAGTGATTTTAATCTCTTGACTCTTCAAATTTGTTGGTACTACTTCAACTAACTTTTGATCCCTTTTGTCAGTGTTTTCAAAAGCTGGAGCAGTGGTTTCAAAACCAAAACCAAACTTCACATGACTTTTGGTTTGTTTGTTGAGTAGCATTTCAAAACCTCTACATGATTCCACCCATTTCTGACATTCAACTTGGGTGGACTAAAGCTTACTTTTGCAACTCTGATATTTAGTTATCATAGTTTGGAGTTGGTCTTTGGTTATGGTTGCTTCATGTTTTAAGCTGCTTATTTCAGATTCTTTTTCAATTAAATTTGTTTTTAACTTTTTTGAAAGTTTCTCAAAGTTAACTTCATCATCTAAAATTTTCTTTCTAAGGTTTTCATTCACCCCTTTGATGTTAGCAAATGCTATTACACATTTGTCAGAACACAAATCTTTAAGAATTTGAGGAGATACCTTAGTAGCAGCCATCAATGCACAATCACACTTGCACTCACAATCATCAGATGCACCCCAGGGATATGAGAGATTCACAAACTCTTCTTCAGGTTTTTCACCTGCAACTACTTCATCAACAACATCATCAGTCACAACTATAGATTCAGTCACCACCTCCTTAGATTCAACTTCTTCTACCATAGCCATGAAACAAAAATTTTCTGGTTCATTTTCAGCTTTGGCAACTAATGCAAAATTTTCATATATTAATTCATCTGGTAAACTGCTCCAATCAACAAAGCTAAACTGCTCCAATCAACAAAGCCTTGTGTGAAGAAGCTCTGTTGACTGGTCTCTGCAGGAGCAGAGGATGAAGCAGCAGTCATTGGCACAGGTGACTGAGCAACAGGTGTTTGCACATAGTGGATCTGAGGAACAGTGGTTTGGACAAACTGGACAGGAACAGTGTTTGAGGACTGTGCAAAATGAACAGTGTTTTGCACATTGGGTCCCGGGGTATTATAGGAATTTTGATAAGTGTTGGTCTGAGGCCTTTGATTTGGATAGGTAATCATAGGTGTACCATGTTGACTCCTACACTCCGTAGCAAAATGACCAAGTCTATGACATTTATAACACTTTATCTTTGATTATCCAACCCCACCTTTGATCTGCCAGTTAACCCAGGAAACTTTCTCCCAGTTTTCTTGTAAAAATTGTTAGTTCTTACACTGAGAAGGGCCAATTGGTGCATAATGTCCATTTCTTCCAAATCATCAGGGTCAAAGTATTTTAGGTCATCATACTCAAAGGATATGTTATCAGATGCCTGGATATCACCACCACTTGCTGTAAAAGCATAGTTTGGTGAATAAGAATCAGAGTTAAAACCTGAGTTAAAACCTGAAGTTATGTCAATGAAATGATCATAACTCTGATCCTTAGTATTTCCAGGCACCTCATCATGACCCATAAGTGATGTATTACCAAATACATAATCATCAGACACTATTCCAGAGTCCTGGAGCTTCTTTTTCTGGTTAAGCTCTCTCTCATAGGTCAAGAGCTTACCATGAAGCTGGGTCAGTGATAGGTCCTTGAATCCAATTGAGTTTCTCATAACTATAGCAATAGTGTCCCATTTATCTGGTAAAGATCTTAAAAACCTATGGTTCAAGGTTGAATGAGGGTAAGTTAGACCAACCAGTTTTAGTTCACTAATGAGACAGTTAAACCTCTCAAATTGTTGAGTTAATGACTGTCCCTTAACATGACTGAATGTTTCATATTGTTGGTTAAGTATTTTACGATTGTTTTCAATAACCTCTTCAGTCCCACCAAATTGTTCTTTCAGTGCATCCCACAACTCCTTTGCACTGTTACAGTGTAACAGCCCGGCATATATATCATTGGGTAGAGCCATGGCCACAATACTGAAGGTCTTAGCATCTAACTCAATTTTCTGAAAATCCTGGTCGGAGTAGTTTTCAAGTTTCTTAGGCTCCTGAACCTTGGGATCTTCGGTACTCGGCACCATCGGAACATGTGGTCCGAAGATAACCAACTTCCAACACCCAGTGTTCTGTTGAGCTAGAACATGGCTCATCCGATGTTGCCAGATATTGTATTCAGATCTGACAAGCATCGGTGGCTTGTTGTTTGTGCCAGTGTTGTGTGGATCGTGATTGATTGAAGCCATTCTCTGATTTTTCAAAAACAAAGTCTGTTTATAAGCGGTTGAATCGAAAATAAACTATTACTCTGTTTTCAATCCGATAAACACACGATATCAATAATTGTGAGCTGATCTGTTTATATTAAATTGATTGATTAGATCTAATTTAATTGACCAAGCTCTGATACCAATTGTTAGGATCTGAGTTTGATTGTTTTGATTTGTTTAAAGTAAAATGAGAAATGAATGAAGTGAATATTTATGGTAAGTGCAGCGGAATAATAAACTGTAATCAAAACAAAAGGAATAAATGTTTTCTTAATCGAAAGCTTTCATTATATTGAAAGATTACAATCAATTACAAGTACTCCCCCTCAACCTGATCACTCTGTGATTGTTTTTCTGAGAGAATGTTGTGAGTGACCAATAGAACAGTACAAGCACTGTTCTATTTATAGACAAATCTAAACCACTGGTGACCTAGGCTGACGTCACCTAAGATAGTGACCTCTAACAGAATAACAACATAAAACATATGCCCTATACAAACTACTGTTATATTACAAAACACTGTAAGGTAAACTACTGTTTAAGGAAAACTCTGATGGTCTTGTATCATCTGTTGGAGCCTAAGTGCTGTTGGCTCCAACAGACCTTTAGTCTTCAGCACTTGATCAGCAGTTGTTCTTTATCAGACCTTTGATCAGCAGTTGTTCTCTATCAGTTGTTATCCAGCAGTCCTTTGTAGCAGCAGTTGTCATAGCAGTTGTTTGGATGGATCAGTTGTTAGGGTCAACAGTCTTTTGGGAAGAGTATGTTGTAAAGGCTGTTTATTTATGTGGATCAACTGTTAGAATATTTTGGCTTTTCAATCATCTGTTCTTCTTCAGGTCAGCAGACCCAACAGTAATCTTCACTGAGCAAATCTCAGTTACCGAAGCAGCGACAAGCTCTCATATTGTTTCTAATCCAATTGGTGACCGGATAAGGAAGATGCGACAAAAAGTTCGACCTCCGGCTTCTAAGTCAACCGACCAGACCTCCTCTTCTTCAGCATCTGCAACGAATGAACAACTTCAGCACAAAATCAGCGAGTTAACTGCTATAGTTGCTACTCAAACGCGTGAAATAGCTGAGTTAAGAACCAAGAATGCAAATATTGAAGAGAATGAAACGGCGATGCTAGAGCTGATTGGGGAAACAATTCAATCCAACAAAGAGCTGCAAGCGACAGTCGATGCGCATACATTGTCAAATCAGCAGGTTATTGAATCAAATAGGCAGCTCATGGAATCTCACCAGCAGCTGATACAGTCAAACCAAAGCATTTTGGAGAGACTTACAGGTGTCGAAGGCAAGAACAACGAGCTTCAATTTGCTAATGTGAACAATGAACACAGAATCACCAGATTTGAGAAGGAGAACACAGAGCTGAGGACTAGGTTAAACGAGTTAACTGGAACTCAACCTAGACTCACTAGTGGTGCATGTTCAGAAGCTGGGGCTAGTGCTAGTGCTGGTGGTGATGATGATGAAGAAAGTAATGATGAAGAAGATAATGACGAGGATGATGATGATGATGAATCGGATGATGGTGATGATGATACTGGTAAAGGTGGTGATTGTGGAGCCATAGGTGGTGGTGGATCATCAGCTGGATCGGGTCTAGATGTACCAAGAAAGGTCATGACAGACAAGGCAAGGATCCCGCAGCAGGTTCTTCTGCTCAGGGGGAGCCAGGTCCAGTGAAAGACAAGATTCAGCAACTACGGGATGCTATGAAGAAAGCCGTAGTTCTAGATTATGATTTAGAAGAAGGTGAGATACCTCCTGAGATGACATCTGATGACATGAAAGAGGGTTATGGACACGCACACGGAGAATCTTTTGGTGCAAGTCAAAGTCCTCTACCAGAGATGCATCCGGAGAACGAGGTTAATTTGGAAGAAAGAACCAGTGTGCCAACTTTGGAATATCTGGTTGATCATATGGGCACTGGGATTCCTAATATTTCTGAGGAGATGATTCATGAGGCTGAAGAAAATCTGAAGACTAATCCTACTCCTGTTCCTGATAAAGTGAAGGAGAGACACGATAAGATCAGGCAGAAATATCCAAATTGGTTTCCATCAGTAGAAGAGGAAAAGAAGAAGAAGGGTCCTGTACAAGCTTCTATCTTCAAGAAACGTCTGTCTAAGATGTCTGGAGACGTTATCAGTTGGGCATATGTGGAGAAGACAAAGATGTTGGGCGTAAAATGGGAAGAAGGTCTGTTATACTTCAGTCCCTATCGGAATGTCCTCAGTCTCCCTTTCTGGTATATCCGAGATCTTATCAGACTAGATTTTCTTCTGTACTATGAGAAAGAGTCGAGCCTAGATACTTTTTACAACCTTCTTGCTGAAGAGAGCCAAACTTAATGGATATCCTTTAAACCTCAGTATCCCAAGTCATACAAAACAGACAAGATTCATCCATTCACCAAAGTCCTATTTGGGAACACAAGATCAAGCCACCGAACTGTGTTTCGAAGATTCCAATTGTCTCGGTTGAGCAAGACTTCTCCTCAAAGTTCTACTATTGGCACTATGATGCAGTTACTACTGAGGCAGTGATCGTCTTGAGCAACTCTCCTAAACCTTGCGGAAAGATCAGAATTTGGGACCCGATGTGGCTTATCAACTGTTCGGAGAAAGATGTGGAGACGTTGTTCCTGTATCCCATTCAGCACTTGAAGGCCGAAGCAGATTAAGCCTTGAAGTATCAGAGAGTGATTCGATTTTGTCACGCCAACAAAGTTCATGCTGGGTGCGACTGGTCGAGACTTTCAAGGATCAGGACGATGTCGATTTGATGAGAAGACTGAAGATGCTGCTTGTTATGTTATGTTATGTTATGTTATGTTATGTTATGTTATGTTATGTTATGTTATGTTATGTTATGTTATGTTATGTTATGTTATGTTATGTTATGTTATGTTATGTTATGTTATGTTATGTTATGTTATGTTATGTTATGTTATGTTATGTTATGTTATGTTATGTTATGTTATGTTATGTTATGTTATGTTATGTTATGTTATGTTATGTTATGTTATGTTATGTTATGTTATGTTATGTTATGTTATGTTATGTTATGTTATGTTATGTTATGTTATGTTATGTTATGTTATGTTATGTTATGTTATGTTATGTTATGTTATGTTATGTTATGTTATGTTATGTTATGTTATGTTATGTTATGTTATGTTATGTTATGTTATGTTATGTTATGTTATGTTATGTTATGTTATGTTATGTTATGTTATGTTATGTTATGTTATGTTATGTTATGTTATGTTATGTTATGTTATGTTATGTTATGTTATGTTATGTTATGTTATGTTATGTTATGTTATGTTATGTTATGTTATGTTATGTTATGTTATGTTATGTTATGTTATGTTATGTTATGTTATGTTATGTTATGTTATGTTATGTTATGTTATGTTATGTTATGTTATGTTATGTTATGTTATGTTATGTTATGTTATGTTATGTTATGTTATGTTATGTTATGTTATGTTATGTTATGTTATGTTATGTTTGTTTTTTTATTTTCGAGTCTGTAAAGTTGTTGTGTTTCGTTATAAACGATGTCTTTTGAAGTCTCTGTACGTATATTAGCCTGGTCCAAGGGGGAGTCTGTTAGTGCATGATGTCCCTAGGCTAGTATATATGTTGTTTGGACGAGTTTTGGGGTGTTTGGAGACATTTATACGCGTTTTTGGGTATGATTAAGGCTATAGGCAATTACAGGATGGTGATAGGCGGTTAGACCCTATTCACCATCACTGTTCATGCGATTAGGAGTCTTCTATAGGCGATTAAGGCTCAATCGCCTATAGTTACTTGTCTTATAGCTCTTAATCGCCTATACTGACCTGTACGAGTACGGGAGGTATAAATAGGCCCAATCATTTCCCTAATCATCAGTTCTTGCCACACACACTCTCCAAACACCTTCTCCAGGTCTGAGATTGCTTGGATTGATCATTGTAACACTCGTGCTCTGTTTTAATGATATAAACGTTAATCTTTTGACCCGTATGTGTGTTGTAATTACTCGTTTATCATTGTTTCAAGTTTGTTTATGTTATTAAAGCATATTCAAGGGATTCCACACCTTGAATATAACCCTCGTGATTGTCGGGTGACACGTTCGTCGATCCTACATATTGAATTTATGGAGATAGGAATCGGGGCAGAAGCAGATTGGTTTAATGTTCTCTCAGATCTTTGAGATGACCCCATCTTCATGTTATCGACTCTCATACTCATCAGTTCTACCTTAATGGACTTCAGAGATCTCCTAACATCATCAAGATTAAAGGCCACAGATGTAATGAAATATCCATTACTCCCCAATGCAGGGAAAAGTCCATCATTCGTAATGTGAATACGGGATACATACACATCGACGATGTACTCTGCCTCTTCTGTTGCGTATATGAATCTTTGCCTCAGATCATTAAGTTTTTGCAGGTGTTGATGTTGGTCGATAAAAAGAGTTGGGATCATGGAGTCCAGCTCTTCATGGAGAAGCTGGAGTAGAGGCTTTTCGCATATAATAGTGGGATTGTTGAAGAATGGGTTGTCGTTGGAGTTGATGAGGTGGTTCAACTTGTTCATGAAAATCTGGATACGTGCGTATGCCATCTTTAATTTCTCAATATGGCTGGAATAACAAAATCAGGCAAAGAGAATTTGAGTATAGGATTGTTGATTCTAGTTTGAAAATGTAAATTGATGAAAGTAAAGTCAACTGTGATTTGAATGGATCTCACCTCTCAAATTATTGATAATTGAGACAATAAAATAACAATAATAATAGAAATAATGCAACCACTTTCTTTTTTTATAATTAATAACAATAATAATATTATACTATTGATGAGATTAAGGATGTATAAAAATACAATAGAATGCGAACCATTAGCCGCCCTATTGGAGTCGTTGACCGGAGAAGAGGATCTGGATTGCTTGTGGAAGGATATGAGTCAAGTCTGGTGATGTGAATGCTGGCGTGAGAGATAGATTGTTCAAGCTTTTCATGCTTATAAAACAAAGCGCAAGAAATAGAGTTAAGAACTTTTCTTTAACATTTTTTGTTTTTCTTAAACATTATTAACATGTTTACGTTTTAGGTGTTACTTTAATTGTTTCAGGAATCAGGATAGTAATGATGTGCTAGGCTACTTAAAAGTTAAATCTCATTATTGTCATGAGATACATGTAATAGTTCCTGATGAAGCATCAATATCCCAATGGATGAAGAAAGAGGGAGTTGAAACCGTTTCGGAGATGCTCATAATGCTATCAGGTTAACTCACACACACCCATGTATTATTGTGCACCATTGTGTTGTTTTTACTGTTTTAACATATTCTTATCACCTGTAGCATTTTATCTCTCAAAGGTTAGATTGTCTTGAAAATTTACATTACTGTTTTGGCATCAAGGTGACCTGTTTAGTCAGGAATCCCATAGGAAATGCAAGATCCACGTCAGGAAGCGCTTGAATCTCTAAATGCAGAAGTAAGTTTGCTTATTTTTCGTACACTGCTTAAAACTTCAATGTCACAGTGAATGTTGTAGGTTTTTTTTTTTGTACATTACAAATGGTCGTACTGGGATGCTTTATACATGGGGCATGAATTTATGTATTGCGTATTATGGGAGATTGTTTGGTTACATTTTTTTTTGTTCTAACTAACCATTAGATGGCTTTGACAGGCCAAGATGGGTGTTTGGATTAAACTGCCAATTAATCTCTCCAATCTTGTTGACACTGCAGTTCATCACATCTCTCTGGTGAGTGTTGGATAAATTTATGGATAGAAACTAAAGGTGGCAATTTTGACCCCTTTACTTAAGATTGAGTTGATGTAAGATAACTTGTTTTTTGTTTCTCAAATTATTGTTGGAATCAAAACACTTAGCTAAAAGGTCAACAAATCATATACTCAAATGGGTCAAACACGCTGAAAGTCGCACAAAGTATACTTTTAGTGCTTGTAACCTGCCAAATCATTTTATTCAAAGGTGCATATTGTTCCACCACATGGGTCTGTTTTATAGATCCAGATCCAGGATGGTTATGGTGCAAGATGGTCTTTGAACCCAACCAAGGTATGCATCATGTATGCACACACTAATTTGATGTGATCCGTTCTCCTGATTGTGCCGGTTAATTTGAGCTTCTCAAGGTAGATGATAGATATTCTTCACCTAAGGAGGTAACAAATTCAAGTTTCTTCTAAGGAAGTAACAAATTCAAGTTTCTTAACATGGGGAAAACACTTATGAAAATCAAGTCATATTCTTCATGGGTTGTAGCATAATTTGGAGAATAGGTTTGAATCGACTACCTGCATGAGTAGCCTTACAAATAAGATGGGTTCCAACCTAACACCCTGTCTTGTCCTTTGTTTGGAGAAACGGATGAGATCGTGGAACACATTTTTACATTAAGTTATACCGCAAGCATTGTTTGGTAAGGTATATCTACGTACTTGGTGCAATATTCTAAACATGTTCACGTTTATCGCCCGTAATCTTGGAAAATGGTACAATCTGTGATCCTAGTGTCGTGTTGGTCGATTTGGCAAGCCCGCAACAAACTGATATTCTTTAGCGTCCGGTGTCGATCTCCAGTCTAATGGAGTCTATCAAATTGATATTGGGTTTCTGTGGATAAAAAATGGTAAAAGGTGGAGTAGTTTCGAATTTCGAGGATGTTACTTGTTTCATTGTTTTCCCTCTTTCTTAGCTAGACTTGGATTTTTTGGTTTCAATAATATGCCACCTTCAAAAACTGTAAATAATTGCTTGGGAAAAATATTGAATGATTAACATGACTACATTAGTTACGGAGGTGTTACATTCAATAAAAACAAGACTATGGATAATATTCTAGAAAAACAAGACACATTTTTATATGTACTAGGATGTTATTAATATTCTAGAAAAACAAGGCTACGGATATAATTAAAATAGTTTTCTTCTTAAAAGGCAATTACATTCAATAATGGCGTTCTCTCTACCTAATCCAAAGTTTCAAACATTAGTGTGAATGCTACCTTCCACTTGCTTTTGCTATATGCAAATATGTGTGTGTATGTACATAAACGAAAGTGGGTAAGTCAACTCTATAATTTCTTGGAAGAAACATGCATATAATAAGGTCTCATTCATCATTAGAAATCTAACCATTTTCATATGCAACATCATATGTTTATATCGTTTCCCATTTCCTAATTAGTCTTTTCATTCGCTAAGTCGTTCGTTTCCAAGATCATCAACTCGCGTCTTCTTCAGGTTCTCTTGATATTTTTATCACTAGCTTCAGAGAATTCGACCGGTCTCATTGCTACATAACCTCGCGAGTTTGAATCCTTAAAATGAAGATTGAAAGTGTGTTCTTGCTGTTATGCGTGATGGTCATGGCAATGCCATTGGCTCAAAGCATTTCCCAAGGGCCAAAAGGAGTGGAAGAATGGTTCAAAGAGCTTCCACAAAAGAAACAAAAGGTTACAAAGTTACACTTTTATTTTCATGACACCACAACTGGACCGCGTCAAACCGCTTTCCAACTAGCCGAATCCAATATTAGCTCGACAACGGTTACCCAATTTGGTTGGACGTTTATGTTTGACAACCCATTGACCGTTGAGCCGGATGAAAGGTCAAGGAGGATTGGTAAAGGTCAAGGATTCTTTGGTGCTGCTTCCTTTGAAGAACCTAGGTTTCTTATGAACCTTAATTTTGTGTTTACACAAGGGAAGTATAACGGTAGAACTCTACAGTTTCTAGGAACAAACCCAATACTTAACCGGGTTCGTGAGATGTCTATTGTTGGTGGGACAGGGGTTTTTAGACTAGCACGTGGCATTGCAACGGCTCAAACCTATTTTCTCAATGATACATCGTCAATCGTTGAATATAATCTTATGGTGATTCATTATTGAGCTAGATTGATCGTTAGATTATCGAATTTTTATATTTTTATTTGATTGTGTATCTATATTTTATTGTAATGTTACACCGTGTATTTTTCTATAAGTAGGCCAGTTAAAACCTCTGATGATAAATCTTTAAACATATACGTGTGTAACCAGGTTATGTTGGTGGTTACCAATCCAACTCATCAATTCGGTATGATCCTGAAAACATTTATATTTAATACAATCTAATTTTAGTCTAATTTTAAAAATATGTAATACAAATCATCTTGAGTTATAATTAAAAAGAATAATAGTGTTGAATATAGCCATGTATGGTTCATCATTGAGAATATTTTGTGTGCTTCGATTTGTGTTTGTAGTATACAATAAAATGATTAGAAAGCTAGTGGATGTGCAAGACTTTAAGCTATAAACATATTAAATAAAATATAAAATGCAGTAAAACATGTTATAAAATAATGACATATTAATACTGTATATGATGTTCAGTTCTCTTTATATCCTGTTTCTCGATTTTTGACGTACTAAATCTACGAGCCTTATTCCATGTCATATATGATGTTCAGTTATCTTTATATCATGTTTCTCCATCATTCACATACTAAATCTACGAGTCTTATTTCACGTCCTATACCTAATAAAGTTAGAATAAGGTTATAATTGCTTGATAAAATAGAATTGTAATGTAATAATCTTCTATCACAATCAAAATCCAAAAGCATAGATCTAAAATCTGATATGTAGTTTATTATTTTTATTTGTTATTAGTATATAATTCACTTTTTTTTATATGATAGTACGTTATAAATGATTTTTGGTCAGAACCTGAGCAATAACAACTGTCTAATAAACATGTTTGAATAATTAAAAAAATTATCAAACCTAACATTTGCAAGATTGATAGTCTTCTATCAAGATTAATAAGCAACATATTTCTAGAGAGAGGACCAGCGAATTGTATGTAACTGATGACTTATGGGTCAAATGACAATGAGATGGCCATTGATGATCTCAATTTCATATCTAGTTGTAAAACTGTGTCCCACATATGGCTCAATACTCATAAGATATCGGGCATACACACAAGTATCGAGTATACTTGTTAATTTAATATAGAACTTACATGTTGGAAATTTCTAGAAGTTGTATCTAAGTTCTATAGGAATACAATCCAGTCTGAACCAATTCTGGTGGCTTCTATGTGGTTTATATGCGAAAGACGAAAGAACATTCAACGGCAATCATACTCTCACAACTAAAGTCATAGAGGAGGAGATAAAAGCGAGTACTTTATTTTGAATGTTTCGTGTGCTTTTGAGTTTTGACACCTATTTCTAAATTGTGGTCTATAGCTTCTTGCTAGTTGGCTTTAATAAAAGCTTACAATGCTTAACAAAAAGATAAAGAATTTATTTTTTCTATTAAGACAAGCATGGCATGGCAATTAACTTTGAATAATCCAAATATAGTATAATTAATTCAAGTATTAGAACTGTAGCCAACGACCTTATGGTCCATCGGCACTTCGTGTCTCTCCCAAGGGGAGACCACGGTGTAAATCTTGTTTCCAGAGTTCTTCTCCCGGAAAGCAAGTTAGAGGGTTTTATATGCCGGTCGGTTTCTTCCTGAAACGGTTTAGCGTTATCCTCGAGCGTCAAACTAACAAGGAGCGATTTTAATTCCATCTAAGCCAGGGATATATATATACATGCGCTATGAAGAGACATGTCATGAACCTCCATACGCCGCTCTTTAACAAACACCCAAATTATGATTTATAGTAGGGTGAGAATTTATGACACGACCCAAACCTAACACGAAATTAGCGGGTTTAGGTTTAGTCTAAATGGGTTTGGGTCAACCCGGGTGGGTTGGCGGGTTAACCCGTTTAACCTATTTAGAGCACGCACACCCCATCCACCAAATGTATGTGAGTGTGTCCACCAAATGATATGGGTGAGTGTAAGTGGTTGTGAGTGGAGGAGGAGAAGAAATTACAGTTCCATCCTAAATATGAAAAGCTACTGTTCACCCCTATATATATTTTAATATTTTTGGAAGTAGTTATGAATGAGGAGAGAGAAAATGTAATGATAAAAGTATGATTATTTTAATTAGAAGAGAGAAGATTTAGGGGTGAAATAGTGAGTTTTAGTGTAATTTGATTGAAGAGATTTGGTGGATGGGCTGTGAATGCTCTTATGCGATATATTGTTTTTTTACAATATGTTTTATGTTATAAATTAAATTGTTTAGATATTTTATACTACACTTATAACTTAAAATATAAATTGGTATGAGATTCTATAAATAAAACATAAATGTTTTATATATGTTAGCGTTTGTAGTAAAATTTTAATTTTAATACACTAGTTAACGAAAAAATAAAAAAAATCAGGTTAAATGGGTCGGGTTCGAGTCAACCCGAGAGTATTCAGGTCGGGTTCGGGTTCATATGTATGTCACAATTTTCGGGTTCGAGTTCGTATAAAATTTTTGGGTTGGGGTTGGGTTGGACCTTCCAACCCGCAAACCGGACCGGTAACCACCCCTAATTTACAGTCTCCTTCATTTGTAGTGTCTTATAACCACCACCACAGCCACCCCTCACCGGAACTAACAACCTCCGGCCACCATCACTATATCCATAACAACAACCCAATCAAACAAATAAACATCCAATGAAGCACACCATCACCAACAAAACAACCCCTTCACCATAACATGTCATCTTTCTTTAGCAATGCCCTCTTATAACCCCACAAACCACAACCCAACACAGCGTCCATGTATCTTCCAATCACTCCTCAACTTGTCCTCCAAAGGCCTTATAACAGAAGAAGCAGTCAACTCCCTTGACACTTTAGCCTCCAAAGGCCTACGTTTAGACACAAAATCATTATCTTTATTATTAAGACAGTGTGCCAATTCAAGATTGCTTAAAGAGGGTAAATGGGTTCACTTCCATTTGAATATTACCGGTCGGAAAAGACCCGGAACGTTTTTATGTAATCAGTTGGTTCATATGTATGAAGAATGTGGGGATTGGGTTAATACACGTAAGGTGTTTGATAAAATGTCTGTGAGAAATTTGTATAGTTGGAATAATATGCTTTCTGGGTATGCTAAGTTGAGGATGGTGGAGCCTGCTCGCAGTTTGTTTGATCGAATGGGTGAGAAAGATGTCGTGTTGTAGAATACGATGGTTATTGGTTATGCGCATTGTGAGAGGTTTGATGAGGCGGTTGAGTTTTATAAAGTGATGAAAAGGGTGATGGCTTGGAGCCGTCGTCGTTTTTGTCTCTCATTGTTCTTTTCCTCCCTCTGCCTATAACCCTTGAAGCATCAGATTCAATGCGAAGGCATCAATTGAACCATAACTAATGAATTGAATAGGTTTTATTAGGTGGTATCGGTTATAATAACTACATAATGTGGGGCATGGATGGGAATGAATGGTATGATTGTAAAAGTGTTTTGAAAATTGTAAAGGATGTGATGTGTGAAATGTCTATATTACCCCCCTAAGTGTCTTAATTGTCACAACTCTTCCTATAATGCCCTTAAATTTCTTGCTTAAATATGTTGTACATGTTGCTTCTTAAGTTGTACGGAATGAAAATGACCATGTTAGCCATCACTCCTCCTTTATAATGTATTATAGATATTGAATGAAATTGTTGAATGTACCTTGCTATGAACGTAGAAGCTCTAAAAGTTGCCTACACCTTGCTATTTATGTAAATCATCATTCGATGTTAAAGAAATTATTAATAAGGTTAAATACCTTTTATGAGATAACAAATCTAAAAGTTGCCTACAAATTGCATAAAGTAGTTTTTTCAAAGTATACTCGTTGGAAATTATTTAAGAGTTACAATGTCACAATAAAGATTAAAAGAGTTAACTACTTTGTCACATGATAGGGATACGTTAGAAAAAGCTAATTTCAAAAATTTAATTAAACAATTTGAATATAATAAAACTGAAACAATAAACTTAATGTTAACATATTTACATGTACGAAATATCTATACTATATTATAAAGCATTTGAGAAGAATATCAACAAAATCTAAGTAATTTGCATATGGTATAACAACTTAATGAAGTTAGTAAGAAGGCAAAGTGATCTTTTCGATATGAAAATTAAAAAAATTAATTAAATGAAAATTAATCTAAGTTAATTAGGTGATAATGACTATGAAATTTCACATATTATAATAGACTTTTTGAAAACTTATATTAAATCATGTTTTTTAAAGGTATATTAAATCATGTTAGCAACTATTAAATCAAACCATAAACTTATATTTCTTAATTGATGATCAAAAGTCTAACCATTATTCTAAATCCACTAAACATTTCCAAAACTAAAAATACAATTCTTATTCGGATCGGTGGTTTGATATATTATTTTTATAATATTAAGATTTTATTAGTGTTAAAATCTTGTGTTATGACATGCAATTAATAATGTGGTTATTTTTATTGAAATTTTGATGTGGATTTTTTCGCACGATATATCGATGTATCATCATGATTTTTTCAAATTACAACGTATTTTTGCGTAGTTACCGTTTTGGTAAAAAAAATTTAACAACAATAAATTAATTTTGTATTCCAAATCAGAAATTTGAGGTAGAGTGCTAAAGACATTTGTTAGATATAAAACCAGTTGTATTCTGAAAATGGTTATGTTCAGGATGTTAAAAAATAAAATTGACAACTAGAATCAGGATGTCAAAGAAAACAAGATTAAATACAGTTGTATCCTCAGGATGGAACTGGGATAAAAGAACTTGACTATGCTATTAAAAATAAAATCAAACGACACAAGAACACTCGATATACGATGAAAGCCCTTAATGAATATAGATCGCCGACACAAAACCTCGGGAGGAGACTAATGTCCCTGCATTTGTAATTATTATTAAGTAAAAATATAATTTGTACAACTTCGAAAATATGGTGAACGATCGACTACGATTACAATAATTGTTGTGTAAATGTGTGGCAGCTGAGTAAATAGCAAGAGAGTGAAAAAATAGCAGGTGAATTGTGTCCTATGATCTTTCCTCATACTCCAATTTATAGTAAGAGATTACAACTTCCATCCCGAAATATCCAAGATATCATCAACTAAATCTACTAGCCGTTTGCGAGTCCTCCACGTTCACATGAGCTCCAAACGGTCACCAACTGAGTCCTCAAGAATCACGTATGACTTAGTCAGTTATTATACTCATCCAATTAATACCTGCATTTAAACAAAAATAAGGTAAACTGTTAGCCCATCCTCAGGATGTACACACAAGACAATATGTAGTTATATCCTGAACTCAGCATCATCTTTGGTATCCTGAAGATGTACAATAAAAATGCAAGTAAATATTATCCTTAGAATGTCACCACCAACAATTACGTTTTGATGTTCAGAGCCGAGTCATAACTACAATGAACTAAACGTATGTAAATATTATTTTGGTTGATGTTACAACTTTTTTGGTTTTGTTTATCTTTTGTCATGTGTGCGATGTTGATTGAACTCTCACCACGTCACCGTGTAATGCCGTTTAGATTAAAGTATGCAACATCTATATTAACTCTTCGGTACGCCATGTAACAAATTTAATTCTCTTTATATTCAACCTATTATAATTAAAGCTAACTTTTAACTCTAGACATGTTTACTTGAATGTTGTTTGCTTATTTATATCGTCGTTTAGAATAAATTCTAAATGGTCTAATATTAATCCATCGACATACGGGATTACAAATACATCCTCACCACTATTCTTCTATGACACCGCCACGAAGTGTGGGCTTATATACTAGTTGTTTAGTAGTAATGAACCTCACTATACACCATACATTTTTTAAAGTTAGACCATACATAATAAATGTGTTAGAAACTTCTAAAATATATTCATGGGTCACATGGTACATAGCTCTATGACTTACTATTAGCCCACTAACCCACTTTTATATAGCTGAACCACCTTTAAAAATTTTGAAACCACCCCACTCCCTCAAGCCTCAATTTCTATAAATAAACAATAGGTGGACTTCCAAAACACTTCCATACATACATAAACACACAATGACCGAGCCTAAGGTCACCTTTATCTTCCTCCTCTTCTGTCATTTTTTTTCAGTAACATCTTTTTGGAGAGCTTAATACCTATATGGTTTCAAATTAATGGATACATTCTCATCTTTAAGCTCAATTATATGATGAGACTTTCTAGATGGTGGTAACCCTTTTGGTTCTTCAAAACTTCCCTATATTGATCTATCGAGACCAAAATTCTTTTGTCTACCACTGCATTGGAAACACTTGTACTTTGACCATTTTGCCCTTCTAAGGCTACACTTGTACGTTCACCATTTGGTCGAGTGGCGTGTAACTTGCCAATAATGCATAAATTTGAAAGGGTTATAATTGTTTTTATCTTAATATAGTATAAGCACTCTCGAAAATAAGTCCGCTTCGTTTTCACCACTTTTTGTTGTATTCTTGCATTTGAGATAGTCAACGTTATAGGCCGTTATGTCGGTGATTATTTCGCCCCACTTAGACGAGAGACTATCATTTTCACGTTAAGGCTCTCGTTTCATCTCTTGGTGAAACATAGCGTTTATTCTACTCAAAAAAACATTTTTCTATTTTACCTAACCCCGAGTTTTCGGATACGAATATCTAAGACTTGACCACATCGAGTTATTCACCCTCAACCCATCTTTGAGGGGCCCTTATGGTCGTTTTCTTCTCCTCATCGGTTTTTTTCTTATGGCTTTTCTTTTTAACCTTTTTACCCGACCGTTCACCAACTTCTTATGGTTGGGTTTCGAGTACAAAGTCAGGTGTCAAAATGGGAAACTTAGGTTGCGAATGTTGTGAAGTTGATAGTGAGACGGATGGATGCTTAGCTTTTGGAAATTAGGTTGAGGGTAGGATCCGTAATACATTCCACCATATATAAGTTGCACATATGACAAGTCTTTTGCATGGCCCGAAAATTGTAGGTTTCGGGTTTGAGGGGGACTAGGATTTGGGGAGTCACCTTGCCCATATGGGTGGTTTAGGTTGTACTCACGGTTGTTAGGATTCATGTTCGGTTTAAGATATTGAGATTTTTAGAAAAATAGAAGTGTGAAGAAGGAAAGGTATGCGCTTAAAAATAAGCAAAATGTTGTATACACAAGTTAAATTAAGTATTTAATTGATTTTTTTTACCGTTGGGTAACGGCTCATTTTCAAACTGTAATAAAAAAAACTGTTAACAAATCAGAACCGTCCACGTTAGACCCTCCATTTGCTCCATGCCGGTGGAAATTTCCCTCTGATGTGCCCCACGCCCTGCTCCTCGCTGGCCATGGTGTGGTGGACTGGCATGGAAGGGCTTCCCGGCCCATTTTCACGCCATCACACTGTGCAGTGTTACACATGTATCTGTAAAAAGCATAAAAAGCATAAAAAATTTTAAAAAATTGCTTCCACATCTTCGAAGCATTTAAGAGTGGAGGTCCCCCCTCCATTGTGTAACTTTGAAATATCGCTCATGACCATATCTGTTAAGCCATGGGCACCACTTATTACCTTGATACACCATTAAAGTCGTTCCACCTAATAAAGGTCCACAACACAAGCATGACGATACAAATTTAGATGGGTTGCTATATGACAACAATTTTAAATAAACACATTGGGGTGGGATCCAATGATTTCTAGTAATATCTTCGAATTAAAGTCAACTCCACCCAATATATTTCACTGGGTGGGCTTCATGTAATCCAAACATGTAACTTCTAAAAGTTAGACCCGAAAAGTAGTATTTGTGTAATCAACTATATGGTTAATAATCATTTTAAATTTTTAACTAAAAGAGTAAAATGATCATTTTACACAAACGTAACAACTTGAGCATTCCCAACTGAATCTTCATCTCTAAAACGTTACATTTTTTTAAATTTATTTTTAAATTTTTGTTTAACCTCTCAAACTGATTAGCTACCTCTATCTCTATTTTTATTTTTTCTTTCTGTCTTTTTTCCATTCATACAAACCAAAACGCATGAGGTATTACAAAAATGATTAAGTACAATCTCTAAATTTTAGATATGTGAATAGTGAAATTCTTAAAATTTAGAGATAGAGATAAAGGTGGAGATGAAAATAGGGGAAATCTCTAAAATTTGGAGATTATTAAAAACAGAGACTTCAATGTGAGTACTCTTAGAGCATTCATGCCTACCAAACCAAACAAAGTAATGATTTATTCCATCATCGCACACTAACTAAACAATACATGGAATTGTAGTGGTCCATTCCATTATCTCATATATTCTATTATCTCGTCCATTTCGTAGTTTTGTTTATACCATTACCCAATACCAAATAGACTCGTAGTTTTGCATAACAAAAATGTTTTGAACTAAACGTAAAAAATCCCAACATGCAACCTATAAACTAAGAGCTCATTTGTATAAAATATGGTTAAACCACAAATTTGTTGTGTAATTACGTCAAAATAATCAGTAAAGTTGAATCTTAAGTAAATTAAGTTAAAATTGTTTGATGATTATATGTATAAAATGTAATTGACATTCATAACACACCTATACTATATATTGTCATTAAAAAGATGAAAAAACTTAAATTATAAAATTATATATATGCATAAAACCAATATGTAATGACGGTACATGTATAAAACCTTAAAAAAAAGAGCAAGTTTGAACACATAGATGAATTTCCAGTTGTTTTGTTGGTATTTAGAGTTTCCATGTCCCAAAATTGGCTGATCTCCACTCCCAGCCATTATTTCCTCCCATCCAAAATCCAGCACCAAGAAGACGACACAATTCCAGCACACACTCAGTCTTTCCTCTTCTGTTGTAGTCACCCTCTGTTCCTCGTCCAGCCTTCACTCTAGACCTAAATCATCTGTTGAGCTCTTTTTGAATGTCAATATTTAGTTTGTAGTTTCCCCAATTATCATGTTGGTCTTCTTCAATTCTTCTTACTGATTCACCAACAGAGTGGCTGCAGAACTTGATTTGAATAAGCTCAAGCGTTGGTATGTCCCCAATTTCAAGGGGTATCTCTTCAAGCTTCCAGCAGCTGATAATTTCTAATTGTTTGAGACAAGGGAAGCTTCTACTATAGGCTTCCCACTCTTCGATTTCTAAGAAATCAAGTGTCAAGAATTGTAGCTGTGGGAACTCCTGCCCATCTGTGTTCCAGCACCTTCCTGAAAAGGCAAACTTTACAAGTTTGAGAACCTGGAGATTAGGTAACGACTGAATTATTATTGACATTTCACTCCACTCTAGATCACACCCTTCTAGTGTAAGTGATTTCAATGTTGCTGGGAATGTAATGCTCTCCACTCTTCCAGTTAAATTGAGGTTTTCAAGGTAGATGAGAGATTGGAAGTCATGTTGCTTTTCTGACTCAGTAATACATTTAAGTTTCTTAATGTAGGGAAAACACTTTTGAAAATTATCCACTCCATCTCCCAACTTCACCTTTGAAATAGTTTGTAAATTCTTCATTGGTCTTTCAATGGAAGGAAGTATAAAGACATTCTCAGAAGACCATGTACTAGGAAAATAACTCCTCAAATGCCTCAGATTTACCAAATCTGATATGTCACTGGGTAATTTTATATATGTCCGATCTGTAACATAAACGAGGGTTTGAAGGTTCCATAACTTGCATATTGAATCTGGGAAACCTTCTTTCTTAATCCAAATTGCAAGATACCTCAAGTGAACTAGCAATTCCATGTCTTTGGGAAAATCATTCAATCTACACTTTTGTAGATTTAACACCCTAAGCAGCACAAAGGAGTGAAAATGCCTTGCAATGTCATCATCCAAGGATCTGCTATAACCAAAGAACAAAACAGATCGACAGTTTTGGGCTGACGGAAAAGCGAAAACTTTATCTATGAACACACGTTCTGGCCTATATGGTGGTTTCTTAACCTCATTAAGCTCAGAGGACCATGTTTGTTTAAGGAGGAATTGCTCTTCCCTGGCTTTTCTCAAGCATAACTCCCTAATAAGATCATGCACTTTACAACCTTTCACACCTCCATTTGACTTCCACTTGTCTACAACTACAAGATTTCTGTAAATTAGATCCATTAGGTAACCCTCTGCAATATCCTCCAACCTTCTATTTCCATCCTGTTGAATGAATCCCTCAGCCATCCATAACAAGATCAACTCTCGTACTTTAATCTTATAGTCTTCTGGGAAGCCACCAAGATAAAGAAAACAATCTCTCAAGTGAAGAGGAAGATGATTGTAACTTAGAGCTAATGTTTTTATGCATCCATTCTCGTCATTAACAAGGTATGAACCCATCTTGTAAGAAATTTCCTCCCAAAATGTCTTACTCCATGCTTCTTTTGCCAGAACTCCTGCAATGACAACCACAGCAAGTGGTAATCCATGACAGTTTGCTACTATTTGCATTCCAGGTTCAATTGACCATTCAGGGCACTCATTGCCATGGAACACCTTCTGACACAATAGCCCCCAGCTTTTTTCTTTGTTCAAATATCCTAAGTGATGAATGAGTCCATCTAAACATGCATGCTTAGCAACTTCAGTTAGGCGACTTGTGAGCAGAATTCGACTTCCATTGTTGTCACGGGGGAAAAATACTTTCAGGTTATCCCATGTTTCTATGTCCCAGATATCATCAACGACAATCAAGTATCTCTTACCCATTAGGTTTTTGTGCACCAATTCACGAAGTCGAGAGTCACTAGCCTTTTCGAGGTCTAGCTGACCACGGATGGATTCCAAAATCTGAACCAACACAGCGTGCTTATCATATGTTTGAGAAACAGTGATCCATACACGGACATAGAAATGATGCTTAACGTAAGCATCATTGAATACTTTGGTGGCGAGTGTAGTCTTACCAATCCCGCCCATACCGACAATAGAGACAACATCCAGCTTCTTTTGATCTTCCACAAGCTTGTCTCTTATGAGCTCAGCATCACCATCAACCCCCACAAACAGATTGATTCCATCCAATAATTTATTTGATCCTGGTGAATTTCTGGAGGTGGAACATTGAGCAGCAGCTGCAGATTGTTTTAGTGTTGTTTGAGGTCTTGGAGATGAATCCTGTATCTTCTTGCTATCGATGTTCATATTCATGAATTCTACCTGGATAGACATTAATGATCTCCAAACATCATCAAGCTTAAAGGATAATTGAAATTCCCCAGATGTAGGGGACTCAGATCCATTATTCCTTATGTGAACACAGGATAGAAACATATCTGCAACAAACTTAAATGATCTCCTATCATTATCACGATGTTGGGATCGTTTAAAGTCCTCATAGATCTGGAAATTTCCATTATTTCTAATGTGAACATCAGATAGAAAGAGATCGACGTTATACTCTGCGGCTTCTGCTGCGTGTATGAATTTTTGCTTCAGATCATTAAGTTGTTGGAGGTGTTGATGTTGGTGGATAAAAAGAGTTTGGATCATGGAGGCCAGCTCATCATAGAGCCATTGGAACAGGGGCCTATGGCATATAATTTCTGGGTTGTTGATGGATGGAATGTCATTGGAGTTAATAATAAGGTGGTTCAACTTGTCCATGAACATCTGGATACCTGCGTATGCCATCTTGAATCAGCCTTTCTAGAAAACACAATTAGGCAAGGAGAGTTTGAGTAGAGGGTTGTTTGAATGGATCTCACCTCTCAAATAATTGATAATTGGTTGGGTTTGTGTATGAAAATTAGTCAAAGTTCACGAACAGTTCATAAACATTTGGTTCGTTTACAAGCCTATTTATACATCCATTTCATGTATTTATACCATTCACTTTATGTACTTAATGGCAAAAAAATTAGTCAAAGTTTGGTTTTTGTTATTCACCAAAATTAATTAAACCAAACTAAAAACCGATAAGCTAACAATACTAATCGAACCAAGGAACCGATTGTTTTATAAGATTGATTAATTAATGACTCTGATTTTAATTAGTTTTGGTTGAGGCTAATAATCGAACAGAACTGAATCATACACACCCTTAGAAGTGTTTGTGTTCCCCGCTGCATCGTGCGAGCACTCTCCTAGTATTATAATATAAATTAAGGTTACTTACCAAAACGGAAATAAATAATAAAAATAAAGTAAGGTTTAATTAAACGGACATAAACGAAGAAAAATGAACAAACAAACATAAACTAACATAAATGAACGAACATAAACGAACATAAACGAACATAAACGAACATAAACGAAGGTTCATGAACATAAATGAACGAATAAAACACGTATTCATGTTCGTTCGTTTAGTTAAACGAACAAAAAATGTGTTCGTGTTCGTTCATTTATTTAAATAAACAAACATAAACGAACTTCTCGCCGAATAGTTCATGAACGTTCTGTTCATTTACAGGCCTAGATTTCAGGTTGTTTTGTTGATATATGGAGTTTCCATGTCCCAAAATTGGCTGATCTCCACCTACCATGTTATCCCCACTCCCAGCCATTATATCAAACAGGTTTTAAAACATAACAGACCTATTTTTGTACCTACCATTTCTCAAACATAACACACCTGTACTATACATAACACATCTATACTATACATTGTCATTAAAAAGATGAAAAAAAAACTCAAATTATAAAATAATATATTGATAAACGTAGATAGTTTTCCGGTTGGTTTATTGATATATCCCAAAAGTGACTGATATCCACCTACCTTGTTATCCTCAGCCATTATTTCCTCCCATCCAAAATTCCAGCACACACACTCATCAGTGTTTCCTCTCTTAAATTTCTTTTCTTTTCTTTGTCTTTCAGCACACACTCAGTCGACTTTCCTCTGATCCTCAGCCACCCTTCACTCTAGACCGAATCGTTGAGCTCTTTTTGAATGTCAATTTTTAGGTCGTAGTTTCCCAATTCATGTTGGTCTTCTTCAGTTCTTCTTACTGATTCACCAACACAGCGCCTACAGCCTTCAATTTGAATAAGCTCAAGCGTTGGTATGTCCCCAATTTCAAGGGGGATCTCTTCAAAATCATAGCAGAAGATAATTTGTAATTGTCTGAGACACGGGAAGCTTCTACTATTGGCTTCCCACTTTTTGATATCTAACTTAGAAAGTCTCAAGAATTGTAGCTGTGGGAATACCTGCCCATCTGTATTCCAACACCTTCCCGAAAAGGCCATCCAATGGAGTTTAAGAACCTGGAGATTAGATGAGGACTGAATTATTATTGACATTTCACTCCATGCTCGACGACACCATTTTATTGTAAGTTTTTTCAATGTTGTTGGGAATGTAATGCTCTTCACTCTTCTTAGGTGCTTGCTATATAAATGGAGGTTTTCAAGGTAGATGAGAGATTGGAAGTCATGTTGCTTTTCTGACTTAGTAACACATGTAAGTTTCTTAATGTAGGGAAAACACTTTTGAAAATTATCTCCTAAATCCATCCTTGAAATAGTTTGTAAATTCTTCATCGGTCTTTCAATGTAAGGAAGTACAAAGTCATTATTAGTCCTCAAATGCCTCAGATTTAGCAAATCTGACATGTTACTGGGTAAATCTATATCTAACAAATTTGAATAATAAATAAGGGTTTGAAGGTTCCATAACTTGCATATTGAATCTGGGAAACCTTTTGTTACTTTGTAAATTGCAAGATACCTCAAGTGAACTAGCAATTCCATGCCTTTGGGAAAATCTTTCAATTCACACTTTTGTAGATTTAACACCCTAAGCAGCACAAAGGAACAGGAATGCTTTGCAATCTCAAAACAGATATTACCAAAACCCAAAACAGATCGGCAGTTTTGGGCTGATGGAAAAGCGAACGCTTTATCTATGAACATACGTTCTGGCCTATATGGTGGGTTCTTAACCTTATTAAGCTCAGAGGACCCTGTTAGCCTTTCTGTTTTAAGGATGAATTGCTCTTCCCTTGCTTTTCTCAAGCATAGCTCCCTAATAAGATCATGCACTCTAAAAGCTTTCACACCTCCATTTGACTTACTCCTGCGTGCTACAATTACAAGATTTCTGTCAATTAGATCCATCAGGTAACCCTCAGCAATATCCTCCAACCTTCTATTTCCATCTTCTTCAATGAATCCCTCAACTACCCATAACCAGATCAATTCTCTTACTTGATACTTGTAGTCTTCTGGGAAGCCACTAGGATAAAGAAAACACTCTCTCAAGTGAAGAGGAAGATGATTGTAACTTAAACCTAATATCTCTAGACATCCATTCTCGTCACCAACAAGGTATGAACCCATCTTGTAAGAAATTTCCTCCCAAAATGTCTTACTCCATGCTTCTTTTTCCAGAACTCCTGCAATGACAACCACCGCAAGTGGTAATCCTTGACAACTTTCTACTATTTTCATTCCAGGTTTAATTGACCATTCAGGGCATTCGTTGCCACCGAACACCTTCTCACACAACAATTTCCAGCATTTTTCTTTGTTCAAACCTCCTAAATGATGAATGAGTCCATCTGAACATGCATGCTTAGCAACTTCAGTTAGGCGACTTGTGAGCAGAATTCGACTTCCATTGTTGTCATGGGGGAAAAATACTTTCAGGTTATCCCATGTTTCTATGTCCCATATATCATCAACGACAATCAAGTATCTCTTACCCATTAGGTTTTTGTGCACCAATTCACGAAGTCGAGAGTCACTAGCCTTATCGAGGTCTAGTTGACCACGGATGGACTCAAGAATTTGAGTCAACACACCTCTTTATCATAAGTTTGAGAAACAGTTACCCATATACGGACATGGAAATGATGCTTAACATAAGCATCATTGAATACTTTGGTGGCGAGGGTAGTCTTTCCTATTCTGCCCATACCGACAATAGAGACAACATCCAGCTTCTTTTGATCTTCCACAAGTTTGTCTCTTATCAACTCAGCATCACGATCAATCCCCACGAAGATTTCATCCAATACTTTCTTCGATTCTATTGTGTTAGTGCATGATGTCCCTAGGCTAGTATATATGTTGTTTGGATGAGTTTCGGGGTGTTTGGAGACGTTTATACGCGTTTTTGGGTATGATTAAGGCTATAGGCAATTACAGGACGGTGATAGGCGGTTAGACCCTATTCACCATCACTGTTCATGCGATTAGGAGTCTTCTATAGGCGATTAAGGCTCAATCGCCTATAGTTACATGTCTTATAGCTCCTAATCGCCTATACTGACTTGTACGAGTACGGGAGGTATAAATAGGCCCAATCATTGCCCTAATCATCAGTTCTTGCCACACACACTCTCCAAACACCCTCCCCAGGTCTGAGATTGCTTGGTTTGATCATTGTAACACTCGTGCTCTGTTTTAATGATATAAACGTTAATCTTTTGACCCGTATGTGTGTTGTAATTACTCGTTTATCATTGTTTCATGTTTGTTTCTGTTATTAAAGCATATTCAAGGGATTCCGCTCCTTGAATATAACCCTCGTGATTATCGGGTGACACGTTCGTCGATCCTACAAGTGGTATCAGAGCCAGGTTCTTATCACGAGCGTTTTGATAACAAAAAGGAGTGAAAACAGGTAGGTTTTTGTGTGAAAGTGGTGATTTTTAATCAAAAACCTGTTTTGAACTTTGAAACTTTGAGTTTTTCACAAAAACCCTTATTTCCAAATTCTTAGTGTGTTTTTATGGATGAAAACGTGTGTTTTTTATTAGGTTTTGTTCTAAAATTGTTTTGAAAACTTTTCTAATCATTTGGGGATTAAACACATCGTTTTGGATAAGATTTTGAGGCAAAAACGGTGGTTTTTGAGCAAAAGTGAAGTTACAGATCAGATCAGGCGATTACACAGACCCAGATCCTTCCAATCGCCTATCTATAGGCGATTAGAAACCAATATACACGAATAGAGTTATAATCGCCCTTCCTATACACGATTAGGGTCCTAATCGCCCTCACTTTTGTGTGGCATAGACCCTAATCGCCTGAAGTTCCCCAATCGCCTATAAACTTGTAATCGTTCAACTGTTCACTAGCAATTACACCCTAATCGCGTGTAATACTAGTGATTACACCTGTAATTGCCTATACAAATCCCTAATCGCCAATAGACACTCAATTAGAGTTCCCAATCGCCTATAACAATCTGAAACTAAAAATTTGACTAAATATCGGACTTTTACCGAACTTAAACATATGGCAAACCCATGGGGACATCTGAATCAACCAAGGCAACAATATAATCAACAAATGAACAATCAAACAAACGTATCCATGAACCCTTGGCAATTCTCAGCCGAGCGCAACGTGCAATGGATGCAACAAGCACAAATGCAAGCGAATGTTGCCAGAATAAATCCGTGGACGCTAGCGGCTCAACAACAGGCGATGAATGCGAATCCGTGGTCACTCGCGGCTGCTGCGAATTCACAGACTAATCATCTGTCTTCCGTTCTCATGAGTGACTTAGAGACGGGTAGTTCGAATAGGGCACCGAAATTGCGATACATGTCCGACTACCACGGATGGAAGGGCAGATTTCAGACATACGTTGAGGGTATCGATGGTCTCGTATGGTCAGCAATTGAGACAGGGTACAGCAGGCCGATGGTTGAGAATTCGAATACTCTGATCTCACTGGAAGATATGAATGAAGATCAGAGGAAGAAGTATAACTACGAAAAGAAGGGGATGGCAGCATTGAAACAAGCTCTTCCCAAAGATATACTTCATCAATTCGCACAGTGCACTACGTCACAGATGCTTTGGTTAGCGCTTGGTGAGCGAAACGAGGGAAATCTGAAGACTCGAAAGGTCAAAGTGGATCAACTCAAGAAGGAGTTCGAGAACTTCAATGCTATTGGGAATGAATCGCTGAGAGACATGACTGCAAGATACTACCACTTGATGTTCGAAATGTACCAGTACGGGGTCTTGTACTCATCTGCAGACCTTGTGGAAAGATTTGCTGAGGTGCTACCTCCTCATTTGCATCAATGGTTGGACAGCCTGAAATCAAGAAATGCTTATCAGACACTCACCATCAATGAGTTCATAACCGAGCTGAAGAACACGGAGATAGAAGAGATCAGGAGGACAAACAAGGCGCTCATTCCTCAGAATCCTAGTATCTACTACGGGAACCCTCTTCAGGACGCCAGTGTGGGTGGACCCAAACCACAGACTGCTTTTGTGGTTAACCCGGATCCAGTTTATGCCTTTGACAACTATGGTCCCCCAACTGATGTTCCTCCTCCAACCTATCCCTTCGGACAAGGAAACCAGTATCCTTTGAATTATAATACTAACCATTTTGGTGTTAACCCTTTTTCTCATCTTGCAGCACCAGCACAGGCAACTTCAAACTTTGGTGGACCTTCTCCTTCAGGGTTTGGTGGGGCTCCAACTACAAGTTAT
The DNA here is from genome assembly GCA_030844895.1 of Ambrosia x helenae. Lineage (NCBI taxonomy): Eukaryota > Viridiplantae > Streptophyta > Magnoliopsida > Asterales > Asteraceae > Ambrosia > Ambrosia x helenae. Next base: position 41,838,160 of record CM061223.1, read on the forward strand.
GGTGGATATGGAGGTGCTTCGACTTCAAGTCAAGGTGGCTATCGGACCAACCTAGTCGCAGAGCAGCTGAACACCGTAGGTTTAGAGAAGGTGACTGTAGAGTTAGCTCAAGAACACATGGCTCTACTGTCAACCTTGGTCAACTCCTACAGTGGATTGGTTGCAGGACAGACCGGAAATCCTCATCTTACACAAGAGGATTAATCGCAGATCGATAAAGACACTACAAGAAAATGAAGCTAATGCAACCCTGATAAAATGTTACATTAGGCCCTAAAATGGTTGCATTAGGCGAAGTTGCATTAGATCTAATGCAACCTTTTTATTAGATATTGCAACATTTTTAAAAGAGTTGCGTTTATTATTCAAGTGCAACCTTTTTATGATGCAACCTTTTATATATGCTAACGCCACTTTTTTTCTTTGATATGCAACCTTTGTTATGCTCATATGCAACCATTCTACTTTTTATAGTAAAAAATTGAAACCTTTTTTTTTACATCAAATGTAACATTTTTTACAGAAATTAGACAAATGAATCTTTTTTACAATTAAATGCAACTCTATAGCATCATTGTTTAAAGTACTAAAATTTATATTAACATGTAATAGTATCTTAATTACATCAACGCAATAGTAACATAAACATAATAGATTTTCATCTTGTATGTCACACCCTCAAATTTCCACTTGCGGAGTTTTACCGCGAGGCGCATGACGAACCAGGATCCAAGTCAACGGTCACAATAAACAACACTATATGAAATACGTAAACACAAAACATTGTTCTCAATTTATAAAACCATAGCGAAAGCATTTAACCAGTTACAAAACCATGTACGACAATGTTCAACATCTTTGTTCAAAACATGAAACTAAGCCTAGACGCCAATGCAGAATCTTGCGCCTAGTTCCTTTTTGTTGCTACCTTAGCGACCTGAGAAAAACATGCCAAAAAGACGTCAACATATAATGCTGGTGAGTTCACAGGTTTGTTCAATGTGTTACCAAGTGTTACCAAAACGTTACCATGTCCATACTATATCAATGTTACCAAGTACGCTAGCTAGGCGTATGTTTTATTACTACTACGATTGGAAAACCATTACTAGACACGTTTAGCAATGTTTAGCAATGTTCAGCCCGAATGTTCAGCATGTTACCAATGGTACCAGTTCGAGACAATATGCACCCGCCCGGCCCTCCAAGCCGACGAGTGGGGCAGGTCACGCCCAATAGATCTATCCACATTTCCCCCGTTGTGCATCCCCGCACATTCATGGTTTTCCCCGGGACTTTAAAAGATCGTATAGCAATGCATAGTTAAAACCATAGTATGACATATGTTACCAAGATAGTTTAGCGCATGTTTTCTCGCCCAAAAGTTAAAGCAGTAAAAGTGGGGCCGTGAACTCACCTTAGATAGCGTTCTTCGGTTACAAGTAAAGATGTTAAGCCCTTGATAATCCCTCTACCGGAGATCTATCAAAATGTTCACATAAGTGTTCCGACTAATAACCATAAGGTTATCTAGTCCCCGATTGTCCAGATCGTAACCAAGTATGTTTTAAAACGTGTTTAAATGTTTAACCGACACACTAGACTGACCCGATATCCCGTTGGTGACCCATTACCCTAACTAATCAAGTACACATAGATTACACACAAGGTTCAAGCATAAAACACTTAGTTTGTATCAAAAGTCTCATTTCTGCATCAGAACGGTCGAACCAGTCAGATTAAGTCTCCTTCGCCCGTTTTAACTCTCCTTCGCACGTTTTATGTTTCGTTCGACCGTTTGATGTCTCCTTCGACCGTTTTATGTTTCGTTCGACCGTTTGATGTCTCCTTCGACCGTTTTACCACGTTCGCCCAAACATAACCCAGGTTCAACCCTGGATTATCTCCTTCGCACCTTTGATCGGTCGAAGGAGTCCAGGTTCGCCCCTGTTGTACAAAATTTCCTAAAAACGCTTCAAACACATTCGAAACACCTCGAAACATCATCAAACACAGCAGTCAAGTATGAATAACTTATCCCTACAAAACCCCACCGATTTCCCCCAATAATACGTCCATTTCAGCCCTTTCCCAAAATGGTAAGAATTATGGAAACGTCACAATCATGCATGGATTCTTTACCCAATTTGGAAACTTTTGAAATCGATCCATATTCAACTTAAAATGCTCAGTTTGTCGAGTGTTTGATCTTTGCTTGTTAGTTCTATTGATCATAAATATCATGCATCAAGTCTAGATTTGTGAAAACCCCCAAAATACCCATCTATCCCTCTTTAACCCTAAACAACGATAAACTAGCATCAATAACAATCCTATATCATGTTTCTATCATAGATACAGCAGCAAATCATTGAACAACACATAACACCACATAATACATAATTAAGACATGTTTATCATCATGAAAACCTATGTTTAATGATAAGGTTTTGGTTTAGAAAGATGTTTAAAAGGTTTTTAATCATGAAAACACCCTTAGAACATATCCGGACAATTAGGGTTAGATGAAAACGAATTAAAATGCTTTAAAAGGGTTTAGGATTAAGAACACACCTTGGATTCTTGTTTAGATGTTGTAGATAGGTTAGATTATGAAAAAGAAGTGCAAAAACTCCTTCCTTAGTGATTAAAATCGTTTGAGAGTGTTTTGAGACGGTTAGGGTTTGTGAAATGGTGAAAAATGACAAAGTTTGGTATTTATACGAATCCTCCTTCGCCCCTTATCAGTGGTCGAAGGTAGCCTCCTTCGACCCTTCCACAGGGTCGAATGAGCCCTGTCCTGGTCGAAGGGAGTTCTTTCAATTCCACATCCCAGGTTTGCCCATTTACAAAGGGTCGAACCAAACAATTTTTCCTCCTTCGACCACTCGAAGTGGTCGAACCAGAACCCTTGTTTATCTAGTTTTCCAGGTTGTCGTGTTTAACGCATTCTAACACATCTTAACACATGAGCATGCAACCTTAGTCTATGTTTAACATATTTAGGCATGGATAATCAGTTACACATCATTTAAACACATCTATGTATGTAATCCACCACACAACCCATAATCTACACATATACTTAATCAGTTCATGTAATGTCACCAACAACGGAACCCGGTACTAGTGTATTCCCAAAATGACTCCCAATGATCCTTCAAATCATTGAACCCTGGACAATCCTAACTTGACCCGACTCAACTAACCCAGTTAAGTCCGTTTATAAACGTTTCTCGCTAAGGTAGACTTAGATTTTACTAAAATGTTTAAGCCAATTATGCCGGGTGTCACATCATCCCCACGTTGAAAGAATTTTCGTCCCGAAAATTGCACAAAGCCCCAAGGTGAAAGAAACGAAAAGAACGAAACGAAAAGAAAATTTACCGGATGTTACATCATCCCCACGTTGAAAGGAATCTCGACCCGAGATTCATTCCGCTTCAGCCGTAACATGCCTCGATTTGAACGCGCGCTTCGGAAAAAGATGAGGATGTTTAGCTTTCATTTGATCCTCCCGTTCCCACATGAACTCCGGTCCACGATTCGAGTTCCAACAAACTTTGACGATGCGGATTTTACTCCGACGAAGGCTACGAATCTTGTAGTCGAGTATCTCAACAGGTTCCTCCACAATGCGAAGACGATCATCAACCTTGATCTCTTCCAGTGGTACAATGAGAGATTCATCAGCCGAACACTTCTTCAAGTTAGACACATGGAAGACGTTATGCACACTACCGAGCTCCGCCGATAAGTCAAGTCTGTATGCCACCGGTCCAATCCGATCCAGGATTGCGAACGGTCCGACATATCGAGGGTTAAGCTTGCCACGCTTTCCAAAGCGTATGACGCCCTTCCATGGTGAAACTTTCAGAAGTACCCTGTCCACAACCTGGAACTCCAAAGGTTTACGACGGCGATCGGCATAACTCTTCTGACGATCCCGTGCAGCAGCCAAACGGTGGCGAATCTGTACGATTTTCTCCGAAGTTTCGTACACAAGTTCCGGACCAGTGAGCTGGCTCTCGCCCACCTCGGCCCAACAAAGTGGTGATCGACATTTCCATCCGTATAGAGCTTCGAATGGAGCTGCCTTGATACTAAAGTGATAGCTGTTGTTGTAGGAGAACTCCACCAACGGCAGGTGGATCTCCCAACTCTTGCCAAAATCGATAACACACGCCCGAAGCATGTCTTCCAAGGTTTGAATCGTCCGCTCACTCTGTCCATCGGTTTGCGGATGATAATTCGTACTCATATCCAACTAAGTACCCAAAGCCTTGTGCAGAGCCTTCCAAAAACGCGAAGCAAAACGAGAATCACGATCAGAGATAATAGAGACAGGCACCCCGTGCCGAGCAACCACCTCCTTAAGGTAAAGTCGAGCCAACCGCTCGAGTCCATCGGTTTCCTTAATAGGTATAAAACGTGCCGATTTTGTCAACCGGTCAACAATCACCCAGATCATATCATAACCACTAGGTGACCTTAGCAGCTTGGTGACAAAATCCACCGTGATTCGCTCCCACTTCCATTCCGGAACCTCTGGTTGTTGCAGGAGACCAGACGGCCTCTGATACTCCACCTTGACCTTAGCACAAGTCAAGCATTTGCTGACATAAGAAGCTATATCAGCTTTCATGTTCGGCCACCAATAAAGTATCTTCAAATCCTGATACATCTTATCGGAGCCAGGGTGAATAGAATACCGGGATTTGTGAGCTTCATCCAAAACAAGCTCGCGCAATCCCCCGAACAATGGGACCCAAACACGTCCCTGACGGGTGGTTCAACGAACACCCTTTAATAGTGTTAAAATGCTTATTTTATCCACATTTATTCGTGATAGTGCTTGGAATTGGGTGACTACGGTTGCTTTGGTTGTAGGTGTAACAAGGAGCTAAAAACGACGAAATACGGGCTTTGGGAATGGACCGGAACGCATCGGAACGAGGTGGAATGGAAGAAAGAAAAAAAAATGAAGATTTCTAACAGGTTCACCGTACCCTTACGGTCCAACCGTAGGGTTACGGTGGCTTCAGGCCACAAATTCCACCGTAGGCCAGGCTCGAGTGGCCGTCAACATTTTCAACCCACCGTACCCTTACGGTGGGACCGTAGGGGTACGGTGGCCCCTGCACAAAGTTGTAACTCCTTATTTAAAGACCACTTAATGGTGTCTTATCATTGGCACTTCCATTGTGAACGTTTCTCATCATCTTGTGGGCGATTTTTGGCTGAAGATCTTCATTGCAGACTATCACAAACATTGGTTTATGTTTTTGATTCTTATGAACATTACTATGGTTGTTTTGATGATTCACCAAGTCATGCGAGGCTAAACTTTTGGTGATCATTTCGGGTGAAGGTTTCTCTTAAACTCTTGTGTGTGATTTCTTGCATTTCTAGAATAATAACTTGGTACTTTCTCTTTGTTATTATGATGTATGAACAATTGTTTGTAGTGTGTTGATTAATTTACCAATTTTTAGTCTCTATCGTTCGTTCTTGGTGTTGCTAACATCCGAGATATCACGGGAAGGATTGGGGTTGGTTATTGATTAATTGATCATCGGGAAACAACCTCGCGTTAATATAATCCGGGTACTTTGTTCCCTTTTATCACAACAATTGCTTTTACATGAGTTATGTCTATGTAACTCTTTCTAGTGGAGATTTACACAAGTGTTTAGAGAAACCGGATCCTTGAATGATCATTGTTCCATAATTTGAAGAAACAAACTCACTTTGATTAAGTAATTAGTTTATAATCTAGTTCAAATCTAAAACAATCAACAACTCTTGATCCTTATTTCTATTTAGTAGATTAATTTTTAGTTAATTCGCAAAGTTACTAGTTTACACACATTCCTCAAACTCCCTGTGTTCGATACCTTGTTGCCACTATACGTTAGTTGTAATTGGGAAATTTTACGTGTACCACGACAAACACGTCAAATTTTGGCGCCGCTGCCGGGGAGTAGTGCGCAACGTGTGTTAAGCTTTTAGTTTTGCTTGTTATTTTCGGGTTTACACGGGTTGTGTTTAGTGTGCAGGTACTTCAAGTGTATGCATACTAGAGGCTCTCACGAGTCATCACCACTTTTGTTTGATCCGGAGATTGAAAGAACATTGAGAAAGAACCGAGTTTTGATTAGAAGAAACAAAGTCATTGATTCACCTACTTCACCGTTCACCCCAAGAAACATAATGCAAGACTCTCACATACCAACAACGGGTCAAACGACCTCGTCATTCATGCCTACTTCCTCACAAATTTCACCCAACACCACATTACCTAACTTTTCCACTAGTCCTGAAACACCAATCCATACCACCCAACCGAGTTCTACTCTAATTGATCCGAACCTTACCTTTAATCCATCAAACACCATACCCCATTTTCCCATTTTTTTCTAACTACGGGTCAATCATCTTCTACCATCCCACAACCACAAGGACAAGGTTCAACAATTGTCCATACCACATCTACTTATCAACCACCTAACCAATCGGGTTTTTACTATTCAACTTTCCAAGGTGGTCAAAATTCGAGATTTCAAAGAGATGTGTATGACGATGGGTATGATGATGAGGAGTTTAGTGGGTACAATGAAGAGGGTAATTATTATGGAGTAGAAGGTGCATATGTGGGCTCTCAAGCTCAAACGGGTCAAGTAAGTCAACCACTTTTACCATTTCAAGACCCGGGAAGACTACCGGTTGGTGTGCAACATGTTAGACCGCAAGGATTGCACTTGCAACGTCCCACGCCACTCAATCAAATGCGGCCTCCAAACATGCAAGCTCAACATCAAAGGCCGAATCACCAACAACAACCACCTATGCATCCAAATCAACATCAACAACAATTTGCACCACAAGGTGCAATGCAAGGACAAATGGATCAACCAAGAGCGCCATTGGGAGCACCTAGAAGACTCCACCGTGATGTTGTATGGGGAATTGAAGCACATTTTCGGCCTATTATCACTAATAATCCATCACCAATAGTGATTCCGCAAAATGCAAATGGAAGAACTTTTGAAGTTAGAACAACCGCACTCCAAAGTCTACCAAAATTCAAGGGGCTAGCAACGGAAGAGCCTTACTTTCATTTGGAAACTTATGATTCTATTTGCAACACTATTGGGGGTCAAGGATTTACTCCGGATGATGTCAAGTTGGTTCTCTTCCAATTTTCATTGGAAGATAAAGCAAATAGATGGTTTCACACTCTACCATCCGCATCAATTTTCACATGGGCTGATATGCAACAAATCTTTTTGGATGAATTCTATAGTTCGCAAAAGACCAATGATGCAAGAAGGGGGTTGAGAAGCTTTCAACAACAGTCGGGAGAGATGTTTCATGAAGCATTTGAGAGGTTCAACATGATGCTACGAAATTACCCTCACCATGGTATCCAACTATGGGAATTGTTAAATGCTTTTCATGAAGGTTTGACATCGGAGGATGCACGGGATCTTATGTCTATCACAAATGGTACTTTTGGTACAAATTTTGAACAAGATGATTGGGCATATTTCGAGCAAATGGCGGTGACTTCGAAAAGGAAGGCCCAATCTTCAAGAAGGGCAAGACATGTGATTCAAAGACCACAGGTGCATGCGGTAGAAGGTGGTAATGTGCAGAATACTAATCAATTGTACAATGTTTGCAGCACTTGTCAAGAGATAGGCCACACGGCGGAGGTTTGTGGAGTGGGTGTTCAAGAAGCACCAAGTGAAGAAGTGAATGCTATTCAAGGGGGTGGGAGAAATTATGACATGAACTCCAACACTTACCACCCCGGGTTACGAAATCATCCCAACTTTCGATATGGGAATGCTTCTAATCAAGCCAACCCGAATTTTCAAGCTGCTCAAGGTAATTATGTGCCTCGCCAACAATACAATCAAGGGAATTATAGAGGCGGATACAATAGTGGCTACCAAGGGCAAGCTCAAACTGGACAAAGAAGTTCAGGTCACGATTCGTCAAGCGGAAATGAAGTCATGGAAATGCTTAAAGCTATGCAACAAGACATGCAAAGGCGAAACCAACTTGATGAAGCACGGATACAAAAGGATGAAGTTCGTGATAAAAGCATTCAAGCATTGACAACTCAAATGGGGCAATTAGCAACTGATGTGGCGGAATTGAAGAAAGGTAAAGGAAAGCTTCCTAGTGACACTCAGATAAATCCGTCACATGGCTCTTCACGAGGTAACAATGTTAATGTTAATCAAGTGAGTGTTTTAAGGAGTGGGAAAGAATTTAAAGCTGATTTGTCACCGAGTTTTGTCGAGGGGGAGGTCGAGGATGTCACGGGTGAGGAAAGTGAAAATGATGAAGTTACACCGGTTTTACAAAAAGAAATAAATGTTAAAAAACCGGAAGCGAGTGAGAGTGAAAAAATTGAAAATGAGCCGAATCAAGTTCCATTTCCATCGGCTCTACTTGACCCGGGTAAGAAAAATTTTATTGCATCAAGAGGTCCCCAAAAAGAAGAAATGTGGGACATGTTTAAACAAGTAAAAATAAATCTTCCTTTACTTGATGCAATAAAACAAGTACCCGCATATGCTAAATTTTTGAAAGAATTGTGTACGCAAAAGAGGCAACAAAAGAAAAAAATGCCTAAGAGGGTAAATGTTATGGGTCAAGTGAGTGCAGTTTTAAATGGGGAGCTCCCTCCTAAGTTTCAAGATCCGGGCACGCCATTAATAAACATTCAAGTTGGTAATTTTCAAATGGCAAAGGCGTTGCTAGATCTTGGAGCCGGGTGAGAATTTTACCGGGTGGGTTGTATGATCAATATGACTTTGGTCCATTAACTAGGGTGGAGACAACGGTTGTTTTAGCCGATTTGTCCCATAAGTTACCCCGGGGGATGGTTCAAAATGTCATTGTGAAAATTGATGAATTTTATTACCCGGTTGACTTTTTGGTATTGGATTACTCATCCGCAGATTCAAAACAGCAACAAAATGTCATATTGGGTCGACCATTTTTGAGCACCGCGCATGCGGTAATTGATTGTAGATTTGGCACGGTCGACATGACATTTGGAAACCGGAAAATGCGTTTAAATGTTTTTACTAACAATACTAATGATTCCGGTGTTGAAGAATGTTTTATGGCAGATGTCATCGAGGGATGCAATCCATGTGAGTATGAGAAAGATGGAATGGAATTGTGTGCTTGTAATTTTTCTGAACAGGTACATGCTTTTTATTTGGAGAGTGAAGAAGGAAAGCAAGATGTGCTAGAATTGAAGGAGGGTCGACCACCATGGTCCCACCATTTTGATAGTTTGCAGGTGGGAATTGATTCGGGCACCAAACCCTCATTAGAAGTACCACCAAAGTTGGAACTGAAAGACTTGCCAAGCCACTTGAAGTATGCTTTTCTAGGGGATAATGACACATTACTGGTCATTATTGCCTCTAATTTGGAGATGGCTCAAGAGCAAGCTTTGTTGGAAGTGTTGAAAGAGAACAAAGGGGCTATTGGGTGGACGATTGCCGATCTCAAAGGAATTAGTCCATCCATTGTGATGCACAAGATTATCACCAATGAAGATGCAAAGCCCACAAGAGAAGTGCAAAGAAGGTTGAATCCTAACCTAAGGGAGGTAGTTAAAAAGGAGGTAATTAAGTGGTTAGATGCGGGGATTATTTATCCAATTTCGGATAGCTCTTGGGTAAGTCCTACTCAAGTGGTACCTAAGAAGTCCGGCATTCAAGTAGTCAAAGATGAAAGTGGTGAACAAATAGCCACTCGACCCGTAACCGGGTGGCGAGTGTGTATTGACTACCGCAAATTAAATGCCGCCACTTCTAAGGATCATTTCCCACTTCCTTTTATTGACCAAATTATTGAAAAATTATCGGGTCAAAAATACTATTGTTTTTTAGATGGGTATTCGGGGTACAACCAAATTGCAATCCACCCGGATGACCAACACAAGACCACCTTCACTTGTCCCTATGGTACTTTTGCCTTTAGGCGGATGCCATTTGGCTTGTGCAATGCACCGGCTACTTTTCAACGATGTATGATGAGTATTTTCTCGGACATGGTTGGAGAGTCGCTTGAAGTGTTTATGGATGATTTCTCAATATTTGGCACTAGCTTTGAATCTTGTCTCAATGAGTTACAAAAAGTTTTAAAAAGATGTGTTGAGAAAAATTTAGTGCTTAGTTGGGAGAAAAGCCATTTCATGGTGCAAGAGGGAATTGTGTTAGGTCACGTGATTTCGGAGAGAGGTATGGAGGTGGACAAGGCAAAAATTCGGGTTATTTCATCATTGCCACCACCAAAGAATGTGAAAGGGGTAAGGTCATTTTTGGGACATGCGGGTTTTTATAGACGTTTCATTAAAGGTTTTAGTGTCATTACCAAACCGTTATGTAATTTGCTTTTGAAAGATGTTCCATTTGACTTTACTAATGAATGTTTGCAAGCTTTCAATGTTTTGAAGGAACACTTGGTCAAGGCTCCTATTTTGCAACCGCCGGATTGGTCGAAGCCATTTGAGATTATGTGTGATACAAGTGAAACTACAATTGGAGCGGTTTTGGGTCAAAGAGTTGATAAGAAGCCGGTGGTGATTTACTATGCGAGCAAAACTTTATCCGAAGCGCAACTGAATTACACCACAACCGAAAAAGAATTATTAGCGGTGGTGTATGCTTTGGATAAGTTTCGTTCGTATATTTGGGGGAGCAAAGTGGTAGTATATTCAGACCATAGTGCGGTTCGTTACTTGATGGAAAAGAAAGATGCCAAGCCACGCTTGATTCGGTGGGTTTTATTGTTTCAAGAGTTTGATTTGGAAATCCGGGACAAGAAAGGGAGTGAAAATGTAGTGGCGGATCATTTGTCGAGGATTCCGGTGGATAAAAATGATGATTTTGGAGAAATAAATGAGAGGTTTCCCGATGAGCAATTGATGGCGACATCTACTATTCATGCACCGTGGTTTGCTCATTATGTTAACTATTTAGCCACGGGGGTCATTCCGGATCATTGGACCAAGAAACGAAGACAACAATTTATGGTCCAAGTGAAGCAATATATTTGGGATGAACCGGATCTCTTCAAGGTTGGACCCGATCAAGTGATTAGAAGATGTGTGCCCGAATCAGAAGTGAAAGATATTCTTACACATGCTCATTCATCCGCTTGTGGGGGGCATTTTAGTGGACACAAGACCGGCTACCGGGTTCTATCATGTGGGTTCTATTGGCCCACCATATTTAAAGATGCTTGTGAATTTGCCCGGAATTGTGTAAATTGTCAAAGGATGGGAAGTATCTCCAAGAGGGATGAAATGCCTCTACAACCAATCTTGATTGTAGAAATATTCGATGTTTGGGGCATTGACTTCATGGGTCCCTTCCCAAATTCTAATGGGTTTTTGTATATGTTGGTAGCGGTTGATTATGTTTCGAAGTGGATTGAAGCAATTGCTACAAGGACTAATGATCATCCGGTGGTTTGCAAGTTTGTGCAATCCAACATTTTTGCCCGTTTTGGTATTCCTAGAGTGATCATTAGTGATGGTGGGTCACATTTTAAAATTTTCAATTTTGGGAAATTGTTGAAGAGATATGGAGTGAATCACCGTGTTGCAAAGCCATACCATCCGCAAACGAGTGGACAAGTTGAAGTGTCCAACCGTCAAATCAAAGAAATTCTCATGAAGACGGTTCGTGTGGATAGAAAAGATTGGTCAAGTAAATTAGATGATGCTTTGTGGGCATACCGTACGGCTTACAAAACTCCGATTGGCACGACACCTTTTCGGATGGTGTATGGGAAGGGTTATCACTTGCCAATGGAGTTGGCGCATCGAGCACATTGGGCGATCACGACAGTAAATACGGATTATGATGAGGCGGGGCGAACAAGAAAGTTGCAACTAAGTGAATTGGAGGAGATTAGAGATGAGGCTTATGAATGTGCATCGGCTTACAAAGACAAACTAAAAAAGGTTCATGATGCCAAATTGAGAAAAAAGACTTTTGAAGTGGGGCAAAGGGTGTGGTTGTACAATTTGAGATTGAAGATGTTTGCGGGCAAGTTGAAAAGTAAATGGATGGGTCCGTACATCGTTTGCAGGATTGGTAAATTTGGTGAGGTTGAAATATTAGATGAAAACACCAATAAGCAACAAATGGTGAATGGACACCGCTTGAAGCCATACTTGGATGGAAATGACATCAATGCGTTGGAGATGGATAAAGCGGGCTATTTCTTAAGCCGGTGGAAGAAGTGCAACAATGAGAGGCCAGGTTTGGTAGTGTAAATAGTTAGCGTTTATTTTATTTTTCTTTTGTGTGTGTTCGAAACCCGTGTTTGAAACAAGTGTGGGGACGTTCGGGTCACGAAACGGTTCTAGCATTGTGTTGAGGACAACACGGAATTTTCGAGGGGGTAGGGTAATTTTCAGGTTTTCAAATTATTAGTTAAAAAAAAAAAAAAAAAATAAAAAAAAATAAAAAAATTGCCCAGGTCCACTGTAACCCTACGGTCCCACCGTAAGGGTACGGTGGAAACAAGATCTTGACGGCGCTTCTCGTCTGCCATACGGCGGACAAATTGATGGTTTAAGCCACCGTAACCCTACGGTAGCCACCGTAAGGGTACGGTGAGTTCTGAAAAAAAAAAAATTGATGCACGTGAGAATGGTTAAAACCGGCCCATCATCTTCTTTTTCCACCTAACTCTTTTATTCTTCTTCTTCTTCTTTTCCACAACCACACAAGAACACCCATACCTTCTTCACATTAATTCATCCATAAAACCTTCAATTCTTCACCAAATCACTTGATTTTTGAGCCTATTTTGCATAAAATCTTACAAGGAGTCCGATTTGTGGAAGAATAGTACAAGAAAAACACGTTTTTGGGGCTAAAATTCGAACCCTAAAAATCGCATATTTGGGGTTTTTTCTTGTTTTCTTGTTTTCTTGTGTTTGAGCATCATCTATTTCAAGGTATGTGTTCTATTTTCTTAATCTTGATGCTACATTGTAAGATATTGAGGATTTCGTTCTTACCTAGTTTATACCCACGTGCTTGTTAATAATGTAGTATGTAAATAGTTTTGTTTGATAATAATGTGGTAGTAGAAGTGTTGTTGAGATGAAAATTGTGAGCTTTTGGTAATGTTATGATTATAGAGGCGTCATGCCCAATTTTTGTCAAACCAATGATGAAGTGTATGCTCAATAACATCTACTACGATGATAACAAGCAAGTGTGGGATGTTTTTGTCAAGTTGGCTAATTTGTTTTGTTTGGTTTGTTTTTGCTTGTTTGTTTGTTTGTACATTGTACAGGAAAATGGCACGCACTGGTGAAGCCGCTGGATCAAGTTCATCCGCTGCCAAGGCTAAGGGAAAGCAACCTGCTCAGCAATACAAACGAAGGAAGTATGTTTCCCAAAATACTGAGTCTGATGTAGAGATGGAACAAGCACCGGAAGCACCAAGGTTAGACCCGGCTGATAAGCCGGAATGGAAGACTGACCCTCTAAACGCAAAACCAAGGATCTGGCAACCTACTTTATTTCATGGTCAACTTAAAAAGTTGTCAGATCGGCCAGGGGGATATATTTATGAAAGAGAGGTGAGCAGAAAAGACTTTGAACCATTCGGGGTTTTTGATAGATTTAAGGCGTTAGGTTGGGAAGCGGCACTCCACTGCTATGATCGAGAAGAGAGGAGGGTGTATTTGGATGAGGTCCAGGAATGGATGGCAACATTAAGATGTCCTAGATATGATTCACCCTCCAAGATGAAGTTAGTCGGTGAAGTTAATGGGATAGAAGTGGAAATGTCTTATGAGACGTTGCGTAGGCTTGCAAAGTTTGATAGTCTACCTGCAAAAGAATATAAGAACCCGAGCATCGACGAGTTGTTAATTAATCCAGACAAGCATCCACGTTGGATGGACATGTTGGATGATTTATTTTTGCCGGGTACTTATCATGGTACCTTATATCGAAGGAATTTGAAGATAGAGCCCAAACTGTTGCTGAATTTTACCATCCTGAATGTATTACCGAGACGTGCTGATAAGGAACAAGTGCGTTTTTCCGAGGTTCCTATCTTATATGCCTTGACGCATGGTGGTCCGAAATTCTCTTTTCGGTACTTGGTCTTGAATCATGTGTGGATATGTAGAAATTCATCGGAGAGGTCAATCATTCCTTACTGTCGAATAATTATTGGGTTGTTGAAGCAGCAAGGTGCGATCACTAAAGAAGATGAAGGAAGAAAAAGGATAAAATTCAAACCTATTGATCTAGCAACAATGGGGTCCGGTTGGGTTTATTCCGAGTCTGAGATATATCATAAACTTAAGAGTGGGGGTCAAAAGTGGAGAATGCTAAAGAAAGATGCGAGGGCACTTTTGCCCGGTGAGGAGGATGAAGCTGAGAGTGGGGGTGAAGCGCCACCAAGTGATGATGAAGAGTACGAAGACAATCCGGCTGGAGGACATTTGGATATAGGCCAGGGGAGTTCGAGTGGGACCCATGGTGGAGGGTTTTATGACTTTACCGAGAGGGCGTATGTTGATGGTTGGGCCTTTGGGGGATCGATGCAGGAGGTAATTGAAAGTCAACGTCCCCCAACCTCGGTATTTGACACTTGGTCGGGTTCGGAACGAACACTATTTGATCATCAAACAATGATGAGCGCTAGCATGGAGCGAAGGATGCAACAAGGATTTGATCGTCAAGAATTAAGGAACCGAGGACACGCTTATGCTCAGCAAGTGGAGATTAATCACAGATACATTGATGATCAGAATAGGAGAATGAATGATGATTGGCATGCGGGGAGACCTGTAGTCGCAAATCCACAACCGGTGGATTACGGGTCCCTACCACCGTATGATGGAAGCATCTCCTATCCGACCCCACAAATCCACCATTCTCAATGGGTCAACCCACAGCAGCAACAACAACCCACAGATCAAGGAGGAAGCGGTGATGGAGCATTTGGCTTTGGCGAATGGAATGATTTGTTCACTTCGGTGTTCTGGCCGCCTCAGCCGCGCTACTACTAATCAGGTCGTGCTTCTTGTACATAGCTTTATATTTTGTTTGTTTATGTTTGTGTTTTTACCTTTGGTTTTCGGGTGGTTGGGTGGTGTATTGAATTGTTAATGATTTGTGATGATGAATTTGGGTTGTGAGAGTAGGTGGTGTGTTAAAAAAAATATAAAATATAAAAAAAAATACCAAAAAGAAAGTTGTGGTTGAGTTGAAAAACAATGGTATTGTGCTGGAAATTTGCGATCATTCCTTTCGAAAACCATGCATTGGGACAATGCATCCCAAGTGTGGGGATGGGGAGGAAATTTTTGGGAATTTTAAAACTTTTTGAGGTCAAGTGCAACGTTGTAAAAAATTGGAACACCTTGATTTAACCCCCATTAGACACACCGGCAACCCTTAATACCCGTTTCTTTTTCTTGGTGAGAGTTGAAGCCACATATGTAAATAAATAAATTCTTCCTTTGTGAGAGTGGCAACGGGTGGGGGTGCACTAGAACTTGTGCCTGAATACAGCTTGAATCCTTGATTGGGCATGGGTGTAGAAATGATAAGGGCATTAGGTAGCCTCATCATGTGAGTGCGAGTGTGGGTTTTTGGGGGGTTGGACCTCATGCATTACATATATGAGCAAGGTAGCGAGAGGGGCGGGGGTTTGGACATTTAGTTGCCCATTTTTGAGCCTTAAAGCCTATTGTTTGATGACCCTAAAACTAGCTCCTAAATTTTACCCAACTTGACCCGGTCTTTTTGTGTTTAGTTTATCCTTATATTAATAGTATTATTAAAGTGTTAAGTTTAGTATGTGTTAGTATGTTTATGTAATTTGTTTGGCAAGAAAAATGAAAGAAAAAGAAAAGAAAAAAAAATGAGAAAAAGGAAAAGAAAAGAAAAAGCGAGTTAAGTTATGTATGTGTTTGTATATAGTAGTGTTTCTTTGTTTGTTTGTGTTTATTTTGTAATAAAAAGACCGGGTAAAGTTTGCGCTACTTATATATATCATATTCCCTACCTTCACACTTAGCCAAATTACAACCATTAAGTCCCTTTGATTTATACGCATGTTCATGTTAGGAGGATGATTGATTTAGGTACAAGCTTATGGTTGTGCAACCACCCGTTTGCCTTTTGTGTGTCTAGCTTATCTTTGCTAGAGCTTACTTGATACCGAGAGGAGAGATATAGTGAGGGGTGTGTTGATTGGGGTGTTGAGGATGGGTTAGTACGAGGATTGCACATTAAACTTGACTTTGAAATGATCGCTTATTCGTAAAAAGGATTTGAAATAGATTGCTTGGGACAAGCAATGGGTAAGTGTGGGGATGTGACGGGTGGTTCAACGAACACCCTTTAATAGTGTTAAAATGCTTATTTTATCCACATTTATTCGTGATAGTGCTTGGAATTGGGTGACTATGGTTGCTTTGGTTGTAGGTGTAATAAGGAGCTAAAAACGACGAAATACGGGCTTTGGGAATGGACCGGAACGCATCGGAACGAGGTGGAATGGAAGAAAGAAAAAAAATGAAGATTTCTAACAGGTTCACCATACCCTTACGGTCCAACCGTAGGGTTACGGTGGCTTCAGGCCACAAATTCTACCGTAGGCCAGGCTCGAGTGGCCGTCAACATTTTCAACCCACCGTACCCTTACGGTGGGACCGTAGGGGTACGGTGGCCCCTGCACAAAGTTGTAACTCCTTATTTAAAGACCACTTAATGGTGTCTTATCATTGGCACTTCCATTGTGAACATTTCTCATCATCTTGTGGGCGATTTTTGGCTGAAGATCTTCATTGGAGACTTATCACAAACATTGGTTTATATTTTTGATTCTTATGAACATTACTATGGTTGTTTTGATGATTCACCAAGTCATGCGAGGCTAAACTTTTGGTGATCATTTCGGGTGAAGGTTTCTCTTAAACTCTTGTGTGTGATTTCTTGCATTTCTAGAATAATAACTTGGTACTTTCTCTTTGTTATTATGATGTATGAACAATTGTTTGTAGTGTGTTGGGAAATTTTACGTGTACCACGACAAACACGTCAGTCCCGCAAAATAGTGTAAGCCATCGGTCCTGAGTTCAAGATGCTTGTCAGCACTGTGCATAGTCTCAGCTTAAGGTTTTCCTCCTTCAAGGCTTCCAACTGTGCATAACGGATTCGGTCAGGCAATGACGAATGAATGGTGAGCTGTAAGGCTCGAACAAGGCGAGGATTCGCAGACTCCTTCCTGCTCAAGGCGTCCGCCACAACGTTCGCCTTGCCAGGATGGTATTTGATAGCATAGTCATAATCGTTCAGGAGTTCAACCCAGCGACGCTGCCGCATGTTCAACACTTTCTGGTCGAAAATATGCTGAAGACTCTTGTGATCGGTATATACCTCACACTTGGTACCGTACAAGTAATGTCTCCAGATTTTCAACGCAAAAACTACCGCACCCAGTTCCAAGTCATGAGTAGTGTAGTTCTTCTCATGAACCTTGAGTTGACGAGAAGCATAAGCAATAACCTTCCCGCGTTGCATCAACACACAACCGAGACCACGAATAGAAGCGTCACAGTACACGACGAAGTCGTCCGTACCCTCAGGTAAAGATAAGATAGGTGCAGAACAAAGTTTAAGCTTCAGCATCTGAAATGCTGATTCTTGTGGTTCATCCCAGTCGAACTTTCGGTCCTTCTGGGTAAGAGTAGTGAGGGGTTGAGCGATCTTCGAAAATCCCTCAATGAAACGACGATAGTAACCCGCAAGACCTAGGAATTGCCGCACCTCAGATGGCGTCTTTGGTGCTTCCCAGTCTTTAATAGCTTCGATCTTAGCCGGATCGACATGAATTCCCAGTTCATTAACCACATGTCCTAGGAATTGAACTTCACGTAACTAAAAATCACACTTTGAGAACTTAGCATACAACTGCTCCTGTCTCAAAAGTTCCAAGACCAACCGTAGATGTTCTTCATGATCCGCCTTGTTCTTGGAATAAATCAGAATATCGTCAATAAACACGATGACGAACTTATCAAGGTAAGGTTTGCAAACGCGGTTCATTAAATCCATGAACACCGTCGGTGCGTTAGTGAGACCAAAAGGCATGACCAAGAACTCAAAATGGCCATAACGAGTGCAAAAGGCAGTCTTCTGAATGTCAGCTTCCCTGACGCGCAACTGGTGATAACCGGACCGCAAATCAATCTTCGAATAGTAGCTGGAGCCCTGGAGCTGGTCAAAGAGATCATCAATGCGAGGAAGAGGATAACGATTCTTGATGGTCACTTTGTTCAGCTCACGATAATCGATACACATGCGAAGACTTCCGTCCTTCTTCTTCACAAACAAAATAGGAGCTCCCCACGGTGAAGAACTTGGTCGGATGAAACCCTTTTCCAAGAGTTCCTGCAACTGGCTGGACAACTCTTGCATCTCGGGAGGTGCAAGATGATACGGAGCTCGGGCAAGTGCCAGAATGGCCGAACAACCCTTCCGAAGGTACTTACGGGCTTTCATGCTAGAAATGATACTCAGCGGAGTACCGCTTTTCTCGCCATGAACCGAAAGAGTCTCTCCATCAGGGAGAGGGATCCGAATGATCTTATCGAAACAAACGATCTCCGCACGATACAATGATAACCAATCCATGCCGACAACGACATCAAAACTACCCAGGGGTACCGGCATAAGGTCAATGGGGAAAGACAAACCAGACAGTTCCAAGCGACATTCCCTAAGGGTGTGTGTCGCTTCGATTTTCTTACCATCAGCCAGTTCTATTAAGTACTTAGCCTCTAAAGGTGTGGGTACTATATCTAGCAATCGACTAATGTCCACAGATACGAAACTCTTATCGGCACCAGAATCAAACAAGACAGAAACATAGTGATCATTAAGAAGGAACGTACCGGTAACTGTGTCTGGATCCTGCCTAGCCTCCGTAGATCCAATGACGAAAGCACGTGCAGTCCTGCCTCCGCCGCCGTTGTTCCCATTACCGTTTCCGCCCCTCCCATTATCGCCCTGCTTCAGTTTAGGACATTCACGCTTGAAGTGTCCCGTATCACCACAGTTGTAGCACCCCTACTTCCCCGGAGTCCCTGAGCAGCAGGAGTAGGGGTAGCAGCAGGAGTCTGAGTTAGGGTGAGTGCCACCCTGCAATCCTTAGCATGATGCCCCAACTGATGGCACCGATGACAACGAGCCCGATCACAACTCCCAGAATGGTGGAAACCACATTTGTTGCACTTGGGATGCTTCCCAACATACCCATTCGACTTCTGCCCAGAAGAAGACCCAGATGAATCAAACTTCTTCGCCGGTTGAGACGGCGCTGGCACAACACTCTTCCCCACACTATCCCACTTCCTCTTGTTCCCCTCAGAAACCTTCACAGCAGCACCCTTAGGAGGCAAAACACCTTCTGCCACCTTCAGGTTAGTCATCCGATGTGCTGATCGGACAACCTCAGCAATAGTGGGAAGATTCCCAGCAGCCACCAACCCAACAATCTCCGGCACTAGCCCAGACACATAGTGCTCAATCCTCCTATACTCGGGTGTGTGCAAGTCAGGGCACAACACCGCCAGCTCATTCCTCCTCACAGTGTACTCTTCTATCTCAGACCCAACCATCTTGTAGCTCCAGACCTCATGTTCTAACTTCTGTACCTCCTCCCTCGGACAGTACTCACCTCTCAAAAGTTGCACAAACTCCGCCCAAGGCATAGCAATAGCCTCCCCCAATCCAATGTTCTGAGTAGTAGCATTCCACCACGACAGTGCGGGCCCCTCAAATGTCGCAATAGCATACTTCACCCGGTCCCCAGCAGGACAGTTACACATGACGAACACAGACTCAACCTTCTCCAGCCATCGGAGCAGTCCCACCGCTCCCTCAGTTCCAGCGAAGTTATGGGGCTGACAATCCCGAAACTTCTTATAAGAGCACTGAGGTGGGGGTGGATTGGCACCAACACCTGAAACACGGTACACGAGTAAAACACAAACGAAAGGACACGAAACCCAAGAATGAGGCAAGGTCGACAGAAATCAACTCACCACCCATGGCATTAATCCCAGCCTAGAAATTAGCCATAGCCATGTTCACTTGCTGCTATAGCAAGTTGTTCAGCTCAGCTTGGGTCATGTTGATGTTGCTGTCACACCACGTCTAAGGCGGAAACACGTGGCGCGACGGTTCAAAAGTATTAAGCCAAGATTAATGCAAACCACAATAGTAATTAGAAAAACGGGCATTTATTCAATGCTAATAATCATGTCAAATTATCCATACATAATTATAAATTGTTTTTTGAAATTGATAAGGAGACTCCTCCCTTTATCCCTAAGTCCATGGAATAAAGAGATGAGACCCTTTTACGACGTTCCCAACGCCCAACTTGGAGACATCCCCGACCCTGCTCGCCATGCTAACTTCCATCAATCAATTACCTGAAAGATATGTTTGAAAATCGTCAATATATAAATATTGGTGAGTTCACAGGTTTTAATTTAATAAGTCTTTATAAAGTGGGAATATCCTTGTTATGACATTTATAGGAGTTGCAAAGTCCTACAATTTACTTGAGCCTATAACCAAACCAAGACAATTAATAATGCCCCCGCCCGCAAGTCGTTACTCGGTATTTTCTACGACTTTATTACAGAATAAGTGCACCCCAGGCATACGCTGTTAGGACAAAGAGGATTGGTGAAACCACTTTTGTAAACCTTAGTCTAATTCACTTCTGTCATTTTTGGCTAAGTATAGAAGTACTAAAGAGAAGACAAGAAACTGCTGATTAGAAGATATGAAGAAGTGCTGAAGTTGCAGAAGTTCTGAAGTCCAAACCAGACAAGTTCACTTCAGAAGTACTGAAGACAAAACTACTCTTCAGTAGTTGTCCTTCATCAGCACTTAGCAGAAGATATTTGCCACCGCCCTTTTGCATCAGTAGTTCGTTGTTTAATATTACTTTTAGCTTTATTTGTTTCTTTCAATGTTGCAACTTGTGCAACTTGTAACTGGACTTTCTGTGCTTGCTTTTTAGGCAAGATACATGCATGTAATCGTCTATAAATAGGAGGCTTCAACCTTCTATTTTAGACATTGATTTTCAACAGAAAAATCCTTCAAACACTCTCATTGTTATATTCCATTTCTGTATTTATTGTGAATCTCTCTAAGTATCTAATTCTCATTTACAACTTAGATTCATAATAAATACATTGTCATTTATTTAGTTTCAAACATCAAGGGGGAGTTGTAACTCTGCCTTTGCATAAAAAGTGTTGCTTTAACTTATAACATTCCGCTGTGCTTATAATCTGATTTACAAGGACTTGCTAAACACTTAAGTGTCAAGATAGCAAGTTCTTACTTAGCAAACAAGAGCAAACTGATCCAACAATTGGTATCAGAGCATTGGTTTATCTGATCACATATCAATCTAACAAATTGAGAATCAGACACAAAGCTCTTATTGATATTCAATAAAAAGATCAAAAGTTCACTTTTTATCAATATCCATCATTTAAAAGAGTCATCAGACAAATCTATACTCTTTAAAAATGGATCCACATAATACTGGTTCTGCCACCAAACCTGCCATGCTTGTGAGAAATGAGTACAATATATGGCAGAAAAGAATGGCACATACCTTGTCACAAACCAACACAGGTTGTTGGAGATCTGTGATATATGGTCCACACAAACCAGTAAACATAAATCTTGAAACTAAAGAAGGGATTCCTAAGGATCCCAAAGACTATACAGATGAGGATTTCCTAAAACTTGAGCTAGATGCTAAGGCATTCTCTATGTTGGCAATGGCTCTCCCAAATGAAATATACTCTGGCCTTTTACATTGTGAAAGTGCCAAAGAACTTTGGGACTGTCTTAAAGAACAGTTTGGAGGAACTGAAGAGGTGATTG
The DNA here is from genome assembly GCA_030844895.1 of Ambrosia x helenae. Lineage (NCBI taxonomy): Eukaryota > Viridiplantae > Streptophyta > Magnoliopsida > Asterales > Asteraceae > Ambrosia > Ambrosia x helenae. Next base: position 41,860,173 of record CM061223.1, read on the forward strand.
CCAACACCAGAGAAATTTTGGTTCAACAATATGAAACATTTGCTTATATTAATGGGGAAACTTTGACACAACAATTTGAAAGATTTTCCTCATTAATCTCTGAGCTAAAGTTAAATGGTCAGACCTATACAACAGTATCTATGTTACATAGATTTTTAAGGTCTCTACCTGACAAATGGGAAACTTACTCCATTGTCTTAAGATCCTCACCAGATTTTAGCTCCCTCACTCTTACAAAACTCCATGGGAGATTACTCACTTTTGAAAGAGAAATCGATCAAAAGAAGAAATTACAAACTTCTGGTAAAACTGCTGATGACTACCTACCAGGTAGTACAGCACTTTTGGGACAAGATTCACCAACTTGTTCCTATGGATCTTATGACAATATTGACATAACCTCTGGGATCTCATCAGAAAGATCTTTCCCAGGTTATGACAATGATGACCAAAGTCAAACTGCTGATAATCTATGTTTTATCATGGATGATTTGAAAAATTTTAGCAGTGATGACTTGGAAGAAATGGACATACTTCACCAACTGGCCATGCTAAGCATTAAAACTAACAAGTTTTATAAAAGGTCAGGAAGGAAATTTCCAGGATTGACCAGTAATACAAAAATTGGTTTTGACAAATCTAAACTGAGATGTCACAAGTGTCAGAAGTTGGGACACTTTGCTAGAGAGTGTAGAAGCTCTAGCTTTAACCAATCACAATCTGGAAATAACTATAACCCCAATTATAATAGGAACAATGGAACTCAAGGGAGTGCTCATTTTGTACAGGCACAAGCTCCTCAACAGCAATATATGCCTCAAGTACAATATGTTCAAGTGCCTGCTCAACAGATGCAGAGCCAACAATCAATCCCTCCCTTTCCAGCTGCTCAACTTCCTCCACAGCCTCAACAACCCCCTCAACAAAGCCTCTTTACCTCGGGGTATGTTGACTGGAGCAGTCTCCCTTATGACACTACAGAGTGTAATCCTGATGCAGACAACAAAGTGTTTGACATCAACTGGGGAGAACCAGACAATGGCAGAAAGAACTTTGCCTTAATGGCATTTGAAGGCTGTACCTCAAAATCTGCATTGTCTCAGGTATCAAAAGAATCTTTGACAAAACTTTGTTCAAACTCTTGCAAAGAAACTTTTGCTCTCATAAGAGAGACAAACGTGCACCTACAAGGCAAAGCCAATGATTTAGAAAGAAAATACACACAGATAAAATGTGATTTGGAAAGAAAACTGTGTGCTAAAACAAAAGAGGTTTCTAAATTAACTGACTCTGCTATTGAAACCCAAGCACAAATCAAAATGATGCTAAATGACCTGGGAGATGTCAGACAAGAGCTTGCTGACACCAGGATCACTTGTGAAAAATGGGTTGAATCTTGTAGGGGGTATCAACTACTGCTAAACAAACAAAGTGCTTCAAATGTTAAGTTTGGCATAGGATACCATCATGTTGAAACACCAACAGATTTTTCTCCCAAAACTACTGAAGATGGGAGAAGAATTGTTTCAAATGAAACTTCTGAAGGGAAAGAATGCACATCTTTCCATGAAAACTTTCTAAACAGAAATCCTGGCATTTTTAAAGAAAGTACTTCAGAAGTATTTACAAAAACTGACAACAAGCCATCAGTAGTTTCATCTACTTCAGGAGTTGAGACCCTGAAAACTACTGATGAGCAAAATCTTATCACAACTGTCAGAAATTTGCCTTCTGATCAAAAACTTAAGGCAAAAGAATGTGAAATTTGTGGCCTGTTCAACCACAAAACTGAATTTTGTAGATACAGAAAAGGAATTCAGTTCAATCAAAAATTTAAACAACAGGTTGTGGGAAATCAAATCAGAAATGATTATGAAAAAGTCTTTAAACCCAAGAAACAACAACCTGAAAACACCTTTTCTCAGAAAAAGATAAAATCTCAACCAAAATCTTTTTCTCAAAATTCCTTGTCAGTAGTTAGACCAGAATCATCAGCAGTTTCACAAACTGCTGAGATTCAAAATCTAAAGAACATGGTAGAACTACTGATGACCAAGGTTGATGGTGGTCCTAAAAAGGATACCACCATGGTTCTTCATGAAAAATCCATTGCCAAAAAGACATGGATTTCTCAACCTGGTCAAGAACAAACTGTAACTGTTCTCAAGAGCAAACCCAAAGCCAAACAGGCTTGGGTTTCCAAATCTAACTAATTTGCTTTTATGTGCAGAGAGTTTCCAGGGGCTTAAACAGCATATGGTATGTTGATAGTGGAGGCTCTATGCACATGACTGGATGCAGATACCTGATAAACAATTTTATCAGCCAAAGAGAAGGATCTGTGTCCTTTGGGAACAATGCCAAGGGATATGTGCTAGGACATGGCAATGTCTCCTCTGGCAAAATACAGTTTGACAAGGTCAATCTGGTGGAAAATCTTGAATACAACTTGCTGAGCGTGTCACAAATGTGTGATAAAGGATATTCTTCCTTTTTCACAAAGACAGCTTGCAAGATCATCTCACCAGAAGGCCAGAAGTTGATTGAGAAGATTATAGAAGATCATACTTTGCTGATTGCCAAAAGATGTGGCAATGTCTATGCAGTGGACATTGAGAAAGACAAAGTATTGAACAACACTGCCTGTTTCTTCTCAAGGGCATCAACTTCAGAAACAGATCTCTGGCACAGGAGACTTGGCCATGTGAACTTTAAAACCATAAATAAAGTCACAAAAATGGGCTTGGTCAGAGGTTTACCTTTGAAAGTATACCAGTGTCAAGAACACTGTGTATCCTGTTTAAAAGGAAAACAGCATAAGTCCTCCTATAAGTCTATTGAAGAATCAAAAACAACTGCATGTCTTCAACTACTCCATATGGACTTATTTGGGCCTGTCAAGATTATGAGCCTTGGTAAAAAGAAGTACTGCTTAGTCATCATTGATGACTACTCAAGATTCACATGGGTATTCTTCTTATTTTCCAAGGATGAGGCTGCTGAAATCATCAAGTTCTTCATTCTACAAGTAGAGAAACAATATTCTCTATCTGTCAAAACCATTAGAAGTGACAATGGGACAGAGTTCAGGAACAAAACTCTGGATGAATTCTGTTTGTCTAAAGGGATTATTAGACAATACAGTGTTCCCAGAACTCCTGAACAAAATGGTGTAGTAGAAAGGAAGAACAGAACATTGATAGAAGGAGCAAGAACAATGTTAGCTGATTCTGGACTGCCATTGTACTTTTGGGCAGAAGCAGTTAACACAGCATGTTATGTTCAGAATAGAGTTCTTGTGGTCAAGAGACATTCCAAGACTGCCTATGAAGTTCTTCATGGCATGAAGCCCCTTATCTCCTTTTTCAGGGCTTTTGGGTGTCAATGTTTCATCTTGAACATCAAGGAATCTATCTCAAAGTTTGCTGCCAAAGTTGACTCAGGTTACTTTCTTGGTTACTCTTCAACTAGAAAAGCCTACAAGGTTTTTAATTCTCACACCAAGATAGTAGAAGAAACATTGAATGTCAAGTTCAATGAGTCAAAACACACTCTTATTCCAGCACATCCTGCTGAACTCTTTGACCTTGACAACTTTCACTTTGGACCTGAAAAGGCTGTTACTTCTTCCAAACCTACTTATTATGGTGATCAAAGGTTTGAAGATGAGGATCCTGCACCATGGACTCCTCAAACAGTCATTAAGTCAACTACAACACCATCAGAAGTTTTCCAAACTTCTGATCAAACAAATACTGAAGGCCAAACTCAAACATCTGCTTCAGCACCTGCAACTACTGAAGAAGCTGCAACTGCTGAACCAGATATCATAGACCTCAGTAGTTTGTTTGAAGAACCAGAGCCACCTACACCTGTCAGTGGTTTACAACAACTGATTGAACACAGAGATCATCCACTTGATCAAATCATGGGTGATATAGCTACAGGTGTTCTGACCAGAAACCAGCTCTCCAACTTTTGCCTATTCTCAGCCTTTATTTCTCAGTTGGAACCAAAGAAGTACCAGGAAGCCCTCAAAGACAACAATTGGGTGCAGGCTATGCAAGATGAACTACTACAGTTCAACAAGCAACAGGTCTGGGAAATCTGTCCCTTACCTCAAAACAAGCAACCAATTGGTACAAGATGGGTTTTCAGGAACAAACAAGATGAAGCTGGTATGATAATCAAGAACAAGGCAAGACTGGTAGTTCAAGGGTACTCTCAAGAAGAGGGAATTGACTATGATGAAACCTTTGCTCCAGTTGCAAGGCTTGAGGCCATCAGGTTATTTCTGGCCTATGCCATTTCCAACAAAATTAAAGTTTATCAAATGGATGTGAAAAGTGCATTTTTGTATGGAAAAATCAAGGAGGAGGTGTATGTCTGTCAGCCACCTGGGTTTGAGGATCCTTCTCATCCTGAGTGGGTGTACAGACTAGACAAAGCTCTTTATGGGCTCAAACAGGCTCCAAGAGCCTGGTATGATACACTCTCCACCTTTTTACTCAAAAATAACTTTACAAGAGGTGCCATTGATAAAACACTTTTCATTAAACATGTTGGAAATCATGTCTTACTTGTTCAAATTTATGTTGATGATATCATCTTTGGTTCAACAAACACAAAATTGTGTGATGATTTTAAGAAACTCATGCAATCAAAATTTGAGATGAGTACCATGGGAGAACTGCAGTACTTTCTAGGACTGCAGATCAAACAACAAACAAATGGAACTTTTATACATCAATCAAAATATGTTAAAGAATTATTGAACAAATTTTCTTTAAATGACTGTAAATCATGTTCCACTCCCATGACACCTATCACACAAGTTGAACCTGATGATCAAGGAAAACAGGTTGATCAAACCATGTACAGATGCATGATAGGTTCCCTTTTATACTTAACTGCTTCTAGACCAGATATTATGTTTTCAACATGTGTCTGTGCTAGATATCAATCAGCACCAAGGGAATCACACCTTATTGCAGTCAAAAGAATTTTTAGATATCTGAAAGGAACTCCAACACTGGGAATTTGGTATCCTGCTTCAAGCAATACCAAGTTATCAGCATTTTCAGATAGTGACTATGCAGGGTGTAAGATGACAAGAAAGTCAACATCTGGTGGTTGTCAATTCCTGGGTAACTGTCTAGTGTCATGGCAATCAAAGAAGCAAACATCTGTTGCAACTTCAACTGCTGAAGCTGAATACATTGCAGCTGCAAGTTGTACATCACAGATACAATGGCTCCAATATCAACTTCTTGATTATGGAATCAAAGAGACCAAGACACCTTTGTTTGTAGACAGCAAATCTGCCATTAGCATCATTCAAAATCCGGTACAGTTCTCAAAAACTAAACATATTGAGATCAGGTACCATTTCATAAGAGATTGCTATGAAAAAGGCAAGATTGAGGTGAAGCATGTAGCAACAGCTAATCAGATAGCTGACATCTTCACTAAGCCCCTTGACACATCAACATTTCAGAAGTTAGTTTCCATGCTTGGAATGCTAAATTTGTAAGTGTTTATTTTATTTTTTTTTCTGCATATCAGTTAGAATCCAAGTTAACACTTGATTCTACCCAACTCTACAGCAAACTTCTACATCAATCACTACTGTTATGCATCAAAATTTTTCTTTTTTCCTTTTTCCATCCTTGATTCCATCCTGTTTACCATGGTGGAATCAAAATGAAAAATTTTTTTTTTCCTTTTTCCACCCCTGATTCCATCCTGTTTACCTTGGTGGATTTCAGGTTAACCTTTTCCATCTTTTTTCTGGTTTTCACTTACAAATGTCAAAAGTCTGAAACAAAACTTCTGAAAAACAAAAACAGTTTGAGAGAAACTACTGATGAACAAAAATCATCAGTATGGGGATATCTTTCTGAAAAAGTGTGTAACTTCTGATAAAATAAACTTCAGAAGTTATGAACAAAGTATTTATAAAAACATTTCTCATCAGATGTTAAAACTACTGAAGAGAAAAATGGGAACTACTGATGAAGTAATCCTTCATCAGCAGTTTAAGTCAAAAGGGCAAATCTGACTTTTCCCATCATCAGAGGTTTGACCTAATAAGTTTAAAACCTCTGATAAAGAGATTTTTAACCAAAGGCGGTTTTAAAACTTCTAATAAAGAAGATTCAAGCGGTTAAAACTTCTAATAAATACCTTTTTCACACACTTATCCTTTTAAACTCACAAAATATCCCTCCTTCTCTCTCAAAACTCTCTCAAAACCTATACCTGAAAATTCACTGTTCGATTAAACACCCAAACCACAATGGCTCTAGTTCTAAAACAGGGACACAATCAAAGAGCTTTTCTTGAAAAACAAGAAGGCTGGTCCCAATACGATGAGATCATTGATCTTGTCGTCAAATCCCAATACTTTACTGCTCTCACAATTAACCCACCAATTCACACTGAAACTCTGAATGAGTTCTGGGCAAATGCTGAGACGGTTACAATGGGTGGTGAAGTCATTTCCCTCAACTCAAAGATAAAAGGGAAACAACTGACCATCACACCGGCCATACTAGCAACAAGACTGGGTCTGGATGATGTAGCTGCCCCTGACCATGTTGCTAACAAAGATATTCATCTAACCATGACTGAGTGTGGTTATCAAGGTACTCTCTCCCATGCAACAATATTCAAAAAATATTTTGAACCAAAATACAAACTTTTGTTTCATTATATAATTATGTGTTTGAGTCCAAAAACAGGGTCATATGACCAGATGCCCTCCACTTTTCAACCAATATTTCATTCCAATGGGAATGAAACTAAATTCAGGGCATCAAAACTGTTTTTCCATGAGTTGGTGTTACATCACAATAATACCAAGAAAAAGTTTTTGTTGTACCCAAGGTTCATTATGCAATGCATAATAGGGGAACTGGGTAATGAGGTGCTTGTGGGAAAAATTTCAACTTTAAACCCTTTAACATCACAAGCATACTCAAGACTTAACAAACCGGCTGCCTGGCCAGAAGATGATCAGGGAGAACAACAACAAGTCCCCCTGAAGCCCACATCTTCCACACCCACACCACCAAAAGCCAAAAAGCCCAAGCCAACAAAAACTGTAACCCACCAACCCAAAAGAAAAGCTGTTCAGGAGGTTGAGATGCCTGAACATGCTCTTGAGCATTCTGCTCTTCAAATTGTTGAGACTGAAACACCCTCTCAGTCTCATCCATCTCAAACCCCACCAAGAGCACCCATATCTGTTCATTTCAAAAGAAAAAGACTTAGAAAAACATATCAAACACACTCTTCTTTTGAAACTGCTGAACAACATCCTATTGCCCAAACTACTGAACCTTCCCCACAAATTTCTGAACAAGAGGCAATTGAAATTGCCAAACTTCTCTCTGGGCTAAAAGAGAATGTCCCATCTGATCATGTCAGTCCCCATCAACCACAACAAACAGGGGACATTACTCCTACATCAGACATGGATGTGGACATTACTAGCCCTATCCCAAGAGATGAGGGTGGACCAGAGTCTTTAAGCCCAATTTTAGAGACTCTTGGGGCATCTGAGGCTGCTACTACTCAGTTACCACCCAGTGGTGGATCTGAGGACAGAAGTAACATAGCTAAGACCTCAGATGTGGCAACTACTAATGAAGGCTTAATGCCTGAAGTAGGAAATCCTCAGTACCAAGAAACAGAGGTTCATGAGAGAACTGAGTTGGGCTCAGCTCATGATTTAACTGAGACAGTCCTCACTGAGGGCAACATCAGGGAAACAGATGATTCCATTAGTTTGGATGATGTTTCAAAAACTACAACTACTGAATTGACGGCACTTTCTGAAGGTCCTGCTGCAAAGGTATCCAGGCTCAAGAGGCCAGTCACCTCTGCACAGGTTAAAGTCCACTCAATCCCTAAAACCCCTAGAGTGGCATCCTCTGTACAACATGAGGATCTCCCAAAAACACCCCCTTCACAGCAAATGCCTACCCAATTCCCTGGGCAAACAAACATAGACCTGAACCAGCTATGCAGCCCAGAGGGTCCCCTGTACCACATGATGAATACACTCATCAGACATCACTTCCAAACATATACAGCTGACTTGGAGCTGTCAATCAAGAACCAATTTGGAGTGATTAAAACAAAGATGAACGATCTGTCTAACAAAATAGACTACAACAGCCAGTAGATTGCTCATCTTCAAGGACACTTCTCCCAACCCTCTGCTTCAAGGGTTAGAATTGATGAATCCAAAAAGGGGGAGAAGATCAGGGAACCTAAGGAGTCATTCCAAGCCAGAGTAAAGGCACGAGTGGCACTCCTTGAAAGAGATTAGAAAGATCAGGCCAGGAAAGAAAAATTGGCCAAACAGTTTGGTGTCTCTATTGAAGAAATTGAAGCTGCTGAGAAAGAAGATGAGACCCAAAGTTCTGATGATTCCCTAAGGTGTAATGAAGAAACTTCTGATGACCAAACTTCTGATGAAGAATCAGAAAGTACTGAAGACAATCCTTCAGTAGCTGACAAACCATCAGCAGTTGTCAGCACATCAGAAGTTAACACTTCCCAACCTCAAACAACTGAACCTTCCAGAACCACTGCTCCCATTCAACCAACATCTGATCCCATCAGGCCTACATCTGTTACAACAATGACTGTATTAAACCCTTCTCCCATCTCTCATTCAGCTGAACTATTAGAGAAGAGTTTAATTGCAGCCAACAAGAAGGCCAGAGAAGATCAGATTTGGAAATCTCTGGAAGAAAGGGATGATTTGGACTTAAGCCATGAAGAAAAACTTCAGGCTTATGCAGCTGAACTACAAAGGCAGGCTAGCCTTGATGAGATTGCTGAACAGGATAAAAGACAACAACTGGTGTCTTATATCACCAAGAACAGCAAGACTAAAGCCTTTACACTCAAAGGACTCTCTATGCAAGAGCTGACAAGAAGAGCACAACTGCTTGCAGACAAAATGGCCACAAGCAAAGATGGAAAGGCCAAGAGAGCCCAGATAATAGAAGAGCTAGTAGCAGAAGGATATGGTTCAAAAGCCTCTGTATCGAGATGGAAAGAAGAAAGACTAATGGATACATATAGAAAATACTTGGCTGCCAAGGCTGCAAATCCTGAGAAGTTTCAAACTGCTGATCCTTCAAGATCAGTAGTTAGAACTTCTGGTGCATCTAGAAGATCTGCTGCTCAGAAGAAGAAGGCAGAGGACAATGTCAAAACTGATTTCAAAATGGTACTACTTGAGGGAAGCTCAATAGTCCATTCAGATTTTGACATTGAGGAGAAACCTCTGTTAACACAGTTCAGGGATCCTTCCACTTTTGCTTATCAAATACAAAAGACAATCACAGAAAAGCTGCATACCAAAGTAGTGACTGAACACCATCTCCCAACTGTTCAGATGCCTGGTATGCAACAACATCAACAAGGAAGAGAATCCCACCTGAGGCTATCTGAAACTGAAGACATCCAGCACTCAGGACCATCAACCTAAGGGACAAGTCTAGTTCCCTATTCTTCTGACTTTAACAAGTCAAAGATCCCTATCATCAGATGGTCACTTACTGATAACAACTCAGTACTGTTGACAAGAAGAGACTTCTCAAGCAGGGCTTACAAGAAGATCAGTGATCTGAAGAAACTGTCAACACAAGACCTGCTCACAATTCAACATCTAGAACCACAGAGAGGATCTCTGTCTGATGATCAGTACAACCAGCTCAAGAACACCATGTACAAAGAGATATGGAAGATTGTTCAAGACAGAAGAAACACATAAGGAATTAGTAAGGTTTTGGCTTCATCAATCCAGGGGGAGATTGTTAGGACAAAGAGGATTGGTGAAACCACTTTTGTAAACCTTAGTCTAATTCACTTCTGTCATTTTTGGCTAAGTATAGAAGTACTAAAGAGAAGACAAGAAACTGCTGATTAGAAGATATGAAGAAGTGCTGAAGTTGCAGAAGTTCTGAAGTCCAAACCAGACAAGTTCACTTCAGAAGTACTGAAGACAAAACTACTCTTCAGTAGTTGTCCTTCATCAGCACTTAGCAGAAGATATTTGCCACCGCCCTTTTGCATCAGTAGTTCGTTGTTTAATATTACTTTTAGCTTTATTTGTTTCTTTCAATGTTGCAACTTGTGCAACTTGTAACTGGACTTTCTGTGCTTGCTTTTTAGGCAAGATACATGCATGTAATCGTCTATAAATAGGAGGCTTCAACCTTCTATTTTAGACATTGATTTTCAACAGAAAAATCCTTCAAACACTCTCATTGTTATATTCCATTTCTGTATTTATTGTGAATCTCTCTAAGTATCTAATTCTCATTTACAACTTAGATTCATAATAAATACTTTGTCATTTATTTAGTTTCAAACATCAAGGGGGAGTTGTAACTCTGCCTTTGCATAAAAAGTGTTGCTTTAACTTATAACATTCCGCTGTGCTTATAATCTGATTTACAAGGACTTGCTAAACACTTAAGTGTCAAGATAGCAAGTTCTTACTTAGCAAACAAGAGCAAACTGATCCAACATACGCCGATGCATAATCGACGATATCGATTAGGGGTGGGCCTTGTCAGGCACCAATAGTACTATCCAAATATCCCTTTGGTTTCTCATTCCTGAATAAATGATTATAGTGGGGAGGTCTCAACCCCGAGTGGCGATCTTTACTCAAGTATCCAACCCGTCATACAATCCCAACATATCTTTCCCCCGCAAAAACGTTAAATAGTTTAGAAATGGGGCCGTGAGACTCACCTGTAACTGTGCTCGGCTCAAAGAAAATAGTAAAGTTTGTGATCCCGTACCTACAAAGGTTCTAGGCGTATAAGTCACTTACACCTATAGTGTATGTGCCTTGGCAAGTTGTACACCCAACTTCCCGACCACGTCTTTATCCCAATTCCCGTTTAATAGTTTCGTATCCTAGGTTCAATGGCGATGGATTACCCTTTCCTTACAAGTCATTTATTATTCTTATTAATATTCTTTATGACTTGTACAACATTATACTCGACACGACTCTACCCAACGTATAATTATTTTCCCATTTAAATAATTATACTTAGGATCTTTTCGCTCGATATAAAGTGTTTTCTTATTAACCGACCCGACTTACTTTGCCACATATTTATTTTCCCATTTAAATAAATATGCTAAGTCTTTGTCGTTTGGTAACATAATCTTAACGCCCGACTAGACTTACCACACCGTACATTTATTTTCCCATTTAAATAAATGTACTAGGATCTTGTCGGTATTCACACGTTCGTAAATATATCTCACCTACTCGTCTCGGTTTTCCTTCTCGTACATCTATTTTCCCATTTAAATAGAGGTACTAGAATTTCGTCGAGAACGAGTATATGTATATATATACCATCGCGTGGATACTACTCGTTAAGTTCATGTGTCGTTTAGCGTTTTTAATTTGTTACGTTATGTTTCTCCTTTCCCACGAATATTCTTTCTACACTTAGGAAAGTGTTACGCACGTTTCACCCTTGTTATATATATTTTATTTCCATAAAATATATATGTATATTTTTATCTCGACGTAATGGTCTTTTCCTCATGAGTCCGTTTACGTTGGTTCGTGTAACTAAGTTCGTTAGTTAGCGTTTTTCATATTTATTTCCGTTGCGCGTTCTCATGGAAGTATTGTTCCTACTTCCGATTCCGAACGTTTATTTCTTGGAAAAATATACTATGTATGTTCTAGCCCGACTCGTCCAACTTGTTACCAAAAATGTTTCCGATACTTTTATATTCCCATTTATATAAAAGTATCCTATTTTTGTACAAGTCTTCCCAAGTCTTTATTTTATACAATCTTACCTTATAAAATACTTGCGTTACTCCATTTATTTTTATAAAACGTCCATTTTATAAAAATATACTTTTTACATCAAATACCCAAGTAAGCTACTAATATTTACCAAATTTACCTTGTAAATTATTATTACTTACACTCTTGACACAAATTTTCTCATTATTGTGTTTTGGTCCAATAGTTTTCTAAAACATTTATTTTAGTCCCTCGACTTCCAAAGTTGTCATATTAGTCCTTTAACTTATACTTGTAGCATTTTTCACTCCATCTTTCAAAGTCAATATTTTTCTTCCACTTTAGTGGACTTTGAAGAACCATTTTCATCATGTTTAGTTGTTTTTACTTCTTTTTACTTTTAATGGTCTTCTAATCCATCCTAGATGTCAATAATATGCTTAATCCATATTTTAATCCAAAACATCCAATTTTCACTCATCCAAGTGAGTGGACTTTGAAGATAAAACTTTTTCATCTATGATTTTATAATTCTTTTTAACAACTTTTTGACATTAACTAGTCATCTTATGATGATTAAAACCACTTTTCATCATATTCAAGTCATTTTCCAAAATCTAGCTTTTCTCATCTTCCAACTTACAAGTATGTTCTTATTATTATATTTTCTTCAAAATACCACTTTTATTAATAATAATCTAAGATTTCATCATATTATTATTCTTCCATTTTCATTTTTAATAAAACCCATTACTTCTATAAAACTCATTTTTATTACCCACATTGTACAACTTGCTTTCATAGCACAAAAATATGACATTTTAAATAATAAAACAATGCAAGACTTACTACTAGCTCAAGGCTAGGGAAGACAAAATCTTGGATTTTGGGTGAGGTTTAATGTGTTCTTCCAAGTGGGTTATGCTCCAAGCTCTTGAACACACAAGAAAGGGTTTGAATGATGATGAACTAGAGGTAATTTGGTAGTGTAAAAATTGAAAGAAAATGTTAATATGGGGGTGGATGGCTACGGCCAAGAGGAAGAAAAGGAAGAGGATTTTTGGTGTTCTTGCTTCAAGGATGTATGTATGTATCTTTATATGATCTCTTTCAAATCCACAAGATTACATGTATCTTCACTAGATTATGTAATATCTTTGCAAGATTTGTGTAAGATTATGAAAGATCCATGGGGATATCAAGAGGGTGTTTGGGGCCGTGAGTTAGAGAGAGAGAGTGAGGGATTTGATGATTTTTATTACCCAATGCTAATCCATGCAAGATCATGATTAATATCCACCAAATGATTATCTTGAGATAACACAAGTAACCTCCCTTGGTGGGCCATAGGCCGGCCCCAAGGAGTGCCTTGGTGGGGTCCATCTTGCTAATTATCTCTCTATATTATGTTTAAGTTAGTTCCCTTCGGGTACCGCCCGGGTATTTCTCGAATTTTAGTCGCGGTTTACCTCAATATTAAAATACCGTTAATATTCATAAAATTTTGCCCAGTTAAATTACTGATAATTTATTTCGGTTTTTGTCGGGTGAATTCACGTGTTACGCGCGTATCGGGTGCGGTACGCGCACTTTATTCGTTACCGGGAGATTTCTGCAATAAGCTTTCACGTACGGCTTTGGGTTTCCAAAACTCGTAATATTTTGTGAAAATATTATTTATTTTATATTCCGGGTGTCCGGTGTTCGTTTCGCTTATTTAAGTTTTACCGGGTAATCGCCAGTGTCCATACCGGATAGTTTTGCCTGCGCATGATCCTATCATGCTTTGCTATTAAACTTATGCATTCCTATGCATTATTTGGGAATTCCTATCTTTCTAAGGCCTCAATTAAATACTCAGCACATAATTACGGTTAATTACGTTAATCGCGTTTAATTAATTAGTACGGAATTACCTTAATTTTGCCGGTTGTTACATTCTCCCCCGTTAAGAGAATTCCGTCCCGGAATTCACTTTGAGCTCTCCGGTATAGGGGTCTTCTCGAATAGGGCGGGATACTTTTGCTTCATCCGGTCCAGCCTTTCCCACGTGAACTCCGGTCCACGTTTGGCATTCCAACGCACTTTGACCAATCTGATCTTACTGCGTCTTAGTTTTTGGACCTTCCAATCGGTTACTTCGATTGGCTCTTCGACGAAGTGTAACTTGTCGTCAATGTGGATTTCGTCTGCGGGGATGATGAGGGTTTCGTCGGATAAGCACTTTTTCAAGTTCGACACGTGGAACGTGTCGTGTACACCGTTAAGTTCTTGTGGCAACTTGAGCTTGTACGCTACGGGGCCTACTCTGGACAGGATTTCGAATGGTCCAACATATCGTGGGTTTAGTTTTCCGCGTTTCCCAAAGCGCGCGACACCTTTCCAAGGTGACACCTTTAGTAGGACCCTGTCTCCGACTTGAAATTCCAAAGGCTTCCTCCTCATGTCTGCGTAGCATTTCTGTCGGTCACGTGCCGCTTTGAGACGTTCTCTAATCAGAAAGACCTTATCCGTCGTTTCTTGAACAATTTCGGGCCCGGTAAGTTGCTTTTCGCCAACTTCGGCCCAACATAGAGGCGATCTACACTTGCGTCCATATAGAGCTTCGAAAGGTGCAGCTTGAATGCTCGTGTGGTAGCTGTTGTTATACGAAAACTCTACCAGTGGCAAGTGTGTATCCCAATTTCCGCTGAAATCGATTGCGCATGCCCGTAGCATATCTTCCAAGGTCTGGATGGTTCGTTCACTCTGACCATCGGTTTGTGGATGATATGCGGTACTCATGTCAAGGCGAGTACCGAGGGCTTCATTCAAACTTTCCCAAAATCTTGAGGTGAAACGGCTATCTCGATCGGAGATGATAGAAATAGGTACACCGTGTTTTGACACAACTTCCTTAATATACAAACGGGTTAGTTTCTCCAACTTATCCGTTTCGCGAATGGGGAGGAAGTGTGCAGATTTTGTCAATCGATCAACGATTACCCAGATCATGTCATGGCCGCTTGTTGTCCTGGGCAACTTGGTAATGAAGTCCATAGTGATCCTTTCCCATTTCCATTCCGGTATTTCCGGTTGCTGGAGCAAACCGGATGGTCTCTGATGCTCGGCCTTGACCTTCGCGCAAGTTAAACATCGCGCAACATAAGCCGCTATATCTCTCTTGAAATTTGGCCACCAGTAAAATCCCTTCAAATCATGGAACATCTTGTCTGCTCCAGGGTGAACCGAATATCGCGAACTGTGGGCTTCGGCTAATACCAGTTCACGCAATCCACCGTACACTGGTACCCAAATTCTATTCATGAAATACAGAGCTTGATCCGCTTTTGACTCCAGTGAATCAACCATCTTCCGCAATCTTTCACCTTTGACATTCTCGGGTTTAAGAGCGTTAGTTTGAGCTTCACGAATCCGATCAGTCAGGTTCGTGTGGATGGTTAGTCCCAAAGCTCGGACACGCAGTGGCTTAACCCGTTCCTTGCGACTCAAGGCGTCGGCTACGACGTTTGCCTTCCCGGGATGTTACTTTATCTCACAATCGTAATCGTTCAATAATTCGACCCATCGCCGTTGTCGCATGTTCAATTCCTTCTGGTCAAAGATGTGCTGCAAACTTTTATGATCAGTGAAGATCGTACACTTGGTTCCGTACAGATAGTGTCTCCATATCTTGAGTGCGAATACCACGGCTCCTAGTTCCAGATCATGTGTGGTGTAATTCTTCTCGTGAAGCTTTAGCTGTCTGGAAGCATAGGCTATGACCTTCTCTCGCTGCATCAATACACAACCCAATCCCTGATGAGAGGCGTCACAGTAAACTACAAAGTCTTCCGTACCATCGGGGAGTGATAGTATTGGTGCGCCACATAACTTATCCTTCAGCAACTGAAACGCTGCTTCCTGCCTTTCCGTCCATTCAAACTTCTTATCCTTTTGGGTTAGCATGGTTAGAGACTGTGCTATTTTAGAAAGGTTCTCGATGAACCTTCTGTAGTAACCCGCAAGGCCAAGAAATTGTCGTACTTCAGTAGGCGTTCTAGGGGCGTCCCAATTCTTGATTGCTTCGATCTTGGCGGGATCGACATGTATACCCTTTTCATTCACTACATGGCCTAGAAAGTGAACCTCTCGAATCCAAAAATCACATTTTGAAAACTTAGCATAGAGTTTCTCTTTGCGAAGTACCTCGAGGATTAATCGGAGATGATTCTCGTGTTCCTCCTTCGTGCGTGAGTAGATCAAGATGTCATCAATGAAGACAATGACAAATTTGTCCAAGTATGGTTTGCACACCCGGTTCATCAAGTCCATGAAAACAGCTGGTGCGTTAGTTAAACCGAAAGGCATAACCAGAAACTCATAGTGCCCATAACGAGTCCTGAATGCTGTTTTTGGCACGTCTTCTTCTTGAATACGCAATTGATGATAACCTGACCTTAGATCGATCTTGGAGTAGAAACTGGATCCTTGAAGTTGATCAAACAAATCGTCGATCCTGGGAAGAGGATAGCGATTTTTAATAGTTAGCTTGTTCAGTTCTCGATAGTCGATGCACATTCGAAAAGTGCCATCCTTCTTCTTCACGAATAAGACAGGAGCACCCCAGGGTGAGAAGCTTGGTCTTATGAAACCCTTGTCCAACAACTCTTGCAGTTGTTCAGACAGTTCCTGCATCTCAGAAGGAGCTAGGCGATATGGCGATCGCGCTACCGGTGCTGCTCCTGGAACAAGGTCGATGCGAAACTCGACTTGTCGGGGTGGCGGCAATCCCGGCAAATCTTCTGGGAACACATCTGGAAAGTCTCTGGCTATCGGAATGTCTTCTAGCTTTCGCTCGTCAGCCTTCTTGTCTACCACATGCGCCAAGAATGCGACGAGACCTTTCCTTAGGCACTTCCTGGCTTTCATGCTGGTAATAATTCTCAGTGGCGTTCCACGCCTTTCCCCTTGGATCGATAGGGTTTCACCGCTCGCGAGGGGAACTTGAATTACTTTGTCATTGCACACGACGATGGCGCGGTGTGCGGATAGCCAATCCATGCCAACGACTATGTCAAAGCTACCCAGTACGACTGGCAATAGCTCAATGTCAAACTCATGACCACAGAGATCCAACTTACAGTCCTTTGCTACCTCTCGAGTTTCTATAGTCTTACCGTTAGCTAGTTCGATAGAGTATGGTGTGTCTAGCTTACTAGTCTTTAAACCAAGTAATCTTTTAAATTCGACAGATACGAAGCTAAAATCAGCGCCAGTATCAAACAATACTGAAGCATAATGACCATTTAGAGGGAACGTACCAGTGACCACATTAGGGTCTTGTCGTGCGTCACCGGCACCAATCACGAACGCTCGCCCACGGGCTTGGTTGTTAAGTTTGGGGCAGTCCCTCTTCCAATGATCGAGCGATCCACATGAGAAACAGGGCCTCGCTCCACTGTTCTTTGGCGCTCCTGATCTGCAATCTTCTGTCTTGTGCCCCGAACGACGGCACTTACCGCAGATCACTTCGTTCCTGCCCTGATAACCTTGCTTCCCATTATTTCCACGTCCAGTGGCCACATACCCTTTTCCTTTCTTCCCTGAACCTGATGATCCATCCTTTTTCCTTTCATCGCGCTTACGCTTCCCAAACCTTGGCCTATTTCCCTGTTCACTTGACCCGACGACTGAACTTGTACCCAGATTCTTACCCTCAACACTGCTGGACTCAGTAAGCTTCAACCCTGACACTTTCCGGATTAGAGTGCCCATTCGGATGGCGTCTTCAGTGAGGCTCAAGGCGAGGTCGATAGCTTCGCGCATGGTTGTAGGCTTGGAAGCAGTGACCATGCCGCGTATCTGTGGTGCCAGTCCGAAGAGGTATCTTTCCACCTTTTTGCTTTCCGGGGTGACCAGGCGAGGCACTAACCGGGAGAGGTCATGGAATCTGGACGTGTAACCAGCTACGTCCGGTCCAACCATGGTGAGGTTCCAGAACTCAGTCTCTAGCTTCTGCACTTCACTTGCCGGGCAGTACTCGGCGATCATTAGTTCTTTCAACTCCAACCATGATAAGGAGTAAGCAGCATCATCTCCCAGTGTCTGCACTTGGTTGTTCCACCAGGTCAGAACTTGGTCCAGAAACAGGTTGGTGGCATACATGACAGCCTGTCGTGGGGTACAGCTGCTAATACGAATCACGGCTTCGGTCTTCTCGAACCACTTGACTAGTCCGACAGAACCTTCAGTGCCGCTGAAGTTCAGTGGTTTGCAGTCCAGGAAAGCTTTAAACGTGCAGCCACGTTCTCGTGAGGCCGTTTCTGCAATAATAAAGCAACATTAGATATAAGGTAGGAGTTTCACGAAGACTCCTGTTGTATATACCCGACGTCTTCTTACCAGTAGGGGAGGTTTCGCGTCTGTCGCTCCCGGTTCGGTCTCGCGACCTTTCGGTGCGCGTGGCATTGTGTTCTGCGAGAGCTTGGGCGATACGTCCCGAAACTAGGGTTTCAAGCTCCTCGGGTGTCGTGGGCAGTCTTTCATTCCCACTGTTGCTTCTTGTGGCTGGTGCCATGTTTCTTCAATAATCAATATCAAAGGTTAATTTCCGACAATCATTCATACAATATCATCACATATATAGTATAAACAACCACACAACATATGAACACAATAATCACCATAATAACATCACGCAATCACAATATAAACAGAATAAGTAATAATAATCGTAGACAATCACAACACATATTTTACCATAACAAAATTTTCATTAATTTCAATACCAAGTACAATGATTTGTTCATAATAACAAAAACCGAGGATACATTCCTCATACATTGCTCTTTGAAATACACTAGAAATATAATGTCATATGCCGGCACAATCCCGCTCGGCTAGGCAAAAATGCAGATGGGCGCTATAACCCATGCTGTGCTATCATACTACTACTACTACTACTATGTCCGTGAGTGATCTCCCAAGCGTCCCTGATGTATCGCTACTGTGGCGGTGGCGGCGGCGGGTGCTGGTACTGGTACTGGGGCGCGCACATGCTAATGGTCATACTGATCGCCATAATGCGATCGTACAAGAATTGGCGATGCGCAAAGTGTGCGTCGCCCGTAAGGCCACAATGAGCATCCATGCTCAGCAGCTCCTCAGCATAATGTGCCAGTGCATCCCTGGCATCAATGATCCTGGCCCACATGAGCTGGGCCTGCTGCTCCATCTGACTCACGGTGCGCTGCACCGTGTCGGTGAGGGTCTGGAAATCTCTCTCCAGTGAGATCACCGTGGACCATGCTGGTCCTGACAGTGGGGCCATCCCGTGGGGCTGCGACGGCCTGGGGATGTCAGTGTACGTCGGCTGAGACGGGCCGACGATATCGGGTATGGGTAGGGGTGTGAAGGGTGGGGCAAAGCCCGGTAGTCCAGTGAAGCAGTAGGGTGGTACCTGGTATGGGTCTCCCGCACCTAGAGTATACGGTGCAAATGAGGGTGTCAAAAATGGGGCTCCTGTATCCATAGTGAATGGTGCAGGTGGTGGTGTAGGGAGCATCTCGGGTAGGGGTGGTAGTGTGGGAAAAGTGGTGATGGGTAGTGTCATGGATAAGGGTGTGGGGACTATAAGCTCGGCGAGTGGGACCATGAGAGGCTGGGTGACAGCGACCCACTCTGGAGCGGATATCACAGTGGTAGGGGTGGGAGGGCTAGCAGTGGCGTGAGCTGCCAGTCCTGCTCGGTGCAACTCAGAACTGCGGGCTGAGCTGCCCTCAAGGATGTGCCCAGTAGAAGCTGGCCCATCCTGTGGTATGGGCTCGGGCATGGCGGGTAGGGTGGCTGGGGTGGGTAAAGGCTCACGATCGACTGGTGCGCGTCGGTCGTATGGAGACTCGACAGTCTCCGACTGTGTAGGGATAGGTCTCGAAGGACCTGCGCAGCCTACAGGGAAGTCCCTGACGGCTCGGATAGGTAGTGCTGGCAGTGGTGCTGCCTGGAATGGCACTAGAGGCAAGTCGGCCTCGGCCATCGGTAGGTCGGCCACGGCGGCCATGTCGCCTCCAGCGGGGGCCCACGCTGGGTCCTCGCTCGGGTCTGTCTCGTCGGAGCTATCTCCGTCGGCGCCCTCCATGGCGGCATCAACCTCCATCTCGTCGTCCTCGGGATCGAGTATCACCACCTCGATCGGCTCCGCTGGCGGTGCTGGGATGATCTGAAGGCTACTGTCGTAACTCGGTGCTACGCTCCCTGCGTTCGACATCCTGGCAAAAGAACCGTACTAATATTTAAGTATTATTCGTTAGGTAGTTAAGGCACATATCTAAGGTACTCTTCCTAACCCTCTAACAAAATAATACGTATACTTACCATGGCTAGCTTGGTCGGAATCTCCATATACCCAAATGGTCGTTGGAAAAATTTATTTTATTGCGTTTCGCATTTATTTGAAAGATTTTGAACCAAATCCGGTTATAGTTTAGATTTTTAAAATGCTAATTCGCTATAACCTTGGCTCTGATACCACTTTCTGTCACACCACGTCTAAGGCGGAAACACGTGGCGCGACGGTTCAAAAGTATTAAGCCAAGATTAATGCAAACCACAATAGTAATTAGAAAAACGGGCATTTATTCAATGCTAATAATCATGTCAAATTATCCATACATAATTATAAATTGTTTTTTGAAATTGATAAGGAGACTCCTCCCTTTATCCCTAAGTCCATGGAATAAAGAGATGAGACCCTTTTACGACGTTCCCAACGCCCAACTTGGAGACATCCCCGACCCTGCTCGCCATGCTAACTTCCATCAATCAATTACCTGAAAGATATGTTTGAAAATCGTCAATATATAAATATTGGTGAGTTCACAGGTTTTAATTTAATAAGTCTTTATAAAGTGGGAATATCCTTGTTATGACATTTATAGGAGTTGCAAAGTCCTACAATTTACTTGAGCCTATAACCAAACCAAGACAATTAATAATGCCCCCGCCCGCAAGTCGTTACTCGGTATTTTCTACGACTTTATTTCAGAATAAGTGCACCCCAGGCATACGCCGATGCATAATCGACGCTATCGATTAGGGGTGGGCCTTGTCAGGCACCAATAGTACTATCCAAATATCCCTTTGGTTTCTCATTCCTGAATAAATGATTATAGTGGGGAGGTCTCAACCCCGAGTGGCGATCTTTACTCAAGTATCCAACCCGTCATACAATCCCAACATATCTTTCCCCCGCAAAAACGTTAAATAGTTTAGAAATGGGGCCGTGAGACTCACCTGTAACTGTGCTCGGCTCAAAGAAAATAGTAAAGTTTGTGATCCCGTACCTACAAAGGTTCTAGGCGTATAAGTCACTTACACCTATAGTGTATGTGCCTTGGCAAGTTGTACACCCAACTTCCCGACCACGTCTTTATCCCAATTCCCGTTTAATAGTTTCGTATCCTAGGTTCAATGGCGATGGATTACCCTTTCCTTACAAGTCATTTATTATTCTTATTAATATTCTTTATGACTTGTACAACATTATACTCGACACGACTCTACCCAACGTATAATTATTTTCCCATTTAAATAATTATACTTAGGATCTTTTCGCTCGATATAAAGTGTTTTCTTATTAACCGACCCGACTTACTTTGCCACATATTTATTTTCCCATTTAAATAAATATGCTAAGTCTTTGTCGTTTGGTAACATAATCTTAACGCCCGACTAGACTTACCACACCGTACATTTATTTTCCCATTTAAATAAATGTACTAGGATCTTGTCGGTATTCACACGTTCGTAAATATATCTCACCTACTCGTCTCGGTTTTCCTTCTCGTACATCTATTTTCCCATTTAAATAGAGGTACTAGAATTTCGTCGAGAACGAGTATATGTATATATATACCATCGCGTGGATACTACTCGTTAAGTTCATGTGTCGTTTAGCGTTTTTAATTTGTTACGTTATGTTTCTCCTTTCCCACGAATATTCTTTCTACACTTAGGAAAGTGTTACGCACGTTTCACCCTTGTTATATATATTTTATTTCCATAAAATATATATGTATATTTTTATCTCGACGTAATGGTCTTTTCCTCATGAGTCCGTTTACGTTGGTTCGTGTAACTAAGTTCGTTAGTTAGCGTTTTTCATATTTATTTCCGTTGCGCGTTCTCATGGAAGTATTGTTCCTACTTCCGATTCCGAACGTTTATTTCTTGGAAAAATATACTATGTATGTTCTAGCCCGACTCGTCCAACTTGTTACCAAAAATGTTTCCGATACTTTTATATTCCCATTTATATAAAAGTATCCTATTTTTGTACAAGTCTTCCCAAGTCTTTATTTTATACAATCTTACCTTATAAAATACTTGCGTTACTCCATTTATTTTTATAAAACGTCCATTTTATAAAAATATACTTTTTACATCAAATACCCAAGTAAGCTACTAATATTTACCAAATTTACCTTGTAAATTATTATTACTTACACTCTTGACACAAATTTTCTCATTATTGTGTTTTGGTCCAATAGTTTTCTAAAACATTTATTTTAGTCCCTCGACTTCCAAAGTTGTCATATTAGTCCTTTAACTTATACTTGTAGCATTTTTCACTCCATCTTTCAAAGTCAATATTTTTCTTCCACTTTAGTGGACTTTGAAGAACCATTTTCATCATGTTTAGTTGTTTTTACTTCTTTTTACTTTTAATGGTCTTCTAATCCATCCTAGATGTCAATAATATGCTTAATCCATATTTTAATCCAAAACATCCAATTTTCACTCATCCAAGTGAGTGGACTTTGAAGATAAAACTTTTTCATCTATGATTTTATAATTCTTTTTAACAACTTTTTGACATTAACTAGTCATCTTATGATGATTAAAACCACTTTTCATCATATTCAAGTCATTTTCCAAAATCTAGCTTTTCTCATCTTCCAACTTACAAGTATGTTCTTATTATTATATTTTCTTCAAAATACCACTTTTATTAATAATAATCTAAGATTTCATCATATTATTATTCTTCCATTTTCATTTTTAATAAAACCCATTACTTCTATAAAACTCATTTTTATTACCCACATTGTACAACTTGCTTTCATAGCACAAAAATATGACATTTTAAATAATAAAACAATGCAAGACTTACTACTAGCTCAAGGCTAGGGAAGACAAAATCTTGGATTTTGGGTGAGGTTTAATGTGTTCTTCCAAGTGGGTTATGCTCCAAGCTCTTGAACACACAAGAAAGGGTTTGAATGATGATGAACTAGAGGTAATTTGGTAGTGTAAAAATTGAAAGAAAATGTTAATATGGGGGTGGATGGCTACGGCCAAGAGGAAGAAAAGGAAGAGGATTTTTGGTGTTCTTGCTTCAAGGATGTATGTATGTATCTTTATATGATCTCTTTCAAATCCACAAGATTACATGTATCTTCACTAGATTATGTAATATCTTTGCAAGATTTGTGTAAGATTATGAAAGATCCATGGGGATATCAAGAGGGTGTTTGGGGCCGTGAGTTAGAGAGAGAGAGTGAGGGATTTGATGATTTTTATTACCCAATGCTAATCCATGCAAGATCATGATTAATATCCACCAAATGATTATCTTGAGATAACACAAGTAACCTCCCTTGGTGGGCCATAGGCCGGCCCCAAGGAGTGCCTTGGTGGGGTCCATCTTGCTAATTATCTCTCTATATTATGTTTAAGTTAGTTCCCTTCGGGTACCGCCCGGGTATTTCTCGAATTTTAGTCGCGGTTTACCTCAATATTAAAATACCGTTAATATTCATAAAATTTTGCCCAGTTAAATTACTGATAATTTATTTCGGTTTTTGTCGGGTGAATTCACGTGTTACGCGCGTATCGGGTGCGGTACGCGCACTTTATTCGTTACCGGGAGATTTCTGCAATAAGCTTTCACGTACGGCTTTGGGTTTCCAAAACTCGTAATATTTTGTGAAAATATTATTTATTTTATATTCCGGGTGTCCGGTGTTCGTTTCGCTTATTTAAGTTTTACCGGGTAATCGCCAGTGTCCATACCGGATAGTTTTGCCTGCGCATGATCCTATCATGCTTTGCTATTAAACTTATGCATTCCTATGCATTATTTGGGAATTCCTATCTTTCTAAGGCCTCAATTAAATACTCAGCACATAATTACGGTTAATTACGTTAATCGCGTTTAATTAATTAGTACGGAATTACCTTAATTTTGCCGGTTGTTACAGTTGCCACGACCACCGCCTCCAGCACGACCACCGCCGCCAGCACGGCCATCGCCGCCACCACGACGTCCACCACCGCGAGCACCAGATATGATCTAACAAATCAAGAAATCGAGGGATTCAGACTCATTTCTAGTGTCAACCACCAGAAATTTACAAGAGTTAACTTAGGGACAAATCCAGGACTATACATCCAAGCTCGAAGTCCATCGGGATTTTCATGCTTTCCAGTTTATTATTTCGTGTGCACCCGAAATGATAAACTGCTCTACATGGTCCTCCAGATGTACCCCTAATCCAGACTCCGGTCACCGAATATCATCGCCTAGTAACGTGTTACGATAGGTGCAAGTGTAAGAAGGCAGGTGTGTGCTAGAACCACCAAATCAACCCCTCCTTCTTCAATCCAGAAGAAGAAGACAAAAGTAGGTAAGAACCCAAATAAAAGCGGATGATGTAACAGAGAGGTATGATGATGATGTGATGACACCCCGACAATGTTAGTACGTATCCCACTAATAGACTCAAAGTATGTGACCGTCTAGTGTGTGCGACTCGGCTATAGACCAGACTCTACATGCAGTCCTAGTTCACTATAACCATTGGCTCTGATACCAATCTGTCACACCCTCAAATTTCCACTTGCGGAGTTTTACCGCGAGGCGCATGACGAACCAGGATCCAAGTCAACGGTCATAATAAACAACACTATATGAAATACGTAAACACAAAACATAGTTCTCAATTTATAAAACCATAGCGGAAGCATTTAACCAGTTACAAAACCATGTACGACAATGTTCAACATCTTTATTCAAAACATGAAACTAAGCCTAGACGCCAATGCAGACTCGTGCGCCTAGTTCCTTTTTGTTGCTACCTTAGCGACCTGAGAAAAACATGCCAAAAAGACGTCAACATAAAATGCTGGTGAGTTCACAGGTTTGTTCAATGTGTTACCAAGTGTTACCAAAACGTTACCATGTCCATACTATATCAATGTTACCAAGTACGCTAGCTAGGCGTATGTTTTATTACTACTACGATTGGAAAACCATTACTAGACACGTTTAGCAATGTTTAGCAATGTTCATCCCGAATGTTCAGCATGTTACCAATGGTACCAGTTCGAGACAATATGCACCCGCCCGGCCCTCCAAGCCGACGAGTGGGGCAGGTCACGCCCAATAGATCTATCCACATTTCCCCCGTTGTGCATCCCCGCACATTCATGGTTTTCTCTGGGACTTTAAAAGATCGTATAGCAATGCATAGTTAAAACCATAGTATGACATATGTTACCAAGATAGTTTAGCGCATGTTTTCTCGCCCAAAAGTTAAAGCAGTAAAAGTGGGGCCGTGAACTCACCTTAGATAGCGTTCTTCGGTTACAAGTAAAGATGTTAAGCCCTTGATAATCCCTCTACCGGAGATCTATCAAAATGTTCACATAAGTGTTCCGACTAATAACCATAAGGTTATCTAGTCCCCGATTGTCCAGATCGTAACCAAGTATGTTTTAAAACGTGTTTAAATGTTTAACCGACACACTAGACCGACCCGACATCTCGTTGGTGACCCATTACCCTAACTAATCAAGTACACAAAGATTACACACAAGGTTCAAGCATAAAACACTTAGTTTGTATCAAAAATCTCATTTCTGCATCAGAACGGTCGAACCAGTCAGATTAAGTCTCCTTCGCCCGTTTTAACTCTCCTTCGCACGTTTTATGTTTCGTTCGACCGTTTGATGTCTCCTTCGACCGTTTTATGTTTCGTTCGACCGTTTGATGTCTCCTTCGACCGTTTTACCACGTTCGCCCAAACATAACCAAGGTTCGACCCTGGATTATCTCCTTCGCACCTTTGATCGGTCGAAGGAGTCCAGGTTCGCCCCTGTTGTACAAATTTTCCTAAAAACGCTTCAAACACATTCGAAACACCTCGAAACATCATCAAACACAGCAGTCAAGTATGAATAACTTATCCCTACAAAACCCCACCGATTTCCCCCAATAATACGTCCATTTCAGCCCTTTCCCAAAATTGTAAGAATTATGGAAACGTCACAATCATGCATGGATTCTTTACCCAATTTGGAAACTTTTGAAATCGATCCATATTCAACTTAAAATGCTCAGTTTGTCGAGTGTTCGATCTTTCCTTATTAGTTCTATTGATCATAAATATCATGCATCAAGTCTAGATTCGTGAAAACCCCCAAAATACCCATCTATCCCTCTTTAACCCTAAACAACGATAAACTAGCATCAATAACAATCCTATATCATGTTTCTATCATAGATACAGCAGCAAATCATTGAACAACACATAACACCACATAATACATAATTAACACATGTTTATCATCATGAAAACCTATGTTTAATGATAAGGTTTTGGTTTAGAAAGATGTTTAAAAGGTTTTTAATCATGAAAACACCCTTAGAACATATCCGGACAATTAGGGTTAAATGAAAACGAATTAAAATGCTTTAAAAGGGTTTAGGATTAAGAACACACCTTGGATTCTTGTTTAGATGTTGTAGATAGGTTAGATTATGAAAAAGAATAGCAAAAACTCCTTCCTTAGTGATTAAAATCGTTTGAGAGTGTTTTGAGACGGTTAGGGTTTGTGAAATGGTGAAAAATGACAAAGTTTGGTATTTATACTAATCCTCCTTCGACCCTTCCACAGGGTCGAATGAGCCCTGTCCTGGTCGAAGGGAATTCTTTCAATTCCACATCCCAGGTTCACCCATTTACAAAGGGTCGAACCAAACAATTTTTCCTCCTTCGACCACTCGAAGTGGTCGAACTAGAACCCTTGTTTATCTAGTTTTCCAGTTTGTCGTGTTTAACGCATTCTAACACATCTTAACACATGAGCATGCAACCTTAGTCTATGTTTAACATATTTAGGCATGGATAATCAGTTACACATCATTTAAACACATCTATGTATGTAATCCACCACACAACCCATAATCTACACATATACTTAATCAATTCATGTAATGTCACCAATAACGGAACCCGGTACTAGTGTATTCCCAAAATGACTCCCAATAATCCTTCAAATCATTGAACCCTGGATAATCCTAACTTGACCCGACTCAACTAACCCAGTTAAGTCCGTTTATAAACGTTTCTCGTTAAGGTAGACTTAGATATTACTAAAATGTTTAAGCCAATTATGCCGGGTGTCACATCATCCCCACGTTGAAAGAATTTTCGTCCCGAAAATTGCACAAAGCCCCAAGGTGAAAGAAACGAAAAGAACGAAACGAAAAGAAAATTTACCGGATGTCACATTGTATCACAACTTTAAACGTTCAAACTCAAAATTACAAAGTAATCAAAATTCCTACTCATCTTAAGATCCCGAAGTACTCCAATAAGTAGCTTTGCCATAACACTTGCATCGTAGCTTCAAAGTTTCTTCGTTGTATGTCAAAATCTTTCTACATAGCTCATGGCTCATCTTCTTTCATTTGATGGTCATCTTCAATTTTGATTAAACTAGGCAATTGCTTGTTTGGATCATCATTTCTCTGTAATCTGTATTCATCATAACCTACAACAATATAACAATAAGCATCTTAAACAATAAAAAAAAAGTGCAAAATAAAGTCACATTACCATCAAGTCCAAAATAAATTCATATTACCATCTCTTCACGATTTCTAGCAACAATTTTTTGACCCCGTTGT
Source organism: Ambrosia x helenae (assembly GCA_030844895.1). NCBI lineage: Eukaryota > Viridiplantae > Streptophyta > Magnoliopsida > Asterales > Asteraceae > Ambrosia > Ambrosia x helenae. Next base: position 41,887,943 of record CM061223.1, read on the forward strand.
GTGAATACTTTGGATACACATTAATATAAACTAAGCTAATAGAAAGTCACATTACCACAAGCGTGTTTTCTTAGACAACAAACAACGCTTTTGGATACACATTAATATAAACAACTCAGTTAATAGAAATTATAAATAGCAAATATTGATAATAGATAAAATTTCTAGAAATTAAATGGATTTGACTGGTCATGTTCATGTAATATGAATTCAAGTGTGTGGAAATTAAATGATACACGGATTTGGTACATGAACTATTGGATTGATCGTTGCAGAAACAATTTTTATAGCAACAAAGGCACTCAAAGCTTTCAACAATTTACGATGTGGGGTGACTTGACAACACAACAATCTCACATAAGCAGCCTACGGAATTGCTATGAAATTAGCCTAAACCACACTTCCTTGCATTTTGTAAGCCAAACAACCTGATTGGAATGTGAGTTATAATTTTAAATTATTCCTAACATATTTTATGAACTAAAAAACTATATTCTTCTTTTTCAAGAGAAATATTTTTTAAGTAAAGTAATTACATGCCCAAACCTGCAAATACATATATAAAGGTCATGAACATCAAGTATATAATAAAGATCATGTTGATTGGGCAGCACTATAACACATAATAAGTTAAAAAGGACAGCCTAAAATTTTTGTTCTCACCCGTATCAATCTGTGTCAAAACTCATTCCAACCCGAACCCCTTCTAACCCAAATCAAAATGAACTTAAAAAAAACATGTCCTGACACCCGAAACCGTCATCCCTCATGACCCACACATTTTCCTGTATATCTGTCTCTCGGAGCATATTTTTTTATGCTGAACAGAATATGTATGCTTAAGAACTTCAAGAATCAAACTAAAAGGCTAAAACTATAAAAAAACAAAAAAAAAAAAAAAAAAAAAATCAAACCCACCTGATATGTTGTAAATTAGTTGTTGAAGGGGCTTGTGCTTGTTTGAGATTTCTCAGATTGCTTGCCTTGAACATGTCATTGCACTTAGGAATAGGCTACCTGTTAAGAAGGGCATAACACATAAGAGTAAATAACTTTTTATATAGGTTGGGTAAGTCTGCCAACATTTTGTTGTCCTATTTATAGATAAATAAAAGATTATAAGTGAATAACTTGTATATATAAATCATGAATAAGGACTGCGTGTGTATTACACATACCAGTCAAGTCTATTAAGAAGTTTGCCAAATAGTTCTGCCGATATTCAAAATAGTGCAAATTAAGCTACGAAAAGATAGTGCACAAACTTTCTTACCTCTTAACAATTCTCATAACTCTTGAATCACTTTTAGTCACTAGGATAAGAAGTACCATTTGTGAATTTTTATATTTACCTTTATATGGAGGTATAGGCTTACCTGTGTATTATTTTTTATGTCGTCTTATAATTACGAAACATGAATGAACAGACAAAATACATAAGAGTTTTTGTAGCATCATAAATTAAATATATGTATACCATCTCATCATATAACAGTCAGTTTATAGTTTATAAGCATACCTACTAAGACTTTAAATTACAACATCATTCTAAGCCTGTTGAGAGTATCTTTACTTTTATTTTTGAATGGAAACATAAATCATATTTACACAATGAGGGATTAGAAGTCACATTGGATTATATATTCAAATCTTTTTTAACCGTTGCTCAAAGCTTTGCTCTTGTGAAGGCTCCACCTATGTATATTTTTATGCCATTTTCATTGTTTGTCAAAATTTGTTTCTGTTTATTATGGCTTAACTTCTTAACAAATAAAAATTTGTAATCTCCAGTTCTTAGGCTTCTTATTTTCACATTTCATACATAAGATTAACCAAGTGCATCACGTTACTTTATCACATATTATTAAAAGTTAGGCAAACAAGAGATCGAGGCCTCAAAACTGGAACGCGTATGACTTAATAAATCCAGAAACAAGCAAGATGTGACAATCATCATACATCATCAATCAAAATATCATTATAACTATTCTTTGTGACATAAATCTTAAAATAGCAAGCAAAATGTCATGGAATATCTATCCTATAAGCAAAATCGCTACATCATTCTTGTCCACAAAACTTTGTAACATATGGCGTCCCTCTGTATTATATGTACTTAGTCATTAACATTGTAAGTTAACTTAGTATGATTGTAATGTCTTATACAATTTAAGGGTGATGTCAACATTTTCACAAACAGTTGGTGTGCAGCAAAATATTGAGCAAATATCTTAGATTTAATTGTAGAATTAGGAAACAAATGTAAACTCAGACCAATTGACTCACCATTGGTTAAGCATGTAACCAGCGTCCGCCGTTTTTTTCTAGTCGGTTGCTAGAGAATGCAGATGCAAACCTATGAATGGGAATTTTGAGACCACTTAACAAAACCTGCGATTGACGATGGACTGATGAGCTTGCGATTTTAGTATAGTAATGTCGAATTAGAGTAGAGCAAGATTATCTACCTGCAATGATGGAGATTGAGAGATAAAAGCGACTGGAACCAGAACTAAACCCACGACAAGAGCCAGAAAGAGAAAGAGTCGGTTACTATTTTGTTCAGCCACACAACTGCTTGATGACATCGATTGTATAGATGAAAAATTTGAATGGGGAAATCAATTTAGAGCTAGAAAGGAGCGGGAAGATATAATCAAACAGGGAGGGAAATGATTTTTTGGAATGAAAAGTGAAATTGATTAGGGAGAGCAAAAGTATACAATTAGCTTTAATTTTTTTTATTAAAATATAATAATACTTTGACGTAATTATAAAATTGTAAAAACTAAAGCATATACAAAACATCTTTTTATAAGAATAAAAATGAAAACTTATATAAATTAACAAAATATTTGTATAAGATCATATAAATAAACATTTGTAAAAATAAAAACATATATAAATTAACAAAATATTTGGAATCTCCAACACCACATCTTAAGGAATAGCGGGTTATCGACATGGACTTGGACTACGTACAGGCCCTCGAAATGATAAATGACTATCTCCAATGTTTTGATGTTGGCGGTTTTTCTAACAAGAGCACCCCCTCCCCAAAGCCTTTGAAAACTTTGGCGAATGCCCTTTTTGGTAAAATCGCACAGAGCCTGGGTGAAACTTTTTATTTGTCCCTCCGCCAAAAGGCAGTTATTGAATACTTGCAAAGTCCCCATGCCCAAGATTTCCTTAATGTTATCCCAATCGAAGGTTTGGACCAAACCATATATGGGGCTTAATACAGGACAATTCTTAAACATCGTTTGGTGATCCCCATGTACCATGAAGATGAAGTTTGTCTGATTTGATGTAAGGCATGCTTGGACAAATACCGGGAACACGCGGTTCACTGTAAGGAATTGCCTAGTTTCAAATATAGGCATGACTGGGTCCGGGACGTTCTTTGTGTCATTTTAAGAAGGACTGGGATCTCAGCCAAAAAGGAGGCTCCTGTGAATTTCCTCTCGGACCCCGCAGACGAGAGATCCACCCTAAGTCGAGCAGACCTGCTTGTCTTTGGGTGGGCCGGGGGAAACACGCTTGTGTCGACCTAACAGGTGTAACTCCCCTGGTTGGTTTGAGGGATAGTGGTTTTGTAGCAGGGAAAGCGGCGCGGGAAGCAGAGGGGAAGAGAGTTGATAAGTATGATAAAGCTTGTGAGGAGAACCAACACGTTTTCGTTCCCCTGACATTTGATATCTTTGGCTCCTTGGCACCGGAAGTCATCCTTTTTCTGACCAGAGTCCAACGGGTTATTCATAGCAGTGTCTCGACTCCGAGGGGTATGGGTTCGTTTTAAGTAAGTTAGGGTTTGCCGTCCAGAAAGGGTTGGCAATGCAGCTTGTTGCCCGTCTGCCCGCTGTCTTGATGTATTTTTTCACGATTATGTGTTAATAAAATTATCTCAAATTCTTCAAAAAAATATTTCAATAGGAATTCGGTTCGATTGATTAAATAATTTATCTATAATTGCTTAGTTTCACTATAATCAACTAGTTTGATATATGATTCCGTATACGAACGATCATGTTTTACCAAATGATATTTTAGTGCAATGAGTAAAATGGACCATGTCTTGTTGGTCCGAACTTTTGTATTTGGATTTTTAGTCTATAAAAAATATTTTTTTATAATAGTTCGGTAAAATCATTTACAAATCAAAAGTTCATGTACTTTTTGGTGTTTTTATTGAATTTCTCAACCTGAACGTTTTGGTTGTGAAGGCTTACGAACAAATAAGCTATTACCTCATGACACCACTATCTTATGGGTTATGACACCACACCATATACATTTCGATGTAACCTTTTAATAAAATAATAGTTGCATTTAACATTTTAACCTCTAACAATGCAACCTTTTTAAAATAAAGTTGCATTTAAATTTTGTGATTGCAACCTTTCAATAAAAAGGTTGCAACTTTAATAGAATTTTGCAACTTTAATAGAATTTTGCAACTTTAATTAAAAAATGTTGTATTAGATCTTTGAATGCAACCTTTAAGTTCAATAAAGTTGCAATAGAGTAAAATGCAACTCAACTAAAAAATGTTGCTTTGAAAAAGTTGCATTAGGCCTATTTTCTAGTAGTGAGATGACATGGGTCTGATAGATATCCAGTGGCAATTCGCAAGTGTGGTGAGAAGGGCAAAGGAGTATATGGACAGGACAGGAAGGAGAGATGTTCTGATAAACAACAACACTAAGTTTGGGTTTGATAAAACTAAGGTCACGTGCTACAACTGTGGCACCAGAGGACACTTTGCAAGAGAATGTGACCGACCGAAGCAACAAGGTCATCAGAATCCCTTCAACAACAACAGAGCGAATCAGAATCAGAGGCAGCAAGCTTAGACACAACCTAATCCAATTACTGAGCGACCTATTGTCCCAGTAAATAACCAGAATCAGAACCAGAGGCCTCCTGCAAACAACAAAGGACAAGCCCTGGTAATTCAAGCTGATGAAGGTTTCAACTGGAACCATCTGATCACTGGAGAAGAAGCTCCCCAGGGTGGTGCAGCATGCTTTGCCCAACAAACTTCTGATGCACTAGTTGAAGTTGAAGAATGCTCAAGTCAGTCTGGCGTTATTATTTCTGAAGCTGAAGTGCCCGACTGTGACTCCGAGTGTGATTCTGATATGGGGGAAGATTTGGAAGATTTGTTAGCTGAAGCAGATGCGCTGATCGGCAAAAGATCGTTTCTTGTGGATGCTGACTGTACTGAGAAGAACATTGGCGAATTCTTTGGAGCTAAGAAGACTGCAGCTCATTATGCTTTGATGGCCATTACAGAATCGTCAAACAAGGTAAGTTCTTCCTCCAATTCTAAGATAGAGTGTGTAGAGTGTGATCAGCTAAAATTCAGAATTAAAGAATTAACTGAGGAGAATCTGAATTTAAAAGCTGATGTTGGTCCATTGCAAAGGTCAATTGATTCCTTAAGACAAAAAGAGAAAAATTTTATAAGTACAATTGAAAATTACAAGAAGGATGTTTCTGAACTGTTGAAAACTCTAGCAAATAAGCAAATTGCTATAAATAATTACATAAATGAGGTAGAAGACACTAAGAAACAATTAGCCATTGTAAACTGTGACTATGAGAAGATCAAGAAGAAACTTGAAAGTTACCTAAACTGCAAGTATGTTCTTGATCACATAGTTGAACACTCAGAAAAAGAAAGCATTTCCACCAGTCCCAAATATTCTCAGTGTCCACCTCCAGTGAGATTCGAAAATCACAATTTTGATGTCTTACCGAAGGAGGAACTTGTGGACGTGGCAGCAGCAGCAAAAACTGCAGAGGCGGCCAAAGCAACTGAAGCAGCTAAACCTGCTGAAGTTACTAAGGCTGCTACACCTGCTGAAGCTGTCAATCTTGGTGAGAAAGCTGATGATATTAGTGTGTACGAAACAGACTCGTCGGATGATGAGCTTGATGAGCCTCCTAGGTATGTACCGGTCAAAATTCAAAATGTTCCTCTTGAAAACCATATCATTACTACTGAAACCTTGAGTGAACTTGAACCAAAAGTGCAAACCGAGGATGGCAGAAGGATTAAGGTGTTTTATAAACTTAACGGGTCTGAAAAGGTATATGCTGATGAGGAAGTCCCTCTCAAATGTATCGCCCCTGGTCTAATTGCTAAAATTTGGCAAGAATCTGTCATTACTGTTGAAAAGGAGACCTGGAATAAGAAGGGTAAGGGTAGAAAAGACCAGGGTAATCAGTCAAATGAATATAACAAGAAAAATCAAAAGAAAAGTCCGAAGAAACATGTCACTGAATTTGTTAGATCTACCAGAAATGAGATTAACGAGGATCCTCATGTCGATGTACAAAGAAAATGCCTTGAGGATCTGAAACACAAAAACTCATTTGCCAGTTCATCTAACAGAAAGAACAAAAAGGAGAACAAGTCCGAATCTCCTCAATTTGAAGAATACAGATCATGTCACAAATGTGGGGAACGTGGGCATTTAGTTGTTGCGTGCCCTGAATTGAGACAAGAAAGGATCAAAGTGGATGATGCTCCCAGTTATAGCAAAACTAAGCAACCTGTTTCCCCTAAACTTTCTGAAAAACAAAAGGGAAAGCAGATTGTTTATGACAACCGATGGGAAGTTTGGTGCAAAGGCAGAAGAAGGTTTTTTTGTTGGTTACAGCACTCCCAATAAAAGAGTGTACAACAAAAGAACCAATTGCGTTGAAGAGTGGCTTAATGTCGATGTTCAACGCTATACTGCCAATGCACCTGGTGTTGGACCTGATTGGTTGTTCGACTATAAGAGTTTAATTTGATTCTTTCAACGTGGATAATTTGGTAGATGATGTTGTTGCGCAAATGTATTACGAGTGTGAAAACGCAGCCAGCTCACCGCTAATGCGTCCGATCGTCGTCAATGCACCTGCACCAGCAACATCTAATGCCTCTGCATCCACGGGTCCCCCGGTAAAAACCGCAGCAGCAGAAGTTGAGGAAGTCTTTCAGCAAGCGTCAGCAGAGGTTCTAGAATTTTCATCTTCGGACGACGATTTTGCAGAGTCTCATGAAACACTTACTGAAGAACAAGCTGGAAATGGTGAATCTACCACTACAGCTCCAGTTATTCCGACAGGAAACAATCAAGCCGGTCCTTCTTCTTCAGCAGCTCCAGGGATAGGTCTTAGGATCGATCTCTCAGGTATTAATATGCAACCCGCTGCTCCCTCCAGTTCAAGCGCCGCAGAGACAAATTTATCTCAAGGTTTGGAGAACCTTAATCTGCATTCGGATGATCCAGTGCCAGCACATCCGGAATCTAGGATTCACGACACTCATCCGATGCAGAATGTGATTGGTGATCCGGCTAGCAGAGTCATGACGCGCAGTCAGCTCAGAAATGCTAGTCCAAGTGACAATACAGGTACCTTAGCACTCTATTCGGAGATCAGGAAAGCAGGTCATCAGAACGACTGGTCCTTCGCTCTTAATGTATCTCAAACTGAACCAAGAACCGTGCAAGAGGCATTGAGGGAAGAACCATGGATTGAAGCAATGCAAGCCGAGCTTCAGCAGTTCCAAAAGCTAGGAGTGTGGGACTTAGTTTACTTACCTCCAGGCTCGAAGAAAATTGGAACAAAGTGGGTCTATAAGTGTAAACGAGATGACCGCCGGTGATTATCAGAAACAAGGCTCGATTAGTTGTTCTCGGCTTCCGTCAAATCGAAGGAATAGATTACAATGAAGTATACGCTCCAGTTGCGCGCCTTGAAGCTATCCGGATGTTCTTAGCTTATGCTTCATACAAACGGTTTAAGGTGTATCAAATAGACGTGAAAAGTGCTTTTCTGTATGGTATCATGAAGGAAGAGGTGTATGTTGCTCAGCCACCGGGTTTTGAGGATCTACTTCATCGCGAAAAAGTTTACAAATTGAACAAACGTTGTACGGACTCCATCAAGCTCCGCGTGAATGGTATCAAATGCTTAGCAACTATCTTATATCCAACGGGTTCAAACATGGACTCGTGGATTGTACCTTATTCACCAAGGAAAAGGGTGGTGACCGTCTTCTGGTACAGGTTTATGTTGATGATATTATTTTTGGTTCTACTAATCATGAAATGTGCAGGGAATTTGAAAAGCTTATGCAGGACAAATTTGAGATGAGCTCGATGGGGGAGATGCAATTCTTCTTCGGTCTACAAGTAGAACAACTAGAGTCGGGGATCTTCATCCACCAGACAAAATACATTGCTGACATCTTGAGCCGGTTCCAGATGGAAGACTCTACTCCGGTAGGCACACCAGTTCAGACCAATCACGGGATTGGTCCTGACGAGAAAGGACAAACCGTTGATCCTTTTCTCTATCGAGCTATGATAGGCTCACTCATGTACCTCACTGCATCAAGACCTGATATAATGTTCGCGACATGTCTACTATCAAGATACCAGTCAAGGCCGAAAGAGTCCCACCTGGTTGCTGTGAAGAGGATCTTACGTTATCTAAAGGGTTGTCTGACCAAAGGTCTATGGTACCCTAATGACGATAAGTTTGACCTCATCGCTTTTAGTGATGCTGACTATGGCGGATGCAAGACAGACTTAAAATCCACATAGGCTGGATGCCAGTTTTTGGGACCAAGACTAGTCTCGTGGCAGTGTAAGAAGCAAGCCTCGGTAGCCTTATCCACCTGTGAGTCGGAATATGTAGCGGCATCTAGCTGCTGCTCCCAGGTTCTTTGGATACAACAACAAATGAGAGACTACGGTTTGAAATTTCTTAATACTCCCATTCACTGTGACAATGAGTCCGCTATAGCTCTTGCTAAAGACTCAGTTAACCATTCCAAGGCGAAACATATCTTGGTTAAGTATCATTTCATACGCGATTGCTATGAAAAGAAACTTATCGATATGGTCAAAATCCACACGGATTACCAACGTGCCGATTTATTCACCAAAGCTTTTGACGATCCTCGTTTTGAGTACCTGTTAATCTTAAACGGCATTAAAGTAAAGCAGGATTAGATCCTCATCGGTAATCGTTTTTGTAAATATTTTTTCTTTAAAAATCAGAAAAATCCAAAAATATTGTCTTTTCGCAAATTTTTAGATTTTTAGGGGGAGAAAATTCAGAAAAATACAAAAACATCCGAAAATGCAAAAATTCAAAAAAAATGAGAAAATCCCAAAATCAAAAAAAAAATTGAAAAATTGCAAAAATGAGTTTCTTTGGTGAAATAGGGAAGATGATATTAACCCATTAGTTGGACTGTCTGGACTCTTATCATCTTAAAAATATTGGAACTGATAAGTAGCCTCTACAATGATGTGTCGGTAGGCTCAAAATCATTTCCAAGTTCGGCACGGTGATATAAACCTAAATCAACTGAAACAGGTGTGGATCAACTTGCGTTGGCATATGGTCTTGGTACCAAAATCTCGTTTAATAGCATGCCAAAATCCGAGGTTTCATGGTCTTTAAGAGGTTGGTACATCCGGGGTGAACTGGACGTCTCTCAGAATAAATAGGAGTGGCACATGCGTCATACGTTGGGTTCAGAGCCTACAACTGAGACACCTCTATGTCGTTTCCTAAAAAAACAACAAAAAAATAGAATAAATTCTGATAAGGAGACGTCCAGGAATCCTAAAAGAGCAAAAAGATTCATAAATGCCAAAACCCTATTCTCAAAGAGAATTCGCTCAAAGGTATCAAATCATATACCTAAAGCATCGTACCGTGAAAAATCAAAAATACGGTATTTGACTTGAACCCTGGTCTGGATCTCACTGGTCTCTCTATTGCAGCGTTTCTGCAAACCTGATCACCACTGAGTCCATTCCTTGTAAAATACGGATGACAACAGCTTACTCACCGGTTACGAGGAAGCTTTGTGCATGACTTGATACGGGAATGTGTCGCGTGGCGGGGAACACCTTGTACATCAGTCTTAATATTACCTTAACGTATCTAAAGTGCCTAGCGATAAACCTTGATTTTGAGTTTAGGTGGACAACAATATCGGCAGTTGTTGTAGGATGCTTATCGGTAATTTAAACGAAAAACTGAATATATAAGGGTTCTAGTATGGTCCGTACACTGATATGATTCCCTAACTGACGAAACTCGCAAAAATATGATAGTGTACAGTTAGTTGATCTCCCGGTTTCGTTTTATTTCAGTTTAATTTTATCTGTTTAATTATTCTTGATTGCCGATGATGGAATCCTAATCCATTGTAATCTTACTTCTTCAAAAATAAATCGCCGAAAATCAACTAGTTGAAAATTGTGTTTTTGCCGGGTCAAAACCGTGCTTTCTCTTAAGTACAGGGGTTGAAAATGAAAACTTTTCAAAGATTTGAGTCATCATCTGTGTCACGTGTGAAAACAGGGTGAAAAACGCATGTTTTGAACCTTAACGGGTCAAATATGTGAGATTTGGTGTTGCAGGGGCAATTTGGTAATTTGTGTGAAAAGTATACACAATTGGTCTCCTAATCGCGTGTAGGTTCAGGCGATTAATGGTTACTCGTGTAAGCGTTAAGGCGATTACACTCTAATCGCTTATCTATAGGCGAGTAGGACTTTAGTTGCATCCTATTGTATCTCATAACAACTATATGCGATTAAGTGTTATACTCGCATGTAATATACTAGCGATTGGCAGTGTTCGTGTGGTTGGTCAAGCGAGTAGACATCTACTCGCTAGTAAGGGGTAGCGATTAGAAGGCCCTATATAACCAACACTTAGAAAATTTCAACTTATTATTCAAACAACAAAACTGATCTCTCATGCCCTCTAACCCGATTCTAATCAACCTTTGCCTGTGTCCTTTTGATTCGTGAATATTGTTCTACATCATCAAGGTAATCTATGCTCAACATTTCAGATCATATCATCACGTTTTATGGGGTCAAATCAGTTCCTCTTGAGCCGTAACCCTAGCTTATGGGTTCTTAATTGTTTAGGCTAAATACATGTTTGTTAATATCAAATGTTGAATAGGGTTTCTTAATTGGCTGATTTAGGATCTGTCCATACCAAAATTTTGATCTGAAACATCCTAAATCAAAAAGCCCCAATTTCAAATCTTTATAAACCCTAACTTTAAAACCTTAAATTGACCATTGATTCTGTTGTATTGATGAGATATATGTTAGGGGTTCTTCTAACCGGTTAAAATCAGGATCAAATTCGACGAATGACAAAATCGACAAAAAGGGTGATCTCTGGTACTGTTCATGCGAGTAGAATTCTACTCGCGTGAACAGTAGGCGATTAAGGCTGCGTGTGAGTTCTAATCGCATGAACAATGTAGCGATTAGGATCCAATCGCGTATAATTCCACCTTTTTGGCCTATTCGCCCCTAATTAATGGCGATTACAAGTTTGTAATCGCCTATAACAGGCTGTTCACCTATGTTTGTCCGATTTTAGTCCGTTTTGTCCGTTTTATGCGTTTTTGATCTCCTTGTGATACTTATGACTTGTCTTGATGTTCAGGATGATGAATTGGAAAACCTCTCCCAAGCACAACTGTTGTGCCTTTCTCGGACCTATTACGATGGAGAAGTGTAAAACGTTCAAAGGCGTTATCGATTTTCTGAAGCGGTCAAGAATTCATTATGCGATAACCAAGCAACACGCATCGTATAAGGATATCTTGCTGGAATTTTACCAGAACGCTAAAGTAGACTACAAAGTTGTGCCGATTGTGATTACAAGCTCGATACAAGGCAAAGAGGTTATTATTACTGAAGAAATAATTCGAGAAGAGCTGCAGTTCGGCGATGCAGATACTGATCCTATTGTGTTTGACGCCATCTTGATTCGAGGCGGTTTCCTGAGAATGAAGTACATGGGAATAGTCAAGGAACAGAAGATGCTTATTAAAGGACTACTACCGCCCGAACTCAAGTATCTCACGCATGTAGTCTTGAAGTGTATTGGTCCAAGGAGAGGAACTTTTGTTGCTATCAGGGACACGTTGGCTTCAGCGATAGTCGCCTTGACTCTCAATAAGCCATTCAAATTTCCCAAAATGATCCTACATCACCTAAAGGAGATCATATTGCAGAAGGTGACAAAGACCTCTTTCATCGTCTACCCTCGTTTTCTGCATATGATTATCGGTCGCCAAGTTCCAGGCTTGATAAAGCATCCGGCGGAGTTCATTGTGATTGAGGATATAAGTGAGAAAGAGATGAACAGGATGAGAAGTTATAAGAACAGACCGAAGTCTGAATATCCTCCAAGCAGGCGCGTATACGGGCACTTGAGCAGAGATGACTATGTGTCACCACCGGGTAATAGGTGGAGACACGATGATAGCGATTCTGAAGATGACACCCGAATTCATAAGCTGGTGTTCAAAGAAGGGGATAATATTGGGCGAGAGACAGCTGAGTTAGGTGAAAACGCTCCTGGCAGAACCACTAATACTGCTGAAGGTCATGAGGATGCATTTGATCCGGATGTTCTAGATTTCACAGAACCTTCTGGTGCTGCGATAGAACAAGAATCCTCTCGATCAGCTAAAGGTAAAGAACAGATTGATGAAGACGCCCCAGTCAACATAACTGATGCTGAAGATGACTCGGATGACACAGAAAGTGATTCCCCTGATACATTTGCTGAGAAACAAGAAAGAGCAAAGAGAAAGGCAGCAGAGGAGAAAGCTAGTGCAGCTGAGGCCAGAGCTCTTGCTGAAGATCCAACGTTTGTTGTGGATCAGGGAGATATAATTGCAGATATAGATGCTGAGCTCGACACTTCACCTCCTCCCAAGGATCAGGACGATGTCGATTTGATGAGAAGACTGAAGATGCTGCTTGTTATGTTATGTTATGTTATGTTGTGTTGTGTTGTGTTGTGTTGTGTTGTGTTGTGTTGTGTTGTGTTGTGTTGTGTTGTGTTGTGTTGTGTTGTGTTGGGTTGTGTTGTGTTGTGTTTGTGTTGTGTTGTGTTGTGTTGTGTTGTGTTGTGTTGTGTTGTGTTGTGTTGTGTTGTGTTGTGTTGTGTTGTGTTGTGTTGTGTTGTGTTGTGTTGTGTTGTGTTGTGTTGTGTTGTGTTGTGTTGTGTTGTGTTGTGTTGTGTTTGTGTTGTGTTTTGTTGTGTTGTGTTGTGTTGTGTTGTGTTATGTTATGTTATGTTATGTTGTGTTGTGTTGTGTTGTGTTGTGTTGTGTTGTGTTGTGTTGTGTTGTGTTGTGTTGTGTTATGTTATGTTATGTTATGTTATGTTATGTTATGTTATGTTATGTTATGTTATGTTATGTTATGTTATGTTGTGTTGTGTTATGTTGTGTTGTGTTGTGTTGTGTTGTGTTGTGTTGTGTTGTGTTGTGTTGTGTTGTGTTTGTGTTGTGTTGTGTTGTGTTGTGTTGTGTTGTGTTGTGTTGTGTTGTGTTGTGTTGTGTTGTGTTGTGTTGTGTTGTGTTGTGTTGTGTTGTGTTGTGTTGTGTTGTGTTGTGTTGTGTTGTGTTGTGTTGTTTTGTGTTGTGTTGTGTTGTGTTGTGTTGTGTTGTGTTGTGTTGTGTTGTGTTGTGTTGTGTTGTGTTGTGTTGTGTTGTGTTGTGTTGTGTTGTGTTGTGTTATGTTGTGTTATGTTATGTTATGTTATGTTATGTTATGTTATGTTATGTTATGTTATGTTATGTTATGTTATGTTATGTTATGTTATGTTATGTTATGTTATGTTATGTTATGTTTGTTTTCTATTTTTGAGTCTGTAAAGTTGTTGTGTTTTGTTATAAACGATGTCTTTTGAAGTCTCTGTACGTATACTAGCCTGGTCCAAGGGGGAGTCTGTTAGTGCATGATGTCCCTAGGCTAGTATATATGTTGTTTGGATGAGTTTCGGGGTGTTTGGAGACGTTTATACGTGTTTTTGGGTATGATTAAGGCTATAGGCGATTACAGGATGGTGATAGGCGGTTAGACCCTATTCACCATCACTGTTCATGCGATTAGGAGTCTTCTATAGGCGATTAAGGCTCAATCGCCTATAGTTACATGTCTTATAGCTCCTAATCACCTATATTGACCTGTACGAGTACGGGAGGTATAAATAGGCCCAATCATTGCCCTAATCATCAGTTCTTGCCACACACACTCTCCAAACACCTTCCCCAGGTCTGAGATTGCTTGGTTTGATCATTGTAACACTCGTGCTCTGTTTTAATGATATAAACGTTAATCTTTTGACCCGTATGTGTGTTGTAATTACTCGTTTATCATTGTTTCAAGTTTGTTTACGTTATTAAAGCATATTCAAGGGATTCCACACCTTGAATATAACCCTCGTGATTGTCGGGTGACACGTTCGTCGATCCTACATATTGAATTTATGGAGATAGGAATCGGGGCAGAAGCAGATTGGTTTAATGTTCTCTCAGGTCTTTGAGATGACCCATCTTCATGTTATCGACTCTCATACTCATCAGTTCTACCTTGATGGACTTCAGAGATCTCCTAACATCATCAAGATTGAAGACCACAGATGTAATGAAATATCCATTACTCCCCAATGCAGGGAAAAGTCCATCATTCGTAATGTGAATACGGGATACAAACACATCGACGATGTACTCTGCCTCTTATGTTGCGTATACGAATCTTTGCCTCAGATCATTAAGTTTTTGCAGGTGTTGATGTTGGTCGATAAAAAGAGTTGGGATCATGGAGTCCAGCTCTTCATGGAGAAGCTGGAGTAGAGGCTTTTCACATATAATAGTGGGATTGTTGAAGAATGGGTTGTCTTGAAAATTTACATTACTGTTTTGGCATCAAGGTCACTTGTTTAGTCAGGAATCCCATAGGAAATGCAAGATCCACGTCAGGAAGCGCTTGAATCTCTAAATGCAGAAGTAAGTTTGCTTATTTTTCGTACACTGCTTAAAACTTCAATGTCACAGTGAATGTTGTAGGTTTTGTTTTTGTACATTACAAATGGTCGTACTGGGATGCTTTATACATGGGGCATGAATTTATGTATTGCGTATTATGGGAGATTGTTTGGTTACATTTTTTTTGTTCTAACTAACCATTAGATGGCTTTGACAGGCCAAGATGGGTGTTTGGATTAAACTGCCAATTAATCTCTCCATTCTTGTTGACACTGCAGTTCATCACATCTCTCTGGGTTGTAGCATAAATATTTTTTTGAAGAATAGGTTTGAATCAACTACCTGCATGAGTAGCCATACAAATAAGATGGGTTCCAACCTAACACCCTGTCTTGTCCTTTGTTTAGAGAAACGGATGAGATCGTGGAACACATTTTTACATTAAGTTGTACCGCAAGCAATATTCTAAACATGTTCACGTTTATCGCCCGTAATCTTGGAAAATGGTACAATCTGTGATCCTAGTGTCGTGTTGGTCGATTTGGCAAGCCCACAACAAACTGATATTCTTTAGCGTCCGGTGTCGATCTCCAGTCTAATGGAGTCTATCAAATTGATATTGGGTTTCTGTGGATAAAAAATGGTCAAAGGTGGAGTAGTTTCGAATTTCGAGGATGTTACTTGTTTCATTGTTTTCCCTCTTTCTTAGCTAGACTTGGATTTTTTGGTTTCAATAATATGCCACCTTCAAAAAACCGTAAATAATTGCTTTGGAAAAATATTGGATGATTAACATGACTACATTAGTTACGGAGGTGTTACATTCAATAAAAACAAGACTATGGATAATATTCTAGAAAAACAAGACACATTTTTATATGTACTAGGATGTTATTAATATTCTAGAAAAACAAGGCTATGGATATAATTAAAATAGTTTTCTTCTTAAAAGGCAATTACATTCAATAATGGCGTTCTCTCTACCTAATCAAAAGTTTCAAACATTAGTGTGAATGCTACCTTCCACTTGCTTTTGCTATATGCAAATATGTGTGTGTATGTACACAAACGAAAGTGGGTAAGTCAACTCTATAATTTCTTGGAAGAAACATGCATATATTAAGGTCTCATTCATCATTAGAAATCTAACCATTTTCATATGCAACATCATATGTTTATATCGTTTCCCATTTCCTAATTAGTCTTTTCATTCGCTAAGTCGTTCGTTTCCAAGATCATCAACTCGCGTCTTCTTCTGGTTCTCTTGATATTTTTATCACTAGCTTCATAGAATTCAACCGGTCTCATTGCTACATAACATCACGAGTTTGAATCCTTAAAATGAAGATTGAAAGTGTGTTCTTGCTGTTATGCGTGATGGTCATGGCAATGCCATTGGCTCAAAGCATTTCCCAAGTGCCAAAATCGAGTGGAAGAATGGTTCAAAGTGCTTCCACAAAAGAAACAAAAGGTTACAAAGTTACACTTTTATTTTCATGACACCACAACTGGACCGCGTCAAACCGCTTTCCAAATAGCCGAATCCAATATTAGCTCGACAACGGTTACCCAATTTGGTCGGACGTTTATGTTTGACAACCCATTGACCGTTGAGCCAGATGAAAGGTCAAGGAGGATTGGTAAAGGTCAAGGATTCTTTGGTGCTGCTTCCTTTGAAGAACCTAGGTTTCTTATGAACCTTAATTTTGTGTTTACACAAGGGAAGTATAACGGTAGAACTCTAAAGTTTCTAGGAACAAACCCAATACTTAACCGGGTTCGTGAGATGTCTATTGTTGGTGGGACAGGGGTTTTTAGACTAGCACGTGGCATTGCAATGGCTCAAACGTATTTTCTCAATGATACATCGTCAATCGTTGAATATAATCTTATGGTGATTCATTATTGAGCTAGATTGATCGTTAGATTATCGAATTTTTATATTTTTATTTGATTGTGTATCTATATTTTATTGTAATGTTACACCGTGTATTTTTCTATAAGTCAGGCTAGTTAAAACCTCTGATGATAAATCTTTAAACATATACGTGTGTAACCAGGTTATGTTGGGGGTTACCAATCCAACTCATCAATTCGGTATGCTCCTGAAAACATTTATATTTAATACAATCTAATTTTAGTCTAATTTTAAAAATATGTAATACAAATCATCTTGAGTTATAATGAAAAAGAATAATAGTGTTTAATATAGCCATGTATGGTTCATCATTGAGAATATTTTGTGTGCTTCGGTTTGTGTTTGTAGTATACAATAAAATGATTAGAAAGCTAGTGGATGTGCAAGACTTTAAGCTATAAACATATTAAATAAAATATAAAATGCAGTAAAACATGTTATAAAATAATGACATATTATTACTGTATATGATGTTCAGTTCTCTTTATATCCTGTTTCTCGATTTTTGACGTACTAAATCTACGAGCCTTATTCCATGTCATATATGATGTTTAGTTATCTTTATATCATGTTTCTCGATTTTTTACATACTAAATCTACGAGTCTTATTTCACGTCCTATACCTAATAAAGTTAGAGTAAGGTTATAATTGCTTGATAAAATAGAATTGTAATGTAATAATCTTCTATCACAATCAAAATCCAAAAGCATAGATCTAAAATTTGATATGTAGTGGATTATTTTCATTTGTTATTAGTATATAATTCACTTTTTTTTATATGATAGTACGTTATAAATGTTTTTTGGTCAGAACCTTAGCAATAACAACTGTCTAATAAACATGTTTGAATAATTAAAAAAATTATCAAACCTAACATTTGCAAGATTGATAGTCTTCTATCAAGATTGATAAGCAACATATTTCTAGAGAGAGGACCAGCGAATTGTATGTAACTGATGACTTATAGGTCAAATGACAATGAGATGGCCATTGATGATCTCAATTTCATATCTAGTTGTAAAACTATGTCCCACATATGGCTCAATACTCATAAGATATCGGGCATACACACAAGTATCAAGTATACTTGTTAATTTAATATAGAAATTACATGTTGGAAATTTCTAGAAGTTGTATCTAAGTTCTATAGGAATACAATCCAGTCTGAACCAATTGTGGTGGCTTCTATGTGGTTTATATGCGAAAGACGAAAGAACATTCAATGGCAATCATACTCTCACAACTAAAGTCACAGAGGAGGAGATAAAAGCGAGTACTTTATTTTGAATGTTTCGTGTGCTTTTGAGTTTTGACACCTATTTCTAAATTGTATTTAATATAATATAATTTTAGTCTAATTTTAAAAATAGATAATAAAAATCATATTGAGTTATAATAAAAAAGAATATAGCCATGTATGCTTCATCATTGAGAACTAGTGGGTTTACCCGTGCGTTGCAGCGGGATCTACAAATGGTTTCAATACAACATGATGATACTTAGGTTTTTTGCCTCAAGTTATGCAAAAAGAATAGAAATGTACACACTATGTTTTAACAAGTATTCGTAGAAAGAGAAGAAAAGAAATGTGCACCGCCACTTACAACTGCATGTATATATGCATATTATATAGATTTTAAACCCAACACCAATTATATTTCAACTTATATATCCGTTAATTTAAACACGAAAACAAAAGTGCAAACAGGTGTTCATGTAATGCAATATTTCATATAGAGATCCCGTGGTTGCAAATTCATAAGCTAAGACACATGTATTTCATTCCACATAGCTCAACAGGATTTTTGTGCTTTAATGTTGAGACCATGGCAATCTTGAACAGAAAGATAAACATTATAAAGAAAAAAAAAGGATAACCTCAATTTGAATAGAAATAAATATACATATATGAGCAAATAACCAAGTCGTGGTTATGCTTTATTATGAGTCAAACGACGCCTTTGCCCCTTACATCTTGGCAACAAGTGAACCCATTACGCATAGGATGCACACCAAGTACTATTAATTAATGTGTCAATTACAATAAAGGAAGTTATTGGGTCAACCTCTAGTTACATATCCCAGTACCTTTCAAATGAATGGTAATTATTTACAGCTCGAAAGTTACATGCTGGTTGGTAATCCTTCAATTATAGGGTCAATCTCTAGCTACGTATCCCCAGTCGCCACTCCTCCAGCTAAGGCTCCAGTTAGGATGTTTCCACAATTCCACCTAAAAATTTGAACATTTAAGCACCATTTGGATATGTATTTGCAAAAGCGATATTGTTATATTAAATACCCAAAATCAAATAATCAGGTAATAACATGAAAAAAGTGTTGGATCAGTATTAGCTGCTCTTTTAGTTGAACTTGCTAGTTGACACTTAAGTGTTTAGCAAGTTCTTGGTGAGTGTTAGCACAGCGGAATGTTTATAAGTTTTATAGCTACACTTATCAACAGGAGTTATTACTCCCCCTGGAATCAAGAACTAATAAATGAGAAGTGTTTATTGAGAATCTGAGTATTGAATGAGAATGAAATACTTTGACAGATTCTCAGTAAACACGAAATGGAAATAACAATAATAAGAGTTGAAGGATTTCTTGTATTAAAATCAATGTCTAAAACAGAAGGATGAATCCTTCTATTTATAGACTTTACAAATACATAAACCTTGCCAAAAAGCAAGTTTAGAAACAAGTTGCAACAAGTTGCAGTCTTGGAACTTGTACATAAAGCAAAAGAAATACTAAAGTATTAAAATACTGATATACAAAGGCGGTGGAAAAGATCTTCTTTAAGTACTGATGAATGACAAACTACTGATGAGTAGTTTGTCTTCAGTAGTTCTTCAGTAGAAGTGTCTGGTTTGAACTTCAGAACTTCTGATGACTTCTTCTTCAGTACTTCTGAATCTCTTCTTCAGCAGTTTGATTCCTTGTCTTCAGCAGTTCCATACTTAGAATATTTTGACAGAAAGTGAATTAGACTAAGGTTTGCAAAAGTGGTTTCACCAATCCTTTTTGTCCTAACAATCTCCCCCTGGATTGATGAAGCCAAAACCTTACTAATTCCTTATTGTTCATTTCTGTCCTTCACAATTTTCCATATTCCTTTGAACATGGAATTCTTGAGCTGGTTTAGTTGATCATCAGTAAGAGACCCTTTTCTTGTTCCAAGTGTTGGATTGTAAGCAGGTCTTTGGTTGACAGTTTCTTCAGTTCATTCATCGACCTATATTCCCTGCTTGTTTGATCTCTTCTTGTCACAAGTACTGAGTTGTTATCAGTAAAGGACCATCTGATGACTGGTACTTTAGAATTGTCAAAGTCTGCAGTGTAGGGAACCATGGTGGTACCCTGGGTTTCTCCTGAGTGTTGAATGTTTT
Organism: Ambrosia x helenae; assembly: GCA_030844895.1. Classification (NCBI taxonomy): domain Eukaryota; kingdom Viridiplantae; phylum Streptophyta; class Magnoliopsida; order Asterales; family Asteraceae; genus Ambrosia; species Ambrosia x helenae. The sequence goes on from CM061223.1 coordinate 41,908,096, forward strand.
CAACTTCAGTGACTCTCAGGTGGGATTCACTTCCCTGCTGTTGTTCCATCACATTAGGTATCTGAAATGTAGGCAAGTGATGTTCAGTTACTACCTTGGTGTGCAGTTTGTCTGTGATGGTCTTCTGAATTTGATATGCAAAGGTGGAAGGATCCCTGAATTGTGTTAGAAGAGGCTTCTCTTCTATGTCAAAATCAGAATGTACTACTGTACTACCTTCTAGTAGTACTATTCTGAAATCAGTCTTTACTTTTTCCTCTGTCTTCTTTCTTTGGGTAGCTGGTCTTCTTTGAACACCAGAAGTTCTAACTACTGAAGTTGAAGCTTCAGCAGTTTGAAACTTCTCTGGATTAGCAGCCCTTGCAGCCTTGTATTTTCTGTATGTGTCCACCAATCTTTCTTCTTTCCACTTGGACACTGAGGCTTTTGAACCATAACCATTGGCTACCAGTTCTTCTATCATCTGAGCTCTCTTGGCCTTTGTGTCTTTACTTGTTGCAAGTTTATCTGCAATAAGTTGAGCTCTTCTTGTTAGCTCTTCCACAGAGAGTCTCTTCAATGTGTGGGCTTTGACTTTGCTGATCTTCATAATGTAAGACATCAGTTGATGTCTTTTGTCTTGTTCAGCAATCTCATCTAGGCTAGCCTGCCTTTGTAGTTCAGCTTCATAAGCCTGAAGTTTTTCTTCATGGCTTAGGTCTAAGTCATCCCTTTCTTCCAGATTTTTCCAAATCAGATATTCTCTGGCCTTCTTTTGGGCTGCAACTAAACTCTTCTCAAGTAAATCAGCTGATTGAGAGATTGGAGAAGGGTTTAGCACAGTCATTGTTGTAACTGTTGTAGTAGGCCTGATAGGAGCAGATGTTGGTTGAATAGGAGCAGTTGATCTGGAAGGGTCAACAGTTTGAGTCTTGGAAGTGTTAACTTCTGATGGGTTGACAACTTCTGAAGGTTTGTCAACTACTGAAGGATTGTCTTCAGTACTTTCTGATTCTTCATCAGAACTTTGGCCATCAGAGGTTTCTTCATTATGCCCTTGGGATTCATCAGCCTTTTCAGCATCTTCTATTTCTTGAATAGAGACACCAAACTGTTGTGCCAGTGTCTCTTTTCTGGCCTGATCTTGTTGATCTCTAGCTAGGATAGCCACTCTTGCCTTTCTTCTGGCTTCAAGTGTATCCATAGGTACCTTGATTTTCTCCCCCTTTTTGGCTTTATCACCTTTGGAAGTTGAAGCTTGGGAGAAATGACCTTGAAGATGAGCAATCTGTTTGCTGTTGTGATCAATCTTGTTGGACAGATCATTCATCTTCGTCTGTATCACTCCAAATTGGTTCTTCATGGACAGCTCCAAGTCAGCTGTGTATGTTTGGATGTGATTTTTGATGAGGGTGTTCATCATGTGATACAAGGGACCATCTGGGGTGCATAGTTGGTTCAGGTCTATGCTTGATTGCCCAGGGAATTGGGTAGGCATTTGTAGTGAGGGGTGTGTTTTTGGTTGATCTCCTTGTTGTACAGGAGATGCCACTCTAGGGGAATCATGGATTGAGTGGGCTTTAACCTGAGATGGTGTGATTAGCTTCTTGAGCTTAGAGACACCAGGTGCAGGACCTTCACTTATTGCCGTCAATTCAGTAGTTTTGAGTTTTGAAACATCATCCAAATTAATGGAATCATCTGAATCCCTGATTACATCCTTAATGAGGACTGTATCAGTTACATCATGAGCTGAGCCCAACTCAGTTGTCTCATGTACCTCTTGTTCTTGGTTCAGAGGATTTCCTACCTCAGGCATTAAGCCTTCATCAGTAGTTGCCACAGTTGAGGTCTTAGCTATTTTACTTCTGTCCTCAGGTCCACCACTGGGTGGTAAATGAGTAGTAGCAGCCTCAAAAGTACCAAAGGTTTCTAAGTTTGGGCTTAGAGACCCTGGTTCATCCTAATCTCTTTGGTTAGGGCTATGAGTGTCCACATCCATGTCACTGTCTGAGTCTATGTCCCCTGTTTGATGTGGTTGATGGGGACTGACATGTGTTGATGGGACTTTCTCTTTTAGCCCGGAGAGAAGTTTGGCTATTTCGATGTCTGGTTCAGAAATTTGGGGTGCTGGTTCAGTAGTTTGGGCAGTGGGTTCAGCAGTTTCAAAAGAAGAATCTATTGGAATAGTTTTTCTAAGTCTTTTTCTTTTGAAAAGGATAGTTATTGGTGCTCTTGGTGGGGTTTGAGATGGATGAGACTGAGAGGATGTTTCAGTCACATCTTTAAGAAGTGCAGATTGCACAGTAGTTTGTTCAGGCATCTCAACCTCCTGAACAGCTTTTCTTTTGGGTTTGGTGGGTTTTTGTTTTGTTATCTTGGGTTTCTTGGCCTTTGGAGGAGTAGGTTTGGAAGATGAGGGTTCCATGGGGACTGGTGCTTGTTCCCCTTGGTCATCTTCTAGCCAGGCAGCCTGTTTGTTGTGCCTTGAGTATGCTTGTGAGGTTAAGGGTTTCAAAATTTCAATTTTACCCACAAGCACCTCATTACCCAGTTCAGATATTATGCACTGCATAATGAACCTTGGATATAACAAAAACTTTTTCTTAGTGTTATTGTGATGTAACACCAACTCATTAAAGAAAAGTTTTGATGCCCTGAAATTTGTTTCATTCACAATAGAATGAAAGATTGGTTGAAAGGTTGAGGGCATCTGGTCATAAGACCCAGTTTTAGGACTCAAGCACATAATAATATAATGAAACAAAAGTTTATATTTTGGTTCAAAATACTTTTTAAAGATTGTAGCTTGTGAGAGAGTACCTTGATAACCACACTCAGTCATGGTTAGGTGGATAGCAGAGTTGTCAAACTTTTCAGGGCATTCACATCATTCAACCCCAGTCTGTTTGAGAGTATGGCCGGTGTTATGGCCATTTGCCTCCCTTTAATTGTTGAGTTGAGGGAGATAACTTCATCATCCACCATCACTGTCTTAGCATTAGCCCAGAACTCATTTAGAGTTTCAGGATGAATTGGTGGGTCTATGGTGAGAGCGGTGAAATATTGGGATTTGACGACGAGATCAATGATCTCGTCGTATTGGGACCAGCCTTCTTGTTTTTCTAAGTAGTCTCTGAGATTGTGTCCCTGTTTGAGAAAAATTTAGCATCCCTAGCATGGATACTAACTTCTGAAATGTTGATGTGTCAAGGGGTTTAGTGAAAATGTCAGCTATTTGATTAGCTGTTGCTACATGTTTCACTTCAATCTTGCCTTTTTCATAGCAATCTCTTATGAAATGATACCTGATTTCAATGTGTTTAGTTTTTGAAAACTGAACAGGATTTTGAATGATGCTAATGGCAGATTTGCTGTCTACAAGCAATGGTGTCTTGGTCTCTTTGATTCCATAATCAAGAAGTTGATATTGGAGCCATTGTATCTGTGATGTACAACTTGCAGCTGCAATGTATTCAGCTTCAGCAGTTGAAGTTGCAACAGATGTTTGCTTCTTTGATTGCCAGGACACTAGACAGTTTCCCAAGAATTGACAACCACCAGATGTTGATTTTCTTGACATTTTACACCATGCATAGTCATTATCTGAAAAAGCTGATAACTTGGTATTGCTTGAAGCAGGATACCAAATTCCAAGTGTGGGAGTTCCTTTCAGATATCTGAAAATTCTTTTGACTGCAATAAGGTGTGATTCCCTAGGAGTTGATTGATATCTAGCACAGACACATGTTGAAAACATAATATCTGGTCTAGAAGCAGTTAGATATAAAAGGGAACCTATCATACATCTATACATGGTTTGATCAACATGTTTTCCTTGATCATCTGGTTCAACTTGTGTGGTTGGTGTCATGGGAGTGGAACATGATTTACAGTCTTGTAAAGAAAATTTGTTTAATAATTCTTTAACATATTTTGATTGATGTATAAAAGTTCCATTTGTTTGTTGTTTAATCTGCAGTCCCAAAAAGTACTGCAGTTCTCCCATTGTACTCATCTCAAATTTTGATTGCATGAGTTTCTTAAATTCATCACACAATTTTGTGTTTGTTGAACCAAAAATGATATCATCAACATATATTTGAACAAGTAAGATATGATTTCCAACATGTTTTATGAAATGTGCTTTATCAATGGCACCTCTTGTGAAGTTATTTTTGAGTAAAAAGGTTGAAAGTGTATCATACCAGGCTCTAGGAGCCTGTTTGAGCCCATAAAGAGCTTTGTCTAGTTTGTACACCCACTCAGGATGAGAAGGATCCTCAAACCCAGGTGGCTGACAAACATACACTTCCTCTTTTATCTTTCCATACAAAAATGCACTTTTGACATCCATTTGATAAACTTTTATTTTGTGGAAATGGCATAGGCCAGAAATAACCTGATGGCTTCAAGCCTTGCAACTGGAGCAAAGGTTTCATCATAGTCAATGCCTTCTTCTTGAGAGTAACCTTGTACTACCAGTCTTGCCTTGTTCTTTATTATAATACCAGCTTCATCTTGTTTGTTCCTAAAAACCCATCTTGTGCCAATTGGTTGCTTGTTTGGTGGTAAGGGACAGATTTCCCAAACCTGTTGCTTGTTGAATTGAAGCAATTCATCTTGCGTTGCCTGCACCCAATTGTTGTCTTTGAGAGCTTACTGGTACTTCTTTGGTTCCAACTGTGAAATAAATGCTGAGAATAGACAAAAGTTGGAAAGCTGGTTTCTTGTAAGAACACCTGATGCAATATCACCCATGATTTGATCAAGTGGATGATCTTTGTGTTCGATCAGTTGTTGTAAACCACTGACAGGTGTGGTGGCTCATGTTCTTCAAACAAACTACTGAGGTCTATTATATCTGGTTCAGCAGTCTCAGTGTCTTCAGTAGTTGCAGATGCTGAAGCAGATGTTTGAGTTTGGCCTTCAGTATTTGTTGAGTCAGAAGTTTGTGAAACTTCTGATGATTTGAAGTTGACTTAATGACTGTTTGAGGAGTCCATGGTGCTGGATCCTCATCATCAAACCTTTGATCACCATAATAAGTAGGTTTGGATGAAGTGACAGTCTTTTCAGGTTCAAAATGAAAGTTGTCAAGGTCAAAGAGTTCAGCAGGATGTGCTGGAATGAGAGTGTGTTTTGACTCATTGAACTTGACATTCAGTGTTTCTTCTACTATCCTGGTTTTAGAGTTAAAAACCTTGTAGGCTTTTCTAGTTGATGAATAACCAAGAAAGTAACCTGAGTCAACTTTGGCAGCAAACCTTGAAATAGATTCCTTGATGTTCAAGATGAAACATTGACATCCAAAAGCCCTGAAAAAGGAGATAAGGGGCTTCATGCCATGAAGAACTTCATAGGCAGTCTTTGAATGTCTCTTGACAACAAGAACTCTATTTTGAACATAACATGATGTGTTAACTGCTTCTGCCCAGAAGTAATAAAGGTAGGCCAGAATCAGCTAACATTTGTTCTTGCTCCTTCTATTAATGTTCTGTTCTTCTTTTCTACCACACCCATTTTGTTCAGGAGTTCTGGCAACACTGAATTGTCTAATAATCCCTTTAGACAAACAAAAGTCATTCAGAGTTTTGTTCCTGAACTCTGTCCCATTATCACTTCTAATGGTTTTGACAGGTAGAGAGAATTGCTTCTCTACTTGTAGAATGAAGAACTTGATGATTTCAGCAGCCTCATCCTTGGAAAATAAGAAGAATACCCATGTAAATCTTGAGTAGTCATCATGATGACTAAGAAGTACTTCTTTTACCAAGGCTCATGATTTTTACAGGCCCAAATAAGTCCATATGGAGTATTGAAGACATGCAGTTGTTTTTTATTCTTCAATAGACTTATAGGAGGACTTATGATGTTTACCCTTTAAACAGGATACACAGTGTTCTTGACACTGGTATACTTTTAAGGGTAGACCTCTGACCAAGCCCATTTTTGTGACTTTATTTATGGTTTTAAAGTTCACATGGGCTAAGTCTCCTGTGCCAGAGATCAGTTTCTGAAGTTGATGCCCTTGAGAAGAAACAGGCAGTGTTTGTTCAGTACTTTGCCTTTTTCAATGTCCACTGCATAGACATTGCCACATCTTATGGCAATTAACAAAGTATGATCTTCAATGATCTTCTCTATCAACTTCTGGCCTTCTGGTGATATGATCTTGCATGCTGTCTTTGTGAAAAAGGAAGAATATCCTTTATCACACATTTGTGACACACTAAGCAAGTTGTACTCATGGTTTTCAACCAGATTGACCTTGTCAAACTGTATTTTGCCAGAGGAGACATTGCCATGTCCTAGCACATATCCCTTAGCATTGTTCCCAAAGGACACAGATCCATCTCTTTGACTGATAAAATTGTTTTATCAGGTATCTGCATCCTGTCATGTGCATTGAGCCTCCACTGTCTACATACCAAATGCTATTTAAGCCTCTGGAAACTCTCTGCACAATATAGCAAATTAGTTAGATTTAGGAACCCAAGCCAGTTTGGCTTTGGTTTGCTCTTGGGAACATTTACAGTTTGTTCTTGACCAAGTTTAGAAATCCATGTCTTTTTGGCAATGGATTTTGCATTAAGTACAATGGTGGTATCCTTTTGAGGACCACCATCAACTTTGGTCATCAGTAGTTGTACCATGTTCATAAGATCTTTAATCTCAGCAGTTTGTGAAACTGCTGATGATTTAGGTCTAACTACTGAAGGAGAATTTTGAGAAAAAGACTTTTGTTGAGATTTTGTCTTTTTCTAAGAAAGGGTTTTTTGCTGGTTGTTGTTTCTTGGGAGAAAAGGTTTTTACATAATCATTTTTTATTTGTTCCCCCACAACCAGTTGTTGATTTTTCTTATTAAACTGAATACCCTTTCTATATCTGCAAAATTCTGTTTTGTGGTTGAACAGACCACAAATTTCACATTCTTTTGTCTTTTCTTTCAAAGACAAATCTCTGACAGTTTTGATTGGTTTTAGGTCATCAGTAGTTTTTCAGGTTCTCAACTCCTGATGTAGTTGAAACTGCTGATGACTTAAAGTCAGATTTAATCAATACTTCTGAAGAACTTTCTTTGTGTGATTTTAGAAAGTTTTCATGGAAAGATGTGCATTCTTCCTCTTCAGAAGTTTCACCTGAAACAATTTTTCTCCCATCTTCAGTAGTTTTGGGAGGGAAATCTGTTGGTGTTTCAGTGTGATTGTACCCTATGCCAAACCTAACATTTGAAGCACTTTGTTTGTTAAGCAATAGTTGGTACCCCTTACAAGATTCCACCCATTTTTCACATGTGACCTTGGTGTCAGCAAGCTCTTGTCTGACATTTCCTAGGTCATTAATCATTATTTTGATTTGTGCTTGGGTTTCAATAGCAGAGTTAGTAAATTTAGAAACTTCTTTTGTTTTTTGTAGAAAGTTTTCTTTCTAAATCACATTTTATCTGAGTGAGTTTTCTCTCAGAATCATTAGCTTTTCCTTGTAAGTGCACATTTGTCTCTCTTATGAGAGCAAAAGATTCTTTGCATGAATTTGAACATAATTTTGTCAAAGATTCTTTTGATACCTGTGACAAGGCAGATTTTGAGGAGCATCCCTCAAATGCCATCAAGGCAAAGTTCTTTCTGCCATTGTCAGGCTCTCCCCAGTTGATGTCAAACATTTTGTTGTCTGCATCAGGATTGCACTCTGTGGTGTCAAAAGGAAGACTGCTCTAGTCAACATACCCTGAGGTAAATAAACTTTGTTGAGAGGGTTGTTGTTGCTGTGGAGGTTGTTGAGCAGCTGGAAAGGGAGGGATTGATTGTTGGCTCTGCATCTGTTGAGCAGGCATCTGTACATATTGTACTTGTGGCACATATTGGTGTTGTGGAGCTTGTGCCTGTACAAAATGTGCACTCCCTTGTGTTCCATTATTCCTGTTATAATTGGGTTAAAATTGTTTCCAGACTGAGATTGGTTAAAGCCAGAGCTTCTACATTCTCTAGCAAAGTGTCCCAACTTTTGACACTTATGACATCTAAGTTTAGATTTGTCAAAACCAATTTTTGTAGAACTGTTAAGTCCTGGAAACTTCCTTCCTGACCTTTTGAAAATTTATTTGTTTTTAAACTTAACATGGCCAGTTGGTGCAAAATATCCATTTCTTCAAGGTCATCACTGCTGAAACTATTTAAGTCATCCATGATAAAACACATGTTATCAGCAGTTTGACCAAAGTCATTATTGTCATAACCTGGGAATGATCTTTCAGATGAGATCCCAGCAGTTATGTCAATGTGGTCAAAAGATCCAAAACTATTTGAACAAGTTGGTGAGTCTTGTCCCAATAGTGCTGTACTACCAGGTAGATAGTCATCAGCAGTTTTAACCAGAATTTTGTAACTTTTTCTTTGAACAATTTCTCTCTCAAAAGTAAGTAATCTCCCATGAAGTTTTGTAAGAGTGAGGGAGCTAAAATCTGGTGAAGATCTTAAGACTATTGAGTATGTTTCCCATTTATCAGGTAAAGACCTTAATGAAGCATAGATACAGTTGTATAGCTCTGACCATTTAGTTTTAGCTCAGATATTAATGAGGAAAATCTTTCAAATTGCTGAGTTAAAGTTTCCCCATTAATGTGAGCAAAAGTTTCATATTGTTGAGCCAAGATTTCTCTGGTGTTGGCAATCACCTCTTCAGTTCCTCCAAACTGTTCTTTTAGGTAGTCCCAAAGCTCTTTGGCACTATCACAATGTAATAGGCCAGAATAGATTTCATTTGGGAGTGCCATTGCCAACATAGAAAAAGCTTTTGCATCAAGCTCATGTTTTAGGAAATCATCATCAGTATAGTCTTTTGGTTCTTTTGGAATCTCTTCCTTAGTTTCAAGATTTACGTTTACTGGTTTATGAGGACCATATATCACAGATCTCCAACAACATGTGTTGGTTTGTGACAAGGTATGTGCCATTCTCTTTTGCCATATGTTATATTCATTTCTTACAAGCATGGCAGGTTTAGTGGCAGAACCAGTATTATGAGGATCCATTTTAAAGAGTATTGATTTGTCAAATATCTCTTAAAGTGATGGATGTTGATAAAAGTGAGCTTATAATCCTTTATTGAATATCAATAAGAGCCTGTGTCTGATTCTCAATTTGTTAGATTGATATGTGATCAGATAAACCAGAGCTCTGATACCAATTGTTGGATCAGTAAAGCTGCTCTTTTAGTTGAACTTGCTAGTTGACACTTAAGTGTTTAGCAAGTTCTTGGTGAGTGTTAGCACAGCGGAATGTTTATAAGTTTTATAGCTACACTTATCAACAGGAGTTATACTCCCCCTGGAATCAAGAACTAATAAATGAGAAGTGTTTATTGAGAATCTAAGTATTGAATGAGAATGAAATACTTTGACAGATTCTCAGTAAACACGAAATGGAAATAACAATAATAAGAGTTGAAGGATTTCTTGTATTAAAATCAATGTCTAAAACAGAAGGATGAATCCTTCTATTTATAGACTTTACAAATACATGAACCTTGCCAAAAAGCAAGTTCAGAAACAAGTTGCAACAAGTTGCAGTCTTGGAACTTGTACATAAAGCAAAAAGAAATACTAAAGTATTAAACTACTGATATACAAAGGTGGTGGAAAAGATCTTCTTTAAGTACTGATGAATGACAAACTACTGATGAGTAGTTTGTCTTCAGTAGTTCTTCAGTTGAAGTGTCTGGTTTGAACTTCAGAACTTCTGATGACTTCTTCTTCAGTACTTCTGAATCTCTTCTTCAGCAGTTTGATTCCTTGTCTTCAGCAATTCCATACTTAGAGTATTTGACAGAAAGTGAATTAGACTAAGGTTTGCAAAAGTGGTTTCACCAATCCTTTTTGTCCTAACAAAAAGTACATCCAAACACCCTCATAAAGCTAATAGTGGATTTTTTTTTCTTAGCAAGATTATATGAACTGGAGATAAGACTTTGGGAGACTTTATGCCGTTAGAATTGTTTAGTTAAATAGAACACATCGATCTTGTATGAATATAATCAATACTTTGTAGTGACAACAATGTATGTGTTAACAAACCATTAGAAGCTAAATGATTTATTAGTTACCTTCTTTGCGCAACATTTGGCGGTGGACCCTCATGGTAGAAGCTTGGCATTAGGTTTGCCTTAAATAACAAACTCTTTCTGAGTTGCTTTAGGTTTGCTTCCTTTTCTTTATTTTTAACACAAAATATGAACTTCAAACTGAAAATACCTTGAATTAAAAGATAAACAAATAATTCTTACAAGTGGGAGGCGGGTAAACGGGCCACAAGTTGCGCCGCTACCCCCTTTTGAATAGAAAAACCTACTCTATTAAAAATAAAACTTAGGTCCTTTGTCGCTGGAGAGTTGCTCTGCACCACCTTTTGAACTCTTTTTAAGAACCGGATTGCCTCGGGGGCTAGCCCTACAAATGTGTCAAAAGAAAATGGCACAAAAGCGTGCTGGTTCTCTAGACATGCAGCTTCATGTTTGACAACTTTCTGGGATTCTGCTCTCAAGGCTGCTTGCCCTGCCACAAAACCCGAATCTTGAAGTCCCACCAATGGAGACACCCATGTGAGATCAACGCACGCGTGCTTGCCTTGTGCCCACCCGAACACGAGGACATCTGCTGGCCTTAAGGTAGACCGTTCTTCTAGGGGGTCCGTCAAAAAGTTAACCGGGGCTTCTTTCCTAGCCGAAATCCCTGCCCTACGCAAGACATCCCATAAAACATCCCTGACCAGATCATGTCTGTATTTAAATCCAGGCAGCTCCTTACAGTGAAGGGCATGTTCCCCAAACTTATCTAAACATGTTTTTTTTTTTTTTTTTTTTTTTTTTTTTTTTTTTTTTTTTTTTTGCAAACTGGACACGACTGGTCAACTGGGAACATGGGAATCATGAGCCTATATTTAAGGATAGCCCGTATTTAACAGCTGACATGTGTTGCCCGAGCCCCCCAATAGGAAGGGCAGCCAAGAAATCTTGAGCATGCGCTACTTTGAGGCATTCAAACACCGCTTTCTGACGCGCAGTCATGGCAAACTTCTCTCCCATAGTCTGAAGGGTTTTACAGTTAAACGCACTCGCCAAGAACTTTTGAGGTTTGTTGGGGGCGGTGTCCTTATCCATAAAACCCCCCAAATCTGAATCAGGAAGAGAGCAGCGAACGGTGTCCAAAGCAAGCTCATAATCCAAGTCCATCCCCACTATCCTGTTGTTTTGTAAGATGTGGTCTTGCAGTCCCAGGACTGCACTCTAGAGGCCACAAAAGCATATGCAGACATGTCTTCTGCCGAACACAGGCCAAGACCTCCCAACCGTATCGGTAGAGACGCTAACCGCCATTGAAGATCCCCAAAGAACGCCCCCCTCCACAAACTACAATATCTTCGACCGCTTCACGAAGCCCTTTGTCAAAAATGGATACGGCCTCATCAGCAAAGGCTGGTTGACATGTTTGAAGGCCAAACAACAGTTTAGCAACACCCATACAAGAACGGAGAAGCAAAAGTTCACTTTGGGGGTCCCCCAATTTCTGTAGAGAAACCATCAAATCCACTGCCTGACGAGCCCTTTTAGCACCCCAAGGATCTAATATATCCGCCATCCCGACTAACAACGCCCCCCAGGAGCTTCACACCTCTCTCTGGTCTCCCGATATCGCTAGGAAATAAACCAGGCTTCACTTTTTCCCCATTGCACGATGGCCAAAAAATTTCACATTTCTTAATATTAAGCGTAAGGCCTAGATTCGGCCCTTCAGCTCGGATAATATCAAAAGCCTTAGCCACTTCCTTGGCCTCTCCCATAATAGTGCCATCGTCGAGGTACCAAGCATGGAACGGGAGGGAGCAACACTCTTCTAGTTAACGGATCAACGGGTGTAGAACAAGAGCGAAGAGAAGCGGCCCCAATGGGTCTCCCTGTTGGACCCCAGTGGAGGCCCCAATACAAGAATCCCCCACATAAAGCCTAGCAGGTTGGGCATATATGAACTGAACCCAAGGGTATATGGATGGGCATCGGACGCTCACTTCCCGCAGGAGAATGGTCCTGTCAACCAAGTTGAAGGCGTTCGAAAAGTCGACCGTGAGCATGACCAAGGATCCGTCATCGTGGAACGCATTCAAAAAGCTATTCGCGCTGTGGAGAATGGCCTCTGCCCCGTTGGGGACCCCACCCCAAATTGATAATCACCTAAGTATGCCGCCATCTCTTTCCCAACTTTATGCATCACGAGTTTAGAGACTAACCTTCTCCAAATGGCCCCAGCAATAGGCCTAATTCCATTATCGGGTTTGAGCAATGGAGTTAAGGGGGCAGATGCGATAAACTCCGCAAGAACTTTTGGGCAAAGCCCCCCTAACAAAATGTTAACCACTTCAGTGATCGCTAAAAGTAAATCAGAGGGTGGCGAGGCCCCTTGCCCACAAAGGGCATCTAAAATATGTTGAGCTCTGAGGTCGTCCCTCCCACAACGAAGTCCCTTTAAGGAAGGATTTAATACTCCCTAACACACAATCAGGATCACCCTGAAGGGCATCCTCGGATGGTAAGGCATCAGGTAGTGTAGGGGGTCCGGTGATAGGGTGTTTATCGATCAGGGCCTTCAAGGTGGAATCCCCAACTGGGGCAACTCCAGAGGAACATAAAACTTTAACTGCGGCTGTGAAATGGCCATCGGCAACCTTCCGCATGCACTGCTTTATATTGGCCCTGTTATCAAAGTTAGGCTGGGCACTGGACGCCCTAACTAACCCTTCATCTGATTGGTTAAGAAGTTGGAGGACGAGTTCCTCTATCCCAGCCCCGTCTTTCCAAATAGCTAAAGCCCGCATGATACTACTGCACTGTAAGGACTTGCGGTTCCCATATCACCGCTCTTGCCTAGAGGACGGTTGTATAACACGCAGGGTGCAACGAGGCAACAACAACAACTTAACCCATGCTTCAACAGATCCAGGGGCAGCCACAACTCTACGCAGGGTCACCGTTAACGCCTGGGCAAACGCCATCTGACAGGAAGACGGAATGCTTTTGACAGTCGTTATTGGCATTGCAAAAAGTTGTTCCAGAAGCCTAATATCAACATCTACCCTCCCACCATGCTTAGGATTAGGAACATTTTGGGATACGGGTGGGCAGGGCTTAGGGATCCCCTCAATGAAGTCATCGACACTATTGGTAGCCTGGGAGAACTTCACGACACAGTCTACATGATGATAGCCCCTGCTGAGAGCATGCAAGGATATGCACTGCGCGCACAACCACTGTTTAATACCCTTCAAGGCTCCCCCTAACTCTCCGAAAAGGTCTGGATCCCCAGAAATTGCGCTTTGCAAAACATTCCGTCCATCATCCCACCCTAGATGGTCGCGTTTTAAGTGGGCAGGCAGTCGGGCGCTGCTTGAAATACCGAATTTACACGAGTGAAAATTTTTAAAGGGCACGGTTGTGTTGCACCAGCAATGCAAGGGCCGGCCACAATACTAGAATGCTAACGACGCCCTCGAGAAGAAGGCATTGGTTTTGGTGGGTCCAGAAACTTGGGTGAGCCGGATTTAAGGGAGTTAAATATATTATTAGTTTAATTATTATTATTATTATAGATAATAATATTATCATTATAGTGATATACAAGTAACAAAGACTAAATAATAATAATAATAATAATAATAATAATAATAATAATAATAATAATAATAATAATAATAATAGATTATTAATACTATATTAACCATAACATAATTATAGAAAACAGGAAAATATATATGACATCAGGTTCGAATGGAGACAATAAATTCCACAACAGTCGAACCAAAATTCAGAAGGGGTCGAACCAACATTCCACAGGGGTTCGAACAAAGGAAGGAAAGGGACGAATGGAGGAGACTAGTCGAATGAAGGGTCGAAGGAAGACTCAAGAGGTCGAACGGGTTTTGGTAACGATTTTGAAATCCCAAAAAGCCGTTATAGGGATGGTGTTGGTGATGATGGGTGAAACGACGGCGTTTTGGATATGTGGATGACGACGTCGACAGTGCTGGACAGAACGATCTGTGATGGCCGGAATAGTTGAAGATAGCGCCGGTGCTGTGGATGAAGCGGGAGGAGACGGTGATGGTGACGGTTGTGATGAAAACGAATATTCAAATCAGATAAAGAGGAAAATTGAAGAAGATATATAGACAATCTTTATTATTGTTCTTGCCTCCCGTTGAATTCTCTACCTCAAATGCTTATTGTTTCTCTAATTTGGAATAAAACTGAAGCAAAGAAGAACTAACATATGTGTGTGTGTGTATATATAGAGAGGGGGGGTTGGCATCCTTATAACATCTTTAAGAGATGTTAATAGGCCAAAAGATGTTAGCGTACAGGTTGAAATTGGTTAGTCAAGTAGATTAGAAACATTTTTGTTAACTAGTAGGATCCCGCGCGTTGCGGCGGGGCTACACGTTGTTTGGTTGCATTTGGTCAATCGACTCGCTATTGTTTTTTTGCTTTATTCGAAGCGTCGTCAAAATGGTTTGGAAAATGAAGTGACAATCTATGTCGGTTGGAGTACTTAAGTAATGATACGTGGTTACAGCAAATATAAAAGGCTAATAGAAAATGTGGGGTAGATCTATCAAACTGAACCATCTAAATGTTCAAGCTCACCGTCATGGTCTTGACGGGGCACTTTTAAATCGAGATCAAGGTGGGAGGTTGATGCCGACACGTTGTTGATTTGCTATCTCATTTGTTCGATTCATCATCACTAATGGATGGAAGAAAGTGAAGCGACATTTAATGTCACTTGCTTGGAGTGCTGTAGATGCATAATATGCGACTAATGCTTATGGATTGCGAATAACATATGTTTTGTTCACAGTCGTATGGTCGAAGGTGATTTTATACGGTCGAAGGTGGCTTCTAATGGTCGAAGGTAGATGAAGATGGTCGAAGGTGCACAGGGAGGTCGAAGGTAGAAATAGGTTTTAATGTATAACTTGGTTCGACCATGTTGATTGGTCGAACCTGCACATTCGACCAACACAAATGGGCGAATGTGCAGGCCTATATAAGGTCAAGTTGATTTTTGCAATGTAACTTTTGACATTTTGTTTTCCCTCCCTGTGTGTGTCCTCCCTCGGTTTTCTTGTTAAGTCTGAAAACGTATTTTATGCTTTGTAAACATCATTTTCAAGTGTAGTTGATTATCTATCTTAATGAAATGAGAATGTTTATGATGATTTCTGTGTTTTGCTAGTTTTATTATCATTTTGTAATCAATTCAGGGATTCCGCACTTGAATTGAAATTGTTTGATCATTATCTTTGTTGTTTAGACGATCCTACGCGCATACAAAGTGGTATCAGAGCCATATGGATCAAACAACCACAAATTGATAATATTACAGCTGATTTGGACCCAATTTTGATCATATCCGACTACAACTTTCATACCACCTTTCTCACCTATGCAACAAGCAGCCTGTTATTCTGCTAATCTAAACCAACCTCAACAACAATCCTTTATTCCTCAAGTGAACCAAACTCAGATGAATCAAACCCAACCTACTCAGAGTTCAATCGTGCTGGAAACCTTGAATTTGAACAATGTTACAGTTGAGATTGCACAGCAACATGTAGCATTGGTGTCAGCTATGGTAGCTTCTTATAATGGGCTGGTTGCGAGTCAAATTGGGAACATCAACTTGACCAGTGAAGACTACGCACAGATTGATAAGGAAGAGATGGAGCTCATTGATATCCAATGGGCATTTGCGAGTGTTATGAGAAGAGCTACCGAATTCATTTAGAAGACCGGAAGAACTGATCTTTCTACTTCCCCGAACACCACATATGGCTTCAACAAAGCTAAAGTGACTTGTTTCAATTATGGTGGGAAAGGTCATTTTAAACGGGAATGCACACAGTCAGCACAACAGGGGAATAGAAATCCTTTCAACACCAACTATCAAAACCCTTATTTTCAAATTCTTGGTGTGTGTTTATGGATTAAAACGTGTGTTTTTGATTAGGTTTTGTTCTAAAAGTGTTTTGGAAACTTTTCCAATCATTTTGGGTTTAAACACATTGTTTTAGATAAGATTTTGAGGCAAAAACGGCTGTTTTTGAGCAAAAGTGGGGTTACAGATCAGATCTAGCGATTACGCAGACTTTCTAGCATTTAGGAAACCCTACTCGCCTATATATAGGTGATTACAAGAAAATTTAAGCATTTAGCTGCTATTCGCCTATATCTTAGGCGATTACAAGTTTCTATACTACATCAAGCTCTAATCGCCTAAACCTTAGGCGAGTACAAGGAGTCTTTACACAATTAGGCTCTAATCGCCTCTAATTCTAGCAAATAGAGGCCTACTCGCCTCTAATTCTAGCAAATAGAGGCCTACTCGCCTAAACTTCGTGTGATATAGCCCCTACTCGCCTCAAGGTCCCCATACACTAGCATTTACACCCTAATCGCGTGTAATACTAGTGATTACAACCGTACTCGCCCCAACAAAGCCCTAATCGCCTATAAACACAAGAATAGAGTTCCTACTCGCCTAAAAGGACCTGAAACTGAAAAATTTGACTAAGTATCGGACTTTTGACAAATATTAACATATGGCAAAGCCGTGGGGTCATCTGAACCAACCTAGGCAACCTAATAACTAACAAATAAACAATCAAACGAATATACCCACAAACCCTTGGCAATACTCAGCCGAGCAAAACGCGCAACGGATGCAACAAGCGCAGATGCAAGCGAATGTTGCCGGAATCAATCCGTGGGCGCTAGCGGCTCAACAACAGGCATTGAATGCAAATCCTTGGGCACTCGCGGCTGCTGCAAACTCACAGACGAATCATCTGTCTTCCGTTCTCATGAGTGACTTAGAGACGGGTAGTTCGAATTCGGCGCCGAAATTGCAATACATGTCCGACTACCACGGTTGGAAGGGCAGATTTCAGACGTATGTTGAGGGTATTGATGGTCTCGTGTGGTCAGCGATAGAGACTGGGTATAGTAGGCCTATGGTTGAGAATTCCACAACTCCGATCTCAATTGAAGACATGAATGAAAATCAGAGGAAGAAGTATAATTATGAGAAGAAGGCGATGGCGGCATTGAAGCAAGCTCTTCCTAAGGATATACTTCATCAATTTGCTCAGTGCACTACATCACAGATGCTTTGGCTAGCACTTGCTGAGCGAAATGAAGGAAATCTGAAGACGCGGAATGTTAAAATGGATCAACTCAAGAAGGAGTTCGAGAACTTCAATGCTATAGGGAACGAATCTCCGAGGGACTTGACTGCTAGATACTACCATCTGATGTCTGAAATGTATCAGTACGGGGTCTTATATTCATCTGCGGACCTTGTAGAAAGATTTGCTGAGGCGCTACCTTCTCATTGGCATCAATGGTTGGATATTCTAAAGTCAAGCAATGCATATCAGACTCTCTCCATCAACGAGTTCATTACCGAGCTGGAGAACAAGGAGATAGAGGAAATCAGGAGAGCAAACAAGTCGCTCATTCCACAGAATCCCAGCATCTATTATGGGAATCCTCTTCAGGACACCAGTGTGGGTGGTACCAAACCACAAACTGTTTTTGTGGTTAACCCGGACCCAGTTTATGCTTTTGACAATTATGGTCCCCCAGCTGATGTTCCTCCTCCTACATATCCTTTTGGACCAAACCCGTATCCTTTGAATTTTAATACTAACCAGTTTGGTGTTAACCCGTTTTCTCATCTTGCAGCACCAGCGCAGGCAACTGCAAACTTTAGTGGACCTTCTTCTTCAGGTTTTGGCGGGGCTCCAACTACAAGTTATGGTGGATATGGAGGTGCTTCTACTTCTAATCAAGGTGGCTATCGGACCAACACAGTCCCAGAGCAGCTGAACACTGCGGGTTTAGAAAAGGTGACTGTAGAGCTAGCTCAAGAACACATGGCTCTACTGTCGACCTTGGTAAACTCCTATAGTGGACTGGTTGCTGGACAGATCGGGAATCCTCATCCTCATCTTACACAGGAGGATTACTCGCAGATTGATAAAGACGACATGGATCTGATAGACATACAATGGCACTTCGCAAGCGTGGTGAGAAGGGCAAAGGAATACATGGACAGGACGGGAAGGAGAGATGTCTTGATCAATAACAACACCAAGTTTGGGTTCGACAAAACAAAGGTCACATGCTACAACTGTGGCACAAAAGGGCATTTTACAAGGGAATGTGACCGACCTAAGCAGCAAGGACATCAGAATCCCTTCAACAACAACAGAGCGAATCAGAATCAGAGGCAGCAAGCTCAGGCACAACCTAATACTGAGGGTGCTATTGTCCCAGTCAACAACCAGAACCAGAACCAGAGGCCTCCTGTAAACAACAATCATGGTCAAGCCCTGGTTATTCAAGCTGATGAAGGTTTTAACTGGAACCATCTGATCATTAGAGAAGAAGCTCCTCAAGGTGGTGCAGCCTGTTTTGCTCAACAAGCGTCTGAAGCACCAGCCGAAGTTAAAGAAACTTTGAGTCAGTCTGACATCATCACTTCTGAAACCGAAGCGTCTGACTGTGATTCGGAGTGCGATTCTGATATGGGAGAAGATTTGGAGGATCTGTTAGCTGAAGCAGATGCGCTGATTGGTAAAAGATCGTTTCTTGTGGATGCTGACAGCACAGAGAAGAACTTCGGCGAATTCTTTGGAGCTCAGAAGACAGCAGCTCATTATGCATTAATGGCCATTACTGAATCGTCGAACAAGGTAAGTTCTTCTTATGATTCTAAATTAGATTGTGTAGAGTGTAATCAGTTAAAATTCAGAATTAAAGAATTAACTGAAGAAAATCTGAATTTAAAAGCTGATGTTGGTCCGTTGCAAAGGTCAATTGATTCCTTGAGACAAAAGGAGAAAAATTTTCTTAGTACAATTGAAAATTATAAAAAGGATGTTTCTGAACTGTCAAAAACCTTGGCTAATAAGCAAATTGCTATAAATAATTACATCAATGAGGTCGAAGACACAAAGAAACAATTGGCCATTGTTAACTGTGACTATGAAAAGATCAGGAAGAAGCTTGAGAGTTATTTAAACTGCAAGTATGTCCTTGATCACATAGTAGAACACTCTAAAAAGGAAGGCTTATCCACCAGTCCCAAATATTCTCAATGTCCACCTCCGGTGAGATTCGAAAATCATAATTTTGATGTCTTGCCGAAGGAGGAACTAGTGGACGTGGCAGCTGAGGCAGCAAAAGCTGCAGAGGCGGCCAAGGTTACTGAAGCAGCTAAACCTGCTGAGGTCACTAAGGCTGCTACTCCTGCTAAAGCTGTCAATCTGTGTGAGAAAGCTGATGATATCAGTGTATATGACACTGACTCTTCGGATGATGAGCTCGATGAACCTCCTAGATATGCACCGGTCAAAACTAAAGATGTTCGTCTTGAAAATCATATCATTACCACTGAAACCTTGAGTGAACTGGAACCGAAAGTGCAAATCGAGGATGGTAGGAGGATTAAGGTGTTTTATAAACTAAAAGGGTCTGAAAGGGTGCATGCTGATGAGGAAGTCCCTCTCAGATGTATCGCCCCTGGTCTTGTTGCCAAAATTTGGCAAGAATCTGTCATTACCGTAGAAAAGGAAACCTGGAATAAAAGGAAGGGTAAGGGTAAGGGTAGAAAGGATCAGGTTAATCAGCCTAATGAGAATAACAAGAAAAATCAAAAGACAAACACCGTTAATCCTCAAAATCATGCTCAAAGAAAAAGTCCGAAGAAGCATGTAACTGAGTTCATTAGATCGAGCGGCAATGAAAGAAACGACGATCCTCAAGTCGATCAGCAAAGAAGATGTCTTGAGGATCTAAAACACAAAAACTCATTTGCCGGCCCATCTAACAAAAGGAACAAAAAGGAGACCAAACCCGAATCTCCTAGATTTGAAGAATATAGATCCTGTCACAAGTGCGGGGAACGTGGGCATTTAGTTGCTGCGTGCCCTGAATTGAGACGAGAAAGGATCAAGTTGGATGATTCTCCCAGTTCTAGCAAATCCAAGCAACCTGTTTCCCCTAAAATCTCAGAGAAACAAAAGGGAAAGCAGGTCGTTTATGATAACCGCAACAAGATTGCTATGAACCAAAAGCCAGTTGATGGCAGGGGTCCACAGCTGAGGGGGAGCACTGTTCCTCCAAAGGTTGAAGCAGCGCCTAAGCCACCAGCAAAGGCTGCAGCTAAACCGCAGGGCAACCCCAAAGCTGCTCCACGTACAGTTATGTCTGAAGTGGATCCAAAATCTGTTCCTCCAAAGGAATACAAGGCTGGACCTTCTAGCCCACAAGCGAAGAAGAAGCCCAAGCCAAAGAAACCTGAACAGATTTGGAGACCCAAGTCACCAAGCAAAGGACGAGAATCATCTGCTGGAGAAAGCACTGCTGTACCATCGGAAACAACACCAACTCCAAATGGAAGATGGGTTGACTTTCCGACGTTAGATGAAGATGGTAGACCCAAGACCGTGAAGGCTTGGGTCCCCCTTAACCACTGAACTTTGAATGTTAGAGCAGGGAGTTCCACAGGGCCTTATCAGCAGCCTATGGATTGTTGATAGTGAAGCTTCAGGGCACATGATAGGCGATTTATCCCTGCTTTTTGACATATAGAATATCAACGGGGGTATGTTGCCTTTGCTGGTAATAAAGGGGGTTATATTACAAAAGAATGAAGTATGAGCAACGGTATTGTAAGCTTTGAAATGATAAGCTTTGTCAAACAGATAGACCACAACTTGCTGAGCGTTTCGCAGATATGTGACAAGAAGTTCACTATGTTCTTTGACGACAACGCATGTTTCATTCTGAAGCCTGGATTCAAAATACCGAAGGAGTGGGTCATGATCTCAGCTCCCAAGGTTAACAACTTATACGTCCTGGATATGAGCCGAGCAATGACAGCGAAAGGTCAAGTCACTTGTTTTCCTGTCAAAGGCGACAGAGAAGGAATCGATAATGTGTCACAGATGAATGGGGCACATCCACTTGAGGAAAATGAACCATGTGGTTCAGAACCAACTAGTGGAAGGTGTTTCTGTTAAGAATTTTCATTTAAACGACGTCTGTGTCTCATGTAAGAAAGGGAAGTAGAAAAGAAAGTCTCACAAGCCTAAGAAGACAAACTCAGTTAGTCTACCACTCGAACGACTGCACATGGACCTGTTTGGCCCAGTCAATCGGAAAAGCAAGAACGGTGACTCATACTGCTTAGTGGTTACGTATGATTATTCTAGGTTTTCTTGGGTTGTGTGCATGAAGCACAAGAGTGAAACTTTTGATTACTTGAAGAATCTGTTTACTAAACTGGAAAATCTATATCAGCTAAAGATCCGAAGGATCAGAAGCGATAACGGAACAGAGTTCAAGAATCACGCTATGGAGGCGTTATGTGCAGAAAAGGGTATTCATCATGAATTCACAGCGCCATACACTCCTCAGCAAAACAGGGTTGCAGAAAGAAAGAATCGGACTCTTATTGAGGCAGCCAGAACTATGCTTGTAGACTCGAACTTGCCTGTGATCTTCTGGAACGAGGCAGTTCATTGCACGTGTTATACTCTGAATAGGGTTCTAACGGTAATGAAGCTTGGAAAAACCTCTTACGAGCTTCTGAACCGAAGGAAACCGAACTTAGAGTTTTTGGAACCTTTCGGAGCTCCATGCACCATGATACATTCCGATGGGAAGTTTGGTGCAAAGGCAGAAGAAGGTTTCTTTGTTGGTTACAGCACTCCCAACAAAAGAGTGTACAACAAAAGAACCAACAACGTTGAAGATTGGCTTAATGTCGATGTTCAGCGTTATACTGCCAATGCACCTGGTGTTGGACCTGATTGGTTGTTCGACTATAAGAGTCTATTTGATTCCTTCAACGTGGAGAATTTGGTGGATGATGCTGTAGCGCAAATGTATTACGAATGTGAAAACGCAGCTAGCTCTCCGCTAATGCGTCCGATCGTGGTTAATGCACGTGCGCCTGCTCCATCTGATGCCTCTGCATCCACGGTCCCCCTGATAAAACCGCAGCAGCAGAAGTTGAGGAAGTTTTTCAGGAAGCGTCAGCAGAGGTTCTCGAATCTTCATCTTCCGACGACGAATTTGCAGAGTCTCATGAAACTCTCACTGAGGAACAAGCTGGAAATGGTGAATCTACCACTACAGCTCCAATTAATCCGACAAGAAACAATCAAGCTGGTCCTTCTTCTTCAGCAACTCCAGGATAGGTCTTCGGATCGATCTCTCCGGTTTTAATATGCAACCCGCTGCTCCCTCTAGTTCAAGCGCCGCAGAGACAAATCTATCTCAAGGTTTGGAGAACCTTAATCTGCATTCGGATGATCCAGTGCCGGCACATCCGGAATCTCAGATTCACGACACTCATCCGATGCAAAATGTGATTGGTAATCCGGCTAGCAGAGTCATGACGCGCAGTCAGCTCAGAAATGCTAGTCCAAGTGACAAAACAGGTACTCTGGCACTCTACTCGGAAATCAGAAAAGCAGGTCATCAGAACGATTGGTCCTTCGCCTTATATGTTTCTCAAACGAACCAAGAACTGTGCAAGAGGCACTGAGGGAAGAACCATGGATTGAAGCAATGCAAGCCGAACTTCAGCAGTTCCAAAAGCTAGGAGTGTGGGACTTAGTTGACTTACCTCCAGGCTCGAAGAAGATTGGAACAAAGTGGGTCTACAAGTGTAAACGGGATGACCGCGGGGTGATTATTAGAAACAAGGCTCGATTAGTTGTCCTCGGCTTCCGTCAAATCGAAGGAATAGATTACAACGAAGTATACGCTCCAGTTGCGCGCCTTGAAGCTATCCGGATGTTCTTAGCTTACGCTTCGTACAAACGGTTTAAGGTGTATCAAATGGACGTGAAAAGTGCTTTTCTATATGGTTTCGTGAAGGAAGAGTGTATGTTGCTCAGCCACCGAGTTTTGAGGATCCGCTTCATCGTGAAAAAGTTTACAAATTGAACAAAGCGTTGTACGGACTCCATCAGGCTCCGCGTGAATGGTACCAAATGCTTAGCAACTATCTGATATCCAACGGGTTCAAACGTGGACTCGTGGGCTGCACCTTATTCACCAAGGAAAAGGGTGGTGATCGTCTTCTGGTACAGGTTTATGTTGATGATATTATTTTTGGGTCTACTAATGATGTCATGTGCAGGGAATTCGAAAAGCTTATGCAGGATAAATTTGAGATGAGCTCGATGGGGGAGATGCAATTCTTCCTCGGTCTACAAGTAGAACAACAAGAGTCGGGGATCTTCATCCACCAGAAAAAATACGTTGCTGACATCTTGAGCCGGTTCCAGATGGAAGACTCTACTCCAGTAGGCACACCGATTCAGACCAATCACGGGATTGGGCCTGACGAGAAAGGACAAACCGTTGATCCTTTTCTCTATCGAGCTATGATAGGCTCACTCATGTACCTCACTGCATTAAGACCTGATATAATGTTCACGACATGCCTACTATCAAGATACCAGTCAAGGCCGAAACAGTCCCACCTGGTTGCTGTGAAGAGGATCTTACGTTATCTAAAGGGTTGTCCGACCAAAGGTCTATGGTACCCTAATGACGATAAGTTTGACCTCATCGCATTTAGTGATGCTAACTATGGCGGATGCAAGACAGACTTAAAATCCACATCGGCTGGATGCCAGTTTTTGGGACCAAGACTAGTCTCGTGGCAGTGCAAGAAGCAAGCCTCAGTCGCCTTATCCACCTGCGAGTCGGAATATGTAGCAGCATCGAGCCGCTGCTCCCAGGTTCTTTGGATACAGCAACAAATGAGAGACTACGGTTTGAAATTTCTTAATACTCCCATTCACTGTGACAATGAGTCCGCTATAGCTCTTGCTAAAGACTCAGTTAACCATTCCAAGGCGAAACATATCTTGGTTAAGTATCATTTCATACGCGATTGCTATGAAAAGAAACTTATCGATATGGTAAAAATCCACACAGACTACCAACGTGCCGATTTATTCACCAAAGCTTTTGACGGTCCTCGTTTTGAGTACTTGTTAATCTTAAACGACATTAAAGTTAAGCAGGATTAGATCCTCATCGGTAATCGTTTTTGTAAATATTTTTCTTTAAAAAATCAGAAAAATCCAAAAATATTGTCTTTTCGCAAAATTAAAAAAAAATGAGAAAAGCCCAAAATCAAAAAACAAAATTGAAAAATGCAAAAATGAGTTTCTTTGGTGAAAAAGGGAAGATGATATTAACCAATCAGTCGGACAGTCTGGGCTCTTATCATCTTAAAAATATTGGAACTGATAGGTAGCCTCTACAATGATGTGTCGGTAGGCTCAAAATCATTTCCAAGTTCGGCACGGTGATATAAACCTAAATCATCTGAATCATGTGTGGATCAACATGCGTTGGCATATGGTCTTGGTACCGAAATCTCGTTTGATAGCATGCCAAAATCCGAGGTTTCATGGTCTTTAAGAGGATGGTACATCCGGGGTGAACTGGACGTCTCTCAAAATAAATAGGAGTGGCACACGTGTCGTACGTTGGGGTCGCAGCCTACGAGTGAGACACCCCTATGTCATTTCCTGAAAAAAAACAAAAACAAAAAAATAGAATAAATTCTGATCAGGGGACGTCCGGGAATCCTAAAAGAGCAAAAAGATTCATATATGCCAAAACCCTATTCTCAATGAGAATTCGCTCTAAGGTATCAAATCATATACCTAAAGCATCGTACCGTGAAAAATCAAATATACGGTATTTGACTTGTACCCTGGTTTGGATCTCACTGGTCTCTCTGTTGCAGCGTTTCTGCAGACCTGATCACCACTGAGTCCACTCCTTGTAAAATACGGATGACAACAGCTTACTCACCGGTTACGAGGAAGCTTTGTGCATGACTTGATACGGGAATGTGTCGCGTGGCGGGGAACACCTTGTATCTCAGTCTTAATATTACCTTAACGTATCTAAAGTGCCTAGCGATAAAACTTGATTTTGAGTTTAGGTGGACAACAATATCGACAGTTGTTGTAGGATGCTTATTGGTAATTTAAGCGAAAACTGAAAATATAAGGGTTCTAGTAAAGTCCGTACACTGATATGATTCCCTAACCGTTGAAACTCGCAAAAATATGATAGTATACAGTTAGTTGATCTCCTGTTTTGTTTTATTTATGCTTAGTTTAGCTTAATTAATCATTCTTGATTGCCGATGATGGAATCCTAATCCATTGTAATCTTACTTCTTCATAAATAAAACGCCGAAAATCAACTTGTCGAAAATTGTGTTTTTGCCGGGTCAAAACCGTGCTTTCTCTTAAGTACGGGGGTCTAAAATGAAAGTTTTTCAAAGTCATGAGTCGTCATCTGTGTTATGTGTTTAAACGTGGTGAAAAACGCATGTTTTGAACTTGAACGGGTCAAAAATGCGAGAATTGGTATTGCAGGGGCAATTTGGTAATTTGTGTGAAAAGTTTATGCACTTAGTGTCCTAATCGCCTGTAGACTTAGACGAGTACATCCACTCGTGTGTTAGTAAGGGCGATTACTTTCTACTCGCTTAAACTTATATGCGAGTAGGCCTAGTGTTTTCCTATGACACACTTGAACAAAAGGGGCGATTAAGAAATTCTATCCGCTGGTTGATTGGGCGAGTAGAAGATATTGTGTGATTTCTTGACACGAGTAGACTCCACTCGTGTACAAGTAACGCGAATAGAAAAGTGTTTAAAACCAACTGTTAGTATTATATCCTTCATACTTTCAAACAACCAGTCACTGTTACCCTCGTCCCTCCAAACCCGAAGAACAATCCAACCTCCGGCCCGTTTCCTTTTGATCTGAAATATTAATCTACACTATCAAGGTAATGTCTATATACATTTTCTGATCCTAACCTCATGTTTATCTTGCTCAAATCAGTGGTTTTCAAACTGAAACCCTAGGATAAGAGGTTTTTGATCGGTAGCATTAAAATGTGTTTGTTATTGATTAATCTTGATGGGGGTTTGATAATCGGCACTATTAGGATCCTATCACACAAAGTTTTAAACAAAATCATGTCAAAATCAAAAAGTCCCAATTTTAAAAGCTTATGAAAACTCAAATTGACCTTTGATTCTAATCCGTTTGGTATTATAGTCATAGGGGTTCCTTTGTTGGGTATTATAAGTCTTCAATGTGACAAATCCGGACTCCAAACAAGATGGTTGAAGATTGGCTAAGATGTGGTGAACAAGGGTATTGATTCACGCGATTAGGATTCACGCGATTAGGATTCCTAATCGTGTGAACAGTAACACGAATGAGGAATTTTGGCTTCTAATCGCCAATAAGTTCACGCGAATAGCTACAATTGTGTTCTGTTATTGGCGATTACAATGTTGTAATCGCCTATAGCTACCTGTTGACCAATTTTTGTCAAACTTTTAGTTCGTTTTGTCCGTTTTATGCATGCTTGATCTGCCTGTGATACTTATAACCTGTTTTGTTGTTCAGGATGGAGAATTGGACATTGTCTCCCAAGCACAACTGTTGTGCTTTTCTCGGACCGGTTACTAAGGATAAAGGCAGGATCTTTCAGGGTGTTATAGACTTCTTGAAGCGATCGAGAATACGCTATGCGATATCCAAGCAGCACGTTGCATACAACGGTATCCTACTGGAATTCTACCGTAACGCCAAGGTTGATCCCAAGGCTGATCCGATCGTGATTACTAGTTCGATTCAAGGGAAGGATGTTATTGTCGTTTTTCATTGTTTCATATAAACGTGAATCTTTTGACCCATTTGTGTGTTGTAATTACTCGTTTTTCATTGTTTCATATCCGTTTCTGTTATTGAGACATATTCAAGGGATTCCGCACCTTGAATATAGCCCTCGTGATTGTCGGGTGACACGTTAGTCGATCCTACAATTTTCGTTATAGTGTGCGTCTAAAATTTACAAAGTGCGTTTAAAAGCCTCTGTTTTCACCAACTTCATCTTCTTCCTCTGCAACTTTTTTTAAACTAATTTTTATGTTTAATCATACTTATTGAACAAAATCGAAAGTATTTGACAACTATTACGGGCGTTTATTCATAATTGTATGTTTTGGTATGATTGTTCGTCCCCTATTATAATCGATCCTCTGTTTTTGCTTATT
Source organism: Ambrosia x helenae (assembly GCA_030844895.1). Classification (NCBI taxonomy): domain Eukaryota; kingdom Viridiplantae; phylum Streptophyta; class Magnoliopsida; order Asterales; family Asteraceae; genus Ambrosia; species Ambrosia x helenae. The sequence goes on from CM061223.1 coordinate 41,935,318, forward strand.
TTTAGATTCAAATACTGATCTACGTTTTCGTTCATTGTAATCGAATGTTTTTTGTTATTTTGATTGTGTAATCAATAAAAACGTTTTACCGAATTGAAATGATGAAAAATCATGTTTCGAATCAAGTCTGTTGTTTCAATTTGAAAAAGTTTTAAACGTTTTTTTCTCACGTTAAGGAAACTTTGTACGTTATCCCTCCACTAAGTATAAAACCGAAAAAAATAAAACAAGTTTTAAACGCCAATAGATAGATAGATAGATCGATGTTTCAAAAAAAAATAGATAGATAGATACATAGTTTATCCGGTAGTTTTGTTGATATATGGAGTTTCCATGTCCGAAAATTGACTGATCTCCACCTACCTTGTTATCCCCACTCCTAGCCATTATTTCCTCCCATCCAAAAATTGCCCCAACACGACACACTGTTTCCTCTATTAAATTTATTTTCTTTGTCTTTCCTCTGATCCTCAGCCAGCCTGCTCTAGACCTAATCATCTTGCTCGTATCGAATGTCAATTTTTAGGGCGTAGTTTCCAAAATCATATTGGTCTTCTTCAATTCTTCTTACTGATTCACCAACACAGCGCCTACAACCTTCAATTTGAATAAGCTCAAGCGTTGGTATATCTCCAATTTCAAGTGGGATCTCTTCAAGATAATCGCACCACATAATTTGTAATTGTCTGAGACACGGGAAGCTTCTACTATTGGCTTCCCACTCTCTGATATCTAAATGCCCAAGTGCCAAGAATTGTAGCTGTAGGAACTCCTGCCCATCTGTGTTCCAGCACCTTCCTGAAAAGGCCTTCCAATGGAGTTTAAGAACTTGGAGATTAGGTAATGACTGAATGCTTGACATTTCACTCCACTGTCGAAAACCATATGATAGTTTAAGTTTTTTCAATGTTGCTGGGAATGTAATGCTCTCCCCTCTTCGTAAGAACTTGCCGTGTAAATTGAGGCTTTCAAGGTAGATGAGAGATTGGAAGTCATTTTGCTTCTCTGAGTTAGTAATACATTTAAGTTTCTTGATGTAGGGAATACACTTTTGAAAATTATTTACTCCATCTCCCAACCTCACCTTTGAAATACTTTGCAAATTCTTCATTGGTCTTTCAATGTAAGGAAATACAAAGACACACACAGGATAAGTCCTCAAATGCCTCAGATTTACCAAATCTGATATGTCACTAGGTAAATATATTTTTCCACGATATGTTAAATAAATGAGGGTTTGAAGGTTGCATAAAGTGCATATTGAATCTGGGAAACCTTTTTTCTTAATCCAAATTGCAAGATACCTCAAGTGAACTAGCAATTCCATGCCTTTGGGAAAATCATTCAATTTACACTTTAGTAGATCTAACACCCGAAGCAGCACAAAGGAGCGGAAATCCTTTGAAATGTCATCACCCAAGGATCTGATATCACCAAAGACCAAAAAAGATCGACAATTTTGGGCTGACGGAATAGTCAAAACTGAATCAAGCTCTGCAGTTTTATCTGTGAACATACGTTCTGGCCTATATGGTGGTTTCTTAACCTTATTAAGCTCAATGGACCCTGTTAGCCTTTCTATTTTAAGGATGAATTGCTCTTCCGTGCCTTTTTTCAAGCATAGCTCCCTAATAAGATCATGCACTTTACAAGCTTTCACACCTCCATTTGACTTCCACCTATCTACAATTACAAGATTTCTGTCAATTAGATCCATCAGGTAACCCTCTGCAATATCCTCCAAGCTTCTATTTCCATCCTGTTGAATGAATCCCTCAGCCATCCATAACCAGATCAATTCTCTTACTTTATACATGTAGTCTTCTGGGAAGCCACCAAGATAAAGAAAACACTCTCTCAAGTGAAGAGGAAGATGATTGTAACTTAAACCTAATGTTTTTATGCATCCATTCTCCTCACCAACAAGGTATGAACCCATCTTGTAAGAAATTTCCTCCCAAAATGTCTTACTCTGTGCTTCTTTTTCCAGAACTCCTGCAATGACAACCACCGCAAGTGGTAACCCTTGACAACTTTCTACTATTTTCATTCCCGGTTTAATTGACCATTCAGGGCATTCGCTGCCACAGAACACCTTCTCACACAACAATTTCCAGCAATTTTCATGGTTCAAACATCCTAAGTGATGAATGAGTCCATTTGAACAAGCATGCTTAGCAACTTCAGTTAGGCGACTTGTGAGCAGAATTCGACTTCCATTGTTGTCATGGGGGAAAATTACTTTCAGCTTATCCCATGTTTCTATGTCCCATATATCATCAATGACAATCAAGTATCTCTTACCTATTAGGTTTTTGTGCACCAGTTCCCGAAGTCGAGAGTCATTAGCCTTTTCGAGGTCTTGCTGACCATGGATGGATTCCAGAATCTGAACCAACACAGCGTGCTTATCATATGTTTGAGAAACAGTGACCCATACACGGACATAGAAAAGATGCTTAACGTAAGCATCATTGAATACTTTGGTGGCGAGGTAGTCTTACCAATTCCGCCCATACCGACAATAGAGACAACATCCAGCTTCTTTTGATCTTCCACAAGCTTGTCTCTTATGAGCTCAGCATCACCATCAATCCCCACAAACAGATTGATTCCATCCAATAATTTATTTGATCCTGGTGAATTTCTGGAGGTGGAACATTGAGCAGTAGCAGCTGCAGATTGATTTAGTGTTGTTTGAGGCCTTGGAGATGAATCCATAATATTCTTGCTATCAATGTTCAGATTCATGAATTCTACCTCGACAGACTTTAATGATCTCCTAACATCATCAAGCTTAAGGGATAGTTGAAAGTCCCCAGATGTAGGGGACTCAGATCCATTATTCCTAATTTGAACACAGGATAGAAACATATCTGCAACAAACTTAAAAGATCTCTTACCATCATCACGATGTTGGGATCGTTCAAAGTCCTCAGAGATCTGGAAATTTCCATTATTTCTAATGTGAACATCAGATAGAAAGCGATCAACGTTATACTCTGCGGCTTCTGCTGCGTGTATGAATCTTTGCTTCAGATCATTAAGTTTTTCGAGGTCTTGATGTTGGTGGATGAAAAGAGTTTGGATGATGGAGCCCAGCTCATCATAGAGCCATTGGAACTGGGGCCTTTGGCATATAATTTCTGGGTTGTAGATGGATGGAATGTCATTAGAGTTAATAAGCTGATTCAACTTGTCCATGAACATCTGGATACCTGCGTATGCCATCTTGATTGAATCAGCCTTTCTGGAATAACAGAATTATGCAAAGAGAGTTTGAGGATAAGGTTGGTGATTCTAATCAAATTGCTTGGTTGTGAATGAAAATTGGTGAAAGTATAGTCTAAATAACACAGAATTAGGCAAAGAGAGTTTGAAGATAAGGTTGTTGAATGAATATAGTCAAATTGAGAGTGTGAATGGATCTCATCACTTTCAACAATAAAATAATAAAAATAGAGATATTGTTTTAAAAGTTATAATAATATGACAGCATTATTGTTTTGGTCCCCACTTTCCATCATTAAGTTTTTCAACTTTTAAGTTTTCTGTAACTGTGTTTGTTGGAATTCATACACTTGCACCCGGTCTTCATAATGCTACAAAGCTGACTGTTGTATACTTTCTGCTTTATTATATTAGCTGTGGGAAATATTGTTTATTTAAGGATTGACATGGAATCTTTAGCCTGAAGTGATTATCAGTACCACATCAGAAATTAACAGGTGAAACTGTTGAGGTTGGTTGTTAAATAAGCAAAACTTCTTATACTGATCAAACTAAAAAAGTCAACCGACTTTGACCCTTGTTTGATGAAGGTCGAGGATAGTAATGATGTGCTAGGCTACTTAAAACTTAACTCTCAATTTTTTCATGATATACACGTAATAGCTGCTGATGAGTGATGAAACGTCAATATCTAAAAGGAAGACCGAAGAGAGAGTTGAAAGCCACAGATGGACCATTTGTTGGGTTAATCTTGATATTTAAGGTTGTTGATGGGTTAAAGTCTAAAGAGTGCATGGAATAAGGATGGCAAGCTTAATTTACGTGGATATTGCATGGAGGTTTGAAGACCAAGTTATTGTCTTCTAGTGTTTGATTATTATAATGTTTAAATAAATGAATTTGGTATAAGTTTGGCCAAGTATGGTGGAGATGGCTGTTTAGAAGTGTACGTTAAATGCTACAAATTAGGCAATAGAGTAGGTCAGTACTTTACCAAGTCTTTAGGAGTAGTAGTAGAGTAGTTTTTAATTTAGTAAAATTAGTACGTTGCATGTAATGCCTATATAAGGCTTTCTTTAGACTATTAATAAAGTGTCCATACTTTGCACTACATATCCATTCTTTTATTTCCTTTTGCAAACCAGAAAACAATCTGTGAGAGTTTAGTTTGATTGATCTTGAGGCCTGAAACCAACACCATTTTCGGGGATGCTCATAATGCTATTGAGTTGACTCACACACACCCATGTATGATTGTGCACCATTGTGTTCATACTTCAAGTTTGAGCTTGCAGATTGTTTTTTTTTTTTTTTACTGTTTTAACATATTTTATCATACTGAAAGTCCAATATTCAAAAGTATGGTGGCATCAGTACGGAAAAGTAGCCAGCCATATCATCGGTACGAACCCAATTAAGATGGTTAGATTGTCTTATATATTTACATTATTGGTTTTAGCATCAGGGGTTAGTTGTTTCTCTTTTCGAACTTTGTAACCAGACAGGGAACGGGGCACAGCAGTGTTAGCAATATATAATCTTGATTTAATTTAACCTATGTTAATGTCTATTGTACATATGTTAGAAACAATATCCTAAGTTTAGAAACTTAATAAGTTGACCGATATGTCACATGTTTGACAAACGGTTATTGTAGTTAGAAGGGTCACAACGGTTAAGACACAACCGTTCAATGTATATATATATAGGGACCGATGTAATATTGTAAGTGTGTGTATGTTAAGTTTATATAACTTACAAATTTCCTCTACAATCTCCTATACTCTTTCCCTCCAAAAATAACCGATCACTTATAAACTCAAATAACCGATTATACATCAGAATTCAACATGGCATCAGAGCAAAGATCCAAGACCTGTGGTATATTTGATATTCGAGAATCCGAAGATGTTGATTGTATGGGAAGAGAAGACGGATGGCCGTTAGTTCCCACAAGAGAATGTGATCATGGTGATCACAAAGGAAAAGCCGTGATGGCAGTGAAGGCCGATAAGGCAGAAGAAGAAAAGGATTGTGAGAATCCTCTCAACATCAAATTCTCAAAGTTTAACATAGGATCTTCATCCAAGATCCAAGGAAGTAAGTTGTCAAGGGCCCAAGAGGAATTCAATAGGCAAGTGAAGGCCAAGAAAGATGTTCCCGAGTATCCGCCCACGATGTATTGTAGCAAATGCATGCAACCGTTTCACTTTAGAAGAGAATGCCCTAGAAAGATGGGAAAAACGGAGTTTATGGTTAAGGGGACCGATGAAAAAGGTTGGGATGACATATGGTTTGCAAGTCTTACACGCAAAGAACACGGGTGTGGAAACAAGAATCAATTCACCCTATTTAGCAAATCATTCGGTATAGAAACATATCCAACCGGGTATAGGAAGGAGTACTTTAGAGGCAATGGGACGGTGATCATCACAAGTGGAAATCAGATTCATAAAATCAATTCGGTATTTTATGTTCCCACTTTAAGGAAAAATGTTCTTAGTATAGAAAAACTAACATCCGAGGGCCTAGAGATCGAATTTGAAGGGGATGTATGCTACATCCATAGGCCGATTATCCAAAAGAAAAGGAGGATAATCACATGTAGATTGTGTGATGGTGACGATCACTTTACTGTTAAGTGTCCCGAAAGAGAAAACCTTGTGCAGAAAATGGATACACAAGACGTGCAGAAGGCGCACGAGGCGACTGCAGAAAGACAGACACACAAGAGCAATGTTGTGGAGTTTGAAACCGGCAAAAACGGACTCGACAATCTGGACAGAGGGAAGGCAGCAGTGTTTAGAAACTTTGAAACATTTTCAATCAATAAAGATAAGGCCGAAGAGTTCATGGAAAGGGGACCGGTTATGTATCCAACAAATGGCACAAGATTAAACGATTGTGTGGTGTTTATGGACTTGATTCACATCACCACAACGGTTGAAAGATATAAAAGGAAATTCGAACTAGAATTCGAAAAAACCATAGAATGGTTAATGTATGATTTCCTAAAAATATCAAACAAGGCACCAATGCCCCCAAGAGATGGTTATGGTTATCCAATAAACTTGTTGGATCTCTATACCAAGGTGCAAGTGTTTGGAGGTTATGATAAAGTGACGAATTATGACAATTGGGCAGTGATTGCTATGTCAATGGGATATGGGAGAGGACTACCAAGCCTAGCAACAAGAGAAGAGATTGCAATGACTTTGAGACAAGTCTATGTTCGATACCTAGAGATGATGGAATGGTATCACTTGAAGTATAAAGGAAGAGAAATGGTAGTAGAAGTCAAGGAAGAAGACTTTGATCACAAGAAGAAGAATGCCGAATATGATGATCAAGACCTCCCACCGAAGAAAAGATCCCGCACATCGTCAAGTGAAGAAACAAGTTCGAGTTAAATCAAGATTAGGGGCGAGAATGTTAGCAATATATAATCTTGATTTAATTTAACCTATGTTAATGTCTATTGTACATATGTTAGAAACAATATCCTAAGTTTAGAAACTTAATAAGTTGACCGATATGTCACATGTTTGACAAACGGTTATTGTAGTTAGAAGGGTCACAACGGTTGAGACACAACCGTTCAATGTGTATATATAGGGACCGATGTAATATTGTAAATGTGTGTATGTTAATTTTATATAACTAACTTACAAATTTCCTCTACAATCTCCTATACTCTTTCCCTCCAAAAATAACCGATCACTTATAAACTCAAATAACCGATTATACATCAGAATTCAACAAGCAGTGGTATGTGAAGTTTAGTTGAATGACAGGGAAAGATGGGTGTTTGAATTAAACTGCCAATTAGCCTCTCAAATCTGGTTGACGCTGCAGTTTATCACATATTCTCTTTGGTGACTATGGTGACTAAAGGTGGCAATTTTGACCCCCTTACTTAAGAATGAGTTGATGTCAGGTAACTTGTTTTTTTTTTTTCCTTAAATTCTTGTTAGAATTAAAACACTTAGCTAAAAGGTTAACAAATCATTTCCTCAAATGGGTCAAACACGCTGCTGAAAGTCGCACAAAGTCTACTTTTAGTGCATGTAACCTACTAAATAATTTTATTCAAAGGTGCATATTGTTCCACCACATGCGCCTGTTTTTGAGATCCAGATTCAGGATGGTTATGCTGCAAGATGGTCTTTGAACCCAACCAAGGTATGCATCATGCATGCACACACTAATTGATGTGATCTGTTCTCCTGATTGTGCCGGTTAATTTGAGCTTCTCAAGGTAGATGAGAGATATGAAGTCATATTCTTCACCTAAGGAAGTAACAAATTCAAGTTTCTTAACATGGGGAAAACACTTATGAAAATCAAGTCATATTCTTCATGGGTTGTAGCGTAAATATTTTTTTTGGAGAATAGGTTTGAATCAACTACCTGCACGAGTAGCCTTACAAAGAAGATGGGTTCCAATCTAACACCCTGTCTTGTCCTTTGTGTGGAGAAACGGAGGCCGTGGAACACGTTTTTACATTAAGTTACACCGCAAGCATTGTTTGGTAAGGTATATCTACTTGGTGCAATATTCTAAACATGTTCACGTTTATCGCCCGTAATCTTGGAAAATGGTACAATCTACGATCCTAGTGTCGTGTCGGTCGATTTGGCAAGCCCTCAACAAACTGATCTTCTTTAGCGTCCGGTGTCGATCTCCAGTCTAATGGAGTGGAGTCTATCAAATTGATATTGGGTTTCGGTGGTTAAAAAATGGTCAAATAATATTGGATGAGTAGATTGGATTTTTTGGTTTCAATAATATGCCACCTTTAAAAAAACATGAATAGATTGCTTGGGAAAAATATTGGATGAGTAGCATAACTACATTAGTTACGGAGGTGTTACATTCAATAAAAACAAGACTATGGATAATATTCTAGAAAAACAAGACACATTTTTATATGTACTAGGATGTTATTAATATTCTAGAAAAACAAGGCTATGGATATAATTAAAATAGTTTTCTTCTTAAAACGCAATTACATTCAATAATGGCGTTCTCTCTACCTAATCAAAAGTTTCAAACATTAGTGTGAATGCTACCTCCCACTTGCTTTTACTAAAGAAATTAAAAATGTTTCTTCCAAGAAATTATAGAGTTGACTTACCCACTTTCGTTTAGGGACATACACAAATATTTGCATATATTAAGGTCTCATTCATCATTAGAAATCTAACCATTTTCATACGCAACATCATATGTTTATATCGTTTCCCATTTCCTAATTAGTCTTTTCATTCGCTAAGTCGTTCGTTTCCAGGATCATCAACTCGCGACTTCTTCTGGTTCTCTTGAAGATCGAAAGTGTGTTCTTGCTGTTATGCGTGATGGTCATGGCAATGCCATTGGCTCAAAGCATTTCCCAAGGGCCAAAAGGAGTGGAAGAATGGTTCAAAGAGCTTCCACAAAAGAAACAAAAGGTTACAAAGTTACACTTTTATTTTCATGACACCACCACAACTGGACCGCGTCAAACCGCTTTCCAAATAGCCGAATCCAATATTAGCTCGACAACGGTTACCCAATTTGGTCGGACGTTTATGTTTGATAACCCATTGACCGTTGAGCCGGATGAAAGGTCAAGGAGGATTGGTAAAGGTCAAGGATTCTTTGGTGCTGCTTCCTTTGAAGAACCTAGGTTTCTTATGAACCTTAACTTTGTGTTTACACAAGGGAAGTATAACGGTAGCACTCTACAGTTTCTAGGAACAAACCCAATACTTAACCGGGTTCGTGAGATGTCTATTGTTGGTGGGACAGGGGTTTTTAGACTAGCACGTGGCATTGCAACGGCTCAAACGTATTTTCTCAATGATAAATCGTCAATCGTTGAATAAAATCTTATGGTGATTCATTATTGAGCTAGATTGATCGTCAGATTATCGAATTTTAATATTTTTATTTGATTGTGTATCTATATTTTATTGTAATGTTACACCGTGTATTTTTCTATAAGTCAGGCCAGTTAAAACCTCTGATGATAAATCTTTAAACATATACGTGTGTAACAAGGTTATGTTGGTGGTTACCAATCCAACTCATCAATCCGGTATGCTCCTGAAAACATTTATATTTAATACAATCTAATTTTAGTCTAATTTTAAAAATATGTAACCTACTATATAATTTTATTCAAAGGTGCATATTGTTACATATTCAGGATGGTTATGGTGCAAGATGGTCTTTGAACCCAACCAAGGTATGCATGCACACACTAATTTGATGTGATCCTTTCTCCTGATTGTGCCGGTTAATTTGAGCTTCTCAAGGTAGATGAGAGATATGAAGTCATATTCTTCACCTAAGGAAGTAACAAATTCAAGTTTCTTAACGTGGGGAAAACACTTATGAAAATCAAGTCATATTCTTCATGGGTTGGAGCGTAAATATTTTTTTGGAGAATAGGTTTGAATCAACTACCTGCACGAGTAGCCTTACAAAAGAAGATGGGTTCCAATCTAACACCCTGTCTTGTCCTTTGTGCGGAGAAACGAAGGAGACCGTGGAACACGTTTTTACATTAAGTTATACCGCAAGCATTGTTTGGTAAGGTTATCTACTTGGTGCAATATTCCAAACATATCCATGTTTATCGCCCGTAATCTAAGATAATAGTACAATCTGCAATCCTACTGTCATGGTGGTTGATTTCGCGAGCCCGCAACAAACTGATCTTCTTTAGCGTCCGGTGTCGATCTCCAGTCTAATGGAGTCTATCAAATTGATATTGGGTTTCTGTGGATAAAAAATGGTCAAAGGTTGAGTAGTTTCGAATTTCGAGGATGTTACTTGTTTCATTGTTTTCCCTCTGTCTTAGCTAGACTTGGATTTTTGGGTTTCAATAATATGCCACCTTTAAAAAAAACATGAATAGATTGATTGGGAAAAATATTGGATGAGTAACATGACTACATTAGTTACGGAGGTGTTACATTCAATAAAAACAAGAATATGGATAATATTCTAGAAAAACAAGACACATTTTTATATGTACTAGGATGTTATTAATGGGAAGAGATAACGTACAAAGTTTCTTAACATACAAATTGTAAGAAGGATTCTCAGCCATTAGATTTAGGCTATGGCAAGATGGTAATTAACAATCTTAATCATATTTGGGTTAATCTAACCAAGGGTAAATTAAGAAAAATGCGTTTAAATTTATGTGAAATCGTAACAACAGACATAATCGATGCAAAAATTTTCAATGATTGAACCTGATTTTTCATCATTTTCAACTCGATTAAACGTTCAGAATGATTAAACAACCAAAAACATTCGATTACAAACAAAATCAAAACGTATTTGCAGAAATAGAAGAAAAAACAGAGTAGGATAATTCAATTGATAAAATTAGTCGAATCATATTAAAAAATCACTATCAACGCATGTATTATTCACATAAACGAACGATGTTGATAATAGAAGAAGAATTAAAGAAAAAAATGGCTTTTAAAAAAGTTTCAGGCAATGAAGATCATAAACTGTTAAACATAAAATCATAAAACGCACTTGGTTTTTTATAAACGCATTTGGTTTTTTAAACACTATGTAAACTGGTTTTTTGTAAAACGCACTTGGTTTTTTAGTAAAACGCACTTGGTTTTTGTAAAACGCACTTGGTTTTTGTAAAACGCACTTGTTTTTTTGTAAAACGCACTTGTTTTTTGTAAAACGCATTTGTTTTTGTAAAAAGCATTTAGTAGAAATAAAACTCACATTTACCTCGCTTTTTTCCCTATTTAGCTCTGTTTTCCTCCAACAAACAAACAACCATATTCACACACAGTTGAGTTTATGGATTGGTTGTTTTTTTTCTTCTTTTTCCTTTGTTTTGTGATTAGCGAGAGAGACAGAGGTGTTGGCTTGGTTGTCTTCTTCAAAGATAGAGGGAAGTGTTCTTTATTCAAGGCCATCTCCGGTTCTTGCAAGAGTAATTCTTTGTCGTCAAATTCTCGTTCCTTGGTATAGCTTTCACTTGCAACACATTAATCTGTTTGACTTTCGAATCCTTTGACCAGCAAAAATTCAAAATTTGAACTGTCAAAAGCTTTTAAAGCACCATCTTTATCTTGTTTTATATCTTCTTTTGCTGGAGATTCAATTCCCTGCTCCATGACAGAAAACTTATTGATAGTATTATCATAATCAGGAGAGTTTGAATTTGAGGTCGGTTTGAAGGCGAACAACGTGAAGGGTTTTGAAGGCGTCAGAGGTTAGAGGAGAGAGGGAGCGGTGAGACTTTGGTCCGGCGGTTGGGTCAGGCGGTAGTGGTGGTGGTGGTTGTGGTGGTTAATGAACGATTTGAAAGGAACATTATGCTTTACCCTTTTAATAAACCAGAATTGGGTTAGTTAGACTTAACTAGGGTTTACACGTGTCAAGCTGTGGTGGCTTCTTACACTTTGTATGTTTAGGATACCTTGTATCCTATACTTTCTTTGTTATTAATATTCCAGAAAAACAAGGCTATGGATATAATTAAAATAGTTTTCTTACTAAAAGGCAATTACATTCAATAATGGCGTTTTCTCTACATAATCAAAAGTTTCAAACATTAGTGTGAATGCTACCTTCCACTTGCTTTTGCTATAGAAAACATGTTTCTTCCAAGAAATTATAGAGTTGACTTACCCACTTTCGTTTATGTACATACACACACATATTTGCATATAAGATCTCATTCATCATTAGAAATCTAACCATTTTCATATGCAACATCATATGTTTATATCGATTCCCATTTCCTAATTAGTCTTTTCATTCGCTAAGTCGTTCGTTTCCAAGATCATCAACTCGCGTCTTCTTCCGGTTCCCTTGATATTCTTATCACTAGATTCAAAGAATTCGACCGGTCTCATTGCTACATAACATCGCGAGTTTGAATCCTTAAAATGAAGATCGAAAGCGTGTTCTTGCTGTTATGCGTGATGGTCATGGCAATGCCATTGGCTCAAAGCATTTCCCAAGGGCCAAAAGGAGTGGAAGAATGGTTCAAAGAGCTTCCACAAAAGAAACAAAAGGTTACAAAGTTACACTTTTATTTTCATGACACCACAACTGGACCGCGTCAAACCGCTTTCCAAATAGCCGAATCCAATATTAGCTCGACAACGGTTACCCAATTTGGTCGGACGTTTATGTTTGACAATCCATTGACCGTTGAGCAGGATGAAAGGTCAACGAGGATTGGTAAAGGTCAAGGATTCTTTGGTGCTGCTTCCTTTGAAGAACCTAGGTTTCTTATGAACCTTAACTTTGTGTTTATACAAGGGAAATATAACGGTAGCACTCTACAATTTCTAGGAACAAACCCAATACTTAACCGGGTTCGTGAGATGTCTATTGTTGGTGGGACCGGGGTTTTTAGACTAGCACGCGGCATTGCAACGGCTCAAACGTATTTTCTCAACGATACATCGTCAATCGTTGAATATAATCTTATGGTGATTCATTATTGAGCTAGATTGATCGTCAGCTTATCAAATTTTTAGATTTTCATTTGATTGTGTATCTATATTTTATTGTAATGTTACACCGTCTATTTTTCTATAAGTCAGACCAGTTAAAACCTCTGATGATAAATCTTTAAACATATACGTGTGTAACCAGGTTATGTTGGTGGTTACCAATCCAACTCATCAATCCGGTATGCTCCTGAAAACATTTATATTTAATATAATCTAATTTTAGACTAGTTTTAAAAATATGTAATACAAATCATATTGAGTTATAATTAAAAAGAATGGTAGTGTTGAATACAGCCATGTATGGTTCATCATTGAGAATATTTTGTGTGCTTCGGTTTGTGTTTGTGGTATACAATAAAATGATTAGAAAGCTAGTGGATGTGCAAGACTTTAAGCTATAAACATATTAAATAAAATATAAAATGCAGTAAAACATGTTATAAAATAATGACATATTAATACTGTATATGATGTTCAGTTCTCTTTATATCATGTTTCTCGATTTTTGACGTACTAAATCTACGAGTCATATTCCTTGTCCTCTATGATGTTCAGTTCTCTTTATATCATGTTTCTCAATTTTTTACGTACTAAATCTACGAGTCTTATTTCACGTCCTATACCTAAAAAAGTTAGAATAAGGTTATAATTGCTTGATAAATAGAATTGTAATGTAATAGTCTTCTATCACAATCAAAATCCAAAAGCATAGATCTAAAATCTGATCTGAAGTTGATTATTTTTATTTGTTATTAGTATATAATTCACTTTTTTTTTATCTAATAGTACGTTATAAATGTTTTTGGTCAAAATCTGAGCAATAACAACCGTCTAATAAACTTGTTTGAATAATTAAAAATTATCAAACCTAATATTTGCAAGATTGATAGTCTTCTATCGAGATTAATAAACAACATATTTCTAGAGAGAGGATCAGCGAATTGTATGTAAATGATGACTTATGGGTCAAATGGCAATGAGATAGCCATTGATGATCTCAATTTCATATCTAGTTGTATAACCGTGTCCCACATATGGCTCAATACTCAAGATATTGGGCATACACAAGTATCGAGTATACTTGTTAATTTGATATAGAAATTACATGTTGGAAATTTCCAGAAGTTGTATCTAAGTTCTATAGGAATACAATCCAACATGAACCAATTGTGGTGGCTTCTATGTGGTTTATATGCGAAAAATGAAAGAACATTCAACGACAATCATACTCTCACAGCTAAAGTCATAAAGGAGGAGATAAAAGCAAGTACTTTATTTGAATGTTTCGTGTGCTTTTGAGTTTTGACACCTATTTCTAAATTGTATTTAATATAATATAATTTTAGTCTAATTTTAAAAATAGATAATAAAAATCATATTGAGTTATAATAAAAAAGAATGATAGTGCTGAATATAGCCATGTATGCTTCATCATTGAGAACTAGTGGGTTTACCCGTGCGTTGCAGTGGGATCTACAAATGGGTTGCAATACAACATGATGATACTTAGGTTTTTTTTGCCTCAAGTTATGCAAAAAAAATAGAAATGTACACACTATGTTTTAACAAGTATTCGTAGAAAGACAAGAAAAGAAATGTGCACCGCCACTTACAACTGCATGTATATATGCATATTATATAGATTTTAAACCCAACACCAATTATATTTCAACTTATATATCCGTTAATTTAAACACGAAAACAAAAGTGCAAACAAGTGTTCATGTAATGTAATATTTCATATAGAGATCCCGTGGTTGCAAATTCATAAGCTAAGACACATGTATTTCATTCCACACAGCTCAACAGGATTTTTGTGGTTTAATGTTGAGACCATGGAAATCTTGAACAGAAAGATAAACATTATAAGGAAAAAAAGGATAACCTCAATTTGAATAGAAATAAATATACATATATGAGCAAATAACCTAGTCGTGGTTATGCTTTATTATGAGTCAAACGACGCCTTTGCCCCTTACATCTTGGCAACAAGTGAACCCATTACGCATAGGATGCACACAAAGTACTATCAATTAATGTGTCAATTACATATCCCAGTACCTTTCAAATGAATGGTAATTACTTACAGCTCAAAAGTTACATGCTGGTTGGCAATCCTTCAATTATAGGGTCAACCTCTAGCTACGTATCCCCAGTCGCCACTCCTCCAGCTAAGGCTCCAGATAGGATGTTTCCACAATTCCACCTAAAAATTTGAACATTTAAGGACCGTTTGGATATGTATTTGCAAAAGCGATATTGTTATATAAAATACCCAAAATCAAATAATCAGATAATAACTTGAAAAAAGTACATCCAAACACCCTCATAAAGCTAATAGTGGATTTTTTTCTTAGCAATATTGTATGAACTGGAGATAAGACTTTGGGAGACTTTATGCTCGTTAGAATTGTTTAGTTAAATAGAACACATCGATCTTATATGAATATAATCAATACTTTGTAGTGACAACAATGTATGTGTTAACAAACCATTAGAAGCTAAATGATTTATTAGTTACCTTCTTTGCGCAACATTTGGCGGTGGACCCTCATGGTAGAAGCTTGGCATTAGGTTTGCCTTAAATAACAAACTCTTTCTGAGTTGCTTCAGGTTTGCTTCCTTTTCTTCATTTTTAACACAAAATATAGACTTCAAACTGAAAATAGATGAAAAAAATTAAATGATAAAGGTCATAGAAATTTTACCTTGGTTCTTGCCTCCTGTTGAATTCTCTACCTCAAATGCTTATTGTTTCTCTAATTTGGAATAAAACTAAAGCAAAGAAGAACTAACATATGTGTGTGTGTGTATATATATATAGAGGGGGGGTTGGCATCCTTATAACATCTGTAAGAGATGTTAACAGGCCAAAAGATGTTAGCGTACAGGTTGAAATTGGTCAGTCAAGTAGATTAGAAACATTTTTGTTAACTAGTAGGATACTGTGCGTTGCGGCGGGGCTACACGTTGTTTGGTTGCATTTGGTCAATCGACTCGCTGTTGTTTTTTTTCTTTATTCGATGCGCCGTCAAAATGGTTTGGAAAATGAAGTGACAATCTATGTCGGTCGGAGTACTTAAGTAATGATACGTGGTTACAGCAAATATAAAAGGCTAATAGAAAATGTGGGGTAGATCTATCAAACTGAACCATCTGAATGTTCAAGCTCACCGTCATGGTCTTGATGGGGCACTTTTAAATCGAGATCAAGGTGGGAGGTTGATGCCGACACGTTGTTGATTTGCTATCTCATCTCTTCGATTCGTCATCACTAATGGATGGAAGAAAGTGAAGCGACATTTAATGTCACTTGCTTGGAGTACCTAAGTAATGATGTGGTCAGTGCAGATACAAAAAAAATACAATATACTGAAGTTGTATGCTAGGTATATCAAAATGAAACTTCTGAATGTTCTAGCACATTGCCATTATCAGGAAGGGTTATGTATACGTCGAGATGTAGAGGGAGGTTGGTGCCGGTGTGCTTTCACTGAGGGGACGATTGGTATCCCTTGTTGCAGGTGTTTCCTAGGGTTCCCTGTAATGCACTACGTAATCGCCTTCTGACATTGTATGACTGGTGGTATCTTTTATTGCATGTTCCCGTAACGTTCTGACGTAGCTAGATTAGGACGAAATTGTTCGTGGCGGGATGTTTAAGCCGCCTCGTTATGCTCTGGAGGGTCCATGTTTAGGTTGAGATGAAGGTGGGGTTCATAGTCGAATGTCATGTTCGTATGTGTGAGATGTAGTTGTAAAAAGATATTAGATATAGGTAATTAAGGTGTGTGGCCAGGAGTGTAGGAGTGTGTTATTACATTTGAAGTGAGCGTCATATGTTGTTGTAATTGAAAATTCACAATGGTATTAACGTTTGAAAACACATAGATTGGTAATACGTGTATGATACGGTTGGGTTTTTAAACTGCTTGACATACATTACAATGCAAATGGTACGGTTCTCAAATACACATTAAAATGTTGGAAGCATTAGCAAAATAATAAAACCTGACAAAACATGCTTGATCCATTACACAACTCTTCCTAACAACACATCTTGCTATCTATATTCATTACAACCAATTCCAATACACTTATGTTCTAAGGGTATCATCTAAATACATAGAACATCATAATTATTGATATTTAATCATTTTAAGTTATGCCTGTACAAACCCATTGAAATTTGCCTATGGGCCAAATTGGCTAAACAAGTGACAATGAATGGCCATAGTAACCCTCTGTTGAGTGTTTGTGTTTGTTTTATCAATTGTGATATTGTATGTTAAAAAACAAAGATGCCATTTTCTACTTGATCTTCATATTAATTTTTTGATTTTTTTTCTGTAAGAGAGTTACGAAGGGGAATAGCCAAATAGGCAATACGAAATCGATCTCACTCCATGGGGTTGGACTACAAAGGTACCATCTAAATACATAGAACATCATAATTACTGATATTTAATCGTTTTTAGTTATACCCATACAAACCCATTGAAATTTTCCTATGGCCCAAACTAGCTAAACAAGTGACAATGAACGGCCATAGTAACCCTCTGTAGAGTGTTTAGGTTTGTTTTATCAATTGTGGTATTGTATTTTAAAAAACAAAGATGGCATTTTCTACTTGATCTTCATATTAATTTTCTGGGTTTTTTCTGTAAGAGAATTACGAAGGGGAATAGCCGAATAGGCAATACGAAATCGATCTCACTCCATGGGGTTGGACTAATTAAAAAATTAAAACTGTTAAGCATTCTGACTGTTTGCCTTTTTATAGAGATATACTCTTAGTTTTTAAAGATTTTAAAATTCTAGATATAGTTATTTTAATTTTTTTGCTTTTTTTGTTTAGTTCTATTTTTATTTAAGTTTTAAAATATTATATTATTATACTATATGATCTCACATAAGGCGTTTCTTATCAAATCATTTACTTATCAAATCCATTTATCCATTGGGGGACGCCTTATACTTATCAAATCGGTGTTAGAGAATTTGCCAATATATTATCGATCACTTTATAAAGCCCCCAAAGCGGTCGTTGAGAATATTGAAACCTTAATGAGGCGTTTCTTATGGGCCGGATCTAGTGAAGAAAAAAAGATTCATCGGGTGGCATGGGATATCGTGACTTCTTCTAAGAAGAACGGAGGGTTGGGTCTCACCAAATTACAAAACGTTAATGACGCTCTTCTTCTTAAGTGGGCTTGGCGTTTCAAGAAAGAAGGCGCTAATCTTTAGAAGAAAGTTATTTTGGCGTGCCATGGATCTGCTGTGACATAGCAGTTAGCTGGGACTGGTCTGCAGCCCCATCCAAGAATGTGCAGGTAGCCGAACTGTTTAATCTATTAGATGCTATACATGATTTTGAATGGAAAGGAGGTACCGACAGTTGGAAATGGAATGGGGACCAAAGTGGTATGTTCTCTGCTAAGAAGGTTAAAGAGCTGATTTCAAATGATCATTCAGATTCAAACGTTTGGAGGATGAACCGGAAAGGGTGGGTTCCGCTGAAATTTAAAATTATGGCCTGGAGAGCTACTCTAAATTACCTTCCGACGAAGAAGGAGCTGATCAAACGGGGTGTTAATCTTCAGGATGCTTCGTGCCTGTTTTGTGACTCGGATGAAGAGACTTCGCTCCATGTTTTCACAGGCTATTTTTACACTTCGGAGATATGGACGCGGATTCAGGTTTGGTGTCGTTTGGATCCTATGCTTATTTTTGAAGTTGCGGATATTCTTAAGGCTGTTGAGTCACAAAGGTTCACGAGGTAAGAGAGATACATTCTGAAAGGGATCTTCATTACAACAATTTGGGCGATTTGGACCGAAAGAAATAATAGATGCTTCAAAGATACAAGACGAAAATCGATTGAAGTCGTGGAAATCATCAAATCTACGTCGTTTTTTATCCGAAATAGATCCAAAATTAAAGAGGTTGAGTGGAATGATTGGTGTAAATATCCTTTAAACTTATTGTAATGTCGGTTTGCCCTTGAGTCCTCGCTTTGAGGGCCTCTTGTGGCGTTTTTTAATGAAATTTACCTTTCAAAAAAAAATCTCACATAATTAATTAAGCCATGTTCATTAAATGTTAGTTTAATTAAACCTCATAAATGTATAGTTGAACTAATGACTTATTTTAATTTTAAGTATTAATTAGTGTTGTATTAAATTTGTCTTACTAAGTGAATGAAATTACCATTTTACCCATTTAAATGAATATGAAATAACTAATGTGTCCATCCAGAACCCATTATATAATAGTATATATGATTCAACGACACATCAGACTGATGAATATTAGAATGGACGAAGAACGACGAACACAATCCAAGCAATAGTCGAAAGGGAGTTTGTAGATGCAAAAGTGCGACTAAAGCTTTGGATTGTACAACACAATATGTTTTGGAGTGAATTAGAAGGTGCGAAGGAGCAATTTTGTAGGTGCGAATGAAGATAAAAGGTGCGAAGGTAGTGATAGGGACGAATGAAGATTATAGATTATTGTAGAACTTGGTTCGACCAGATGATTTGGGCGAACCTGCACATTCGCACAATCAATTTCAGAAACTCTCTCTAGTGTTTTGTTTAACTCGTTTATCGTTCATACCTTGATTGTATCATTATTTCAACGTGTATTCGAGTGATTTATTAATGAAAACTTTTGAAAATGATGATCTGTGTGTTTGAATCTGTTTGATTATTATTTTGTGATAGTTTTAGGGTTTCCGCACCTAAAACTAACTTGTTTGATCATTCTTTGTTTGTTATCGATCCTTTCACGCACATACAAAGTGGTATCAAAATGACTGGTCATTTGCTTGTTATGTTTCGCAGGTCGAGCCGCGGACTTACAAAGATACTCTTTTGGATGATGCTTGGGTGGAAGCAATGCAAGAGGAGTTATTACAATTCCAGAAACTTGGTGTATGGACCCTGACAGATTTGCCCCGGAAGAAAGAAAATTGGAACCAAATGGGTGTTTAAGTGCAAGAAGGATGACAGAGGAGTAATAGTGCGAAACAAAGCTCGATTGGTCGTTCAAGGTTTTCATTAGGTTGAAGGAATCGACTACAATGAAATCTATGCACCGGTTGCACGTTTGGAAGAAATTCGAATGTTCCTAGCGTTTGCATCATGGAAGAAATTTAAGGTGTATCAGATGGATGTAAAGAGCGCTTTTCTTTACGGTGTGGTCAAAGAGGAAGTTTACGTAGGTCAACCGCCAGGCTTTGAGGACCCTATTCACCAGGATAAGGTTTATGTGTTAAACAAAGCTCTCTACGGGTTGCACCAGGCTCCGAGACAATGGTATGAGGAGCTGAGCACGTATCTTCTCTCGAAAGGATTCAAGCGCGGACGGGTAGACTGCACACTGTTCACGAAACGAACAGGAGATGATTTGCTTCTTGTACAAATTTATGTTGATGATATTATTTTCGGGTCTACTAACGAACTTCTGTGCAGGGAATTTGAACAAGTTATGCAGGAAAAGTTCGAAATGAGCGCAATGGGAGAAATGCAGTTTTTCCTAGGCTTACAGGTGGAGCAAAGACCAACGGGGATCTTTATTCACCAGACGAAATACGTTTCTGAAGTCTTGAGCCGATTCCAGATGGATGATTCGAAGCCGATAGATACCCCGATACAGCCCAATCACGGGATTGGAGTTGACCTTAAGGGGGAGCTGACTGATCCATTTACATACAGAGCAATCGTCGGATCTCTGATGTATCTCACAGCGTCAAGACCTGATATAATGTTTGCGACATGTCTTTGTGCGCGATATCAATCGAAGCCAAAACAGAGTCATCTTGCAGCTGTCAAGCGTATCCTTAGATATCTGAAGGGTTGTCCATCGAAAGGACTTTGGTACCCTCATGATGATAATTTTGACCTAATCGCTTTTAGTGATGCAGATTGGGGCGGCTGTGACAAAGACAGCCAATCCACAACGGCTGGATGTCAGTTTATAAGGAGCAGGCTCGTGACCTGGCAATGTAAGAAACAAACCACAGTTGCACTATCCACATGTGAAGCAGAATACGTTTCAGCATCGAGTTGCTGCTCACAGGTTCTTTGGATCCAACAACAGATGGTGGATTACGGTTTGCAATTTCTTAAAACCCCTATTTACTGTGATAATGAGGCCGCAATCGCATTAACAAAAGACTTAGTAAATCACTCAAAGGCTAAACATATCCGGATTAAATATCATTTTATCCGTGATTGTTATGCTAAAGAGTTGATCGATATGGTCAAAATCCACACTGATTACCAACGCGTAGATCTTTTTACCAAAGCTTTTGACAAATCCAGATTTGATTATCTTTTGAAAGCTAATGGTATTAAAGAAAAACAGGACTGATCACCACCTCAGTCTATCACTTTTTAGTTTAAATTTTTACTGCTTTTCAGAAAAATTTCAAAATCCATAAAAATTAGAAAATTTCTTTGCTGACTGCTATATCTTCTTCCCTTAGATTAATGCCGTCAGATTTCTGTAAACAAACGATATCTGGGCAGTCACATATTTGAAATGCTCCAGCCTATCCTTAGGAACAGTAAATTCGAAAATCTATAAAAAATCAAAAAATTCTAAAATGATTTCCTGGAGTATAAAGGGAAATGATAGTACATCAGTGGGGATCTGACACATTCTAAATAATGTAATGCTATATAGGGCGTGTGTCTGAGTCTGTGCGATGTGCTAATAGGCTTCGTAGACCTATTACTGCGTGTCTGATACATGCATATCAAACGATTTGTTGTGTGGATGAACTCCTCATGGGCATATGGTCTTAGTACCGTAATTTCGTTTCATAGGGTATCTGTACAAAACTTGGAGGTTTAGGGTCGTTATGTTATTAGTTGTCTGGGGATAGCCTCTTTGATCTTCTGCTGTAAGTCATTACGGACCTAGATCAGACAGGGTGTCTTTATAAAAGAGCTTTATGCCAAATCCTAAAGTTACCGAATTGAGGAACTTTCCATGTTATATGATGATCAAAGATTATCTATTACATCGTATTGATCATTGATGCAAATCGTGATTAATATCAGTCCTCAACCTGGTATAGTGCATATGTTACTTTACTGCATTAATCTGCTGACCTGTATACCTCTATGCATTATATCTTGTACAATTACAGACAACGAAAGCATAATCACGCTTTACAATGAGTCTTTGTGCATTTACTTCTTGATACGGGAGTATGTCGTGTGTGTGGGAACCACAGTCAATTGCGTTTATACTATAAATATCAGTATCAGTATAAAGCACTGCACAAAAGTCTGCATGTGAGTTTATGTGGATCACAATATCAGCAATTGTCAGATCACACATTGTCTTTAATGATAATAATTTCAAAAAGATCAACGGTGTGATCAGATTTCTCAAAAACTGATATGATCCCTTTACCGGAAATTCCAAAAATATTTACAGTTTTTCATTTACATTTCTGCATTTTATTTTATCGTCAAAAATTACAAAACTCAAAAAGATTTTAGGTGTGTTTTAGCATAAACTTTAGAAAATCCAAAAAGATTTTTCTTTTTCATCTTATTTTTTTTGATAACTGATGGTGGTTGATGTCGATTTTCTAAACCTTGATACACCATTTGAGCTTTGTAATTTTTAAAATGTGAAAACATGATTGTTGGATGCTTAAAAGTTGGAAAATAATTGGACCGGGACTCGTTTTTGAGATTTGGAAAATTTTCAAAAATCCCATTTCTCATTCGCCCATTCGGTTGGTCGAATGAGGGATTTTACATGTTCCTTCGTATGTTTTATTTGGAAGAAGGAGAGTGTTCATGAACATTTTCTCATTCGAACCCTTTTGCCTCATTCGTACTCTTTCACTAGGGTCGAAGGAGCCAAAAGTTTCTCCTTCGTATGACTAAAACGGGCGAAGGAGTATGCCTATATATACCCACCTGCTCATTCGAACCCCATTCATATTTTTTTCCAGATTTTCAACCTTAAACTCACCTTATTGTTCGTTCATTTTATACCATTCCATTGTGTTCGTGACTTCACACTGATCATTTTGCCATCTTATTCACAGGTTTTCATCAAGGATTTAACGATCTAATCCCTGTTTTACAATTCGAGCCCTAATTGTTCAAAACTGCTTAAAAACAACATAATTGTAACAATTGATGCTTAGGGTTTATTGTATGTGTGTTTTAGGGGGGAGATATAACAAAAATTATGGTTTAAAACTCAATTGTTTGTTCAATCAGTGTTTAAACCCTAGTTTTTAATAGAAAACACAAATACAATACTTAATCAATGAATCTGTTAGTTTAGGAATGTTAATCGGAATCATTAGGTTTGGTTTCAATCAAATGGACATGTTCAGAATCACTCAAATTCAAAATTGAAATTTCAAAATTATGAACTGACTCCTTCGACCAGTACGAATGGGCGAAGGAAGAAAATCGTATGGTCGAATGGGGAATATGTGGGCGAATGAAACATTTTATCAAAACTCATACATTCGTACCTATTATTTTTCATTCGTACCTTTGCAAAAACTCTTTCGTACCCCGTTTGGGCGAAAGAGAAGAGTTGTTACCAAAACTTTTCAATATTGAAATTTTGTCGATTTTTGACATGTGTTTTTGTTTGTTTTGCAGATTTAACGATGTCTGAACAACAGAAGACGACAGAACAAGCAGGATCATCATCACAGCCTGCCAAACAGTTAGATTTTGAAAATGCGCACAACTGCTGTGCGTATCTCGGAGACGTAAAGAAGCACACAGAGTTCGTTGGAATTATTGATTTTCTGAAGAGAAGCAGGGTGATAGATGCCATTGCTACGCCGACAGTTATATACAGGGATATGATTCACGAATTCTGGTCGAATGCTAAACTTGACTTCTGGAAGTGCGAATCTTGTTTGACGAGCAAGATTCAGGGACAACGAGTCATTGTTTGCGAAGAGGATCTGAGGGAAGCGTTAAATTTGAATGATGAGCCGACAGATCCAAAGGAGTTTACATTTATGGATCAGCGAAAGTGCTTCCTCAGGATGAAATACAATGGACCAATCACGGACGGTTCATTGCATAAAGGAAAACTGTGCCCACAATTCAAATATCTGGCACACGTTTTGATTCACGTATTCGGATCTCCAGCTGGAGGTTATGATTTGATGAGGAAGAGCATCAGTTCTATGATGGTTGCTTTAGTGTTGAACAAACCGTTCAATGTCTCTGGCATGCTGATGTCTCATTTACTGGAGCCTGTAAACGGCACGAGGAATCTGAAGTTTCTTTTATATCCTCGTTTCCTCCAAATGATATTTGATCACAAGTATAAGGAGCTGAAAAGAGATCCTAAACACATTGTTGTTCAGGAACATATGTCGCTGAATACACTCGCTAGGATGAAAGCATATAAGGGATTGTGTGTTGAAGAACGTCCTCCAGTAAGACGTTTATTTGGACACCTAGCTAGAGTGGATTATACAGATCCGGGTGAAGGGCTTGTGAGGAATGTAAACAGTGATTCTGATCCTGATAATCCGTTACATCATGTTGATCCTGATGCTAAGCGCAAAAGACAAGTTGTGAATGTAGGCGCAAAGAGTGGGAAGACTAAGAAACAGGAGATAAGGATAGAGGTTTCTGAACCTGAAAAGAAGAAAAACACGCAAAGAAGAAACAAGACGATGGCGAAAAAGGGATTACATTTAGTTGATGAAGCGTCTATTGATTCGGAAGAGACGTTAGAAGATGAACGTTGGAATTCAGATGCTGAAACGGTAGAGACAACCATGCCCAAGGCCACTGAGGCTGGTGCGTTTGCTAACCAAAACGTTGAGGATCAAGGGAACAAAAGTCCTATTCCTGTTGATGTAGAAGAGTTGGGTTTGAATGTAGATGAGACGTTTGTTGGTTCTCCTGTGCAAGCTGCTAGGAAAGAAAAGAAGAAACAGGAGAAGCCGAGTATCAAGAGAAAGAAAGAGATAGAATCTTTGATAGCTGGTAAGAAACTACCACCGGCTACAAGTTCAAAATCACCGGTTATTGCACCAACTCAAAAGAAGCAAAAGACTGCGACAACATCAAGCACACCACAGAC
The DNA here is from genome assembly GCA_030844895.1 of Ambrosia x helenae. NCBI lineage: Eukaryota > Viridiplantae > Streptophyta > Magnoliopsida > Asterales > Asteraceae > Ambrosia > Ambrosia x helenae. The sequence continues at coordinate 41,960,158 of CM061223.1, forward strand.
TGAAGAAATGCCTATGGATGAGGTTAATGAGGCATTGGATAATGTGCTTAAGAAGATCAGAAAAGGCAAACTGCCTGATGTTGTTGAACCACCAAAGAAGACGAAAGTTTTGGTGGATAGTGATATTATGACTGCTGTGAATCAGAGACTGTCTGAGATGATGAATCTGATTAATAAACAACAAACTGAGATCGAGCAGTTAAAGTCTAATGATAAGAAGATGTTGGAGGTCGTAGTCATATCAGCAGATGATAATGAAACTTTGAAGAAAACAATCAAGAGGTTGAAGAGAGAAAATAAGAAGTTGCTGAAACACGAGCAACGAAATACTAGAAGAATCATAGTCTTGAAGGAGGAGAACAAACAGTTGAAGAAGAGTAACAAGCATATGGATGATCTGATCAAGAACTTGTACTCTCAAGCTCCTCAACTTCAAGCTGGTGAAGTAGATAAAGATAGAGAAGAAGAACAAGTTGATTTCGAACTATCTGATGAAGAAGAAGATGATGAACTTGATGAAGATGCAGGAAACGATACAAAGAAGAAGAAGAAGGATGATAAGGATGATGGAGGATCAGATGATGGTTCGAGTGATGGAAACGGCTCTGCTTTTGATGATAGTAGTGATGATGATGATGATGACGCTGACAAGTTTACATATGAGAAGCGTGACTCAGATAAGGGTGGTGAATCGAGCTCTAAGGCTCCTGAAGAGAATGTTGATGATGATATATTCTGGAATGAGAAATTGCAGTCATTGTCTGAAGACGATAAGAACAAGTATCGCCAGATGCTCACTGATCGAGTCTGGACGATCGACATGACTAGTAGATTTCCAGAAATATTTGAATCGAACAATAAACTATTCGAGTTGGAGTTTGATGACCCTGATCTTGAGGATGGGGAAGTTTCTGCGGCAATTTCGAAAGAGATACTTGAAGGTTTAGCAAAGCAAGTAGGAAAGACTTTGGAAGAATTACTTGCAGACAACTTTATTCCAAAGATACCTGAGAAAGAAGCTGGAAATCATTCGGATGATCATGATGTTCATGCGTTTGAAGAAGTTGAAATGGAAGATATTACAAGCGAAGAATATCCACAATACTTCAAGACTAATCAAGATTGTGGATTTTCTTTCTCAGATGAATTGCTAAACCATGCCGAGAAACTAGCTAAAGAGAAGAGCAAAGCGTTTGAAGATGAAATCTTCAAAGGGCATGAAAAACCACGGTTCGAGCAGTCAGAGAGTTTGAAAGAGTTTTTGAAGAAGTTGAAAGAAAAAGAAAACAATCGTCCGAAACCTGATATTCAAGGAAGCTTTTACAAACTTCATAATGGTATTTTCAAAGGTCGTGCGTTGGCCTGGAAGTTTGTTAAAGAGTTGAGATGCTTCGCAGTAAAGTGGGAGAAGGGGATCTTGTATTTTGACAAGTTTCATCACTTGAAGACTCTTCCATAGTGGGCAATCCGTGATATTTGTCGTCACCGTTTTACGGGAGCGTCAAATAGTCAGATTACCTACTTTGCTGAGAAAATGACTAGAGAAAGCCGAACCAAGTGGGACTTGTTTACACCACAATATCCAAAGCGAATTGTTCATAAGAAGGATATTGATTTGATAACTGGTATGCCCAAGGTGACGTTAAAGTACAAACCACCGCGAGTGTTGAAAAAGATTCCTTTGTTGCCTATCCCACAACACTTCGCCAAAGATTTCATCTGGTGGTATTATGATTGGAAGATTGCAGAGGCCGTGATTGTGTTGAAAGACGGAGAGACGAACTACAAGAAAGTACACATCTTTGATCCCATGTGGTTGATAAACTGTTCACATGAGGATATTATCATGTTGTTCTACAATCCGATCTATTCAGATGCGAAAGATGCTGAGCAAGCAGGAAAGTACCAACGTGTGGTATTTCTGTGCTTTGCATATGATATCAATACTGGATGTGACTATGGTGAGAAGTTGGGAAAGTTTGTGGAGAAGCAAAAGGTGCCTGAGCTGAAAAAGAAGAAGCAAAAGCAATTTCATGAACCGGAGATGACAAAAGAACAGAAGATTCAACGACACATCAGACTGATGAATATTAGAATGGACGAAGAACGACGAACACAATCCAAGCAATAGTCGAGGGGGAGTTTGTAGATGCAAAAGTGCGACTAAAGCTTTGGATTGTACAACACAATATGTTTTGGAGTGAATTAGAAGGTGCGAAGGAGCAATTTTGTAGGTGCGAATGAAGATAAAAGGTGCGAAGGTAGTGATATGGACGAATGAAGATTATAGATTATTGTAGAACTTGGTTCGACCAGATGATTTGGGCGAACCTGCACATTTGCACAATCAATTTCAGAAACTCTCTCTAGTGTTTTGTTTAACTCGTTTATCGTTCATACCTTTGTATCATTATTTCAACGTGTATTCGAGTGATTTATTAATGAAAACTTTTGAAAATGATGATCTGTGTGTTTGAATCTGTTTGATTATTATTTTGTGATAGTTTTAGGGTTTCCGCACCTAAAACTAACTTGTTTGATCATTCTTTGTTTGTTATCGATCCTTTCACGCACATACATATGTTTCTCGATTTTTGACATACTAAATCTACCAGTCTTATTATAAGTCCTATATAATAAGTTAGAATAACGTTATAATTTCTTGATAAATAGCATTGTAATGAATAGTCTTCTATCACAATCAATATCCAAAATCATAGATCTAAAATCTGATCTGTAGTTGATTATTTTCATTTGTTATTAGTATAGTCAATGACATTACCACCAACTGCAAAGATACCATTCCACCACCATTACGATCAACACTTGCTAAGATTCCAGTCACCTTGAGTTCCAACTTGTTGTGGTTCCAGTTCACATCATTCTAGTTCGCTGGTTCAGTTTGGTAACTGGCTACTGGATGCGTGTACCAGCGGTCATAAGGCCATCTGTCCCTGGTTTTGCTTCTTACAAAGCAACAACTCAAGTGAAAGAAAATGCATATTGTTAAAAAACACTAGGGACCATAACATTTCCTATGAGACGATTAGCTATCCCATAATTGAGAACCTCAACTTTCATATAAAATGTCAATTTTAGCTTGTAGTTTCCCAAATTATCATGTTGCTCTTCTTCAATTCTTCCTAACAGATTCAGCAACAGAGTCGCTACACTCCTTGATTTGAATAAGCTCAAGTGTTGGTATGTCTCCAATTTCAAGGGGGATCTCTTCAAGATTGGTGCACCTGATAATATTGACACAGGAAGCTTCTACCATAGTCACATAGTTCGTTGATGGAGCCACGATCTTCGTTCCAGATCGCCCGTACCGAAACGCGGTACGAACGTGTTCCGGGTTCGCTCCGGATCGTGATTCGGTACATGAAAATGATGTTCCCAGTTTGCAACTCATATTTGGTGAAACCCAAGACACAAATTGTTTGATTCATATTGAAAAACATGAAATCCAAGGTTTATGCTTAAGGAATTGAAGATGAAGATGAAGAAATTGAGGCTTTAGCAGTGAATATTATGAAGAACAATGAAGATGAAGCACAAGATGAAGTTTTGGATTTGCAAATGAGGATGAAAGTGATGACGGCTGATTCTTGGTTTTTAACCTAATACCCCTTTTAATTAAGTTACACACTTACACCTTAATGTTTTTTGCTTTTACAATTATAACCCAAAACTTTATCTACTTGTTTTTTTTTACTTATTTCATTAAGAGTTGGGTTTCTTTAATATATTTATATATTTTATGTTGTAAAAGGTGGGTATTTAGTTTATACGGTATATCGTACCGAAGTGATACGAAATGAGCCTACCCCCGCTCGTACCGAATTTTAGAGACCTAGCGAATTGCGTTTTCGTTCCACGATCCGTACCGGATCGTACCGCGAACTATGTGACTATGGCTTCTACTATTGGCTTTCCATTGTTTGACATTTAACCCCCAAAGTGCCAAGAATCTTAGCTTTGGAAACACATGTTCATCTGTGCTCCAGCACCTTCCCTCAAAGGTCACGACTGAATGGTTGACAGTTCTCTCCACGGTAGACCACACCATGATAGTGCAAGGTAAACATTACACCACAAATGCCTCAAACTCAAATTTACCAAATCTGATATTTTGCTAGGTGTATCTTTCCTGGTCTCATCTATTATATAAATGAGGGTTTGAAGGTTCCATAAATTGCAGATTGAAGATGGAAACCTACTAATAAATTCCGAATTGCAAGATACCTTAAGTGAACTAGCAATTCCATACATTTAGGAAAACCATCCAAGTAAACCATTCGAAGATCTATCACCCTAAGAAGCACAAAGGAACTGAAATAATTTACCTCGTCATCATCATCAGTAAAGTGTCCCTTTAAACCAAAGATCAAAACGACTTACGTACGTTCTGGCCTATATGCTGGTTTCTTGACCTTAGTAATCTGAGTGGACAATGTTAGCCTTTCTATTTTTAGGATAAATTGCTCTTCCTTGGCTTTTTTTAAGCATAGCGACCTAACAAGATGATGCACTTTACAAGCTTTGAAACCCCCATTTGACTTCCACCTGTCTACAATTACAAGATTTCTCTCTATTAGATTCCTCAGGTAACCCGTAACCCTCTGCAACATCCTCCAAGCTTCTATTGTTTGTTTTAATTTTTGTATATTTATATTCTCTTATGATGTTATTTAAATTGTAGAAGGTTTGCCTACAATAAATGTCTTAAGAGAAATGGTTGCCCGAGCGCCCATAAGGACTTGGGTGCAGAAAATACTTCACTCCCAGATAAAGGTAAAAAATCTATTACATATCATACCACAAATTGTCCTTTAACTTCTAGTTTTTTAGCTTTGTTAAACTAATTTAACAGTTTCTAGGATTAGATTTCTGTTTCATAGATTTAAGTAATATTCATACCTCAAATGCTTTATATTTTGAATGATATTTGATGGACCTGTTATAGCTTTAGTGCCTTTAATGGTTCTCTGATAGCTTAAAGTCAAGCTTTAAGCTATTCCTATTTGTTTATTTGTGTTGTTGGATTCCAGCTCTTTTCAAATTTTGTGAAGCTTTCCTGATATTGAAATTTGATGACATGGGTAGTCCAAAGCAAAAATAATAAACAATATATAGAACTACGCTTAAAGGGTTGAAAGCTTCAACGGTTCAAAAGGCAGGAGTATCCTAAGTCAAAAAGATGACTTGTCCCATCACCTTTTCATCGTGCAACACAACCAGCTGCTGATGGAGTAACAGCAGTGAACAGACCGCAGGTTAATAGCCATCGCCGGCTATTAGTGGATTGTCCTTTTGTTGCAACAAGTTCCAAGATAATATGCTTTCCTCTAATAGAGAATCCACCCCTCTATAAATCAGACTTGTCCTCACAAGATCTGATCACACCATCACATATCACTCTCACTCTAAACTTCTTATTCTTTTGGTCTTCACACGTGGAGAGAATATTTCTCTTCACTTGGATCTCTCCAAGCACAGATCAGACCTCTCCAGCCAGATCTGTGTCTTTCTCCACTCCGGGAGGCACTCCAGCCAGAACTCAGTCCCCGCCTGCACGTCATGGGACGACAAGCTTACAAACTCTACCTCCCACTCGTTCACGGGTGTTTTCCCCTCTCCCTGATCTTGCACAAACTCCCCACCGTATAGATCTCACCCCTGAAGGAGTGGAAAGAAACTTTCTGCAGCTTAGATTCCTTTTAAACCAATACGTCATGAGGGAAAGGGACAAAGGAGTCCGTCTCCGTCTAGATTACGGCGAGGAAGAGGAAGTGTCACTCTCCCCGGGACCTCCTCCTCCTCTAAATACCACCTACAGTCACAGACCACTACTCGGAAGCGGTAATGCTGGTCCCAGCAACACATTCCCCTCTCGGCACGAAGCAAGGTCCAGTCCTACTGCCTTCCCACTGTTTACCACCCAAGCTGCCACCACCGGTGCACCACTTGGGCACGAGGTCACCTTGGATCAACTTCTACAATCACCGATATCCAGTATCCCACCACCGGCAGCCACTTCATGGGAGCAAGCCATGGCTTCACTCCCCATGGCTAGGAACGCTTCTATGAGCATCCCCATGGTAACCGGCAATGTAGCCACAACCGAAAACCTCCAAGGTTTTAACCTCATGCCCTACATGATATCACAAATGATGGCTAACTTCCCATGGCAGCAGCTCATCAGTCAGGCTATCGCTGCTCAACAGGGAAATCCGGTTGGGATGACCAACAACAGGATGGAACACCCTGTCAACCAACCCTACAAGCCAAGCAGCTTGTCCTGTTTCTCACCGGAAATAGGAGACTACAATTTCCCCAACAAGCTGAAGATGCCAGCTCATATAAAAACATATGACGGCACGGACGACCCAGAAGATCACTTTCAGATCTTCTCGGGAGCTGCTTGAATCGAAAAATGGGGTGATCCCGAGTGCTGTCTCATGTTCATGCAAACCCTTGTTGGATATGCACGAATTTGGTTCAACGGCTTGCCAACAGGAAGCATCCATACCTTTAACGAGTTAGGAAAAGGATTTCTGGCCAACTTCTCACAACAGAGACGTTGCGTCAAGGATGCAACAGTTATCTTTCAAATAAAACAGAAGGATGATGAAAGCTTAAAGAATTTTATTGAAAGATACAAGAAAGAAGGCCTTACCTACGTCGGTGCAGATGAAAAAATGAAGGTTGCAGGGTTCATGAATGCCATCAACTCAAAATACCTCACCAGGGAGTTTAACAAAAGTCTCCCCAAAACCCTAGAAGAGGCTTTAGAAAGAGCCGAAGCCCATATCCGAGGAGAAGAGGTTGTAGACATAAAGGAGCAAAGAAAAAGGGCCTCCAACCGGAGAAGCAACAGCCCTACTCGAAAAAGAGGCAACAACGGTACCTATGACAACAGATCCAGGAGATCTAAGTCTCGGAGGTCCGAAAGCAGAAACCCTCCAAGCAAGGACAAAAATGTAAACTTTACAGCCCTCTCCGAAACTCCTCAAGAAATTCTAGCAACAAAAGAAGTCAAACACACCTTTAGACCACCTCGTCCCTTGCCTAAAAGCAAAAGAAACGAAAACTCCAACCAGTATTGTGAGTTTCACGAAAAGAAGGGACACCACACCAACGACTGCTTCCAGCTTAAGAAGAGGATTGAAGAAGCAGTTAGATCTGGGGAACTAGCCCACTTGGTCAAAGGTGTCAAAGAAAACATAGCTGATGGCAAGTAGAAAGCCATCGCCATAGTGTTTGTTGAAAGTGAAACACCAAGCAAACGGCAGAGGTTGGAGGATTGGGAACGTCAAGGCATCTACTTCCCTTGAACCAACGAAGAAAAACATTGTGATCCACTAGTGCTTGAAGCCGTCGTGGGTTCATGTCAAACACAAAAAGCCTACATAGACACTGGAGCTGCTACTGAAATTATGTTTGCAAAATACTTCAACCTTCTAAGCCTCGAAGAACGCTCCATGCTCAAGCCAGCCGAAGCTGCCATCAAAGGCATAGCTGACATTCCCATCAAACCCTTGGGCGAAATAGTGCTCGATGTAACTTTCTCTGATGGACAAATGCGAAGGACCGAACCATTGACTTTCGTTGTCTTGGACCTACCGTCCAGTTACGATGTCATCATTGGCAGACCTGGTGTAGTAACCTTCGATATGACCGTTTCCATCAGTCGAAAGAGTGCCAAGTTCCCCACCAAAGAAGGAGTAGGAACCCTCCAACCATCAACCTCTGTGTTAACGGTTGTTGAAGAACAGAGCAAACTTGGTCTTAGCATCAATCAAAAATACCCTGATCAAAGGATACGGGTAAACACAGCCCTTCCTAGGGAAATTCTTTTAAAGCATGAAGCATTGCTAAAAAACAATGTCGATGTTTTCGCTTGGTGTCCTAGTGACATGACAGGGATCCCTCATGAGGTCGCTGAGCATGAACTCAAGGTTCCCCAAAACATCAAACCAATAGTGCAAAAGAAAAGAAGCCTTGCTCCAGAACGAAGCAAAGCAGCTTGCCAGGAGGTTGACAAACTGGTTGAAGCAGGAATCCTCCGAGAAGTCAAATACCAATCCTGGGTTGCAAACCTAGTAATGGTTAAGAAACCTGATGATTCATGGAGAATGTGCATAGACTTCAAAGACCTCAATAAAGCTTGTCCAAAGGATTGCTATCCTTTACCAGAGGTGGACTTGAAAGTTGACTCGTTGACAGGTTACCTTTGAACCTAAGAACAACTTTTAAGTTATCCAACACCTCCAAAATTGTTTTCTTTCACATAATGCATGCTTACAAGTTAACCCTTCAACAGGTTTCCCCTTCAAGTGCTTTTTGGATGCCTATAAAGGTTATCACCAAATACAAATGAAGGAGGAGGATGAAGAGAAGACTGCCTTCCATACTGACAGGGTATCTTTTGTTATAAGAAGATGCCCTTCGGTTTAAAAAATGCAGGTGCCACTTATCAAAGGTTGGTCGACAAAGCCTTTGCCAAACAAATTGGCAGAAACATGGAAGCATATGTGGATGATTTAGTCATCAAAAGCAAGACTAAGGACGAAATGCTCGCAGACATACAAGAAACCTTCAACAATCTCAAGAAGATCAACATGAAACTAAATCCTGTCAAGTGTTCCTTCGGTTTCGAAGAAGGAAAATTCTTAGGTCATGTCGTAGGGAAACAAAGCATAAAAGCTAACCCGAACAAGGTTCAAGCCATCCATAACATGAAGTCACCACAAACCAAGAAGGAGGTGGAAAGCTTGAACAGCAAACTTGCCGCCTTGAAACGTTTCGTGTCAAAACTAGCTGAAAAATCCCTACCTTTCTTCAAAACCCTCAAAGGATGCACTGACAAGAAAAACTTCAGGTGGACAGAAGAAGCAGAGGAAGCCTTCAACACCATGAAACGTTACTTGGCTTCCCTTCCCACCATTGCAGCACCTGAAGTAGGGGAAATGATCTCTGTCTATCTTTCAGTCACTGAGGAAGCCTTCAGCGCTGTTCTCACTATCGAAAGAGAGAAAGCTCAGGTACCAGTTTATTTCTTCAGTAAAACCTTAAAGTTAGCAGAGGTCAAGTACCCTCCTTTGGAAAAGTTGGCCTTAGCCCTGGTACAAATAGCCAGAAGGCTTCGAAGGTACTTTCAAGCACATCCCATACAAGTAATCACTGACCAACCAATCAAGAATGTGCTTGAAAGGCCTGAAACCTCGGGACGACTAGCCAAATGGGCTGTTTAGCTTGGTGAACACAAAATCACAATAAAAGCACAAATACTTGCTGATTTCATTGCTGAAATTCCAAGGGTAGAGACTGCTGAGGTTAACATGACCATAGACGAACCTCTTGATCCTGAAGCCTGGAAGCTTTACACAGATGGAGCTTCCAGCGTTGAAGGCTCGGGAGCTGGTCTTATATTAATCAACCCTGAAGGGTTAGAATTCACATATGCCCTTCGTTTGGAATTTCAGACAACAAAAAAATGAAGCCGAATTTGAAGCCCTGATTGCAGGACTTAAGCTTGCAAAAAAGATGATGGTTCACAAGCTTCAAGTGTTCACCGATTCACTACTGGTCTCCAGCCAAGTGAACGATAGCTACATTGCCAAAGAACCCAACATGAAAAAATACAAAGAGAAGGCCAAGGAAATCATGAACACTTTCCAACAATGGAAGATCAAACAGGTCCCAAGGTCCCACAACAAAAAGGTTGACGCCCTAAGCAAGCTTGCCTCGTTGACTTTTGCCCACCTCACTAAGAAAGTATTGGTTGAGGTGATCAAGCATCCTGCCATATCAGAGCTAAAAGTCCAAGATGTCATCACTGAAAACGAACCAAACTGGATGACTCTGTTTATAAGATTCCTACAAAAAGGAGAACTACCACAGGATCCTGTTGAAGCTGAAAGGATCCGAAACAAGTCCAAGCAGTATACCATCCAAGATGAAATGCTCTACAAAAAAGGGTACTTAGCCCCACTGCTCCGATGTGTAGGACCTGAACAGAGCAGGTACCTGATTAAGGAAGTTCATGAAGGAATCTGCGGAGCCCACTGCGGTACAAGGTCAGTTGTGGCAAAGCTTATGAACCTGGGATATTTCTGGCCCTCCATGCATCGTGACGCATCTGAACAGCTGAAAAGATGTGAAGCCTGTCAAATTCACGCCCCCGTCCCCAAAAGTCCCAAGCATGACTTGGTGCCTGTTAATTCAGCCTGGCCGTTTTACAAATGGGGGATGGACATCGTTGGACCCTTCCCACCAGCAAAGGGAGGGGTCAAATTCTTGTTGTTGGCGGTTGATTACTTCACAAAATGGCCAGAAGTGAAGCCCTTGGGGAAAATATCAGGAAAAAAAGATAATCGACTTCGTTTGGGAAAACATCATTTGCCGGTACGGCCTACCTGAGGTGCTCGTTACGGATAACGGCAAGCAATTTGCGGAGAAACCATTCAGTGCTTGGTGCAAGGAGTATCGGATAACCCAAGTCTTTAGCTCTGTGGCATACCCCAGTCGAACGGCCAAGTCGAAAGAATGAATAGGAGTGTGGTTAAAGGGATCAAGGCTAGACTAGGCCGACAAGGAAGAAACTGGTTGGAAGAATTGCCAAGTGTTCTCTGGGCAATTCGAACCACCGAGAAACCAAGCAATAAGAAGACTCCTTACAGCCTTACTTTTGGATCTAAAGCAGTCATACCTGCCAAAATTGGAATCACCACACCAAGAACCTTTCATGTTGACATCCAGGCAAATGAACAAGAAACATTGCTTAATCTTGATCTCCTAGAAGAAGCAAGGGACTCAGCAGCCATCCGAGAAGCTCAATACAAACAAAAGATGGAGTCCTACTACAACGCCAGGGTTAAGCATGAACGATTCAAGCCCGGTGACCTGGTCTTAAGAAACAACGAAGCAAGTAAGAAGGAAAGTCAAGGGAAACTAGGACCTAAGTGGGAAGGCCCATACACAATCCTAGAATCCCACAAAGGGGGGTCCTACAAACTTGCAAGCATGGAAGGCAAAAAACTCCCCTGTCACTGGAACGGCAAGAACCTCAAAAGGTTCTTTGTTTAAGTTGTAAGGAAATGTTGTTCTCTTTAAAACAATGTAATGTTAATCTATCTAATGAATGAAAGGATCACTGGATCCTCTTTTAGAAATTTGTCTTTCTATCCTATGTTCAGGTTGAGAACCTTGCAAGAAACTCCATGGTAGGGACCATGTAAGGGGATGAGCTCCCAGGCCATTTCGCTCAATAGGTTCGAAGGATAAACAGACCTATATAAGGGGTGAGTTCCTAAATCAATCCTACTCCATGAGATAAACAAAAAACACTTTTATAAATCTCATAGACAGGCTTGAACAACCTACACAAATCGTTCCTTAAGTTTAGAAAACAAACTTACGAAAACATATAAAAAGCACTTATGAAAGTGTATATAGGGTAGGTGGTGATATGTTTGCCTAGACTACCTTAAGGAAGAATGACTGCATCGTTCAACCTTTGAAGGTGCTACTGGATAAACATTCCCAAACAATAACAAAGACAAACACACATAAGAAAAGCAAAAGATGAACAACCATACATACCTAACAAACAGCCTTAAGGGCTTAATATTCCAAGGCTTCTAACAAGACAAACAGAAAATCATTGTTCAAAGGGCAACATAAAGCCCACAACCACAAGAGAACCCCTAAGGGTCCCCACAAAAGATAAAGTGTTTAAAACACAACCACAAAGTTAACAGTTTACAGTTAAGATGCTAAGAAAGCTACGAATAGGGAAGTCTTAAACATCGTTACCAGACCCAGAAGGCTTGGAGGCTTCATCCTCATTCACAACCTTCACCACACGTGCCTTCTTTGATTTTTTCCCTTTTGTCGGTAACTTCTCCACACGACCATCAGCTTCAGAAGCTTCAACACTGGTATCTTTAGAAGGCTCTTCACCTGCATCCAAGGTTTCATCGCTATCACCAGAATGAGTCCTTTTCCTTGAAATAAATTGAAGCACCTTAGCAGAAACTGCTTCATTCAAACCAGCAGGCTTCAGCTCTTTCAACTCCTTCAAAGGTTTCCCATAGAGGGAGGAAACTTGGGAAACATAAGGATATGTTGAATGCTCCATCTTGAGGACTGTCTCTTTAAACACATCCAAGGAATCAGGATGGTAAAAGGAAGACTCTTCCAAGACTTGACCAGACTCATGAGCCTTGAACCCTGCAACGAAACCAGCATGCTTACCATGAATCAAAAGCTTGGTATATACCTTGCCAAGAGCAGAGTTAAATTCGGCAGAATGAAGAAGATATGTAACAACTTGCAGAAAGCCTTCTTCTATCAGCCACTTGTTGTCATCCAGGGTAGCAGCAAGTGAACCTTCTAACCCTTTCTTCTCATTTTCAAATGCTTTCTTCTCTGCTTCCAAGGATAACCGATCCGATTCAACCTGAAGACGAGCAGCCTCATGCTTGGCAGTTTCAGCCTCATGCCCTCTCTTCAACTCATCAATCAAAGCAATCAAAGTAACCTCCTTCTCAGCATACTCTTTGGCATCCTTCTTCAGGGCTGCAATAGATTGCTTCATTTCCCTCTTCTTTTTAGCAAACTCACTATACTCACCCATCTTCTTCCTAAACCTGCTAATCCCCTCCGGTAGCATAGCAGCCAAATTACAAGTACCAACCATCATTTTCGTCAAAAGGGCATCATCATCCAACCCCTCCAAGCAAGCCTTGGCACCAGGAGTAGCAAAATGTGCCAATACCTCCTCACAAACAGCTGAAGACTTAAAGCTATCACTGGGTTTCACATTCCAACCCGGGATATACAACCCTTCCTCATCAAAGCTTGTCGAACCCTCATTACCCTTCACCATGGTAACCTTAGCTTTACTACCCTTGCCTTTCTCCCCAATCACATCAGCAACAGTGTCATCCACAGTCTGATCCTTCTCCTCATCTATCTCTTCGATGTCATCACTAACAGTCAATGCTTCAGATGCATCAGCTGGCTTAGCAGCCTTCAACAAACGCCTGCTAGATCTCCTAGTTGAAGCCTTGGACGAACTAGCCTTAGTAAAACCTTTGACATTGGGGACAGCAACATAGTTAGTCCCATCATACCTCCCCTTCTCATACTTTGTCAAGGCATCCTCACCCTCTGCCGCTTCAGCATCTTTGAAAACAACCCCTGAAGCATCATCTTGCTTAATGAAGTCAAGAGCCGACATAACTGCAGTAAAAGAAAACAGAACATATAAGCAAGGAAGACAAAAAGGAAGTAATCAACAAAAAGCAAAAGGCTCATACCCCGATCACCCTTCATCACTACAGGATCTCTACCCGGTTTGTCCCAACAGGTGCTAATACCACACAACACTAAGAAAGGCTCACCAAATGGACGAAGCCTTGAAGGACATACTCTAAGAGCTGTTAAAAAGCTATGATCTAACTCAGATTCTGAAGGCTCCCCTTCATTAAGAATGGCATCAGGATGTCTCCACACAGGTTTATAAGGAAAAATAGAGTCAGAACCCAAAAGAACCTAGTTTTCCACTGACCAACGGTTGTGACATGGGAGGAAAGCAAGTTAGTTTCTACGAAGATCCCTCAAAGGTGAACCAGTCAACATTTTTAGCAATACGAAAGAATCGCCTGAACATCAATAGAGTAGGATCATACCCTAATGCTCTACACAGGCATTCAAAATGGATAACACGGCCAACCCTATGAGGATGAATCTGACCAAGAGAAACCCTATAATACTCAAGGATATTCAATAAAAACATGGAGAATGGATAACGAAGGTTTGAAAACTCAAAATGCCGACAATACAAAGAAACAGACCCAGACGGACAGTCAGAAACGGCAAGTTTCTTACCCAGAGCAACAGGTTTAAACGATAAATCTATGCCCCATTCATCACAAAACGACTCAACCTCCTTTTGAGAAAGGGAGGAAACAGTGATGGCCATATCCTTTTTAGCGCCCATAGTGCTTCAAAGGATGATCGGAAAACAAAAAGAAAAGAAGAAAAACGAACATGCTTTGATCGGAGGAATGAAACCCTAAATCAGATGGAGAGGTTTTGATTGAAGAAAGAAAGGGTAAAGTGAAAAGAAAATGAATTCAAAAGGTTTAAAAAAGAAAAAAAACAAACGGTTATTTAATTCAAAAGTAACCGCAATAATGACATGCAGTAAAAAAGACAGCTGTGCGACTGCCACATGCCACATCAGCAGTCTAATCACAATTAAACTGCTAAGTAATAACCGCCCAAAATACAGCAAAGCATTGAACCCTTCAAGCAAACACAAGACTAAGCAAACAGTCAGAAGCTTTCAAGCTACGCCACCAAACCTCCTGACTTGGGGGGCTGATGACGTGGGTAGTCCAAAGCAAAAATAATAAACAATATATAGAACTACGCTTAAAGGGTTGAAAGCTTCAATGGTTCAAAAGGCAGGAGTATCCTAAGTCAAAAAGATGACTTGTCCCATCACCTTTTCATCGTGCAACACAACCAGCTGCTGATGGAGTAACAGCAGTGAACAGACCGCAGGTTAATAGCCATCGCCGGCTATTAGTGGATTGTCCTTTTGTTGCAACAAGGTCCAAGATAATATGCTTTCCTCTAATAGAGAATCCACCCCTCTATAAATCAGACTTGTCCTCACAAGATCTGATAACACCATCACATATCACTCTCACTCTAAACTTCTTATTCTTTTTGTCTTCACACGTGGAGAGAATATTTCTCTTCACTTGGATCTTGAACATAGCCTTTTTCTGGTTTCGAGTACATCTCAGATCAGAAGCTAAAAGCATTAACAAACATTAGAAAACTATCTTGAACCTCCTTCTGAACCCTTCCTGTGACTCAGAACCAACGTTAGGCAGTTATTTGTTGTAGCAACAAAGTTGATTTAAGTTTATCTATTAACTGAAGTTGAAATCACATTTGAAAGGATTTTTGCTGTTTTGAGTCGGATAATTGTTTTTGTTTCCATTTTAGTATGAACTTATGCTATATCGAATGAAAGATAAGGGAAATGGGTTGAACAAGCATTGTGTTAGTTACATGTTCGCTATTGCAGTTGCAGGTTCATAGGACTGAAAAGTAAATTCGGTGTAACACCCCAACCGATGGCGGAATCATCGAGGTGCCACGTAGTGACGATTGTTCAAAAGCTCATGGTACTAAAATGTAAATATATGATTATTGAATATTGTTTTACAACATGTGGAATTAAATACAAGACAACAAAAATAAAGATAATTGATTGAATTAATCTAAGTCCGAAGTCCTTTGTGAAGCGTCAAGCAGCTTATCCTGAAACATGCACGAAAATAATTTTGTCAACATATGATGTTGGTGAGTACTACTTAGTTTTGTACGTATAGTATAAGTTTTGAAAAGTAGTACAATTCATGTGTCTAGCATCACTAAGGCATTATGTAAACACGCAAGTAACCAAACAAGACAAAGATCACATGTAAAGTTGTACGATGTAATTGATAATGAGCACCTCAACACGTGTGAGTCTAAAAGAGCACCATAACACAAAGTTATGTCTAAATGAGCACCGTAACATAAGTTACGTCTAAATGAGCACCATAACATAAGTTATGTCTGTATGTAAAGAGCACCATAACATAAGTTATGTCTGTATGTAAAGAGCACCATAACATAAGTTATGTCTGTATGTATGATTTTGTATGTAAGCTACGTTCATGTTCAAGCATAAGCACAAAGATAATCAAGACACGTATATGAATTGTAAATGAATAAAAATGTATGTGTAAATGAATATGAACGCTTTGTATAGTTGTGCATGAATCACCCCAAAAATGGTAAAAGCGAAAAAGGGGATAAGTAATACTCACATTAACAAGGTGGTAAGTCTTGTATAATTGAATAAGTGAAATCCGACGTTGCCAAGTATCACCCTATGGATATGATAACAAATAAGTCTAAGTCTATCTAGTCTATAAGTACTTTCTAGGGCTTCGAATTGGGGATAAGTATTTATTTGGTTAATACATTAAACGTTTAATAAATAAGAGAAATTTGGTAAATAAATAAACAAAAGGTCTTTGAGTAATATTTAAATCAAATATGGTTACAATATAAAGTTTTAAGTGTGAAACTAATTTTTATAAAATTATTTTCTTGAAAATAGAATATTTAATCTATTTATTTCAAATTGTCAAAATATGACTTCTAATATCTAAAAATATTAAAATTGAAGAATTTTTGAATTAAAAATTGTATTTCTGTTCCAAATGAATAGAAATAATTTATGTAAAATTTTGGTACAAAAATATTGAGAAATGAATTTATTATGATTTATTTATGATTAAAACTAATAAAAAATTGGTTAAAAATGTTAAACAAACGGTTTTTCAGAAATAAAAATTATTTCTGAAATGTATATTGTTATACAAGTTTAGGATAATTTTTGTGGAATTTTATAAAATCGTTTAGATATTTTTATTGAATTTTAAAATTTTAAATGAATAAACTTGTAATATTTATAAAATATATTAAATAAATTATTCTTGAAAAACTAAAAATTGGACAGCAAAGTTTATCATTGGAATAACATAAAATAAATTTTGTAGAATTTATAAAATAGTTTTTGTATTTTAAAACGATTTTTAAAAAGAATGAACATAATATAGGTATAAAGGATAAATAAAAAAAAATGTTTGTTCATGGTGGGACTCGAACCTTGGCCCTTGGCCGGTTCAGAGCTTTTGTGAGAAGGGGCCAACCAACTGATCTGTACCTCAGATTTGTAAACGTTTTGGTTTTGAAAATATTTAACACATACGCGAATTAGTCATCTTCCCCAATTCAAATGGCTAAGAACCCTAGTTTTCTTAATACAATGATTCGACGATTATTAACCCCTGTAAAGTTGGGGTTAATGCTCGTACATGGCCGATTAGTAAAACCCATAAAGAAAAATGCACTTACAAACACGAATCGTTTGATTCTAGCTTGGTAAACCAAATAGTCAAAACGATAAAAAATGCTTCGAGATATGATGTTAGAACAGAATTTGAGAGTGGAGAGATTGTTTTCGGCATTTAGGGTCTGTTAATCTATGTTCAATTTATAGGTAAAGCTCGGATTAACGATTTAGCAAGGTTTGACTCATGTTTAATGATAAACGCGTTATAATCGTTTAATTTGGTCAAACCTCAAGCTGAATTCACGCAATAAACATGGATTGAGGTGCGGAATCTATTTCCGGAATTAATTTGATTATTAGCGAGTTTATAGGATCAGATTTGAAGGCCTTTGGTTTGTTCCATGGTTGCAGCGATCGAAGGTAGCAGACAAAGAAAGAGGGACGCGAAAAACAGGGTTTATATATAATTATGGTCGGGATATAAAGCAAGTGTGTTGATAGCTCAGATGGTTGGACGTGAGGGTGTGCCGGCTTCTGTTTGGGTTCGAAACCCGGCTGAAACATACAATTCTTTTGTTTTTTTTTTTTAAAGCAGAAAGAGGGAGAAGGGAAGGAGGATGATGGGCCAGCTGTTGGGCCGGCTTGTTTTCTGGGCTGGACACTTTGTGGGCTCCGAAAAAGAAAACTAAATGGGCTAGAGGTGTTAGGTTAGGTAGTGGGTTATGGTTTGGTTGTTTGATAAAAAGACTACATATATCTATATTATAATCTGAAATTTTTTTTAATAATAATAATAATATTATTATTATTATTATTATTATTATTATTATTATTATATAAGAAAAAATAAAAAGTGACGGATGTCACAGCATCCCCTACTTTTAGAAACTTCGTCCCGAAGTTATTAGAAGCATAGGGTTATGGATGTTTGGGTAGAATTTAAGATAACTGTGGTTTGGAAAATTTTGAATGATCTTGGGTAAGAGGTTTGATAGGTGTGAGTTAAGGATCTGGATTAGGTTCGTCTCGAGTAATAATGAAAATAAAGATCTAGTAATTCACTAAGTTTCAAGTTTTAGGAATCTTATGATAAACGTACGAGTTGATTGACTACAGAAATACTAAATGAACTACCAAGTAAACAGAGTTTGTTCCTGGTCCGACTTCCAGTCTCACTTTCAATGCATCATTAGTGTTTGTATACAGGGTGTACCGCAGCTAACCCACCACACCTTTGATACCTTGAAAACGTACTGGACGCCTACCATAAACTCTAATAGAATTTCACACTACCCTAACGCACCTGTAAATTCATGATTACGTTCCGGACCGGAATCATCAATTTACCTTACATTAGGGTTTTATGTCCTTCTATGATCCTAATCTAACACACATTAAAGCAAATAAGTTTCACAAGAAGATGTCACAACAAACACGTTGAGTTACAATGAGATGTTATCAATGAAATGAGGTCCTGTAATAATGAGGTCAATTGCATTGGTTTGCAATGACTTGTAAGCATAACAGTTTTTAAGTATGGGCTACCACTCGTCCGATGAGCCCTTTAAATGAACTGTTTATCTGGGTTGCGTGGATAATACACACATGCAAGCAAGTTTGTAAGTACTACAACCATTTAAGTGTAAGTGTTATCATGAATAATTAAATGTTTACGAGTACCATAAATAATTAGATGTTCAATGAATAGTCAAATTAAGGGAAAAATTAAGTTTCATGTAATAGCCAATGATGTTTTTAGAAAAGCTCTGTATGATCAAGTATCGAGTTTTTTTAGTAGTTTGGTCGAGTCCAAATGTTCCAAATAAATGTAAGGTAGAGTCTGAAACTTCTATGATCAAATTAAATGTATCCAAATATTATAAATTTCCAACTGCGTTCATACACAATAGTATGCAAGGAATTTCTAGATGTTATATGCTAATGAGTGCGACAAAATTTGGGTACAAAATGATAATAGGATCAAGAAAATAAAAACGCAAGTGTTGGATTCCCGAGTCTTAAGAAGATTCCATCCATGGCTTAGCTAGTGGGATTAACGTCATCCTGCTCGTTTGCTTCGTTGATATTGATATTGAAAGCTCGTCCTTGTGCCACCAGGTTTACATTATTCAATTTAGGGCATTGAGGTCGCATGTGGTTAGGGTCTCTACAATGATAACACGCCCGACCGTTAGTAATCTGTAGTGGTTCCTGGGCAGCTGTCTGATGATTACCCTGTGCTCTATCCATTACACGACAAGTGGTGACAAAGTGTCCAAACCTTCCACATCTAGTGCATTGACGACATGGAAGGTTTGCAGGGTGATGATACTTGCAGGTGTTGCATTGAGGATGGATTCCTGTATAAGCTTTCTTGATAGGGGGTTGAGTCACAGGATTCACAACAGTATGGTTCAGATTATCGCCCATTCGTTTCTTAGAGTTCGAAGCAGTAGTAGCGGCCTTTGCTAAAACAGTCTTAGATTGTTCAACAGCATTGGTGGTTTTCTCAGTGGACGTCTTGGTGCCCTTCCTAACCAAGTTTCCTTTCCTTACGTGTTTATCTGTTAATGTAGCTGCAAGTTGGATGGCTTCTTCTACCGTAGTGGCTTTGCCTCCAGTAACAACGTCTTGAATCAGGTCAGGTAATCCCTCGATATATTTTTCTATTGCTCGAGAGACTGGGGTAACCATGTGTGGAACCAGTATGCTAAGTTCGTGATATCGAGTATTATACGCAAGATTCTTACCACTGTCTTGTTTCAGTCCATGGAACTCTTCCTCCAGTTTCCTGATTTCGTTCCTAGGGCAGAATTTGGCGATCATGAGTTCCTTAACATCAGCCCAAGATAAAGATAAAGCAACATCAGCTCCTCGATTGTGTTTTTCGCCATTCCACCAAGTTAGCGCCCCCTTTTGAAGGACACTAGTAGCATAGCGGACGCGGAGTTCATCAGGACATTCACTGTTCACAAAAGTACTCTCCATGCTTTCAAACCATTGGAGAAGACCAGTAGCACCCTCCTCACCAGTGAATTTTGTGGGGTTGCAGGAGTTAAAGTGTTTGAAAGTGCACCGAAATTGAGTTGTACTCCCTGTGTTGGCACTGTTACTATTCTGAGTTATCTCACTGACAAGGTTTGGGATCACTGCAGCAATTTGCTCAGCGACTAAAGATGCAAGGCGACGGTCAGATCGTTGTCCAGAAGCACGAACAGGACGTTGGCTGGCATCACGGAGCATGCGGCGAGCAGACATCTATGAGGTAGTCAATGAATAATCATGAGATTAGAAAATGTAAGTGTATAACCGTACAGATGATTGGGAAAGTATGAACTTGTAAGCAATCATGATATGCAAAGTATTGTATATGAAACGAGAGAGTATTATTGAAGAACTTGCATAAATGCTTGGAGTGCCCTTTTCTAGCTGTAAAGCCCAACAAGAACGTTGACTTTTCAAAGAAATTGAACCCAATGGTGATCAAAGAAGACATGCTTTAGCCTATAAGTCGACACTCACTCCAGGAATCCCCAGGTAAGCATAACAGGTCCGTAAATGGATTTATGCGCTATGCTTGCCTATGCCAGAAAACCCAGTGTACAGGCATCCACCCTTCCAGATTGCACGTGTCCTTATCACACTCATTAAAGTTCAACAACTTTGAAGGAGCAGAATAAGAGTAGGTATTATGTCTAAGAGCGTCTTCATGAAGGTACTGTTCCCTTTCCATGATGATGTAGACTTTCCACTCCCTGTAGTACACCATCTCTATGCACCATGATGAAAGATGAGAAGAATGGAGAAGAAGGGAGAGATAGAAGAAGGAAAGTAGAGGGAAATGAGGGGTAGGGTAATTTAGGAAATATTATGCATGAAAGTTAAAGTTCGGTTATAGTCTAGGTCATCTTATCTAATAACCTAGTTCCCTATAACCATGTCTC
This sequence comes from Ambrosia x helenae, assembly GCA_030844895.1. Taxonomy (NCBI): domain Eukaryota; kingdom Viridiplantae; phylum Streptophyta; class Magnoliopsida; order Asterales; family Asteraceae; genus Ambrosia; species Ambrosia x helenae. Next base: position 41,981,041 of record CM061223.1, read on the forward strand.
TGATACCAATCTGTAACACCCCAACCGATGGCGGAATCATCGAGGTGCCACGTAGTGACGATTGTTCAAAAGCTCATGGTACTAAAATGTAAATATATGATTATTGAATATTGTTTTACCACATGTGGAATTAAATACAAGACAACAAAAATAAAGATAATTGATTGAATTAATCTAAGTCCAAAGTCCTATGTGAAGCGTCAAGCAGCTTATCCTGAAACATGCACGAAAATAATTTTGTCAACATATGATGTTGGTGAGTACTACTTAGTTTTGTACGTATAGTATAAGTTTTGAAAAGTAGTACAATTCATGTGTCTAGCATCACTAAGGCATTATGTAAACACGCAAGTAACCAAACAAGACAAAGATCACATGTAAAGTTGTACGATGTAATTGATAATGAGCACCTCAACACGTGTGAGTCTAAAAGAGCACCATAACACAAAGTTATGTCTAAATGAGCACCGTAACATAAGTTACGTCTAAATGAGCACCATAACATAAGTTATGTCTGTATGTAAAGAGCACCATAACATAAGTTATGTCTGTATGTATGATTTTGTATGTAAGCTACGTTCATGTTCAAGCATAAGCACAAAGATAATCAAGACACGTATATGAATTGTAAATGAATAAAAATGTATGTGTAAATGAATATGAACGCTTTGTATAGTTGTGCATGAATCACCCCAAAAATGGTAAAAGCGAAAAAGGGGATAAGTAATACTCACATTAACAAGGTGGTAAGTCTTGTATAATTGAATAAGTGAAATCCGACGTTGCCAAGTATCACCCTATGTATATGATAACAAATAAGTCTAAGTCTATCTAGTCTATAAGTACTTTCTAGGGCTTCGAATTGGGGATAAGTATATATTTGGTTAATACATTAAACGTTTAATAAATAAGAGAAATTTGGTAAATAAATAAACAAAAGGTCTTTGAGTAATCTTTAAATCAAATATGGTTACAATATAAAGTTTTAAGTGTGAAACTAATTTTTATAAAATTATTTTCTTGAAAATAGAATATTTAATCTATTTATTTCAAATTGTCAAAATATGACTTCTAATATCTAAAAATATTAAAATTGGAGAATTTTTGAATTAAAAATTGTATTTCTGTTCCAAATGAATAGAAATAATTTATGTAAAATTTTGATACAAAAATATTGAGAAATGAATTTATTATGATTTATTTATGATTAAAACTAATGAAAAATTGGTTAAAAATGTTAAACAAACGGTTTTTCAGAAATAAAAATTATTTCTGAAATGTATATTGTTATACAAGTTTAGGATAATTTTTGTGGAATTTTATAAAATCGTTTAGATATTTTTATTGAATTTTAAAATTTTAAATGAATAAACTTGTAATATTTATAAAATATATTAAATAAATTATTCTTGAAAAACTAAAAATTGGACAGCAAAGTTTACCATTGCAATAACATAAAATAAATTTTGTAGAATTTATAAAATAGTTTTTGTATTTTAAAACGATTTTTAAAAAGAATGAAGATAATATAGGTATAAAGGATAAATAAAAAAAAATGTTTGTTCATGGTGGGACTCGAACCTTGGCCCTTGGCCAGTTCAGAGCTTTTGTGAGAAGGGGCCAACCAACTGATCTGTACCTCAGATTTGTAAACGTTTTGGTTTTGAAAATATTTAACACATACGCGAATTAGTCATCTTCCCCAATTCAAATGGCTAAGAACCCTAGTTTTCTTAATACAATGATTCGACGATTATTAACCCCTGTAAAGTTGGGGTTAATGCTCGTACATGGCCGATTAGTAAAACCCATAAAGAAAAATGCACTTACAAACACGAATCGTTTGATTCTAGCTTGGTAAACCAAATAGTCAAAACGATAAAAAATTCTTCGAGATATGATGTTAGAACAGAATTTGAGAGTGGAGAGATTGTTTTCGGCATTTAGGGTCTGTTAATCTATGTTCAATTTATAGGTAAAGCTCGGATTAACGATTTAGCAAGGTTTGACTCATGTTTAATGATAAACGCGTTATAATCGTTTAATTTGGTCAAACCTCAAGCTGAATTCACGCAATAAACATGGATTGAGGTGCGGAATCTATTTCCGGAATTAATTTGATTATTAGCGAGTTTATAGGATCAGATTTGAAGGCCTTTGGTTTGTTCCATGGTTGCAGCGATCGAAGGTAGCAGAGAAAGAAAGAGGGACGCGAAAAACAGGGTTTATATATAATTATGGTCGGATATAAAGCAAGTGTGTTGATAGCTCAGATGGTTGGACGTGAGGGTGTGCCGGCTTCTGTTTGGGTTCGAAACCGGCTGAAACATACAATTCTTTTGTTTTTTTTTTAAAGCAGAAAGAGGGAGAAGGGAAGGAGGATGATGGGCCAGCTGTTGGGCCGGCTTGTTTTCTGGGCTGGACACTTTGTGGGCTCCGAAAAAGAAAACTAAATGGGCTAGAGGTGTTAGGTTAGGTAGTGGGTTATGGTTTGGTTGTTTGATAAAAAGACTACATATATCTATATTATAATCTGAATTTTTTTTTTTAATATTATAATGTTATTATTATTATTATTATTATTATTATTATTATTATTATTATTATTATTATTATTATTATATAAGAAAAATAAAAAGTGACGGATGTCACATTCGGTTTCCAATTTTAAATCACAGGTTAGATGTCTGAAAAGCAAATTCGGTTTTGACCGGTTCGTCCATTTTTTTTATTTTTTTTTTTCTATGTTAAAATGATTGCTTTAGACTAATGGGTCAACATGGATGCTTTAGTTATCTTAGCTATGTATAAAATGGTTCATTGGTTGCTATATTTCTTTTATGTATGTGTTTATATATTTTTAATCAAATGAATTTATTCTAATCAAATGGTGATTTGATCAATTTAATCAATGTGGGTGAAATATATGTTCTACAGCAACCACCCTATTAGGCTGCACAACACCCCTAGAATAGGAGTATTCGCTACATCAGAGCTGCGTTATTAAGCTTGAAAGAGCTGCCTTATAAGTTACACCTTAAGGACCTTATTAAGCTTAAAAATGATGGTTTTATCTATACCACAAAACTTCCTTATTAGGGATTAAGAATGGCGGTCACTAATAACCGCCTTAAAAGGGTCGATAATAAAAAAACAACACTAGTTTTCTTTTTTTTCTTTTTTTTTTTTTTTTTTTTTGCGGTTCCTTAACCGACATATTTGACTGTAAAAACACCATATTAGCTTGGCTTTTTTTTTTTTGTACCCGGGTTACTTCTTTTGTTATTTGATATCTCCATGCTATACTCTTGTATTTCAAGTGTGTCCTCTAATATTTAGTAACAGTAAACTGGGACAAAATATGGTTGACATGTCATTTGTTCTTTTGTTTTTTTTTGCTAAGTTGGTTTGATTTTGCGGGGTTTGGGCTAAATTTCTAGCCTGGATTACTACTCACGGTTTTAAAATGTATAAAACTTAACTGGTTGCGTTGGGTAGATTTTGGCGGGTTGGTCGGTGCAGTAGTCGTAGGATGGTTGGTTGGTCAGGCTAGAAAAACAGTTCAAAAATGGTTCAGTTTTTGCGGCTAATTTTGATTTAGCTGTTGGGGTTTGGCCGGTCTTATTATTTTGTTTTATCTATAGTGAACCACACCCCATATTTGTGGAAGAGAGATGGTGGAAGAGTATGCTGACGTGGCGTGTTGTTTTTTTATGCCTACAAAACAACACAAAGTAATAATTTATTCCATTCTCACAATGGAACCAAACAAGACATGAAATAATAATGATAATATTTCATCACCTCCCTCCCTCCCCCGTTTATTCCATTTCCTTGTTCATTTTATTACACTATATTAGTGTTGAAATCCAAACATGTATTAGCTGAAAATAAAAAATCCCAACATGCAACTTATAAATTAAGAACTCAGTCATATTAAATATGGTTAAACTGCAAAATATTTTTTGTAAATACATCAATAAAGAATTACTAGTAAAGTTGAGTGATTAAGTCAAAGTAAATTAAATAGTTTGGTGATTTTTTATAAATAATATGTTATAGAAAAGAAAAAAAATCAATTTCATTACAACTAAGGTACTTGTTTAAAAAAGATTTTCGAACCTGTCATAAATCTCAAATATAACTCAAGTATACAGTTGTCAAACTTGTCATGATGAATAAAAAAACTTAAATTATAAAATTATATATCCACCCCCTTCTTTTCCTCAGCCACACATATACATTGCCCCAAGACGACACAAACTTGCTATGAGTGTGGTTCCCTCTTACATTTCTTTTCTGTCTTTCAACACACTCTCAAAGTTTCCTCTGTTGTAGTGACCCTTTTCCTCAGCTGCTATTCATTATTCCACTCTTGAGTAGACCTAATCATCTATGGATCTTCACGTTGAATGTCAATCTTTAGGTCGTAGTTTCCGAAATTATCATGTTGCTCTTCTTTAATTCTTCTAACTGATTCACCAACAGAACGCCTACAATGCTTGATTTGAATAAGCTCAAGCGTTGGTATCTCCCCAATTTCAAGGGGGATCTCTTCAAGACGAAAGCACCTGATAATTTCTAATCGCCTGAGACATGGGAAGCTTCTACTATTGGCTTCCCACTCTTCGATATCTAACTCAAAAAGTCTCAAGAATTGTAGGTGTGGGAACTCCTGCCCATCTGTGTTCCACCACCTTCCCTCAAAGGCATTGTGACACCCGGCAATTTCCGGTAACTAACTTTTGAAAACTTAGTAAGTCTACCTTAGCGAGTCGCGCATATGTTACACATAACAAGGTCGGTCGAGTCGAGTCGCACATCATTAGGGTTTTAACATGCGCAAGTCTCGGGTCCCGGGAATTGGTGATCGAGCGGGAACGTGTTATTTATCATGCATTATATGTTGGTAATCATTATGTGACTTGTCGGTATGTGGAAGCGTGTTTACATATGTTAAAATAGGGTTTAACGCGCCAAAAACCCGGACACATAGGCTATAGGCGATTAGGCTATGTGTGATAGCCTAATCGCCACTTTGTTAAGCGAGTAGGGTGGCATTAGGGGCGAATAGGAGCTATTCGCATGAAGCTTCATGCGAGTAGCAGTCCTACTCGCCTAAGCTGCTGCGTACTCGCCTGAACTGCTCCGAACGATTAAAAACGCCTATAAATACCACCCTTGACCTCCAAAACATCATTTATGCTACCCTAGCCGTCCCATAACCTATCTCAACCTACAAACACCCGCTGGAACCTATTTTTGCATCAAAACAACCATTTCCAAGCTTATTCCATCATCTCCTCTTGAATACAAGGTGTGTTCTTCAAACCCAAACCTTTAAATAATTATATTTTACTCCCTAAAAGTCCAGACCTGACTTATAAATGTTTTTGTCTTTGAAAATCCATTTAAAACCGTTTTTAAGCAAACCCACACCTTTACATGTGTTATATGTGTTATATGTGATTAAAGATAGAATTTTTAGGATTGAATCATGGTCGTTTTTGTGTTATTATGATGTTTATGGCTGTTACAAGTTAGTATGATGATGTCCTAGGAGTTTGAATGGTTTTGGTTGTGTATTGTTGATACTTGATGTTTTGACCCATTTGAAGGATTTTGGATGATTAAGGATGATATGAGGTGTGTTGTTGATTGTTTGATGTTAGGGTTTGCTCTAGGATGATACTAGAACTGTAGGATGCTATCGGACAACGTGGTTATGTGATTTAATCTGAATAATTGCTATTTAGGGCAAGTTCTTGCATGTTGATGTGATGTTTACATGTTAAGTTGCTATTTTGGGAAAACGCTCGCATTCGGAACTGTTAGAACGATGAAAACTTAGGGGTTTTGCTTGAAATATGTTTGTTAATGTGTTAGGATGATTATTGGGTGTTTTTACATGTTTCGGATCTGATTTGGAGAGTTTGACGCGCGAAAGTGCGCTACAGACATGCAGAGGCGAGTAGGATCCTACTCGCATGAAGTTTCATGCGAATAGGACTCCTAATCGCCTGAAGCTTAGGCATTTACAGTCCTAATCGCCTAAACATAAGCAATTAGAACCCTATTCACCTCAACTACTAGCAAATACAATCCTAAATGCTACTTTTACTAGTGATTACAATCCTAAATGCTAATTTAATTCCTAATCGCGTGTAATGCTGTTATAAGTGTATTTTAAATCTCATTATTGTCATGAGATACATGTAATAGTTCCTGATGAAGCACCAATATCCCAATGGATGAAGAAAGAGGGAGTTGAAACCATTGTGTTGTTTTTACTGTTTTAACATATTCTTATCACCTGTAGCATTTTATCTCTCAAAGGTTAGATTGTCTTGAAAATTTACATTACTGTTTTGGCATCAAGGTGACCTGTTTAGTCAGGTATCCCATAGGAAATGCATGATCCACGTCAGGAAGCGCTTGAATCTCTAAATGCAGAAGTAAGTTTGCTTATTTTTCGTACACTGCTTAAAACTTCAATGTCACAGTGAATTTATGTATTGCGTATTATGGGAGATTGTTTGGTTGCATTTTTTTTGTTCTAACTAACCATTAGATGGCTTTGACAGGCCAAGATGGGTGTTTGGATTAAACTGCCAACTAATCACTCCAATCTTGTTGACACTGCAGTTCATCACATCTCTCTGGTGAGTGTTGGATAAATTTATGGGTAGAAACTAAAGGTGGCAATTTTGACCCCTTTACTTAAGATTGAGTTGCTGTAAGATAACTTGTTTTTTTTTTTCTCAAATTAGTGTTGGAATCAAAACACTTAGCTAAAAGGTCAACAAATCATATACTCAAATTGGTCAAACACGTTGAAAGTCGCACAAAGTTTACTTTTAGTGCTTGTAACCTGCCAAATCATTTTATTCAAAGGTGCATATTGTTCCACCACATGGGCCTGTTTTATAGATCTAGATCCAGGATGGTTATGGTGCAAGATGGTCATTGAACCCAACCAAGGTATGCATCATGTATGCACACACTAATTTGATGTGATCCATTCTCCTGATTGTGCCGGTTAATTTGAGCTTCTCACGGTAGATGAGAGATATTCTTCACCTTAGGAAGTAACAAATTCAAGTTTCTTCTAAGGAAGTAACAATTTCAAGTTTCTTAACATGGGGAAAACACTTATGAAAATCAAGTCATATTCTTCATGTGTTGTAGCGTAATTATTTTTTTGGAGAATAGGTTTGAATCGACTACCTGCATGAGTAGCCTTACAAATAAGATGGGTTCCAACCTAACACCCTGTCTTGTCCTTTGTTTGGAGAAACGGAGGAGACCGTGGAACACATTTTTACGTTAAGTTATACCGCAAGCATTGTTTGGTAAGGTATATCTACGTACTTGGTGGAATATTCTAAACATGTTCACGTTTATCGCCCGTAATCTTGGAAAATGGTACAATCTGTGATCCTAGTGTCGTGTTGGTCGATTTGGCAAGCCCGCAACAAACTGATATTCTTTAGCGTCCGGTGTCGATCTCCAGTCTAATGGAGTCTATCAAATTGATATTGGGTTTCCGTGGATAAAAAATGGTCAAAGGTGGAGTAGTTTTGAATTTCGAGGATGTTACTTGTTTCATTGTTTTCCCTCTGTCTTAGCTAGACCTGGATTTTTTGGTTTCAATAATATGCCACCTTAAAAAAAACCGTAAATAATTTCTTGGGAAAAATATTGGATGAGTAACATGACTACATTAGTTACGAAGGTGTTACATTCAATAAAAACAAGACTCTGGATAATATTCTAGAAAAACAAGACACATTTTTATATGTACTAGGATGTTATTAATATTCTAGAAAAACAAGGCTATGGATATAATTAAAATAGTTTTCTTCTTAAAAGGCAATTACATTCAATAATGGCGTTCTCACTACCTAATCAAAAGTTTCAAACATCAGTGTGAATGCTACCTTCCACTTGCTTTTACTAAAGAAATTAAAAATGTTTCTTCCAAGAAATTATAGAGTTGACTTACCCACTTTCGTTTAGGGACATACACACATATTTGCATATATTAAGGTCTCATTCATCATTAGAAATCTAACCATTTTCATATGCAACATCATATGTTTATATCGTTTCCCATTTCCTAATTAGTCTTTTCATTCGCTAAGTCGTTCGTTTCTCGATTTTTTACATACTAAATCTACGAGTCTTATTTCACGTCCTATACCTAATAAAGTTAGAATAAGGTTATAATTGCTTGATAAAATAGAATTGTAATGTAATAGTCTTCTATCACAATCAAAATCCAAAAGCATAGATCTAAAATCTGATCTGTAGTTGATTATTTTCATTTGTTACTAGTGAAAATGCCCGTGCGTTGCTGCGGGTACCTATATTTTTTGGCGCTATGGCTGGTATCGTTCTCTTCCCACCAGCACTAACTATATGCTCGGCAACAGACATTAAAACTGGATTTTCTGCACCGGCTTTTCCATCCATTTCACATTACAAGAATATATTTTATTTGTTCATTTATCTCAGTATTTGCCCTACATGATCATTTAAAGGTAAAACCAAATCACCTAGTTATACATTCACTCGAACTGAAATTCTGGATGGCTGGTCTCATACCCGCGCACGTTGCGCGTTAGGCCGTTTGGCTCTTGGTTTAAGTAACATTTACATTTGGCTTCAATTATTTGCAAAAACCTGGAATAAACATAGGTACTCAAAATAGGTATTAAAGAAACCACAATTTAACATTTGTAGCATTATCTAACATCGATATATGACTTCTGTGTTACGAATCTAAATGTAGACTTATAAGAATTATTTCCTACTACTCTTAATTTTAAAACTACCAAAATCACTTCGCTCAGGTTCTCCTCCTCTGTACGCCATTTGAAACAACCCTAACACCAAATAAAACTTCAATCAGTCGCATCATGAAAAATACACAACCATATTAACATTCATACACTAAACAATATGCCATTTGGATTTTCTAATGTACTAATACATCGTTCAATATATAAATAAGATAATGATCTAGCACCATTGTTCCTGAATGCCCTTGCATAAACAAAATTAAATTTATAATATGTAGAGCTCAAATCCGATAATTCCTTAAAATTTGACATAAATATCTAGAAAACTAACATTATATATAAACTCATCCACCAAGGTGTATAAAGGTCCTAACCATATATAAGCATGCTATCCGAAAGTCTGATGTAGAATTATGATCACAACATGAAACAAAAAAAGGACCTCTATAAAGCTATTGCAACTGACCATGAACTAAAGGGAGGAATGACGTGTCTAGCGACACCCATTTCTTTCTCAGCGTGGGATTCCATTTTGCAAAGGACATGAGCTTCTTCCTCTTCTCTCCTTCAATTGTTTCTTCATTGCATCCAATTCCCAAAGAAATCTACAAAAGAAGTAAAAAAGATTCAGAAAAACTAAAGTAACTAAAGCAATTAGGTTTAGGAATACAAATAAATAGAGAAACAAATAGAAAACCTTTATGACGTCATCGTCTATGACGGCCATTAAGACGTCGGTGTAATGATAATCAGTGTCTCTACCATTTCACCTGCTTGGTGCAACAATGATGAGAGCAGCATACATTGAATAATCTATTTTTTCAAACAAACCAACAACTAATGACCTGAATATTACAACTACAAATAGTAGAAGCACCCTCTCTCATGAAACATAGATTGATACCAAAACATTAACAATGCTCGATTTCTGGTTTTTTCTTCAATTTTTGTGCCTCCAAATTTCATTATGTTATCATATTATCATATCTATTATAGCATATTGAGCAAAAAATATAAATTGAATTTCAAATGTTATACATAGTAATCTCTCGACTACGGCGGGGCAAGGGTTTGTTTTCAGTAGACTTGGGTTCGCCAAATCGCCGTACAGAAAGGGGTGGCTGCGCAACTTGCTTGTTGCCTTGCCTGCCTACTATTTTGATGTAATTTTCGTTTTTATGGAATGAAATTATAATAAAACAACTTGAATATGAAGAAAAAAACATATTTTTTTCAATGTAAAGTAAAGATGATATTTTTCATTTCCTTACTTCTTTGTTCTTTTCAACTCGTTCATTTCAAGTCTGGTTCTGCATACCGTGTAACATCATCTCCAGTCAACTTCCATCATACTTGTGTGAGATTTCAACCTAAATGTTCACACACAAAAAAAGGTCACACAATTAGTCATTTGCTTTGAAATCTATGAGAAGGGTGCAGTTTTGTAGGGATCATGTACACCATCTTTGCATGCACACTTTTACTTCCTCAGAAATTGGCAAATTTTGTTCATAGTCTGTAAACAAAAAAGGAAAATAAAAATTAAGAGCAAAAGCAACAATTAAAATTAAACACATCAATAACAAGTAAATGTAGCCTAAGAGATTTTCATTAGCCCCATATCTTTGTCGTAAGTGTTGCTACTCATCGAAATTCCGAAATAGATACGAGCGAATTTAGACAAATCTTGAGGTCATTGTCGTAATCACATATGTTGAAATTAATATCAACATCAAGTCCGCAAAACTTAATCCCCTGCAATAGAAACATTTATCCCAAAATATAAAGAAGAGAAGCTTTAGTCAAATATTCCACATAAACTGAAGCTCAAAACATATATAAATTGTGTTCAAAGTGTCATGAAACAAACTCACATATCAAATTTCATATTCAATTTTTGTGTTTACCAGTAAGCTTCGTAAGTCAAGTCTTCAATGTTCACAATCATATATTCACTTTACAAATTTCTTCCACAAATAAATATCTTTTAGTTTAATTCAAAACCAAAGCAAAGAAAGAAGAAACAAATATGTAATAAATTGAATAACAAAAACCTTAAAATTTTAATGGCATTCACTTCATACTTTGTTTAGTTTTCTTAAACTGCAAAGACATTCTTTGAACAAAAATTAATGAGAATGTAGAGATTACAACGGCACAAAAAGACCTAAACTAGAACGACCAAATTAAAAATTATAGCTTTTAAATTCATTGAAACATATTAGCAAACACCTGGTGGGCAATTACTATGACATGACTATTTACTTAACTTACACGTTTAATCTTTCCTAGAAGTTGAGTTTTATCCGATTCAAAAACATATGAAACATATTTCCCAATCCCTGATGTATTTAGAGTAAAATAGAGGTCCAACAACGATGTGCCGAGATCGATGCTAGATATGACGTTCACTAAATTGCAAACCCTTAAATAAATTGAAAAAAACTCATTTGAATGGAGGAAGAAACGTCACCGAACGGAATCAAAGATGCGACTTTTGATGACTTTAAGGGTGCGTTTGGTTCACATTAATTGAATGGAATTCAATGGAATTGGAATTTGAATTCCAACTCTTTAGGTGTTTGGTTCATTGAATTTGTTGGAATTGGAATTTCAATTTCAATCTTGTGTGTTTGGTTGACTAAGGCTATGGGTGTGGAGACATGAGAAATGTCATGTCTCCATGCCAACTAGGATGTCACCTCATAAAGTTGATGTCTCAAACATCTTGAGACATGAGTGGGGTGTGGAGACACCACAAGGTTCATATCTCTTGCATTATTTAATTATTTTTTTTTTTATTTTAAACATTTTCTTTAAATCCATCATCATCAATGTGCTACCACCTTAATAACATTTTCTTTAAACATTTTTTTTAATTTTAAACCCATCATCATGATCATCATCAATTTGCTACCACCACCACCACCAGAATCACCTCCTCCCCTGAAACCACCACAACCACCGGTCACCTTTCTTGACGCGCATTGCGCGTCATAAAAGGGTGTTCATGACACACAGAAAAGTGTCAAGGATGAACATGTCAAGAAAGGTTTATGACATGCAGGCGCGTGTCATCTTTTAATGACACGCGTTTATGACACTCTTTTACGACACGCTTTTTTGACACGCATTTATGACACACCCTTTAATGACACTCTTTCATGACATGCATTTACGACACATCTTTATGACACTAATTTTGCGTGTCATGTTTTTTTTTACCTAAAAAAAATTCTGCAAAATAACTAATAAATCTGGATTTATATTTATATTTATAATAACAAAATCAATAAATTTCAAAATAAAACTGCATATATTATATATATCACCAAAAAAATCTATTACAATATAAGCATTTATCGAATCCTACCACAAGTATTAACGGCTACAAAAATATTGTGTCAATACATTACGTTAGTCTATACCTAAACATACGGATCACTTGAAAATGAAGGTTGCGGCAGAACTTGACCATTCTTCACGACTGACATCAATATCCGCATCCGTGTAAACATCTACTCCTCCCCCAACCTGAGACAACAATTAAATTAATAAGATGAAGGTTAAGGTTCATGATGGTTTTAGTTTCAAGAAAACAAGGGTGGCTAGAATTTGACTCGACCAACTTACATTGTCCAATATTCTAAGTCCGTCCGTAACGATCTCTTTCATGAATTTCATTACATAATAACCACATTCTGTAATCCCTGGCTGACATGGACACTGCACATTAAAAAAATTATATCACATTTCAAACGTTGCAGCCTAGGTCTCCACAAAAGTCTTAGTCATCATTACATGCCCAATAACTAGACGACTTATTTATTAGTCAATTGTAATCGGTAATCATGTAGTCACAAACATTCTAGTGGTTCACTAACATAGCACCTATACAAATATGCCATCTAGCAATGGGGTTATTCTGTTTAAGATATGAGTTAAATAATGGTAATTGTGATACTTCTCTTTTATATTTTTATACGGACTTTTATTTGTTAACTTCCCTTAGAAAAAGGCAAAACAAATGAAATGAACATAAGATACAAGAGTTAACTGTACAAACGTAGTGAACAAATTATTTCATCCTAAAAAGCACCGGCATGATACTTTATTTACCACTTGACAGTAGAATAACTTTATTAGTTATATATTGTATTTTAATCAAGAACTAGATTTATAAAAGTTCGTGAAACAACAAAACCGCTGGACCACCTGCTTACTTCATTGATATGCCAAACCTAATATAAATAAATTCGAAAAATACTATTCATCTTTGGTTTAAATTAATACATAGTATAATAGTTAGTGATGTACCTTACTAGAACGTGCATGTGCAACAGAGAACTGGGTTTGATCCTTGATTACAGGGAATGTAGAAACACCAGGACCATCTTTGCTCTATATATTTTGTAAAAAGAAAGTTGATTTACTAAATGAATTACAATCATCAAGCAGTACCAAGAATGGTATAGAAACGCATTTATGATTAATGAAGCTTACCTTCTCATAAACTTACAAGTTTCCATCGGCATGAGCAGCAACAAAAGCACCATCGCGTTCAGGTATCCATGCAACACTAGTGCATCGACTGTTAAGAAAAGGCCAGTTGATTAAAAGTCATTGAAGTTCAAAGGGGGGGGGGGGGGGTAAACTGCACGTTGTTTAAACAAAAAAAAAGTTATCACAATATCTATCGCTCATTCCATTCTGGAATCTTTTTATTAGAATAGACAGATAGATATTAAACAACTAATGGCTGTTGCAAATAACAAACTGTCCCTGCCACTTTTTCTTGTTTCATGTATGTTTATGCAATCTTCGGTCACTCACTTTTCGATCCTGGAAACAACTACATCAGCACTGCACCTGAAAGCATTCAAGTTGTTTACTCTGTACATCAGCACAACATAGTAAAGTAACCGTTTCTAAGCGAAGGAAAAGGCTCAGACAATGTAATGGAAGCCGTGTAGCTCATCAACCGGTTGCTATACGACCATGCCATCGCAGTTGACGGACACGACGAACATTATAAATAAACGTTGTCATCATCGCATGAGACCACACGCATCGAACCAAAGGCGCTATGGCTAAAAAGGTCATCGTGGGCAGTAACAACAATAGTTACATACGTCATCGACGAAAGCGACAACGAAACAATCAATCAACAGTGACCTTAGCCGTGTATGCCGGTAAACATCTACCTGTGAACGGTGGCTGGACATGACACCTAGGACCAGACAAAATGGCTAAGACAGACAAAAGCTGTAGTCAAAGGTGGCTGGACATGACACCTAGGACCAGACAAATTGCGCGTAAGGCGGTTGCAGTGGACGAACGCCCTGCCATCACACCAAACGCGATCACAGCGAGTCATCATGACACTCACAATATTTAGCCCATCTCACTCAACACAATACACACCAACCTACAATATTATTAACCAAATCAAAAAGATATAACAGATAATATAGTCCGAGCATCATCGAATCACGGCTCAGATGACATCATAGCACACAGAAAACATAGGTGAGAACGTCAGTAGAGCAACAAACAACAGGCAAACATACCGGAAATAGCGTACCATAGAAGGTCCGGTATCCTCACAAACCAAAACTTGTTAATGGATCTGTCTCCATGAATGTCTTTATAAGGAATAAAAGACAGGATTTAACATCACCGAAGTAATAAAACCACCAAATACAAAAGCCCGTCTCTGAGCTATTCGATTACCTGTGCTATCACCGCCGCCACCAAGGGTTTCGCAAATGAACTTGGTAACAACGGTCGTCGTAACAGAGAGCACCGGTAATATTGACGAATAGAAAGATTGGGGTTTTTACAGAGATGACAACAACCGACAACCCACCGTCGCCATCACCACAACGACACCACCACCACCTCCGTCTCCGTCGCCTAACATGTGGAAACCCTAGGTATTTCCACAACCGACGATATAGATGACATGTAGGTAGGTGGATAAAGGGATAATGACATAGAAGAGATCATAACCGGCCAAAACCCCAAATAAAAATGGTCAAACTTGCAACCGGTATCTTGTAATTGTATTCTTATGCTGAAACAAACCGGCAATAACAACGGACACCGACGTCTGGTAGCCGGTGAACGGAACCACAAAGGGCCCGAAACTACCGACGTCTGATAGCCGGTGAACGGAACCACAAAGGGCCCAAAACCACTCTGAAAAAACCCTGGGATTGGCTTCATAGAGAGATAAAGAAAACGAAGCGTGCATTACAGTTGTACAGACGCATTGACGGAGTTTTATTGAGGGAAACAGTGAACACCCCTCACATCAAATGTTGGTATTTGTTTATATATATATATATATATATTTATATATATATATATAATATAATATAATATGACACCAAGGATGACACACAAAATTAGATAGTGTCATATCTTCTATTTCTTAACATTGCATTTCTTGACACAGAAAAAAGTGTGTCATTAATTAACTAGTTTTTTTAAAACATGACAATTTTTTTTATGATACACGTTTTTTAGTGTCATAAATCAGTGCGTGTCATAAAATGTGTGTCAAGGTAGGGGTATTTTTCTAGTAGTACGTGCCTCCTCCTCTGAAACCACCACAACCACAACCACCGGTCACCTCTTCCCCTGAAACCACCACAACCACCGGTCACCTCATCCCCCTGAAATCACCTCCTCCCCTGAAACCACCACAACCACCGGTCACCTCCTCCCCTTCTTACCTTTATACAACGTTTATATTCCAAAAAAAAAAAAAAACAAGAAAAATTGTGATTGGGCCGTTCCTATCGTCTCAGGAAGGACGTGGGGGACGGGGGAAAGGGGGACGGGGCAGGGGGCGGTGTGGGGGTGGGGGACGGGGCAAAAAGCCAAGGGAGGGGGGGGGGGCGTCTCCATACCGCTTAGCCTAAGGAATTGTAATTGGAATTTGGTATGAATTCCTACAAATTCCCTTACCTAAATGAATTCAAAATCTTCCAATATTAGAAGGAATTCAAGTCAATTTATTGGAATCTTCGAACGGTTGGCATCATTTTGACCCGAACCGATTCGAACCGTACCATTTCAACGCGAATTGCTTAGATCCGAACCAATTCGTACCGTACCCGTTTTGACCGGTACCGTTTCGTACGGTACCAGTTTCGACACGAACCGTTTCGTATCGTACCATTTTCAACCGGTATCGTTTCGGAGCGAACCGTTTCGGACCGTACCAGTTTCGACCGGTACCGTTTCAGACCGAACCGTTTCGGACCGTACCAGTTTCGACTGGTACCGTTTTGGAACGAACCGTTTCGGACCAGTTTTGACCGATACCGTTTCGATCGGTATCGTTTCGACCTGTACCGTTTCGCCTGTAACGTTTCGGACCGAATTGTTTCGTACCGTACCATTTTCGACCGGTATCGTTTCGGACCGAACCGTTTCGGACTGTACCTGTTTCGACCGCTATCGTTTTGGACCGAATTATTTCGGATCGTACCAGTTTCAACCGGTACCGTTTCAGACCAGTTTTGACCGATACCGTTTCGACCTGTACCGTTTTGCCCGTAACGTTTCGGACCGTACCAGTTTCGATCGGGTACCGTTCCGGACCAGTTTCGACCGATACTGTTTCAACCGGTACCGTTTCGACCTGTACTGTTTCGGACCCTACCAGTTTCGACCGTTACCGTTTTCGACCGGTATGGGTCGAAACGGTGCACGTCGAAACGGTACAGGTCGAAATGATAGAGGTATCAACAGTTCGGGTCAAAACGGTACTGGTCGAAACACTACGGGCCGGTAATTGTCGAAACGGGACGGGCCGGTACGGGTCACAACGATGCGGATCGTGGGGCAAGGGTGATAGATTCCAATTTATTAACCACACAAACACAATAATATAGGATTTGAGAATCCAATTCCAACAATTTCCAATTCCTTTTGGAATGTTTGAATTCCAAATCCAATTCATTCCAATTCCAATTCCAATTCCTTCACAAATTCCAATTCCAAACAATTCCGCGAACCAAAAGCACCCTAAGGGTTGAAGAAGCAGGACCAGTGATGCCTTCTACACGCTGCTACACCACCACAGCCCCCGCAACGACTTGTTATCACCTCATTTGATGGGCTATAAATCAGCGACATCATTAGCTTTAATTCAATCATTTAATGGGATTGAATTGCTCTATTCAATTAGGACGACTCAACCTCATTCCATTTGGGATGAATTAATTTTGGTACTGGATTATGGAAGGTGAAGGGGGGAAGGGGCAGAAAGGGGATGAGATTTTAGTCTTGAACTAAAAATAAAACATAAAATTACAATTTTAACCTAGTAAGTGCTTAATTGTCACCAACATCCCTATAATGCCCTTAAATGTGTTGCTTAAATATGTTATACATGTTGCTTCTTGATGTGTTGTAAAACACATCTCTTTTCCTATATATTTTGTATACTATTTGGTCAACTTTTTATTCGTTTTGCGTCATTTTTATTAGGTATTTATTTATTTTATTATTTTATAGGTGTTTGTGGAAAATGAGCTTAAAACGAAAGAATTTTAATCGAGACACGGGCACTTGAGGGCATGTGTTCATGGACGTTGAAGCGTAAACGAGAAACTTTGATCGAGCCAAGAACAACCGAGCCAGGAACATAGAGTTATAATAATAATAATAATAATAATAATAATAATAATAATAATAATAATATAATGTAAAAAAATAAAAAAAAATAAAGGGAATTGACTTGTGCCGTAGCCCAAGCCAAACTACAAATCACAAATTGCAATTCACAATAGAAAGGTCGGTCGAAACGGAAAGAATATATATGTTATATATTGTTAAATGACAGCAGCTATTGGAGGGGAATGAATTAATATTCATTCATTCATTCAACGCATGCATTCAATCGCAAAAGAAAAAGAACAGAAAGGACTTCGACTTGGACACAAGAAGCTTTGGAGGAGTTTTAAAGGGAAGAAGGTACCGGTGCGCTAAAGATTAATTATTTCATGAACCGGTGGTTTGTTTTACCGTTTTTATTTATTTAGAGACATGTTTATTATTGTTTTTCGAAACTTTGTGACTATGTTTCTGAGTTTAACTATGAACTAAACCTTTTATGGTTGCTTAGGTTTATGAACTAGACACGTTTTATGCAGTATTTAGTGATTTTTGGTTTTTAGTTTGATGTGTAGAATTACATGATTTTAATTTTGTTGTTGGATTTGATATATGTGTGTTGATGTTAATTTTATTTGAAGTTTGTTTATTGGTTTTGTGGAGCTATGCATGTAGAGATACCCCCTAGGCCTTGAAATCAATCTAGTTCGTCAACTTAGGTTAGCGTGCTAGTATTTGGAGTTGGAGTACGACACAAGTATAACAAACTAATATAATAAATTAACTAAGACGTGCAGTCCATTCTTGAGGGTGAGAAATCTAACTCGAGTTTGCTAGGTAACTAACTAGGCATTGTTCGGTAGTTGACAAGCGCTAGGGCGGGAATCGCTACTTGTCCGTGTTTAGAGTTTCCTAGGTTTTCATCAGTAGAGTTTAAGTCTGCTTCATAGTTTGAGGGTTTTAATACAGGAGAGGTTTTAATCTGATTTCTGTGGGATTTTGGTACGCTAGGGCGATCCGGATCCATCTTAGCATTTCTACACTTGTCCCGCCTTAAGTCTAGTGAGCTATCTTTGACAGGATGTTTATTAGAAAAGAATAGGGTCTCAAGTTAATTACCAGATTCATGATTTATTGCTACTGTCTAGGGATTTTACCTAAGTAACCAGCCTTCTTCCTATCTGATTTCTCCAAGTTTCTAGTTTCATATAAGCAGTTGAAGTTATTTTATTTATATTTAGTTTCTTCTAAGTTTATAATCATTAGTTTAACCCCCCACATAAGTATATATTTATTTAGGCTAGTATTCGGTATAGGTTGTGATCTAGAGTTGCATTCACGTCTTGGGTTCGATACTTGGTCTTGTCTGTTTACTGCTTTGCGACCAGTACACTTGCCGTGCGTGTGTAGTTTTTAGGTGAGTCGTTTAATTAAAGCTTGTGTTATTTTTATATATACATTTACACACATCACTTCTTAACTTGTACGGAAATGAAAATGACTATCTTAGTCATCACTCCTCCTTTATAATGTACTAGTGGGTTGGCCCGCGCGATGCAGCGGGTGTAACCGAAACTTTTTTGTATAGCACATACTAACCTAACATACCTACTATGAACCTAACCACTATTACATGAATATTTCTGAATACCTTTGTTTGATGTTCATTATAAACAGAATCTTTCTTCTTCGGTTATTGAATCCGATGATCATATAGTTTAGATTAAATTAGCCATGTTTGTGTGTATGAATATAACGCAATAGTTTCAGAATTCAAATCGTTACCTCATGATTAAAAACACAACTTCCACTATTGATTTCTTGATTTGTATATAGTATGATCAAGTTTATAAAATTCTAAGTTTTTTAAAGTACCCAACTCTATATAAATGTTATAACAAAACATATAACATCATGAATTGTTTTTTATATGTTTTCTATTTAATATGTTTAAGGTAATTATAAAATTGAATGTCATGTGATTTCATAAACATCTCATGACTCTTGACTTTCTTTTAATTAAATATGATGTTTAAAAGACATTTTTACCCTTAAAAATTAGTTATTCTATGCATTATGTGTTGTATCATAAGCATTTAGACTTATACCTCTTAAAATTTAAGAATTCCCTAGAAAATGCTTTATAATATAGATAGATAGTATAGATATAGATTGTAGATTATAGATTATAGATTATAGATTAGTATATAATTCACTTTTTTTATATGATAGTACGTTATAAATGTTTTTTTGGTCAAAACCTGAGCAATAACAACCGTCTAATAAACATGTTTGAATAATTAAAAAAAAATATCAAACCTAATTTGCAAGATTGATAAACAACATATTTCTAGAGAGAGGTGTAACACCCCAACCGATGGCGGAAACATCGGGATGTCACGTATTGATGATTGTTCAGTAGCTCATGGTAAATAATAATTCTCATTATATGATTTAGATAAACTACATACAATTGTTCTACAAGAATTCATACATCAAATTGAATAAAACTATGCACACATCTTCAAACATTAATTCAAATCCTCAAGCAAGTAGAACCTGAAACATGTTAAGTTAAAAATATTTTGGGTCAACAAAAGTTGGTGAGAATTACATAGGTTTTGATAATCGAATAAAATTGTTGTGCAATTCATGTGTCATGGCAATCTAGTCCATATGTGAAAACATACTAGAAGTAAATCGAGTGCATAATCAACCATTGTGACTGTTGTATTGTGGTACATCCCATACGCTCATGGTTCACTCGTTTATATTGCAGTAACAAACACCCACGCAACCTTTGTAGGAGGCACGTATCCGGGTGGGATTGTCAGTCCAATAGATCTATCAATGTATACCGTTTGGCTGATGAATGTTTATGCTAGAATTGTGCTTACCCTAGTCATGTTCAAGACATAATGCAATATAGAAAAACACATAGACACATTGATGATTGAATTGCATAAATGATGTTGTAACATGTTTCACCCCAAAAATGGTGATAAATAGAAAAGGGGCTATGTAAAACTCACCTTAGCAAAATGTTATGTCTCGTAAAAATATAGAATAATGTGTTGTGAATGTATGCGAGGCGAATCCCAAAGACTCAACACCGTAGCTAGTCCAAATTAAAGAAAACGAAAAAAGAAAGAATATCAAGCTTCCAATTCACCAATTACAAGAGCTTATAATCAAAGCTTCAATTGTAGAAGTAATAGACTATAGAAGAAAGGTATGAGGGAAAGTTTAATCGGATTGAAACAATCGATTTAGAGGTGCAAAGTATAATGGGTCATAGGTGGGTTTTTATACTAGTTTTGGATTCAATTAGCCATTAAAATTGGTCAACACCATAAAGTAAGGTTTTATGGTGAATTGACTATTTAACTAAGACTTTGACTGTTTGACTAAGACTTTGACTAGGACTTTGACTATTTGACTCAAGGCTTTATTTAAAAAAAAAAATCTTGTATGTGAAAAAAAAAGAATTTAGAATCATGTTATTATTATTTATATACATTTATGTATGTATATAAGTTGTGAGATAGGATAAATAAAGACTTAGGCACATTTGTATAATATTAATGATAAAGGTGTAATAAAATATATATATATATATATATATATATATATATATATATATATAAGGGCTTTTTATGTATTAAAATTTTGGGGAAAATTTTACGATGTTACAGTCTCCCCTACTTTTGGAAACTTCGTCCCGAAGTTTATTGAAAACACAGGGTTGAAGGTGATTGGGTAGAAATGAGGACAAGGGTGGTTTGGGAAGTTTCGAGTTAAGGCATGACATAAATTTATAGGTAACAGAATAAACTGTTTCGAATAATTTGGGTAAGAGTTTTGATATGTGTGAGTTTTAAGGGTTGGATTAGGTTCATCTGAGATAGCAAGGAGAATAAGAATCTTAAGTTTTAGGACTCCTAAAAGAAATGCATGAGTTGATTGACTATAGAAAGACTAAATGAACTACCAGGTAACTAGAGTTTATAATTGGTTATTTACTGAAAACCTTGATAGAATTTCACACTACCTTAACGTACCTGTAAATTCATGATTACGTTCCGGACCGCAATCAGCAATTTACCTTACATTAAAGTTTTGCGTCCTTCTATATCTCCACCGATTGTTGAGCAGGTCCGATAGCCTCCACCAGTCGTGGAGTAGGTTGTAGGGCCTCTCCCGACTGTTGAAAAGGCATAATGACCTCTACCAATCGTTGAGTAGGTTCGATAGCCTCCACCAGTCGTGGAGCAGGTTGTAGGGCCTCTCCCGACTGTTGAAGAGGCATGATGACCTCTATTAAGTGCAGCATTTATTATACACATAGGTTGCAAACTGATAACATGTTTATGCAAGCAAGTATAACAAGCACAATATATGAGTTGTAGTTGTATAGATTTATATAATTAGTTCACATTCAAACAATCACGCACCATGTAACAACTCTCAGACAAATATTTTATTACTTGAATCAAATAGCGTCAATACATAGAATAAAAGCAACCAATAGTCAAATGGTGAGACTTGCGATTAGGTAGCTGGAGGATCTTGATCTCTGTTTAGTTTAGGGCATCGGTTACGGAAGTGATTTGGGTAATGAATGTTCAATAAGATATGGGTTGAATGAAGGACAATGAGGTAATATAAGGAATGTAATCATTTATTCATTTAATTAAAACGAATAAACAAAAACGTTGACTTATCAAAGATTCTAAATTCTAATAACATATGAAAACATGCTTTAGCCTATAAGTGAACACTCATCCCGAGAATTCCCAGGTAGGCATCCGGGTCCCTCGTCTGATTGGGACATATGCGCAATGCCAGCCTAGACAGAAGACTCAGAATACAGGCGTTCACCCTTCCAGATTGCACGTGTTCGTTATTAAAATCTAGAACTTCGACGAGATCTCAAGGTGGTTCAGGCTAAACCTGAGGATTTTGTCCTATTAGTCTAAGAGTAGATCCAATGGTGGAGAGCAACCTTCTTGTAAGGATGAAAGTAGGGATAAGAAGTAGGAGGGAGATAGAGAATGGCAAGTAAAAGAAGCAAATACTGGTTATAATCCTATGGTTATAGACTAGATTATTTTTCTAATAACCTAATTCCCTGTAACCATGGCTCTGATACCAATCTGTAACACCCCAACCGATGGCGGAAACATCGGGATGTCACGTATTGATGATTGTTCAGTAGCTCATGGTAAATAATAATTCTCATTATATGATTTAGATAAACTACATACAATTGTTCTACAAGAATTCATACATCAAATTGAATAAAACTATGCACACATCTTCAAGCATTAATTCAAATCCTCAAGCAAGTAGAACCTGAAACATGTTAAGTTGAAAATATTTTGGGTCAACAAAAGTTGGTGAGAATTACATAGGTTTTGATAATCGAATAAAATTGTTGTGCAATTCATATGTCATGGCAATCTAGTCCATATGTGAAAACATACTAGAAGTAAATCGAGTGCATAATCAACCATTGTGACTGTTGTATTGTGGTACATCCCATACGCTCATGGTTCACTCGTTTATATTGCAGTAACAAACACCCACGCAACCTTTGTAGGAGGCACGTATTCGGGTGGGATTGTCAGTCCAATAGATCTATCAATGTATTCCGTTTGGCTGATGAATGTTTATGCTAGAATTGTGCTTACCCTAGTCATGTTCAAGACATAATGCAACATAGAAAACACATAGACACATTGATGATTGAATTGCATAAATGATGTTGTAACATGTTTCACCCCAAAAATGGTGATAAATAGAAAAGGGGCTATGTAAAACTCACCTTAGCAAAATGTTATGTCTCGTAAAAAAAAATAGAATAATGTGTTGTGAATGTATTCGAGGCGAATCCCAAAGACTCAACAACGTAGCTAGTCCAAATTGAAGAAACGAAAAAAGAAAGAATATCAAGCTTCCAATTCGCCAATTACAAGAGCTTATAATCAAAGCTTCAATTGTAGAAGTAATAGACTATAGAAGAAAGGTATGAGGGAAAGTTTAATCGGATTGAAACAATCGATTTAGAGGTGCAAAGTATAATGGTTCATAGGTGGGTTTTTATACTAGTTTTGGATTCAATTAGCCATTAAAATTGGTCAACACCATAAAGTAAGGTTTTATGATGAATTGACTATTTAACTAAGACTTTGACTGTTTGACTAAGACTTTGATTAGGACTTTGACTATTTGACTCAAGGCTTTATTTAAAAAAAAAAATCTTGTATGTGAAAAAAAAAAAGAATTTAGAATCATATTATTATTATTATTATTATTTATATACATTTATGTATGTATATAAGTTGAGAGTTAGGATAAATAAAGACTTAGGCACATTTGTATAATATTAATGATAAAGGTGTAATAAAAAAATATATATATATAAGGGCTTTTTATGTATTAAAATTTTGGGGAAAATTTTGCGATGTTACAAGAGGACCGGCGAATTTGTAACACCCTAGGCATATCCTACATCGCCCGTGGATAGGAGAGATCATGGTTCATAAGTAATGTCTTGTTTCATAAATCACCAACGCATATTAGGCTTAGTTGGCTGTGGAGCACATGAAAACTCTACAGTTAAGCGTGCTCAGGTGGGAGTAGTATCAGGATGGGTGACCTCCTAAGAAGTCTTCCCCCGGGTAACCAAAAACAAATCCGTAAGCTTATAGCACGCAAAGCGGACAATATTGGATGATATTAGAGGTGAGTGTTACAGATTGGTATCAGAGTCATGGTTATAGGGAATTAGGTTATTAGATACATGACCTAGACTATAACCTTAAGAGTCCAACATGGGTGACCCCAATTCTTGAATGCTATTTGTGTATGTTTCTCCTGAATCCATCTCTTGCTTTCTTGTCTTGCTTCTACCTCTTTCCTTTGACCTTTCCTCAAGCGTACTTAAAAAAACCAACTTCATATTTAAATTCTCCGACTCACTGAACTATTCAATATAAGCCCATTTAGTTTGTATCATTTATCCTCACACAATTCAATCACCCTTACCCTTACTCAGAATCAATTTAGAAAATAAAATTCTCCTGGTCACAGTAGAAGGTAAACCCATTAAGTTTTCCATTTATTCCTACTTGTTTCATGAATATAACTCTCCATGTACTCTTATCTTGTTCAAAACACGATTTCTTACTATCCATACTTTTCTATTAACATGATCATCCATTATCTATAAAACATTAGAGCTTATCATCTAAAATTTTCATATATGAGTTTCCATAAACATAATTGTTTATCTCTTTATCCTACATAAACTTGATTTCTTTAAACATAATTATGTATCGTCTAACTCTTCGTGAACCAAACTCCTCTACACATGATCTTCTATTCTTTTTGTATAACTGTTAGTCCAGAATCCTCTCTACCGGGTATCAAACACACACAACCAAAGGCGGAAACAATGATTGTATGAAAAGAACAAGGAATAAACTTGAAACAGAATGATTTGATTATCAAAGTGCACACGGTTTCTAAGAACCGTCTGGTACACGTGCGTTTAACAAACCAAAAGACAAGCAACCCCAAAACAAACTATGAGACCCCTATTTATACACACTGTAGGCGGTCATCCTTACATGGGCCACATAAGCCGAACCCAATAACACAATGACCCAAGACAACGCAAACCTCTAAAATCTAGCCCAACAATATCCCCCTAGGGTTGTGTTGACTTGGTGTGTCTCTATTGCTTCTTGCTGCGCTTCTTGGAGCTGTTCTACTTTCTCTCCAATGCCTTCTTCCACTCTTCAGACGACTTTCCAACATATGGACCAAACAATCCAGTCTCCACTCTTCCTCTGTTATCAGATGCCAATCCCAGTCTAGCTATTTGAGCCACTGCACTAGTGAACCATTTAGCACAGGCTTCATACGTGGGATCACATTGAATCTGATGTTTCACCAGGATTTGAATATCTTCAGAATGCAAACTCATCAGATCTTTGGCATCAAATACTCTCAGCTCATCACTATCACAAACAATCACTACAGATCTAGAGGTAGGATCATAAACCCAGAACTTCATATCCTTCAAGCATCCTCTGTCCATTGGCTTAGACAAAGGAATGGTCTTCATCTTTTTAGTAGGTGGCCACTGAACTTTCTTGAACGGCTTTCCATCTGCAGTCAATACACCCTTATACTCCACCAATAGTGAACTTGTAGTCTTCATATCCCTCAAATTCACCTTCGCTTGCTTCTGAATCTTCCTATGAAATGTGCTTCCAATCTTATTTCTTGGATTTCTCGTCTGATTAATGAAAGGAGCTCTTGCAAGTTCTGCCAAATCGATCTTGGTCCACGAGTTGAAGGCAGAAGTAGAAGCATAATACTCAACAACTCCATTTCCTCTGTGAATGACAAAAACTCCCTTGTCATCATTATATCTCCAACACTCTATTCCTGTTCGATTTCTGTAAGTATCAAACCGATCTCTAGTACTAGTCACGAATCTTTCAGGATGCTCCTCCATGGGATCAATAGATGGCTCAGCTGTATTCTTAAGAACATAAGTGCTTCCAGGACGATGATCTCTCACTCTAGGAACTTGATCTTCAAAATATTTCTTCATATGTTCTTCATGTTCTTTTTTTGATCTTTCACGCTCAGCAGGAGTCATAACTTTCTCAACAAATAATGACGTCTCTGAAAACTCTTTTCCAAACTTATTCTCCAGTTTCTGAGTCAAGTTAAGTAGTCTAGCTAAAACATTGCCTAAGCCTAACTCCAATTCAGCAATCTTTTGGTTCTTTTCAGTGACTGTCTCCGTCAAACTCTGTACCTGAGCAGTTAGCCACACATTTTCCGTCTCCAGCTTCAACACTTTGGTCTGCAATTTATGAACATCCACTTCAGCAAAAATGTCTTCTTCACTGTCAATTCCTTCCTGACTAGCCTCTCTCTCTTCAGTTGTCAAAAATTCAACGTCCACATGTTTTCCCTGTTCTTTATCAGCTAGAAAGGTCATCTGAGCTCTTTGAAAAGCTTCCTCATCAAACAAAACCTTACTCGCACCAGATGCACCGGAAGATCCAGCTTCTTCATTTATTCTTCTTGTGATTGGTGCCTTGCTCATGAATTGAGAAAATGATTCAGTTGCAATAGCAGGCACAACAGTGAAACTAATAACACCAACAGGAATGTCGGTTGATACACCAGCATCAGTCATGACAACATCAGCAGCAGTAGAATGAATTTCAGCAACGGGAGCTGAAACATCAGCAGTAACAATCAATCTAGGATCTCTTTTACTTCTCTTCCTTGTTCTTAGATCAGAATTGGGGTCTTCAGAAACTTCAGTATCAATAAATGTCTCAACTGCAACATCGGATGGAGGAATCCTTTGTTCAGCTTCTCGAACGGTATACAATATGCTCGAAAGCACTTCTGCTTGAGGAATAACAGCCTCAGAAGCAGTAGTGTTGGGAGCTTCAGTCACAATCTCTTCTCCAATCAATCCTTTCTCAGCTTCAGTCACTGTCTTTACTTCGACATTTTCAATAATAAAGTCATCTATCTCCTCTTCATTTAGATCATCAAAATCAAAGTTCTCAAACTGTTCTTCGTCATTTCCTGCAGTCTTCTCATCATCTTTCACTACTTCCTCATCTTCACTTACCACCTTAGTCAAATCAACATTTTCAGGAGGAGAACGTTGTTTAGTAGGTGGTGGATCGACAATATGAACATCAAGCTCTTCAGCTACCTGAGCAGATGGAGGAATTCGTGCTTCTTCAATAATTTCAGCAAAATTGCCGAATTTTACCAGTGGAAACTTTCCTTCAAACATTTGCTTTGTGTCCTTACGATTCTGCTTTATGAGTCCAAAAGCCTGAGGAGCCATACACTTCTGATCATACGCTTCAATAGTTCTTTCCAGACTTGGATATTTGTGCTCTAGTATCATTTGCACGAATCGTGGAAACTTATAAAAGTACTTCTTGTTCAGTGTCTTCACATTCAACATCATATCTTCAAAAATGCACCTCGAAAAATTAAAATCTTATCCTTCAATCAATGCTACCACTCCCGAAGTGTACTTCAAATTCATCTGATCCAATCCACTCTTGTTTCCTCCCAAACTTGCTAGGAATATGTGAATCAACATTCTCCAGTAGCTGGGAAATAGTTTCTTGATATATGAAGATGCATGTAGATCACCCTCATATCCCATCTTCTTCAATGTTGGAGCTACCTGCTCTCTTGTGAAACTGACCGGGTCTTCTTGAGAATCACCAAAAAGTAGCACCTCCCGAATATCTTGTTCTGAAATTGTCACTTCAGTTCCTCGAATCTTTGAGCGAATGGAAGTATCTGTCTTTCGTACCGTTGAATTGTTCCAGAATTCAGAAATCCAGTCTGCAAGCACAACAGGATTCTCTCTCAAAGCGTGCACAATTCTGCAGGTATTGAGACCAATAATCAGGGACTTGAACTCCTGCATATGATCTTCAGGTGGGTCAGATAGAGAACAGACTATGTTATGATCCCTTTCAAACTTTGGTACATGAGCAGCCATTTCTGCACAAAAACGAACTATATCAGTCAATAAAATTTATCAAAAAATCACCAAAGTATTTAAAGCAGCTTAATGGGCCCCCTTTTTAGTCATCTTAATCATGTTCGGGCCCATATCAGATATCCGAATGGGCCTCAGGCTGTACAGACACACACATAAGGCTGTGTCCGAGTGGGATGAGAGTGTCCGAGGTAGGGGTGCAAACGAGCCGAGCCGAGCCCGAGCTTGACCAGGCTCGAACTCGAGCTCGATTAAGATATAAAAGCTCGAGCTCGGCTCGATTCGGGCTTTGTTTTCAAAGCTCGAGCTCGGCTCGTTTATAATTTCTCAAGCTCGAGCTCGGCTCGGGCTCGGCTCGTTTAGTATTTATTAGTTAATATGTTAAATAAAAATAATATAAATAATAGTTCATTTAGGCTCGTGAGCTCGATAAGTGAAGCTCGAGCTCGGGGCTCGTTTACAAAGCAACTTTAAATGAATGCTAAATATTATTAAATATTCAAAAAACTAATATTATACTAGGCTCGATAAGGCTCGACGAGCCTAACGAGCTTCACATGCTAGGCTCGAGCTCGAGCTCGATAAATAAACGAGCTTTGGTTTAGGCTCAAGCTCGGCTCGAGCTCGATAAAGCTCGGCTCGTTTCGAGCTTTTTACCGAGCCAAGCTCGAATAGCTCGCGAGCTGCTCGGCTCGTTTGCACCCCTAGTCCGAGGACAAGATGGTAAAAAGCCATGAGTGTCCGAGTGCTGAGAGTATGTCCGAGGGCAAAACGGTCAAATATCAAGAGTGTCCGAGGGCAAATGAGTCAAGGACATGTGTGTCCGAGTAAAGATGGAGTGTCCGAGTGGGGTAAGGTGTGTCCGAGGGCAGAATGGTAAAAGGTCATGAGTGTCCGAGTACAGAAGGTGTGTCCGAGGTGACATGGCATCAAGTGTGTCCGAATGGAGACTTGTGTCCGAGTGGCCACAGGGTGTCCGAGGGCATTCTGGTCAAATGCCATGAGTGTCCGAGTGACCAAGGGGGTGTCCGAGGGCATTCTAGTAATTTTCCCTCACACGAGTTCGAGCTCCAGGAGCGTGAGGTTCACGCGCCACTCGAGTTTAGAGTTTTTCGGCGCGTAACGTCCACGCGCCTCCGTCTGGAGCAATGAACCGCCGTGATCACTTTCTTCGATGATCATCCTCATCCTTTAATCCTTCTCGTGTACCTGCAGATCACTGAAACAACACCCTTTTCATAATCAACAGTCAAAACATTAAGGTTTTACCTTCTTGTTCTCCTTGAGTTTCTTGATGAATGCGAATGAGTTTTCCGGCGAGTGGGAGTGTTTTGTGATAAAAGTTGAGAGTAATTTTTCTAGTTTGTGACTTTTGAGAAAAACACTCGCCCACCGCCCCCTTTTTGTTTAAACCAAGATTTGTGTGGCCCACCAACCGTATGGTGGGCCCATCTCGGATCCCAATCCCCATTTAAAAATTTTTGAGGTGTGTTTTGCAACCGGGTCCAAGTCAGATCGTGAACTGGTCTAATAAAAACTTAGCTAAAAATATTTAAACAAAAAAAACTTAAACAATATTTTTGTCACGAGATCAAATCACTGTGTCTCAGGCTGAGCTACACTTATCGACTCTAATCTACTTGGGTCGGTCTTAGCAATTGCCTGTATATTTGTCCCCTTAAACTTATTTCCTTAGGCCTTCTCGTACGACGATCTGTGATATTATTTATCATGTTTTGGGATATTTGGTACGAACACTCAAGCAAGTCACAATCAAATCCTAGAATATCAAGTGGTACACTCTATCATGCAAGCAGTTTCCCTTCCACATATTTTTCACAGTATCTGTTCTAGAATTCTGAAACCTTGACTGGGACTGGATTGAGAGAAGAAAATAATAGATCATTAAAAGATTTAGGGTAATATAAAAGTCAGATGATTTCTCAAATGACGAAGGCTTTGGGTTTTGGACTCTAGAGGGTCTCTTTTATGACATCCTGACTGTGTCCAGGTCAGCATATATCTGGATGCAGCAGAGGAGCAGCCAGGACATCTTTGGTCACTGAGGTCTCTTTTAGGTGAAAGATGATCTATAGCACGACAACGAAAAACTAGGTCAAGATATATCTGGATGCAGCAGAAACTTTCTGTTGTATAGGTCAGTATGCTCTTTGATTAAGTAAGAACTTGCTATCTTTGACACTTAAGTGTTTAGCAAGCTCTTGTATATCAGATTGTAAGCACAGCGGAATGTATAAGTTAAAGCAACACTTTTTATACTTAAGAGGAGTTATTACTCCCTCTTGATGATTGAAACTAATAATGACAAGTATTTATTATGAATCTAAGCAGTAAATGAGAATTAGATACTTAGGCAGATTCACAATAAATACTGAAATGGAATAGAACAGTGAAAGTGTTTGAAGGATTTTTCTCTTAAAATCAATGTCTAAAATAGAAGGTTGAAGCCTCCTATTTATAGACGTTTACATACATGTATCTTGCCAATAAAGCAAGTACAGAAATATCAGAAACAAGTTGCACAAGTTGCAACATTGAAACAAACAATTACAGCTAAAAGTAATAATAAACAATAAACTACTGATACAAAAGGCGGTGGAAAATATCTGATGCTAAGTGCTGATGAATGACAAACTACTGATGAGTAGTTTGTTTTCAGTACTTCTGAAGTGAACTTGTCTGGTTTGGACTTCAGAACTTCTGATGAAGTTTCTTCTTCAGCACTTGTCATATCTTCTCTTCAGCAGTTTCTTGTCTTCTCTTCAGTACTTCTATACTTAGCCAAAATTTGCAGAAGTGAATTAGACTAAGGTTTCCAAAAGTGGTTTCACCAATCCTCTTTGTCCTAACAATCTCCCCCTGGATTGATGAACCCAAAACCTTACTAATTCCTTATGATCTTCTTCTGTCTTGAACAATCTTCCATATTTCTTTATACATGGTGTTCTTTAGCTGGTTTAACTGTCCATCAGATAGAGATCCTTTCTGTGGTTCCAGATGTTGAATTGTGAGCAGGTCTTGTGTTGATAGTTTCTTTAGATCACTGATCTTCTTGTAAGCCCTGCTTGAAAGGTCTCTTCTTGTCAATAATACTGAGTTGTTAGCAGTAAGTGACCATCTGATGATAGGTACCTTTGACTTGTTAAAGTCAGAGGTATAGGGAACCAGACTTGTCCCTTGGGTTGATGATCCTGAGTGTTGGATGCTTTCTATTTCAGTAAGCCTCAGGTGGGAGTCTCTTCCTTGTTGTTGTTGTTGCATATCAGGCATCTGAATAGTTGGGAGATGGTGTTCAGTCACTACCTTAGTATGCATCTTTTCTTTGATAGTCTTTTGAATTTGGTAGGCAAAGGTGGAAGGATCCCTGAATTGTGTTATCAGAGGTTTCTCATCAATGTCAAAATTTGAGTGAACTACTGAACTTCCTTCAAGTAGTACCATTTTGAAATCAGTTTTGACATTGTCCTCTGATTTCTTCCTTTGAGTAGCAGGCCTTCTTGTTAAAACACCAGAAGTTCTAACTACTGATCTTGAAGGTTCAGCAGTTTGAAACTTCTCTGGATTTGCAGCCTTGGCAGCCTTATATTTTCGATAAGTATCCACCAATCTTTCTTCTTTCCATCTGGATACTGAGGCTTTTGAACCATAGCCATCTGCTACTAATTCATCTATCATCTGGGCTCTCTTGGCCTTTCCTTCTTTACTTGTGGCCAGTCTGTCTGCAATTAGTTGTGCCCTTCTTGTCAGCTCTTGCATAGAGAGTCCCTTGAGTGTGTAGGCTTTAGTCTTGCTGTTCTTTGTGATGTAAGACACTAGTTGTTGTCTTTTGTCTTCTTCAGCAATATGATCAATTTCAGCCTGTCTTTCCAGCTCAGCTTGATAAGCCTGGAGCTTCTCTTCATACTCTAAGTCATCCCTTTGTTCCAGATTTTTCCAAATCTGGTCTTCCTTGGCTTTTTGTTGAACTGCCTTTAACCTCTGCTCAAGAAGTTCAGTAGATTGAGAGATTGGAGCAGGGGTTAGGACAGTCATAGTAGTGGTTGTTGTAGGCCTTGGAGGAGCAGAAGTTGGTTTGATTTGTTTAGTGGATCTGGAAGGTTTAGTTTGTTGAGATTTGGAAGTGTTAACCTCTGATAGGTTGACAACTGCTGATGGTTTGTCAACTACTGAAGGATTGTCTTCAGTATCTTCTGAGTCATCAGGACTTTGACCATCAGAGGTTTCTTTATTATGCCTTAGGGATTTTTCAGAAGTTTGGGTCTCATCTTCCTTTTCTGTGGCTTCAATATCTTCTACTGAGACACCAAACTGTTTGGCCAATGCTTCTTTTCTGGCCTGGTTTTTCTGATCTCTCTCTAGGATAGCAAGTCTTGCCTTTCTTCTGGCTTCAACTATATCCATTGGTTCCTTCATCTTCTCCCTCTTTTTGGATTCATCAATAGGCTTTAGAGGTTTGATCTGATCTGTTAGATTGGCAATTTGTTTGCTGTTGAAGTCAATCTTGGTCTGCAGATCATTCATCTTCGTCTGAATCACCCCAAATTGGTTCTTGATGGACAGCTCCAAGTTAGCTGTATAGGTTTGGAGGTGATTCTTGATGAGGGCATTCATCATAAGATAAAGGTCACCACCTGGGCTGCATAGTTGGTTCATGTCTATGCTTGAAGGCCAAGGGAATTGGGTAGGCATTTGATGTGAAGGGTGTGTTTTTGGGAGATCCTCATGTTGTACAGAGGATGCCACTCTAGGGGTTTTAGGGATTGAGTGGACTTTAACCTGTTCAGGGGTGACTAGCTTCTTGAGCTTGGATACCCCTGAAGCAGGACCTTCATAAAGTGCCGTCAATTCAGTAGTTTTGGTTGTTGAATCATCATCCAAATTAATGGAATCATCTGAATCCCTGATGTTGTCCTCAATGAGGACTGTCTCAGTTAAATCATGAGCTGAGCCCAACTCAGTTCTCTCATGAACCTCTTGTTCTTGGTACTGAGGATTTCCTTCCTCAGGCATTAAGCCTTCATCAGTAGTTGCCACATCTGAGGTCTTAGCTGTTTTACATCTATCCTCAGATCCACCACTGGGTGGTAACTGAGTAGTAGCAGCCTCAGATGCCCCAAGAGTCTCTATGATTGGGCTTAAAGACCCTGGTCCACCCTCATCTCTTGGGTTAGGGCTAGTGATGTCCACATCCATGTCTGATTCTGTGGTTATGTCCCCTGTTTGTTGTGGTTGTAGGGGACTGACATTATCAGATGGGACTATCGCTTTTAGCCCAGAGAGAAGTTTGGCAATCTCTATTGCCACTGGTTCCGAAATTTGAGGGGTTGGTTCAGATGTTTGGGCAATAGGTTGAATAGGTTGGTCAGCAGTTTCAAAAGAAGTGTCAGTTACAACAGTTTTTCTAAGTCTTTTTCTTTTGATAAGATTGTTATGGGTGCTCTTGGTGGGGTTTGAGATGGATGAGACTGAGAGGGTGTTTCAGTCTCACCTATTTGAAGAGCAGATTGCTCATGAGCATGTTCAGGCATCTCAACCTCCTGAACAGCTTTTCTTTTGGGTTGGTGGGTTTCTGTCTTTGTTGGCTTGGGCTTTTTGGCTTTTGATGGTGTGAGTTTGGAGGATGTGGGTTTCAGGGGGACTTTTTGTTGTTCTCCCTGATCATCTTCTGGCCAGGTAGCCGGTTTGTTATGCCTAGAGTATGCTTGTGAGGTTAATGGATTTAAAGTTGAAACTTTTCCCACAAGCACCTCATTACCCAGTTCCCCTATTATGCATTGCATAATGAACCTTGGGTATAACAAAAACTTTTTCTTGGTATTATTATGATGTAACACCAACTCATTGAAAAATAATTTTGATGCCCTGAATTTGGTTTCATTCACTATGGAATGAAATATTGGTTGAAAAGTAGAGGGCATCTGGTCATAAGACCCTGTCTTTGGACTCAAACACATAATAATATAATGAAACAAAAGCTTGTATTTTGGTTCAAAATATTTTTTGAAGATAGTAGCATGGGAGAGAGTACCTTGATAACCACACTCTGTCATGGTTAAGTGAATGTCAGAGTTAGCAACATGATCAGGGGCAGCTACATCATTCAGGCCCAGTCTTGTTGCCAGTGTGGCCGGTGTGATGGTCAGTGGTTTCCCTTTTATTCTTGAGTTGAGGGAGATAATTTCACCATCAGCCGTCACCGTCTCAGCATTAGCCCAGAACTCATTTAGAGTTTCAGTATGAATTGGTGGGTCGATTGTGAGAGCAGTAAAATATTGGGATTTTACGACAAGATCAATGATCTCATCGTATTGGGACCAGCCTTCTTGTTTTTCAAGAAAGGCCCTTTGATTGTGACCCTGTTTTAGAAAGAGAGTTTTTGAGAGAGAAGGAGGGAATTTTTGAGTTTGAAAGGATAAGTGTTGAAAAAAGATATTTATCAGAAGTTTTTAACCGCTTGGATCTTCTTTATTAGAAGTTTTTAAACCGCCTAGGTTAAAAATCTCTTTATCAGAAGTTTTAAACCGACTAGGTCAAACTTCTGATGATGGGAAAAGTCAGATTTGCCCTTTTTGACTAAACTGCTGATGAAGGATTATCTTCATCAGTAGTTCCCATTTCCTCTTCAGTAGTTTTAACAGCTGATGAGAAATGTTTTATAAATACTTTTATTCACAACTTCTGAAGGTTATTTTATCAGAAGTTATTCACTTTTCAGAAATTATCCCCATACTGATGTTTTGTTCATCAGTAGTTTCTCTCTTTTCAGAAGTTTTTCAAGTGTTTTGAAAATAGATGTAAGTGAAAAACAAAAAATGTGCAGAAAAATAAATAGAAACACTTACAAATTTAGCATCCCTAGCATGGATACTAACTTCTGAAATGTTGATGTGTCAAGGGGTTTAGTGAAAATGTCAGCTATTTGATTAGATGTTGCTACATGTTTTACTTCAATCATGCCTTTTTCATAGCAATCTCTTATGAAACGATACCTGATCTCAATGTGTTTAGTTTTTTAAAACTGAACAGGATTTTGAATGATGCTAATGGCAGATTTGCTGTCTACAAGCAATGGTGTCTTGGTCTCTTTGATTCCATAATCAAGAAGTTGATATTGGAGCCATTGTATCTGTGATGTACAACTTGCAGCTGCAATGTATTCAGCTTCAGCAGTTGAAGTTGCAACAGATGTTTGCTTCTTTGATTGCCATGACACTAGACAGTTACCCAAGAATTGACAACCACCAGATGTTGACTTTCTTGTCATCTTACACCCTGCATAGTCACTATCTGAAAAAGCTGATAACTTGGTATTGCTTGAAGCAGGATACCAAATTCCAAGTGTTGGAGTTCCTTTTAGATATCTGGAAATTCTTTTGACTGCTATAAGGTGTGATTCCCTTGGTGCTGATTGATATCTAGCACAGACACATGTTGAAAACATAATATCTGGTCTAGAAGCAGTTAGATATAAAAGGGAACCTATCATGCATCTGTACATGGTTTGATCAACCTGTTTTCCTTGATCATCAGGTTCAACTTGTGTGATTGGTGTCATGGGAGTGGAACATGATTTACAGTCTTGTAAAGAAAATTTGTTTAATAATTCTTTAACATATTTTGATTGATGTATAAAAGTTCCATTTGTTTGTTGCTTGATCTGCAGTCCCAGAAAGTACTGCAGTTCTCCCATGGTACTCATCTCAAATTTTGATTGCATGAGTTTCTTAAAATCATCACACAGTTTTGTGTTTGTTGAACCAAAAATGATATCATCAACATAAATTTGAACAAGTAGGACATGATTTCCAACATGTTTAATGAAAAGAGTTTTATCAATGGCACCTCTTGTAAAGTTATTTTTGAGTAAAAAGGTGGAGAGTGTATCATACCAGGCTCTTGGAGCCTGTTTGAGCCCATAAAGAGCATTGTCCAGTCTGTACACCCACTCAGGATGAGAAGGATCCTCAAACCCAGGTGGCTGACAGACATACACCTCCTCTTTTATCATTCCATACAAAAATGCACTCTTTACATCCATTTGATAAACTTTAATTTTGTTGGAAATGGCATAGGCCAGAAATAACCTGATGGCCTCAAGCCTTGCAACTGGAGCAAAGGTTTCATCATATTCAATTCCCTCTTCTTGAGAGTACCCTTGAACTACCAGTCGTGCCTTGTTCTTGATTATCATACCAGCTTCATCTTGTTTGTTCCTGAAAACCCATCTTGTGCCAATTGGTTGCTTGTTTGGAGGTAAGGGACAGATTTCCCAGACCTGTTGCTTGTTGAACTGAAGCAGTTCATCTTGCATAGCTTGCACCCAATTATTGTCTTTGAGGGCTTCCTGGTACTTCTTTGGTTCCAACTGTGAGATAAAGGCTGAAAATAGGCAAAAGTTGGAGAGCTGGTTTCTGGTAAGAACACCTGAAGCTATATCACCCATGATTTGATCAAGTGGATGATCTCTGTGTTCAATCAGTTGCTGTAAACCACTGACAGGTGTAGGTGGCTCATGTTCTTCAAGCAAACTACTGAGGTCTATAATATCTGGTTCAGATGTTCCTTGATCTTCAGTAGTTGGATCTACTGAACCAGAAGTTTGAGTTTGTTCCTCAGTATTTGTTTGATCAGAAGTTTGTGGAACTTCTGATGATTTTGAAGTTGACTTGATAACTGTTTGAAGAGTCCATGGTGTGGGATCCTCATCATCAAACCTTTTGTCACCATAATAAGTAGGTTTTGATGAAGTAACAGCCTTCTCAGGTCCAAAATGGAAATTGTCAAGGTCAAAAAGTTCAGCAGGATGTGCTGGAATAAGAGTGTGTTTTGACTCATTGAACTTGACATTCAATGTTTCTTCTACTATCCTGGTGTGAGAATTAAAAACCTTGTAGGCTTTTCTAGTTGAAGAGTAACCAAGAAAGTAACCTGAGTCAACTTTGGCAGCAAACTTTGAAATAGATTCCTTGATGTTCAAGATGAAACATTGACACCCAAAAGCCCTGAAAAAGGAGATAAGGGGCTTCATGCCATGAAGAACTTCATAGGCAGTCTTGGAATGTCTCTTGACTACAAGAACTCTATTCTGAACATAACATGATGTGTTAACTGCTTCTGCCCAAAAGTACAAGGGTAGCCCAGAATCAGCTAACATTGTTCTTGCTCCCTCTATTAAGGTTCTGTTCTTCCTTTCTACTACACCATTTTGTTCAGGAGTTCTGGGAACACTGTATTGTCTAATAATCCCTTTAGACAAACAGAATTCATCCAGAGTTTTGTTCCTAAACTCTGTCCCATTATCACTTCTAATGGTTTTGACAGGTAGAGAATATTGTTTCTCCACTTGTAGAATGAAGAACTTGATGATTTCAGCAGCCTCATCCTTGGAGAATAAGAAGAATACCCATGTGAATCTTGAGTAGTCATCAATGATGACTAAGCAGTACTTCTTCTTACCAAGGCTCATAATCTTGACAGGTCCAAATAAGTCCATATGGAGTAGTTGAAGACATGCAAATGTTTTTGATTCTTCAATAGACTTATAGGAGGACTTATGCTGTTTTCCCTTTAAACAGGATACACAGTGTTCTTGACACTGGTATACTTTCAAAGGTAGACCTCTGACCAAGCCCATTTTTGTGACTTTATTTATGGTTTTAAAGTTCACATGGCCAAGTCTCTTGTGCCAGAGATCAGTTTCTGAAGTTGATGCCCTTGAGAAGAAACAGGCAGTGTTGTTCAATACCTTGTCTTTCTCAATGTCCACTGCATAGAC
Organism: Ambrosia x helenae; assembly: GCA_030844895.1. Classification (NCBI taxonomy): domain Eukaryota; kingdom Viridiplantae; phylum Streptophyta; class Magnoliopsida; order Asterales; family Asteraceae; genus Ambrosia; species Ambrosia x helenae. The sequence continues at coordinate 42,018,848 of CM061223.1, forward strand.
ATTGCCACATCTTTTGGCAATCAGCAAAGTATGATCTTCAATGATCTTCTCTATCAACTTCTGGCCTTCTGGTGAGATGATCTTGCATGCTGTCTTTGTGAAAAAGAAAGAATATCCTTTATCACACATTTGTGACACACTTAGCAAGTTATATTCAAGGTTTTCAACCAGATTGACCTTGTCAAACTGTATTTTGCCAGAGGAGACATTGCCATGTCCTAGCACATATCCCTTAGCATTGTTCCCAAAGAATACAGATCCTTCTCTTTGGCTGATAAAATTGTTTATCAGGTATCTGCATCCAGTCATGTGCATAGAGCCTCCACTATCAACGTACCATATGCTGTTTAAGCCCCTGGAAACTCCCTGCACACAATAGCAAATTAGTTAGATTTAGGAACCCAAGCCTGTTTGGCTTTGGGTTTGCTCTTGAGAACAGTTACAGTTTGTTTTTGACCAGGTTGAGAAATCCATGTCTTTTTGGCAATGGATTTTTCATTAAGAGCCATGGTGGTATCCTTTTCAGGACCACCATCAACCTTGGTCATCAGTAGTTGTACCAAGTTCATTAGATTTTGAATCTCAGCAGTTTGTGAAACTGCTGATGATTCAGGTCTAACTACTGACAAAGAATTTTGAGAAAAAGATTTTAGTTGAGATTTTATCTTTTTCTGAGAAAAGGTGTTTTCAGGTTGTTGTTTCTTGGGATTAAAGATTCTTTCATAATCATTTCTGATTTGATTTCCCACAACCTGTTGTTTAATTTTTTGATTGAACTGAATTCCTTTTCTGTATCTACAAAACTCTGTTTTGTGGTTGAACAGACCACAAATTTCACACTCTTTTGCCTTTTGTTTTTGATCTAAAGGCAAATTTCTGACATTAGTGTAAAGATTTTGCTCATCAGTAGTTTTCAGGGTCTCAACTCCTGATGTAGATGAAACTACTGATGGCTTGTTGTCAGATTTTGTTAATACTTCTGAAGTACTTTCTTTGAAAATACCAGGATTTCTGTTTAGAAAGTTTTCATGGAAAGATGTGCAGTCTTTCCCTTCAGAAGTTTCATTTGAAACAATTTTTCTCCCATCTTCAGTAGTTTTGGGAGAGAAATCTGTTGGTGTTTCAACATGATTGTACCCTATGCCAAACTTAACATTTGAAGCACTCTGTTTGTTTAGCAATAGCTGGTACCCCTTACAAGAATCCACCCATTTTTCACAACTGATCTTGGTGTCAGCAAGCTCTTTTCTAACATTCCCAAGATCTTCTATCATCATTTTAATTTGTGCTTGGGTTTCAATAGCTGAGTTAGTTAATTTAGAGACTTCTTTTGTTTTAGTAGTAAGTTTTCTCTCTAAATCACATTTCATCTGAGTGTATTTTCTTTCTAAATCATTGGCTTTTCCTTGTAAGTGCACATTTGTCTCTCTTATGAGAGCAAAAGATTCTTTGCAAGAATTTGAGCAAAGTTTTGTCAAAGACTCTTTTGATACCTGTGACAATGCAGATTTTGAAGTACAGCCTTCAAATGCCATTAAGGCAAAGTTCTTTCTGCCATTGTCTGGTTCTCCCCAGTTGATGTCAAACAACTTGTTGTCTGCATCAGGATTGCACTCTGTGGTGTCAAAAGGAAGACTGCTCCAGTCAACATACCCTGAGGTGAAAAGACTTTGTTGAGAGGGTGGTTGAGGCTGTGGAGGTTGTTGAACAGCTGGAAAGGGAGGGATTGATTGTTGGCTCTGCATCTGTTGAGCAGGCATTTGAACATATTGTACTTGTGGCATGTATTGCTGTTGAGGAGCTTGTGCCTGTACAAAATGAGCACTCCCTTGAGTTCCATTATTCCTATTATAATTGGGGTTAAAGTTATTTCCAGATTGTGATTGGTTAAAGCTAGAGTTTCTACACTCTCTAGCAAAGTGTCCCAACTTCTGACACTTGTGACATCTCAGTTTAGATTTGTCAAAACCAATTTTTGTATTACTGGTCAATCCTGGAAATTTCCTTCCTGACCTTTTATAAAACTTGTTAGTTTTAATGCTTAGCATGGCCAGTTGGTATAAAATGTCCATTTCTTCTAAGTCATCACTGCTAAAGTTTTTCAAATCATCCATGATAAAACATAGATTATCAGCAGTTTGACTTTGGTCATCATTGTCATAACCTGGGAAAGATCTTTCTGATGAGATCCCAGTTGTTATGTCAATGTTGTCATAAGATCCATAGGAACAAGTTGGTGAGTCTTGTCCCAAAAGTGTTGTACTACCTGGTAGGTAGTCATCAGCAGTTTTACCAGATGATTGTAATTTCTTCTTTTGATCAATTTCTCTCTCAAAAGTAAGTAATCTCCCATGGAGTTTTGTAAGAATGAGGGAGCCAAAATCTGGTGAGGATCTTAAAACAATGGAGTATGTTTCCCATTTGTCTGGTAAAGACCTTAAAAATCTATGTAGCATAGATATTGTTGTATAGGTCTGACCATTTAACTTTAGCTCAGATATTAATGAGGAGAATCTTTCAAATTGTTGAGTTAAAGTTTCCCCATTAATGTGAGCAAATGTCTCATATTGTTGAGCTAAAATCTCTCTGGTGTTGGCAATCACCTCTTCAGTTCCTCCAAACTGTTCTTTAAGACAATCCCAGAGTTCTTTGGCACTTTCACAATGTAAAAGGCCAGAGTATATCTCATTTGGGAGAGCCATTGCCAACATAGAGAATGCTTTTGCATCTAGCTCAAGTTTTAGGAAATCATCATCTGTATATTCTTTTGGGTCTTTAGGGACCTCAACTTTAGTTTCAAGATTGATATTTACTGGTTTATGTGGTCCATATATCACAGATTTCCAGCAACCTGTGTTGGTCTGTGATAATGTATGCGTCATCCTTCTTTGCCAGACGTTATATTCATTTCTTACTAGCATAGCAGGTTTTGTCGCAGAACCAGTATTATGTGGATCCATTTTAAAGAGTTTTGATTTGTCAGATGACTCTTTTAAGTGATGGATGTTGATAAAAAGTGAACTTTTGATCTTTTATTAAGTATCAATAAGAGCTTTGTGTCTGATTCTCAATTTGTTAGATTGATATGTGATCAGATAAACCAAAGCTCTGATACCAATTGTTGTATAGGTCAGTATGCTCTTTGTTTATGTAAGAACTTGCTATCTTTGACACTTAAGTGTTTAGCAAGCTCTTGTATATCAGATTGTAAGCACAGCGGAATGTATAAGTTAAAGCAACACTTTTTATACTTAAGAGGAGTTATTACTCCCTCTTGATGATTGAAACTAATAATGACAAGTATTTATTACTCCCTCTTATCCTTCAATCAATGCTACCACTCCCGAAGTGTACTTCAAATTCATCTGATCCAATCCACTCTTGTTTCCTCCCAAACTTGCTAGGAATATGTGAATCAACATTCTCCAGTAGCTGGGAAATAGTTTCTTGATATATGAAGATGCATGTAGATCACCCTCATATCCCATCTTCTTCAATGTTGGAGCTACCTGCTCTCTTGTGAAACTGACCGGGTCTTCTTGAGAATCACCAAAAAGTAGCACCTCCCGAATATCTTGTTCTGAAATTGTCACTTCAGTTCCTCGAATCTTTGAGCGAATGGAAGTATCTGTCTTTCGTACCGTTGAATTGTTCCAGAATTCAGAAATCCAGTCTGCAAGCACAACAGGATTCTCTCTCAAAGCGTGCACAATTCTGCAGGTATTGAGACCAATAATCAGGGACTTGAACTCCTGCATATGATCTTCAGGTGGGTCAGATAGAGAACAGACTATGTTATGATCCCTTTCAAACTTTGGTACATGAGCAGCCATTTCTGCACAAAAACGAACTATATCAGTCAATAAAATTTATCAAAAAATCACCAAAGTATTTAAAGCAGCTTAATGGGCCCCCTTTTTAGTCATCTTAATCATGTTCGGGCCCATATCAGATATCCGAATGGGCCTCAGGCTGTACAGACACACACATAAGGCTGTGTCCGAGTGGGATGAGAGTGTCCGAGGTAGGGGTGCAAACGAGCCGAGCCGAGCCCGAGCTTGACCAGGCTCGAACTCGAGCTCGATTAAGATATAAAAGCTCGAGCTCGGCTCGATTCGGGCTTTGTTTTCAAAGCTCGAGCTCGGCTCGTTTATAATTTCTCAAGCTCGAGCTCGGCTCGGGCTCGGCTCGTTTAGTATTTATTAGTTAATATGTTAAATAAAAATAATATAAATAATAGTTCATTTAGGCTCGTGAGCTCGATAAGTGAAGCTCGAGCTCGGGGCTCGTTTACAAAGCAACTTTAAATGAATGCTAAATATTATTAAATATTCAAAAAACTAATATTATACTAGGCTCGATAAGGCTCGACGAGCCTAACGAGCTTCACATGCTAGGCTCGAGCTCGAGCTCGATAAATAAACGAGCTTTGGTTTAGGCTCAAGCTCGGCTCGAGCTCGATAAAGCTCGGCTCGTTTCGAGCTTTTTACCGAGCCAAGCTCGAATAGCTCGCGAGCTGCTCGGCTCGTTTGCACCCCTAGTCCGAGGACAAGATGGTAAAAAGCCATGAGTGTCCGAGTGCTGAGAGTATGTCCGAGGGCAAAACGGTCAAATATCAAGAGTGTCCGAGGGCAAATGAGTCAAGGACATGTGTGTCCGAGTAAAGATGGAGTGTCCGAGTGGGGTAAGGTGTGTCCGAGGGCAGAATGGTAAAAGGTCATGAGTGTCCGAGTACAGAAGGTGTGTCCGAGGTGACATGGCATCAAGTGTGTCCGAATGGAGACTTGTGTCCGAGTGGCCACAGGGTGTCCGAGGGCATTCTGGTCAAATGCCATGAGTGTCCGAGTGACCAAGGGGGTGTCCGAGGGCATTCTAGTAATTTTCCCTCACACGAGTTCGAGCTCCAGGAGCGTGAGGTTCACGCGCCACTCGAGTTTAGAGTTTTTCGGCGCGTAACGTCCACGCGCCTCCGTCTGGAGCAATGAACCGCCGTGATCACTTTCTTCGATGATCATCCTCATCCTTTAATCCTTCTCGTGTACCTGCAGATCACTGAAACAACACCCTTTTCATAATCAACAGTCAAAACATTAAGGTTTTACCTTCTTGTTCTCCTTGAGTTTCTTGATGAATGCGAATGAGTTTTCCGGCGAGTGGGAGTGTTTTGTGATAAAAGTTGAGAGTAATTTTTCTAGTTTGTGACTTTTGAGAAAAACACTCGCCCACCGCCCCCTTTTTGTTTAAACCAAGATTTGTGTGGCCCACCAACCGTATGGTGGGCCCATCTCGGATCCCAATCCCCATTTAAAAATTTTTGAGGTGTGTTTTGCAACCGGGTCCAAGTCAGATCGTGAACTGGTCTAATAAAAACTTAGCTAAAAATATTTAAACAAAAAAAACTTAAACAATATTTTTGTCACGAGATCAAATCACTGTGTCTCAGGCTGAGCTACACTTATCGACTCTAATCTACTTGGGTCGGTCTTAGCAATTGCCTGTATATTTGTCCCCTTAAACTTATTTCCTTAGGCCTTCTCGTACGACGATCTGTGATATTATTTATCATGTTTTGGGATATTTGGTACGAACACTCAAGCAAGTCACAATCAAATCCTAGAATATCAAGTGGTACACTCTATCATGCAAGCAGTTTCCCTTCCACATATTTTTCACAGTATCTGTTCTAGAATTCTGAAACCTTGACTGGGACTGGATTGAGAGAAGAAAATAATAGATCATTAAAAGATTTAGGGTAATATAAAAGTCAGATGATTTCTCAAATGACGAAGGCTTTGGGTTTTGGACTCTAGAGGGTCTCTTTTATGACATCCTGACTGTGTCCAGGTCAGCATATATCTGGATGCAGCAGAGGAGCAGCCAGGACATCTTTGGTCACTGAGGTCTCTTTTAGGTGAAAGATGATCTATAGCACGACAACGAAAAACTAGGTCAAGATATATCTGGATGCAGCAGAAACTTTCTGTTGTATAGGTCAGTATGCTCTTTGATTAAGTAAGAACTTGCTATCTTTGACACTTAAGTGTTTAGCAAGCTCTTGTATATCAGATTGTAAGCACAGCGGAATGTATAAGTTAAAGCAACACTTTTTATACTTAAGAGGAGTTATTACTCCCTCTTGATGATTGAAACTAATAATGACAAGTATTTATTATGAATCTAAGCAGTAAATGAGAATTAGATACTTAGGCAGATTCACAATAAATACTGAAATGGAATAGAACAGTGAAAGTGTTTGAAGGATTTTTCTCTTAAAATCAATGTCTAAAATAGAAGGTTGAAGCCTCCTATTTATAGACGTTTACATACATGTATCTTGCCAATAAAGCAAGTACAGAAATATCAGAAACAAGTTGCACAAGTTGCAACATTGAAACAAACAATTACAGCTAAAAGTAATAATAAACAATAAACTACTGATACAAAAGGCGGTGGAAAATATCTGATGCTAAGTGCTGATGAATGACAAACTACTGATGAGTAGTTTGTTTTCAGTACTTCTGAAGTGAACTTGTCTGGTTTGGACTTCAGAACTTCTGATGAAGTTTCTTCTTCAGCACTTGTCATATCTTCTCTTCAGCAGTTTCTTGTCTTCTCTTCAGTACTTCTATACTTAGCCAAAATTTGCAGAAGTGAATTAGACTAAGGTTTCCAAAAGTGGTTTCACCAATCCTCTTTGTCCTAACACTTTCGTTTCCTAGCATCTTCAGGTCTTTGCTTACACAAAACAGAGGAGATACACGAGTTTTTCAAAAAAGGTTTCAGACCTAGACCACAGTGTTATGCTTCGGGACATCACACAAGCATTCAAATAAAGATTGTACCTGATTCCAAGTGATGTCCCTTACTGAGGTCGTGTCTTATCTTTAAGTGCTTCACAAGATCATTAACATTTCAGCCATCGGGACCAAGCCTACCGACATATCACACTAGAGCCAAACTGTTTCGATACACGTCTTACGTGAGTCAGCCTTAATCCAACTTGTGAAAGTTCATTTCATCTATCGTTTTTGACAACAAAAATGTTTTGATCTTTTCTTAGGACACAACCCCCTAAATTTGTGCTTAAAATTGAAAATTTAAAGAACAAATTTACAAACCTAAGACTAAGAAACCCCCCCCCTTTTTTATCATAACACACAGAGACCCGTTCAGTCTTCGAGATGGACCATTTTGAGCAGTTCAGAGAGAGCTTCAAAGCGAGCTCGATTAACAAGTTTTGTAAAAAAGATCTGCGACATTGTCGTCAGTGTGAATGTGTGTAGGCACAATTAAACCTTGGTTAAAAGAGTCTCGGATGAAATGTTCTTTTATGGCAATATGTTTTACTTTTGAAAATTGAACTGGATTTTTCACAATTTGGTTTGCAGCATCATTATCACAATAAATAGGAGTGAGAGAGAAATCCAAACCGTAATCTACCAACTGATGTTGTATCCAGATCACCTGAGAACAGCATGTTGAGGCAGCCACATATTCAGCTTCCGCTGTTAAGACGGAGACTGTTTGCTGTTTCTTACATTGCCATGCAATAAGTCGATCGCCTAAGAATTGACATCCCGCAGAAGTAGATTTCCTGTCAATGTCACAACCTCCAAAATCGTTGTCAGAAAACGCATGTAATTCAAAGAGCGAATCCCTAGGATACCAAAGACCAAATATGGGTTTCCCCTTAAGGTATCTAAAGATTCTCTTAACAGCATGTAAATCTAGTTTAAGAAAGATACATAAATTTTTTATTAACCACGAAATAAACCAAGTTACATCTGGATAATGGGTAAGCGAGCAACAAGCTGCGCCGCTATCCCCTTTTGAATCGCAAAGCCTATTCTACTAAATACAAACTTTTGGTTCTTCGGGCTTTGCGAATCACTGTGGACCACCTTCTGCACCCGCTCCAAAAAACAAACTGCCTCAGGGGCTAAGGATCCAAAAGTATCGAAGGCAAACGGAATGAACACATGTTGATTCTCTAGACATGCTACCTCGTGCTTAGCAACCTTCCTAGCTTCCGCCTTCAAAACCGCCTGTCCCGGAACGAAACCACTATCTCTCAGCCCTACCAGTGGGGACACCCCAGTGAGGTCAACACACGCGTGCTTACCCCCCGCCCAGCCAAACACAAGGACGTCCGCAGGACGCAGGGTAGATCTTCCCTCTCGTGGGTCAGTTAGAAAATTAACAGGGGCTTCTTTCTTGGCTGAGATCCCGGCGCGCCTAAGCACATCCCATAAAACATCTCTAACCCAGTCATGACGATACTTGAACCCCGGCAATTCCTTACAGTGAAGGGCATGCTCGCCAAATCTATCCAAACAGGCTTTTTTACAAATGGGGCAAGAGTCGTCTGGCGGGAAAAGGGGAATCATGAGCCGGTATTTAAGGATGGCTCTGTATTCAACTGCTGACATTCGTTGCCCAAGACCTTCAATGGGCGCAACAGTCAAAAAATCTTGGGCATGAGCCCCCTTGAGACAAGCCAAATCTGCCTTTTGACGCGGTGTCATATCGAACCGCTCCTCCATATCCTGTGCGTGTTTACCATAAAGAGCACTCGCCAAAGTTTGTTGAGGTTACTTGGGGGCGGTCTCCTTATCAGTAAAACCGCCTAGATCAAGGTCTGGGAGAGTTGTTCCAATATTACCAAGCGCAAGGGAGTAGTCAGGATCCACCCCCATAATACCAGCACTTCGCAAGATGTGGTCCTGCAGTTTCCACGATTGGGCCCTGGACGCTACAGAATCATATGCGGAGACGTCCTCCGCCGATATAAGCCCTAAGCCCCCACAACGCATAGGGAATGAAGCCAACCTCCACTGGAGGTCCCCAAAATGCGGTCCTCCGCTGACAACAATGTCTTCAACAGCCTCTCGCAGACCTGCATCAAAGATAGACACAGCCTCTTTGACATGTTCTGGTTGACAAGTCCAGAGCCCAAACACTAATTTAGCAACCCCCATGCACGAGCGCAACAGAAGGAGCTCACTTTGGGGGTCCCTTAAGTCCGACAGTCGTTTCATAAGATCAACCGCCCGAAGAGCTCGTCTAGATGCCAAAGACTGAATAAACCTTGCATCCCGACTAACCCCCCCCCCCCCCCCCCGAGGAGTTTAACCCCCCTACGGGCCTGCTAATCTCGCTAGGGAATAAACCCGGCACTTTCTTCGCACCATTGCATGACGGCCAAAAAATCTCCGTTTTTCGAATATTAAGCCTAAGCCCAAGAGATGCCCCCTCTGAACGAATAATGTCCAACGCCCTAGAAACTTCCTCTGCCTTACCAATGATAGTGCCATCGTCCAAGTACTAGGCATGGAAGGGCAATGAGCAGGCGTCCTGCACACGGAGGATCAGCGGATGAAGAACAAGCGCAAAGAGAAGGGGGCCGAGAGGGTCCCCTTGCTGCACCCCTGTGGTAGCCCCAATATGGGTATCCCCCACATATAATCTGGCGGGATGCGCATATAAAAATTGGACCCACGGGAAGATAGATGGGCATCTGCAACTAACTTCCCTAAGAAGTGTCGTACGGTCCACCTCGTTAAAGGCGTTAGAAAAATCAACAGTGAGCATAGCCAGGGACCCGTCAGAATGGAACGCGCTCAGAAACCTGTTAGCACTGTGCAGCACCGCTTCTGCCCCATTAGGGACCCCAACCCCAAACTGAAAATCCCCCAGATAGGTTGCCATCTCTTTACCCACTTTACGCATAGCGACTTTTGACACCAATCTTCTCCAAATGGCCCCCACCGCAATGGGCCTAATCCCGTTGTCAGGCTTTAATAGGGGGGTCAACGGTGCCGAAGCAATGAACTCCGCCAGAGCTTTAGGACATAACCCCCCAAGCCACAAGTTGACAACATTGGTGATGGCTTTAAGGAGCCCGGAGGCAGTTGGAGACCCCTAGCCACAGAAAGCGTCTAAAATATGCTGCGCCCGCAGACCATCCCTCCCACAAGATGTCCCTTTCGGGAACGTTTTAATACATTCCAATACGCACTCAGCGTCCACCTGCAAGGCTGGCTCCAAAGGCAAGGTGGAGGGCATGGTCGGGGGGTCCACAACAGGGTGTTTATCTATCAGGGCTCTCAATGTGTCCTCCCCAGCAGGCGCAACCCCAGATGAACACAGAACCTTGACGGCCGCAGTATAATGGCCATCCACTACCTTCCGAAGGCACTGCTTAATATTGCCCCCACCATCTACTTTAGCTTGGTCCCCTACCCTCCCCGAAAACGACGCCACGGGGAGTTCAAGGAGGGGCAGGACCAATTCCTCTAAACCTGCCCCATCTTTCCAAACCGCCAATGCCCGCATAATAGAGCTACATTGAAGCGATTTCCTGTTACCCGATCTTCGTTCTTGCCTAGAGGCCGGTCTGACCACCCTTAAGGTGCAGCGAGGCAACAACAAAAGTTTAACCCAAGCCTCAATAGACCCTGGGGCATCCACCACTTTACGGAGACCCCCTGACAAAGCATGGGCAAAAGCCATGCGACATGCAGGCGGGATACTCTTGACCGTAGCAACAGGCAGGGCGAGGATGCGCTCAAGGAGAGTGACATCTACCACCATCTTCCCAGACGTATCACTCACATGCGTCACTAGCGGATCACGAGGTTGTGGAATCCCCGTTATAAAATCGATCTCGCCTCCTGCACGCGAGGTGCATTTAATCACTTCTTTGCCGTGCCGACAACGCCCATTCAAGGCATGCAGGGTCATGCACTCCCCACATAGCCAATTCTTCAGCACACGCAAGGCGTCAACAACGTCATTGTAAAGGTCAAAGTTTGAAGCAAGATGCTCCTTTAACTCACCTCTCCTTTCTTTCCCATTAAAATGATCTCGTTGGAAATGCATAAGTAACCGAGAGTATCCCTTGTATCCCGGCGTACCATCCTTGCAAGAATGATAATTTTTAAAGGGGCAACGCCATATCCCTGTGTCCGAGCTAGGTCCAGGTCCCCCACCACTGTCTCTCATGGATCCTTTAAAGGAATAATTATATATATATATATATATATATATATATATATATATTTTTAAATATGTAATAAAGGTGTTTTTAAAGTTAAGAAATAAACCCAAAAAAATGGGTGGGCCCATGTTTATTATTATTATTATTATTATTATTATTATTATTATTATTATTATTATTATTATTATTATTATTATAACTATTATCACCCCACTTTAGTCAACCATTACTCAACACTTTAACACATTTAAACCCATAGAACTAAACTTTATAAAGGTGACACAATTAGCCGCTCAACTTTCAGATATGAGTTAGTAAACATCAAAGATGATTGACGTCATCTTTAGCGGTGGGTCGAAGGAAGAACACGGTGGGTCGAAGGAAGAACACGGCGGTCGAACGAAGAAGACGGTGGGTCGAAGGAAGGAAGGAGACAGACAGCAAGGAGGTCGAACGAAGAAGACGGTGGTCGAACGAAGGAGATAGTGGGTCGAAGGGAGACCAAAGGAAGAGTCCGGTCGAACGAACAAACTGACCGTTACAAGGTTCAGGTAAGCGGAGGGGTAGATGGAGGTGGAGGAGACGGAGGTGGAGGTGAAAAGGGTAGATCTGGAATGGAGTTGAAGACTTGAAATAAGAAGAAGAAGAGACAGATCTGGAATTGTAATTACATGAACCCAATAAAAAAAAAGATAAAATTTGGAAACAAACCTAATGACAGATCTGGATTAAAGGCTTAAAGGAATAAGCTTTATGAAGAAAGATTCATCTGGGTAAATGAATATTGAGAAGTTTTAGGATTAGCCTGATAACATGCGCATTGACACACAGCGAACATGATGTCAGGTCTGCTAGCAATCAGGTACATTAGCGAACCAATCATTGAACGATACAGTGTTTCGTCTACGGCTTCTCCTTCCAGATCTTGATTGATGTGACACCCGGCATGTTCGGCTTAAACATATTAGTAACATCTAAGTCTACCTTAGCAAGAAACGTTTATAAACAAACTTAACTGGGTTAGTTGAGTCGGGTCAAGTTAGGATTGTCCAGGGTACAATGATCTGGAGGATCATTGGGAGTCGTTTTGGTAATACACTAGTACCGGGTTCCGTTGTTGGTGACATTACATGAACTAATTAAGTATATGTGTGGATTATGGGTTGTATGGTGGATTATATACATAGATATGTTTATATGATGTATAAATGATTATCTGTGCCTAAATGTGTTAAATATGGACTAAGGATGCATGCTTATGTGTTAGGATGTGTTAGAATGCGTTAAACACGACAAACTGAAAAACTAGTTAAAAAGGGGCTTTGGTTCGACCACTTCGAGTGGTCGAAGGAGAATGAAAATGTCTGGTTCGACCCATGCAAGTGGGCGAACCAGGGAAGTGGAAATTGAGAAATTTCCTTCGACCAAACAGGGCTCATTCGACCCTGTGAAAGGGGCGAAGGAGCCTACATTCGACCAATGAGTTGGTGCGAAGGAAGACTAGTATAAATACCAACCTTTGTCATTTTTCATCATTTCACAAACCCTAACCGTCCCAAAACGCTCTCAAACGATCTTAAACACTAAGGAAGGAGTTTTTGCTCTTCTTTTTCATAATCTAACCCATCTACAACATCTAAACAAGAATCCAAGGTGTGTTCATAATCCTAAATCTTTTAAAAGCATTTTAATTCGTTTTCATCTAACCCTAATGGTCCAGATCTGTTCTAAGGGTGTTTTTATGATTAAAAACCTTTTAAACATCTTTCTAAATCAAAACATGATCATTTAACATAGGTCTTCATAATGAATAACATGTGTTAGTTGTGTGTTATGTAGTGTTATGTGTTGTTCACTGATTTGCTGCTATATCTATGATAGAAACATGATATAGGATTGTTGATGATGAGGGAATATGGTTGTCTAGGGTTAGGATTGGATATATTGATATTTGGGGGTTTTATTGGATTAATACTTGATGCATGAATATTTATGATCAATAGAATGAATAAGAAAGATCGGATAATCGACAAACTGAGTATTTTAAGCTAAACAAGAATCGATTTCAAAAGTTTCCAAATTGGGTAAATAATTCATGCATGAAAGTGATGTTTCCATAATCTTTACCATTTTGGGAAAGGGCTGAAACGGACGTATTATCGGGGGAAATCGATGGGGTTTTGTAGGGATAAGTTATTCATGCTTGACTGCTGTGTTTGATGATGTTTCGGGTCGTTTTGAATGTGTTTGAAGCGTTTTTAGGAAAAATATTACAACAGGGGCGAACCTGGCCTCCTTCGACCAGTCGATGGTGCGAAGGAGGGATCCAGGGTCGAACCTGGGATTGTATTGGACGAACGTGTATAAACGGGCGAAGGAAGCATCAAACGGTCGAACGTACTGTAAATGGTGCGAAGGAGACAAAAAGGTGCGAAGGAGACTTAAAACTGACTGGTTCGACCGTTCTGATGCAGAAATGAGATTTTTGATACAAACTAAGTGTTTTATGCTTGAACCTTGTGTGTAATCCATATGTACTTGATTAGTTAGGGAATGGGTCACCAACGGGGTGTCGGGTCGGTCTAGTGTGTCGGTTAAACATTTAAACACGTTTCAAAACATACTTGGTTACGATCTGGACAATCAGGGACTAGATAACCTTATGGTTATTAGTCGGGACACTTATGTGAACATTTTGATAGATCTCCGGTAGAGGGATTATCAAGGGCTAAACATCTTTACTTATATTTGAAGAACGCAACTTAAGGTGAGTTCACGGCCCCACTTTTACTGCTTTAACTTTTGGGGGAGAAAACATGCGCTAAACGGTTTTAGTAACATATGTCATACTATGGTTTTAACTTTATATTGCTATACGATCTTTTGGAAAGTCCCGGGGGAAACCATGAATGTGCGGGTTTGCACAACGGGGGAAATGTGGATAGATCTATTGGGCATGACCTGCCCCACTCGTCGGCTTGGAGGGCCGGGCGGGTGCATATTGTCTCGAACAGGTACATTGGTATCATGCTGAACATACGGGCTGCTTAAACATGCTGAACATTGCTAAACGTGTCTAGTAATGGTTTCCAATCGTAGTAGTAATAAAACTTACGCCTAGCTAGCGTACTTGGTAACATTGATAGAGTATGGACATGGTAACGTTATAGTAACATTTTGATCAAACCTGTGAACTCACCAGCATTATATGTTGACATCTTTTTGGCATGTTTTTCTCAGGTCGCTAAGGTAGCAATGAACGGAACTAGGCGCACGGGTCTGCATTGGCGTCTAGGTTTTAGTGCACGTTTTGTAATAAGTGTCTTGGATACTCGGGAACACTGTTTTGTGGAGATTAAATTCTTTAAATGCTTCCGCTTATGAAATTTATGTTTTTGGGTTTACGTACTTCATATAGTGTCGTTTATTGTGATCGTTGACTTGGATCCTGGTTTGTCATGCGCCTCGCGGTAAAACCCCGCAAGTGGTAATTTGAGGGTGTGACAGATTGGTATCAGAGCCAATGGTTATAGTGAACTAGGACTGCATGTAGAGTCTGGTCTATAGCCGAGTCGCACACACTAGACGGTCACATACTTTGGGTCTATTAATGGGATATGTACTAACGTTGTCGGGGTGTCCTTACATCATCATCATGCTTCTCCGTTACATCATCCGTTTTATTTGGGTTCTTACCTACTCTTGTCTTCTTCTTCTGGATTGAAGGAGGAGGGGTTGATTTGTTGGTTCTAGCACACACATGCCTTCTTGCACTTGCACCTATTGCCACATAGGCGACAATGTTCGGTGACTGGGGCCTAGATTAGGGGTACATCTGGAGGACCATGTATAGCAGTTTATCATTTCGGGTGCACACGAAATAATAAACTGGGATGCATGAAAATCCCGATGGACTTCGAGTTTGGATGTATAGTCCTGAATTTGTCCCTAGGTTAACTCCTGTAAATTTCTAGTGGTTGACACTGGGAGTGAATCTGAATCTCTCGATTTCTTGGTTTGTTAGATCATGTCTGGTGCTCGCGGTGGTGGACGTCGTGGTGGAGGCGGTGGCCGTGCTGGCGGCGGTGGTCGTGCCGGAGGCGGTGGTCGTGGGAACATCAACATGACCCAAGCCGAACTGAACAACTTGCTCCAGCAGCAAGTGAACATGGCTATGGCTAATTTCCAGGCTGGAATTAATGCCATGGGTGGTGAGTTGATTTCTGTCGACCTTACCTCATTTTTGGGTTTCGTGTCCTTTCGTTTGTGTTTTACTCGTGTACCGTGTTACAGGTGTTGGTGCCAATCCACCCCCACCTCAGTGCTCTTATAAGAAGTTTAGGGACTGTCAGCCCCATAACTTCGCTGGAACTGAGGGAGCGGTGGGACTGCTCCGATGGCTGGAGAAGGTGGAATCTGTGTTTGTCATGTGTAACTGTCCTGCTAAGGACCGAGTGAAGTACGCTACTGCGACATTTGAGGGGCCTGCATTGTCGTGGTGGAATGCTACTACTCAGAACATGGGATTGGGAGAGGCTATTGCTATGCCTTGGGCGGAGTTTGTGCAGCTTTTGAGAGGTGAGTATTGTCCGAGGGAGGAGATACAGAAGTTGGAGCATGAAGTCTGGAGTTTCAAGATGGTTGGGTCGGAGATTGAGGAGTATACTGTGAGGAGGAACGAGCTGGCGGTGTTGTGTCCTGACTTACACACACCCGAGTACAGGAGGATCGAGCACTATGTGTCTGGACTAGTGCCCAAGATTGCTGGGTTGGTGGCTACTGGGAATCTTCCCACTATTGCTGAAGTTGTCCGATCAGCTCATCGGATGACTAACCTGAAGGTGGCGGAAGGCGTTTTGCCTCCCAAGGGTGCTGCTGTGAAGACTGCTGAGGGAAACAAGAGGAAGTGGGAGAGTGTGGTGCCAGCTCAGCCGGCGAAGAAGTTTGATACATCTGGGTCTTCTTCTGGGTCGAAGACGGGTGGGTATGCCGGGAAGCATCCCAAGTGCAACAAGTGTGGTTTTCATCATTCTGGGAGTTGTGATAGGGCTCGTTGTCATCGGTGCCATCAGTTGGGACACCATGCTAAGGATTGCAAGGTGACGCTCACCCCAACTCAGACTCCTGCGGCTACTCCTGCTCCTGCTACTCAGGGGACTCAGGGGAGGCAGGGGTGTTATCATTGTGGTGACACGGGACATTTCAAGCGTGATTGTCCCAAACTGAAGCAGGGCGATAATGGGAGGGGCGGGAACGGTAACGGGAACAATGGCGGCGGAGGCAGGACTGCACGTGCTTTCGTCATTGGATCTGCAAAGGCTAGGCAGGATCCAGACACAGTTACCGGTACGTTCCTTCTTAATGATCGCTATGTTTCTGTTTTGTTTGATTCTGGTGCCGATAAGAGTTTCGTATCTTTGGATATTAGTCGATTGCTAGATATAGTACCCACACCTTTAGAGGCTAAGAACTTAATAGAATTGGCTGATGGTAAGAAAATTGAAGCGACACACACCCTTAGGGAATGTCGCTTGGAACTGTCGGGTTTGTCTTTCCCCATTGACCTTATGCCGGTACCTCTGGGTACTTTTGATGTCGTGGTTGGCATGGATTGGTTATCGTTGTATCGCGCAGAGATCGTTTGTTTTGACAAGGTTATTCGGATCCCTCTCCCTGATGGAGAGATTCTTTCGGTTCGTGGCGAGAAAAGCGGTGCTCCGCTGAGTATCATTTCTAGCATGAAAGCCCGTAAGTATCTTCGGAAGGGCTGTTCGGCCATTCTGGCACTTGTTAACGTTTCTTCTGATGATGAGAAGAAGATCGAGGATATCCCGGTGGTTCGTGACTTTCCTGATGTGTTTCCTGATGATTTACCTGGTCTTCCTCCCCATCGTCAGGTTGAGTTTGGTATTGATCTTACTCCGGGCGCAGCTCCTATTGCCCGAGCTCCGTATCGTCTTGCACCTCCCGAGATGCAAGAGTTGTCCAGCCAGTTACAGGAACTCTTGGAAAAGGGTTTCATTAGACCGAGTTCTTCCCCGTGGGGAGCTCCTATCTTGTTTGTGAAGATGAAGGACGGAAGTCTTCGTATGTGTATTGATTATCGTGAGCTGAACAAAGTGACCATCAAGAATCGTTATCCTCTTCCTCGCATCGATGATCTCTTTGACCAGCTTCAGGGCTCCAGCTATTATTCGAAGATTGATTTGCGGTCCGGTTATCACCAGTTGCGCGTCAGAGAAGCTGACATCCAGAAGACTGCTTTTCGCACTCGTTATGGCCATTTTGAGTTCTTGGTCATGTCTTTCGGTCTCACTAACGCACCGGCGGTGTTCATGGATTTGATGAACCGCGTTTGCAAGCCTTACCTTGATAAGTTCGTCATCGTATTTATTGACGACATTCTGATTTATTCCAAGAACAAGGCGGATCATGAGGAACACCTGCGGTTGGTCTTGGAACTTTTGAGACAGGAGCAGTTATATGCTAAGTTCTCGAAGTGTGATTTTTGGTTGCGTGAAGTTCAATACCTAGGACATGTGGTGAATGAACTGGGAATTCATGTCGATCCGGCTAAGATCAAAGCTATTAAAGACTGGGAAGCACCAAAGACGCCATCTGAGGTGCGGCAATTCCTAGGTCTTGCGGGTTATTATCGTCGTTTCATTGAGGGATTTTCGAAGATTGCTCAACCCCTCACTGCTCTTACCCAGAAGGACCGAAAGTTCGACTGGGATGAACCACAAGAATCAGCATTTCAAATGCTGAAGCTTAAACTTTGTTCTGCACCTATTTTATCCTTGCCGGAAGGCACTGATGATTTCGTTGTGTACTGTGATGCTTCTATTCGTGGTCTCGGTTGCGTGTTGATGCAGCGTGGGAAGGTTATTGCTTATGCTTCTCGTCAACTCAAAGTTCATGAGAAGAACTACACTACTCATGACTTGGAACTGGGTGCGGTGGTCTTTGCATTGAAAATCTGGAGACATTACTTGTACGGTACCAAGTGTGAAGTATATACCGATCACAAGAGTCTTCAGCATATTTTCGACCAGAAGGTGTTGAACATGCGGCAGCGTCGCTGGGTTGAACTCCTGAACGATTATGACTGTGCCATCAAGTACCATCCTGGCAAGGCGAACGTTGTGGCGGACGCCTTGAGCAGGAAGGAGTCTGCGAACCCTCGCCGTGTTCGAGCCTTACAGCTCACCATTCATTCGTCGTTGCCTGACCGGATCCGTTCTGCACAGTTGGAAGCCTTAAAGGAGGAAAACCTTAAGGCTGAAACGATGCACAGTGCTGACAAGCATCTTGAGCTCAGGACTGATGGCTTGCACTATTTTGCGGGACGTGTTTGGGTCCCATTATTCGGGGAATTACGCGAGCTTGTTCTAGATGAAGCTCACAAGTCCCGGTATTCTGTTCACCCGGGCTCCGATAAGATTTATCAGGATTTGAAGATACTTTATTGGTGGCCGAACATGAAAGCTGACATAGCTTCTTATGTCAGCAAATGTTTGACTTGTGCTAAAGTCAAGGTGGAGTATCAGAGGCCGTCTGGTCTCCTGCAACAACCAGAGGTTCCAGAATGGAAGTGGGAACGAATCACGATGGATTTTGTCACCAAGCTGCCGAAGTCACCTAGTGGTTATGATATGATTTGGGTGATTGTTGACCGGCTGACAAAATCGGCACGTTTTATACCTATTAAGGAAACCGATGGACTCGAGCGGTTAGCTCGACTTTACCTTAAGGAGGTGGTTGCTCGGCACGGGGTGCCTGTTTCTATTATCTCTGATCGTGATTCTCGTTTCGCTTCGCGTTTCTGGAAGGCTCTGCACAAGGCTTTGGGTACTCAGTTGGATATGAGTACGGCTTATCACCCGCAAACTGACGGACAGAGTGAGCGGACGATTCAAACCCTGGAAAACATGCTTCGGGCATGTGTTATCGATTTTGGCAAAAGTTGGGAGATCCACCTGCCGTTAGTGGAGTTCTCCTACAACAACAGCTATCACTCTAGCATCAAGGCAGCTTCGTTCGAGGCTCTCTACGGACGGAAATGTCGATCACCACTTTGTTGGGCCGAGGTGGGCGAGAGCCAGCTCACTGGTCCGGAACTCGTGTACGAAACTTCGATGAAAATCGTACAGATCCGTCAACGTTTGGCTGCTGCACGGGATCGTCAGAAGAGCTATGCTGATCGCCATCGAAAACCTTTAGAGTTCCAGGTTGGGGACAAGGTACTTCTGAAAGTTTCACCATGGAAGGGCGTCATACGCTTTGGAAAGCGTGGCAAGCTTAACCCTCGTTATGTCGGACCGTTCGCAATCCTGGATCGGATTGGACCGGTGGCATATAGACTTGATTTACCGGCGGAGCTCGGTAGTGTACACAACGTCTTCCATGTGTCTAACTTGAAGAAGTGTTTGGCTGATGAATCTCTCATTGTACCACTGGAAGAGATCAAGGTTGATGATCGTCTTCGCATTGTGGAGGAACCTGTCGAGATCCTCGACTACAAGATTCGTAGCCTTCGTCGGAGTAAAATCCGCATCGTTAAAGTCTGTTGGAACTCGAACCGTGGACCTGAGTTCACATGGGAACGAGAGGATCAGATGAAATCTAAGTATCCTCATCTCTTTCCGAAGCGCGCGTTTGAATCAAGGCATGTTACTGCTGAAGCGGAATGAATCTCGGGTCGAGATTCCTTTCAACGTGGGGATGATGTGACATCCGGTAAGTTTCTTTTCGTTCTGTTCTTTTCGTTTCTTTCCTGTTGGGCTTTGCGCAATTTTCGGGACGAAAATTCTTTCAACGTGGGGATGATGTGACACCCGGCATGTTCGGCTTAAACATATTAGTAACATCTAAGTCTACCTTAGCAAGAAACGTTTATAAACAAACTTAACTGGGTTAGTTGAGTCGGGTCAAGTTAGGATTGTCCAGGGTACAATGATCTGGAGGATCATTGGGAGTCGTTTTGGTAATACACTAGTACCGGGTTCCGTTGTTGGTGACATTACATGAACTAATTAAGTATATGTGTGGATTATGGGTTGTATGGTGGATTATATACATAGATATGTTTATATGATGTATAAATGATTATCTGTGCCTAAATGTGTTAAATATGGACTAAGGATGCATGCTTATGTGTTAGGATGTGTTAGAATGCGTTAAACACGACAAACTGAAAAACTAGTTAAAAAGGGGCTCTGGTTCGACCACTTCGAGTGGTCGAAGGAGAATGAAAATGTCTGGTTCGACCCATGCAAGTGGGCGATCCAGGGAAGTGGAAATTGAGGAATTTCCTTCGACCAAACAGGGCTCATTCGACCCTGTGAAAGGGGCGAAGGAGCCTACATTCGACCAATGAGTTGGTGCGAAGGAAGACTAGTATAAATACCAACCTTTGTCATTTTTCATCATTTCACAAACCCTAACCGTCCCAAAACGCTCTCAAACGATCTTAAACACTAAGGAAGGAGGTTTTGCTCTTCTTTTTCATAATCTAACCCATCTACAAAATCTAAACAAGAATCCAAGGTGTGTTCATAATCCTAAATCTTTTAAAAGCATTTTAATTCGTTTTCATCTAACCCTAATGGTCCAGATCTGTTCTAAGGGTGTTTTTATGATTAAAAACTTTTAAACATCTTTCTAAATCAAAACATGATCATTTAACATAGGTCTTCATAATGAATAACATGTGTTAGTTTTGTGTTATGTAGTGTTATGTGTTGTTCACTGATTTGCTGCTATATCTATGATAGAAACATGATATAGGATTGTTGATGATGAGGGAATATGGTTGTCTAGGGTTAGGATTGGATATATTGATATTTGGGGGTTTTATTGGATTAATACTTGATGCATGAATATTTATGATCAATAGAATGAATAAGAAAGATCGGATAATCGACAAACTAAGTATTTTAAGCTAAACAAGAATCGATTTCAAAAGTTTCCAAATTGGGTAAATAATTCATGCATGAAAGTGATGTTTCCATAATCTTTACCATTTTGGGAAAGGGCTGAAACGGACGTATTATCGGGGGAAATCGATGGGGTTTTGTAGGGATAAGTTATTCATGCTTGACTGCTGTGTTTGATGATGTTTCGGGTCGTTTTGAATGTGTTTGAAGCGTTTTTAGGAAAAATATTACAACAGGGGCGAACCTGGCCTCCTTCGACCAGTCGATGGTGCGAAGGAGGGATCCAGGGTCGAACCTGGGATTGTATTGGACGAACGTGTATAAACGGGCGAAGGAAGCATCAAACGGTCGAACGTACTATAAATGGTGCGAAGGAGACAAAAAGGTGCGAAGGAGACTTAAAACTGACTGGTTCGACCGTTCTGATGCAGAAATGAGATTTTTGATACAAACTAAGTGTTTTATGCTTGAACCTTGTGTGTAATCCATATGTACTTGATTAGTTAGGGTAATGGGTCACCAACGGGGTGTCGGGTCGGTCTAGTGTGTCGGTTAAACATTTAAACACGTTTCAAAACATACTTGGTTACGATCTGGACAATCAGGGACTAGATAACCTTATGGTTATTAGTCGGGACACTTATGTGAACATTTTGATACATCTCCGGTAGAGGGATTATCAAGGGCTGAACATCTTTACTTATATTTGAAGAACGCAACTTAAGGTGAGTTCACGGCTCCACTTTCACTGCTTTAACTTTTGGGGGAGAAAACATGCGCTAAACGGTTTTTGTAACATATGTCATACTATGGTTTTAACTTTATATTGCTATACGATCTTTTGGAAAGTCCCGGGGGAAACCATGAATGTGCGGGTTTGCACAACGGGGGAAATGTGGATAGATCTATTGGGCGTGACCTGCCCCACTCGTCGGCTTGGAGGGCCGGGCGGGTGCATATTGTCTCGAACAGGTACATTGGTATCATGCTGAACATACGGGCTGCTTAAACATGCTGAACATTGCTAAACGTGTCTAGTAATGGTTTCCAATCGTAATAGTAATAAAACATACGCCTAGCTAGCGTACTTGGTAACATTGATATAGTATGGACATGGTAACGTTATAGTAACATTTTGATCAAACCTGTGAACTCACCAGCATTATATGTTGACATCTTTTTGGCATGTTTTTCTCAGGTCGCTAAGGTAGCAATGAACGGAACTAGGCGCACGGGTCTGCATTGGCGTCTAGGTTTTAGTGCACGTTTTGTAATAAGTGTCTTGGATACTCGGGAACACTGTTTTGTAGAGATTAAATTCTTTAAATGCTTCCGCTTATGAAATTTATGTTTTTGGGTTTACGTACTTCATATAGTGTGGTTTATTGTGATCGTTGACTTGGATCCTGGTTTGTCATGCGCCTCGCGGTAAAACCCCGCAAGTGGTAATTTGAGGGTGTGACAATTGAGACCTGGTCTCTCAGACATTGGGGTGTTGGCTGGTTTTACGTCATTAAAGCTGAATTTTGCAAGAATGTCATCCACATATTTACCTTGATGAATCAAGATACCCTTAGAATTTTGACGAACTTGCAAACCTAAGAAAAATGTCATTTCACCTAGAGCACTCATCTCAAACTGCTTTTTCATCACCTCTTCGAATTCTTTGCACAGTGCATCATTAGTGGAACCAAAGATAATGTCGTCCACATAAATTTGCACTAGAATTCGATCGTCATTCACTGTCTTGACGAATAAAGTCTGATCAATAACGCCACGGGTGTATCCATTAGCAAGCAAGTGTTCAGTCAAGGTAGTATACCAAGCACAAGGTGCCTGATGTAACCCATACAAAGCTTTGTCTAGTTTGTACACATGCTCTGGATATTTTGGGTTTGTGAAACCCGGTGGTTGACCAACATAGATCTCTTCTTTCACAGTTCCATACAGAAACGTTGTTTTGACGTCTATCTGATAGACTGTAAATCCCTTAAACGATGCATAGGCAAGAAATATTCGGATAGCTTCCAACCTCGCAACCAGTGCATATACCTCATCATAATCTAAACCCTCAATTTGTCTGAACCCTTGCACAACCAATCTAGTTTTGTTTCTCACAATTACCCCACTATCGTTTCTTTTGTTTCGATAAACCTACCTCGTGCCAAGAGGTCGCTTTCCTGGAGGTAATTTAACTAACTTCCAAACTTTTAGCTTCTCAAACTGATTAAGTTCATCTTGCATCGCATAAACCCAGCTTGGTTCTCGCATGGCCATAGCAGTAGACTTTGGCTCAATTTGTGAAATAAAGCACGAGTACAAGCATCTGTTGATGTCACCAGTTTGGCTCCTTGTTAAAACACCTGCATCCACTGGACCAATGATGTTTTCTAGTGGGTGATCTCGTTGAATGTTTGTAGGAATGGCTCTATCTGGAACTGAAGAATCTCCAGGTAGAATCATAATACTACCCGTTGCAATCTCTTATACGGTTTCAGAATCAACTTCGTCCTCATCATTTTGCTCCACCTTGCATTCAAAGGGTATGGGATCATGGAAGGCAGGAACTAAAGTATCAGAAGATAAATCTTCGTCATCTACCTGCTGCACAGGATCCGTAGTGGGAAAGGATGGTTCGGCAGAAACTGAATGTGGCTGTGTTGATGGAGATGTACGTATAGCATCCCCCTCATCCTCTGCATCATCAATCAAAGAGGATGAGGTTCCATTAGCATATGTTGAGGAATCTGTGGAACCTGTATTTACACTACTAGAAACATCGTCAAAAATACAAAAAGATTGAAAGAGAGTATCATAGTCAAATAACCAGTCTGGACCCACTCTAGCATCTGTCTCATTTTCTTCAAGCCAACGCACATCAAACGACTCTACGATTTGCTTAGTTTGTTTGTTGTAAACCCTATATGCAGTCTTGCCTGCATAGCCAACAAAATAGCAGTCGTCAGCTTTCGCATCAAACTTTGGTGTAGCGTCCAGATGCAATAAGGTACACGGACAACCAAAAGCACGAAAATGCTTGACGGAGGGTTTAGTACCAAACAGCACTTCGTAGGGTGTTTTCATTCGAGCTTTGTTGATTTGGACTCGGGTTTGCACATAGCAGGTTGTGTTAACAGCTTCTGCCCAGAAGAATGTCGGAAGCCATGAGTCACACAACATTGTGCGGGCAGTCTCAATCAGGGTGCAATTCCTTCTTTCAGCGACTCCATTCTGCTGTGGCGTCCTTGATGAGCTGAATTGACGTGCAATCCCTTTCTGAGCACAGTAATAGTTTAACTCTACATTCTTGAATTCAGTTCCGTTGTCACAGCAAATGCGCTTTACCTTTAAGTTGGTCTGATTCTCCATCAATATGATAAACTGTTTTACTATTTCTGCAGTCTCATGCTTATTAGCCAAAAAGAAAACCCAAGTAAAACGTGAGTAATCATCAGTTATTACTAAACAGTATGCTTTACGAGAAATACTGAGCACATTCATTGGGCCGAAGAGGTCCATATGAAGTAACTGTAGCAGAGAATCAATAGTGTTCACCAACTTAGAATAATGTGATTTTCGATGATGCTTTCCTCTGGCACATGCAACACATTTTTCAATTGTTATAAAATCACGTATTGGCAAATCCCTTACCAATCCTAGTTTAGCCACCCGATTCAAGTTTTTAGCATTTGCATGTCCAAGACGACGATGCCATAGAATGGCATTGTTTTGAGAAACTTTTGAGAAAAGACATGTAACATTTTCAGATGGAGGTCTGTTCATGTCAATGACATAAGCATTACCTCGGCGTTCAGATTTTAGTAACACCCATTCGTCTGGAATCACGACTCCAGGTTTCAATATTAAACATCCTTTCTCAGTGAAATGAGTTGAGTAGCCATTATCACAGATTTGTGACAGGCTTAGTAAACTATGCTTTAATTCAGGAACATAGTTTACCTTATTAATCTGAAGAGCACCATTTCTTACCGTTCCCCTTTGAGTTATTTGACCCTTCTCACCTCTTGCAAAGGAGACAAATCCACCATTGAAAAATTCCACATCGGTAAGCTGGGATAACTCTCCTGTCATGTGCCTTGAACAACCACTATCAATGTACCAAAGACGAATGATAGTCCTCCACAGCCGTTCCTGCACATGATGCAGGATCAGTTAGTTATAGGTACCCAAGCCATAGTTGTTTTGGGTACACCATTGGTATCCATATACTGGACTTTCATTCAGTGCATGTTGGCAGTTGAAACATTAGCACAGAGATTAGATATATCATTCACAGAACAAGAAGAACCTACAGACGGGGAAGAGATTGGAATAGAGCATTTTGGTTTCCAGTGAAATTTGTTTTGTGAAAACATCTTTTCATTCGAACTTGATTTTTCCGTGTAAGTCTTAGTCTGAGAATTTAACCTTTTACCAGACTGTTTAACCCTTTTATTTCTATTCCAATCACCATCAGAAGGATCACCTTGGATTTGTCATTCCGCATTGCCTTAGGCTTCTCAACCTTCATTGGCTTGGGATGATTATGGTTCCCGTTTGGAGCCTTCTAATGTTTCCAGCTTGCAAAAGTTTTTAGATTTGTTTTACAATTTCTGGCAATGTGTCCTGGGATTCCACATGTGTAGCATGTCTGACGTTTTACATGTGGATCCCCTTGAGATCTTGCAGTCTTTCCAGATGCTGTTTTGGAATACCTTTTCCCTTGATTCGAAAATTTTTGTTTTTCATATTTTGGTAAAACATGTTTTGGTGGGAGATATTTCCCAGTCCCATCCGTACTGGATTGTTTAACCAAAAGATTTTTTGTTGTATCACAAGCATTTGACAAAATAACAGAATTTGAATGAACAAACAAAGAGTCAGACGAAAAATCACAAGGTTTTTGCTCAAAACAAACGAGCCCACACAAATATTTTTGTCTTTAGCAGAAATTGATAAATTGTTTTTCTGATTTTTATTATTAAATGCAAGTGAATCAGAGTCATCGACTTCATCCCCATCATCTACCCAATCCTCAACAATCACATTTTCTGCACAAGAATCAGCCAAATTAGTAACATTCACATCATCAGAAACATCATAGCAATTTTCTGTAGAGAAGTTTTCAGCCACAGAAGATATAGGAGATTCAGAAGATATTGAACATGCTTTATCTTAATCAAATGAGTTTGAAGTAGACACAGAAACATATTCATTCAATTTGGACATGTCCTCAGATGATTCGGCGGTTTCACATGACTGATAGCTAGATGCTTCGGTCTCTCCCAAGTCTGGATCAGAGTAAGACTTAGGTTTAGTCACTGACGAATCATCTGAGTGAGATTTAGAATTGGTCAGATTATTCTCACTATTTGCTCTTTGCTTTAGACAAAGCTCCCTGATTTGCTTCATGAAATCAAACTCATAGTTCGCACTTGAGTTTTGCTGGGTGGTCGGAGCAGGAATCGGTTCATTAACTTGTATGTATTCATATTTAGACTCTTTAGAAACACACAACGATTCATTAGATTCAGTTGAGGAAGGAACCTCATCTCTGCTAAACTCAAAAACCCTATCAACTTCTTTATTTTTCTCATAATTTAATGTCTCAGTCTGCTTTGAAGCATCTTGAGACTTGACAAATGTTTTTGATGGGGCCTGCTCTTGCTTAGATTGTTTTTGTTTAGGTTTAGAGATTCTAATTGGGGTTGATTCAAGTTTAGTGACTTTAACTTGATCCCTTGATGGTCGACTGGTTTGCTCTTCTATTTGTGGACCATATCCTTTCACAGGAAGAGCCAACAGTACTTCATCCGACATAGGAATTGAGGAATAATTTTCATTGAAAGGTGGAGGAATTTCCACAAAACCAATGCCCTTATTTCTCACTTCCGTTGGTCTGTACTTTAACTGGGTATTGAACATTTTCTCAACTTTAGGACTAGAACAATCGAATTTTTTGAAATGAAAATCTGCATTTTCAAATTTTGATTTTAAGTCGATCAATTCCGTGGTCAAAGTGTTAGAGAGTCGTTTAAAGTGTAAATATCGACATTTATGATCACTCACCTCCTGATGCAAACGCTTGATATCACGTTTTTGTTTTTCAACCATTTCTTTGTAGGAGTTAAATTTCTTTTTAATGTCCCAAGTGGCCATCTTTTCATATTCAAGCTGTTTGTATGCAGAGAGAGTTTCTTCTCTAAAACCCTTAATTTTAAGTTTACACCTTTCAGTGCAACATGATTCATCTATAGTTTCAGAATGTACCTCAGCCGCTGACGGAACATAATCGTCATCCATCTGTGCCATGAGTGCCTTTTACACAGTATATTCACCAATCTTTAGATCCTCCATTTGAGATGACCAATCCCATCCACCTCCTGATTGAGCGACCATGGCCTTGTTTGAGTTAGAGGATTCAGATCCAGTGTGAGTGGTAGATGATTGACTTCCCGGAGTCGCAGCGGGAGAAGCAGCCACAGGAGTAGAGTTGTCTATTTCTTTCTTTGGCTTGGTGCACTCATGAGCAAAATATCCAAGCTCATCACAGTTATAACAACGCATCTTCATTTTATCCCAACCCAGTTTCTTTGTTGGGTTTTCCCGTACATTTCTCCCAGTCTTCTTCACTAACTTATTCGCTCTATGTACCACCATAGCTATCTGCCAAGTCAAGTCCATCTCTTCTATATCATCTTGATTAACATCGTTTAGGTCACATGCTCCAACATCTTTGGCAGTAAGTTGACCAGTTAGAATGCATTATAGCAATTCATGAATCCAGCAAATAAACTTAAGTTACTTTCAAGCTCCTTAGGAATTTTTACTGTTGACTGAGGTGCAGCTGAAGAAAGTGATGCAGATGACGAAGGTCCGACAGAAGTAGCCGTTGAGGAAGCAGGCATGGCGGAGCCTTTTGATGCACTGGGTGCAAACATAGGTGGGTATGAAGATCCACTGGCTGGGTAAGAGTACAATGAGGGACGCTGAGGTTCTTGCTGAGACATGAGGACATTGCTGGGAGTTGCGATGATTACATTATTATAACTAGCAGTCTGAGTCATATAACGTTGCCTGTCATCGAGGTCATATGACTTGATCAAGGATATGGTTTCAGAAAGAGTGAGTCTTGCTAAATCTTTGGTTCTCTTGATAAGGGTTACATTTGAGTCCCAACTTCTTGGAAGAGTAATTAGCAGCTTGTTGTTCATAACGGAGTTATCTACCACCATATCATTTGATTTCATCTCACTCACTAAAGCCACAAAGCGCTGGATCTGGCTTTCGAGTGATTCGCCAGGAATATGATTGAAAGCATTGAACTTCTGGCTCAGCATCTCTCTTCTGCTTTCTTTCATTTCTTCATTTCCCTCATACAGATTTTCAAGAGCTTCCCAAAGTTCTTGGGCAGTGGCATTGTCATGAACTCCAATCGATACTTCAGATGAAAGTCCTTGATGAAGATAAGCAATTGCTATTTCATCAATATCAGCCTTTTCATGATCCTCATCAGTGTACATACTCTTTGGTTTGATAGTAGTGGCTCCAGTTATTTCGTTAACCACATAAGTGATCACACAGGGTCCGTTTAAGATAGATCTCAAAGCCTTTGCATCTTTTATTTTCATAACTTGAATGAACCTGAATTTTCACTCAGAATAAGACATTCCAAGTTGAAGAACAGGTATCTTCTGATGAGTCCCAATGACAGATTCCATAGCTTTGTCCACTTGGGCAGCCACAAGTAGCTGGTCAGTATTTAGTCCGTTCAAATTTGCCTGGTTAACAATTTGATCCATTTCTGAAAAGAAGCTTCAATTTATTAGTCCAGTTTTAAATTGTTTAAATTAGTCTTAGAAGGTCCAAATTCCAGTCCAAAGTTTGCTAAAATTCAGTCCAGTTGAAACAATCCTGTGAGTGACTCGAACACAGTTATAGGGTCGGACACAGTTGTAAGGTCGGACACAAGTTTAGAGTCGGACACAAGATTAGGTCGGACACAGGTGTTGAGGTCAGACACAGTTTGAGGTCGGACACAGGTGTTGAGGTCGGACACAGTTTGAGGTCGGACACAGGCTTGAGGTCGGACACAGGCTTGAGGTCGGACACAGGCTGGTGGTCGGACACAGGCTTGAGGTCGGACACAGGCTTGAGGTCGGATACAAGCTGGTGGTCGGACACAGAGATGAGGTCAGACACTGTCTTCAACTCGGACACGTCTTGAATATGGTAACCTGCAACGATTAGCAACAAACTTTCTAAGAATTGTGAAGATTTTAAAAATTTTAAGGAGATTATTAATCAATAAAGACCATTCCTTTTTCAAAAGACCATTATCTCCTTAATTTTAGCAAACAATTTGACTTTCAACCAAATCGAATCAAACCAAGTTTTTCTTCAAAATTTTGAACGAAATAAAAATTGATAATCAAAACTAAAGCATCGAAACATGGCTGCACAGAACAAACTGATTAGTGATAAAACATATAGTTATGAAATTACTATAAATCAAATCAATAAAAACAACCTTTACGTAGCAAGAACTTCTTTGATCTACTTCCTTTGATACCAAACCGAGCCTTCGAAAGACTTCTTAGGCTCTGATACCAATTGTTAGTCCAGAATCCTCTCTACCGGGTATCAAACACACACAACCAAAGGCGGAAACAATGATTGTATGAAAAGAACAAGGAAGAAACTTGAAACAGAATTATTTGATTATCAAAGTGCACACGGTTTCTAGAAACCGTCTGGTACACGTGCGTTTAACAAACCAAAAGACAAGCAACCCCAAAACAAACTATGAAACCCCTATTTATACACACTGTAGGCGGTCATCCTTACATGGGCCACATAGGCCGAACCCAATAACACAATGACCTAAGACAACGCAAACCTCTAAAATCTAGCCCAACAATAACCATCAATTTTTTTTATATTTATAATAAACTACTATTTAGTAACTATATTTTCATAACCAAAACTTATCACAAACTTTGATTTTATAATAAAATTACGTATTATCTATGTTAATAGTTTTCCACAAACTTGGTTATTCACCAAAAAAATTTGCATTTTTCATTACCATGAAAATTTTAGTTATTCATAAATCTTTAATAAAGTATATAAATGTGTATTTTTCATTTCTATAAAAATCATTATTTGTTATTGATGATCTCCGTTTTTCTACTCTATCATTTCCTGTGATTACTCATTACCTATATTTTCCACGACATGATTTCTCATTTCATAAACTTAAACATGATTCTCCATCCTATTTGCCGATAAACTAAATTTCCATAAGCAACATTTTCCATCTTGATTTCCTACGAACTTGAACACGATTACCGCTTAAAAAAACCCATGAACTTTATTTTCTCTGTCTACGTTCAGATCTCTGTTTGCTTCATCACAACTCGAATTATACCTAACCATGTCAACTAAAATCTACTTGGCATATTTGTTTACATTCTAATTTAGATGTCCTAATTGAATTATACCTAACCTTTTCCAAGAAGCCAATAAGTCAATAAGCTGTTTGTGTAACCCAAAAGCACTTTCTGTTTTGACTTTTGATTTTTGGCTTTTAAGGATGGAAAAGCTGTTTTTGAGAAGTTAGAAATCCTGGCTTTTGGCTTTTGACTTTTGGAAAAAATTAAAAATCTACCACCTATACAACCAATATTCACAATAAGTTAAACGAAACACTTAGAAAAACACAATATATTGACTTTTAACGTTTCTCATCCAAAAAGCTAATCCAAACACTTTTTTTAAAACTCCTTTTTCAAAAAGTAATAAGCCAATAAGCACTTTTGACAAAAACCACTTTTACATTTCCAAACTCAATCCCAAACAACCTCTAATTTAGATGTCCTAATTGATTTACAAATTCAATTTGAATATATATATGATTTACATCTTGATTATGTTTTTTGCTTAATTGATCTTATTTGCTTGCATTATAAATTAGGAATTTGTTTCATGTCTAGAAATTTCTATTTGATCGTTGATAACTATTACATTTTCCCAAATTACTATATGTGCTTGTCACTCACTACACATTACTACTTGTAAGCTTAACTCAAACGTATATGTATAACAAATCTATTTGATTGTATTCGTTGACTCTAAAAAAAAAGATATGTTCCACTACCTCTCAATAAAAAAAAAACAATAACTTTTGTATAGACAACTTTGTGGTTGCATAATAGGACATAACACATCCGTGCAAGGTAAATTAACCATTTCGGTGCGTAGCTAGTACCCTGAACCCTTCACAAAACTTTGAACACAAATATATGCCAACCAGTTAAGAGGGTAGTTTTAATAAGAAACTAGTAAGTTTTCAAAGTGCCAAAGGTGTGGTGAGTTAGTTACGTTACACCTTATATATAAACACTAATGGTGAGTTGGATGAGAGCCTAGTATAGATAGACCTACTCCAAGTATAACAAAATCAAAACTTATCCTTCTCAAAACTATAGTCTCTACAAGTTAAATTTTGGGGACAAAATTCCCTTAACTAGGGGAGATTGTAACATTTACGATTTTTACAATAACCGGGACATACAATGATAATAACTCAAAGTCCTAGCACCGTCATAAACTTTAAAAAGTTCAATTTTGTTTTGTTAAAGTTTGAAACATTTTATAATATATGAAAATTATAAAAATATATAATTGTTTTAAATATAAATTTATTGTTTTATTTATCTCTAATCTTTAGATAAGGATTAAAAAATTCCTTATCAAATGTCATAAATTGATTTTGTTAAATTTCAAAACTTATTGTCACGACCAACTTTTTTTTGCATACCTTTTTCATGTTTCTTTTATTATTCCGTTATTAGAAAATAAAAATTTAGTTTTAGTAATTTAACTAATTTAGATTTCTAGGAAAATGACATGAGTTTGAAAGTTAGTTAAGTGTGAATATATAAGGTTTTTACGAGAACCATAATTAGTGTATTGACTATATAAAAAAACAATCAACAAGAGATAATTCATATACATTCATGGCCGTTTGTTTTAAAGTTATCTTTTGAGTTTTTAATTGTTTAATTAAACATCCTAAACCATTTATAATCTAATCCTTTACCCAATAAATACAAAGCCGATTAATGCATTCTTGATACCTTTCCAATTGAAAACCCTCTCCCCGTCTCTCAAATACTAAAATTTCCAACCATCATACAAGCGATCTCAACAAAGAAGCATAGTTCAGTGATGACTATCTGAGAGCTTAAATCAGAAAGAAATAGGCTTAGACACCACATCCAATGGATGACCCTATTTAGATCTCATAAACTTGCCCCGAGAAACTGACCAACAACATAAGCCCCCGCAAGTTTTGGGCATGGAAGCTATTGGTTGTAGTTTTGGGCATGGAAGCTATTAGAGGATTTATACCGTAAACACACAACTTCCACCCTGTTGGTTGTAGTTTTATCTTGTTTATGTAAAAAATGAATAAGAAAAGGATAATTAAAAAAGAATTAAAATAAGAGATTTTTCTGCACAAAACAGGGAAAGAGATCTGGTTGGGTGGGGCAAACCTCATCGAGGACGATGAGTCCCTGAGGGGGGTGATTGTAACACCCTAGGCATATCCTCCATCGACCTTGGATAGGAGAGATCTTGGTTCAAAGGTAATGTCATGCCTCATAAATCACCAACGCGTTTTGGGCTTAGTTGGCTGGGGAGCACATGAAAACTCCACAGTTAAGCGTGCTCAGGTGGGAGTAGTATCAGGATGGGTGAACTCCAGGGAAGTCTTCCCCTGGGTAACCAAAAA
Source organism: Ambrosia x helenae (assembly GCA_030844895.1). Lineage (NCBI taxonomy): Eukaryota > Viridiplantae > Streptophyta > Magnoliopsida > Asterales > Asteraceae > Ambrosia > Ambrosia x helenae. Next base: position 42,051,585 of record CM061223.1, read on the forward strand.
CAAATCCGTGAGCTTATAGCACGCAAAGCGGACAATATTGGATAATATTAGAGGCGAGTGTTATAGATTGGTATCAGAGCCATGGTTATAGGGAATTAGGTTATTAGATACATGACCTAGACTATAACCTTAAGAGTCCAACATGGGTGACCCCAATTCTTGCATGCTATTTGTGTATGTTTCTCCTCAATCCATCTCTTGCTTTCTTGTCTTGCTTCTACCTCTTTCCTTTGACCTTTCCTCAAGCGTACTTAAAAAAACCAACTTCATATTTAAATTCTCTGACTCACTGAACTATTCAATATAAGCCCATTTAGTTTGTATCATTTATCCTCACACAATTCAATCACCCTTACCCTTACTCAGAATCGATTTAGAAAATAAAATTCTCCTGGTCACAGTAGAAGGTAAACCCATTAAGTTTTTCATTTATTCCTACTTGTTTCATGAATATAACTCTCCATGTACCCTTATCTTGTTCAAAACACGATTTCTTACTATCCATACTTTTCTATTAACATGATCATCCATTATCTATAAAACATTAGAGCTTATAATCTAAAATTTTCATATATGAGTTTCCATAAACATAATTGCTTATTCTTTATCCTACATAAACCTGATTTCTATAAACATAATTATGTATCGCCTAACTCTTCGTGAACCAAACTCCTCTACGCATGATCTTCTATTCTTTTTGTATAACCATCAAATTTTTTTATATTTATAATAAACTACTATTTAGCAACTATATTTTCATAACCAAAACTTATCACAAACTTTGATTTTATAATAAAATTACGTATTATCTATGTTAATAATTTTAGTTATTGATAAATCTTTAATAAAGTATATAATTATGTATTTTTCATTTCTATAAAAATCATTATTTGTTATTGATAATCTCCATTTTTCTACTCTACCATTTCCTATGATTACTCATTACCTATATTTTCCACGACATGATTTCTCATTTCATAAACTTAAACATGATTCTCCATCCTATTTGCCAATAAACTAAATTTCCATAAGCAACATTTTCCATCTTGATTGCCTACGAACTTGAACACGATTACCGCTTAAAAAAACCCATGAACTTTATTTTCCCTGTCTACGTTCAGATCTCTGTTTGCTTCATCATAATTCGAATTATACCTAACCATGTCAACTAAAATCTACTTGGCATAATTGTTTACATTCTAATTTAGATGTCCTAATTGATTTACAAATTCAATTTGAATGTATATATGATTTACATCTTGATTATGTGTTTTGCTTAATTAATCTTATTTGCTTGCATTATAAATTAGGAATTTGATCCGTGTCTAGAAATTTCTATTTGATCGTTGATAAGTATTACATTTTCCCAAATTACTATATGTGCATGTCACTCACTACACATTACTACTCGTAAGCTTAACTCAAACGTATATGTATAAAAAATCTATTTGATTGTATTCGTTGACTAAAAAAAAAAGATATGTTCCACTACCTCTCAATAAAAAAAACAATAACTTTCGTATAGACAACTTTGTGGTTGCATAGTAGAAGGACATAACACGTCCGTGCAAGATAAATTAACCATTTCGGTGCGCAACGCAATTGTGAATTTATAGGTGCATTGGCGTGTATTGAAATTCTATTGTGTAGCTAGTACCCTGAACCCTTCACAAAACTTTAAATACAAATATATGCCAACCAGTTAAGAGGGTAGTTTTAATAAGAAACTAGTAAGTTTTCAAAGTGCCAAAGGTGTGGTGAGTTAGTTGTGTTACACCTTATATATAAAGACTAATGGTGAGTTGGATGAGAGACGAGTCGGACCAATAGATAGACCTACTCCACGTATAACAAAATCAAAACTTATCCTTCTCAAGACTACGGTCTCTACAAGTTAAATTTTGGGGACAAAATTCCCTTAACTAGGGGAGACTGTAACATTTACAATTTTTACAATAACCGGGACATACAATGATAATAACTCAAAGTCCTAGCACCGTTATAAACTTTAAAAAGTTCAATTTTGTTTTGTTAAAAGTTTGAAACATTTTATAATATATGAAAATTTTAACAATATATAATTGTTTTAAATATATATTTATTGTTTTATTTATCTCTAATCTTTAGATAAGGATTAAAAAAATTCCTTATCAAATGTCGTAAATTGATTTTGTTAAATTTCAAAATTTATTGTCACGGCCAACTTTTTTTGCATACCTTTTTCATGTTTTTTTATTATTCCGTTATTAGAAAATAAAAATTTAGTTTTAGTAATTTAAATTATTTAGATTTCTAGGAAAATGACATGAGTTTGAAAGTTAAGTGTAAATATATAAGTTTTTACGAGAACCATAATTAGTGTATCTATTAATAATATATAAAAGAATTGAGCATTGCTGACGTGGCGTGCAATGGTGTCTTCAACCTTTCCATGAAACTGCCACGTGGCATCATAATTGAAAAATTTTAGTGTTTTTGAATTATTTTATTTTTTAATTAAATTGAGTTATTTTAGGAAAAAATAATTTAAAAATAAATTTAAAATTTTATCTCTCATGTTTCCTCCCATACTTTTTAAACGTTTATATCTTTTATATACGAGATTTTTTTTAAAAAAAATTTACACCAAATTAACGAGCGTTTTATTATCTTTCCAACGAGTACCATAGTGCTATATAAAAAACGGAGAAAAAATCAACTATTTTTTGTGGGGTTTCGTTCATACAGGAAAAAAACACACAAAGTGTTCATGTTATTCATTAATCATGTTTTTTTCTTTAAAACCAGGTTCTTATCTACAATGTTGAAAATCAACCCAATCGCCATGTTATCATTAGAATTTTACTAGGTATACTTCATCAAGAGAGGCTAGAAGAAAGAATCGCGCAACACTGCAACACATGGTGTCACCTTATAGCAAGGTTATTTTTTTTATTTATTTAATTACAAGAGTAATAATTATTACTATTAGTATTAGTATTATTAGAATGATTATATTTTTCAACCCCGGGACGCTCCCGGGAAGAATTGATAGTTGCTGACGTGGCGTTCAATAGTGGTCTCAACCATCTCTTGATTATGCCACGTGGCATAATGAGATGCAATGGTTACAACTTCCAACTTAAGTGTTTGCTTAGTTGATTAGGTTAAGAATTATAAGAGCCATTAGAATGTGAGAAATTAAAGAGATGTGATGAGTTTTTGAATAGTTGTAGCTTACATAAGTGATTCTTTAGATGATTACTGATTAGGTTTTAGATTAAGTAATATGAGTTATTACTGATTAGAATACTATGAATATGCAATGATTGAGAGATTTTGTGGTTAGTTAACTTGAGCCATTTGCAATAGGTTATCACGTAAAATTAGATTTTTCAACCCCGGGACCCTCCCGGGGTAATCAGCTAGTTGACTATATAAAAAAAACAATCAACAAGAGATAATTCATATACATTCATGGCCGTTTTTTTTAAGTTATCTTTTTAGTTTTTAATTGTTTAATTAAACATCCTAAACCATTTATAATCTAATCCTTTACCTTATAAATACAAAGCCTATTATTGCATTCTTGATACTTCTCCGATTGAAAACCCTCTCCCCCTCTCTCAAATACTAAAATTTCCAACCATCATACAAACGATCTCAACAAAGAAGCATAGCTCAGTGACGACTATCTGGGAGCTTAAATCAGAAAGAAATAGGCTTAGACAACACATCCAATGGATGACCCTATTAAGATCTCATAAACTTGCCCCAAAGAAACTGACCAACAACATAAGCCCCCACAAGTTTTGGGCATGGAAGCTATCTGCTATGCTATTAGAGGATTTATACTGTAAACACACAACTTCCACCCTGTTGGCTGTAGTTTTAGCTTGTATATGTGAAAAATGAATAAGAAAAGGATATTTAAAAAAGAATTAAAATAAGAGATTTTTCTGCACAAAACAGGGAAAGAGATCTGGTGTGGTAGGGCAAACCTCATCAAGGACGATGACTCCCTGAGGGGGGTGATTGTAACACCCTAGGCATATCCTACATCGACCGTGGATAGTTGAGATCTTGGTTCATAAGTGTGACACCCGGCATATTTGGCTTAAACATTTTAGTAACATCTAAGTCTACCTTAGCGGGAAACGTTTATTAACGGACTTAACTGGGTTAGTTGAGTCGGGTCAAGTTAGGATTGTCCAGGGTTCAATGATCTGGGGGATCATTGGGAGTCGTTTTGGTAATACACTAGTACCGGGTTCCGTTGTTGGTGACATTACATGAACTAATTAAGTATATGTGTAGATTATCGGTCGTGTGGTGGATTATATACATAGATGTGTTTAAATGACGTGTAAATGATTATCCATGCTTAAATATGTTAAACATAGACTAAGGTTGCATGCTCATGTGTTAAGATGTGTTAGAATGCGTTAAACACGACAAACTGGAAAACTAGGTAAACATGAGTTCTGGTTCGACCACTTCGAGTGGTCGATAAGGGAAATTTGTTTGGTTCGACCCTTTGTAAATGGGCGAACCTGGGATGTGGAATTGAAAGAATTCCCTTCGACCAGGACAGGGCTCATTCGACCCTGTGGAAGGGTCGAAGGAGGCTACCTTCGACCACTTACAGGGGGCGAAGGAGGATTAGTATAAATACCAAACTTTGTCATTTTTCATCATTTCACAAACCCTAACTGTCTCAAAACACTCTCAAACGATTTTAAACATTAAGGAAGGAGTTTTTGCTCTTCTTTTTCATAATCTAACCTATCTACAACATCTAAACAAGAATCCAAGGTGTGTTCTTGATCCTAAACCTTTTTAAAGCATTTTAATTCGTTTTCATCTAACCCTAATTATCCGGATCTGTTCTAAGGGTGTTTTCATGATTAAAAACCTTTCAAACATCTTTCTAAATTAAAACCTTATCATTTAAACATAGGTCTTCATGATGATAAACATATGTGAATTGTGTATTATGTGGTGTTATGTGTTGTTCAATGATTCGCTGTTGTATCTATGATAGAAACATGATATAGGATTGCTATTGATGCTAGGTTATTGTTGTTTAGGGTTAGGATTGAATAAATGGTGATGTTATGTGTGTTTTGGGGGGTTTTAATGAATCTAGACTTGATAAATGATATTTATGATCAATAGAACTAATAAGGAGAAATCGAACACTCGATAAACTGAGCATTTTAAGTTGAATATGGCTTGATTTCAAAAGTGTCCAAATTGGGTAAAGAATCCATGCATGATTGTGACATTTTCATAATTCTTACCATTTTGGGAAAGGGCTGAAATGGACGTATTATCGGGAGAAATCGATGGGGTTTTGTAGGGATAAGTTATTCATGCTTGACTGCTGTGTTTGATGATGTTTCGAGTTGTTTTGAATGTGTTTGAAGCATTTTTAGGAAAATTTGCACAACAGGGGCGAACCTGGACTCCTTCGACCGATCGAAGGTGCGAAGGAGAGAATCCAGGGTCGAACCTGGGTTATGTGTGGGCGAACGTGGTAAAACGGGCGATGGAAACATCAAACGGTCGAACGAAACACAAAACGGGCGAAGGAGACTTAAAACGGGCGAAGGAGACTTAATCTAACCGGTTCGACCGTTCTGATGCAGAAATGAGATTTTTGATACGAACTAAGTGTTTTATGCTTGAACCTTGTGTGTAATCTATGTGTACTTGATTAGTTAGGGTAATGGGTCACCAACGGGATGTCGGGTCGGTCTAGTGTGTCGGTTAAAACATTTAAACACGTTTTAAAACATACTTGGTTACGATCTGGACAATCGGGGACTAGATAACCTTATGGTTATTAGTCGGAACACTTATGTGAACATTTTGATAGATCTCCGGTAGAGGGATTATCAAGGGCTTAGCATTTTTACTTGTAATCGAAGAACGCTATCTAAGGTGAGTTCACTGCCCCACTTTTACTGCTTAAACTTTTGGGGGAGAAAACATGCGCTAAACTATTTTGGTAACATATGTCGTACTATGGTTTAAACTTGTGTACTCTATGATCTTTTAAAGTCCCGGGGGAAACCATGAATGTGCGGGGATGCACAATGGGGGAAATGTGGATAGATCTATTGGGCTTGACAAACCCCACTCGACGGCTTGGAGGGCCGGGCTTAGCGTGGCTACAACACATCGGGCTGAACACATGGTAACAGTCTAGTAATGGTTTTCCAATCGTAGTAGTAACAAAACACACGCCTAGCTAGCGTACTTGGTAACATTGATATAGTATGGACATGGTAACGTTTTGATAACATTTTGGTAACATATTGAACAAACCTGTGAACTCACCAGCATTATATGTTGACGTCTTTTTGGCATGTTTTTCTCAGGTCGCTAAGGTAGCACAAATGGAACTAGGCGCACGAGTGTGCATTGGCGTCTAGGCTTAGTTCATGATTTGTAATAACACTTGGTACTTTTGGTCTATGGTTTGTAACTTGATTAATGCTTCCGCTACTGGTTTTAAGTTTATGAAAACTATGTCTTTTTGAATGTCATGAATCTTCATATATAGTTGTTTATTGTGATCATTGACTTGGATCCTGGTTTGTCATGCGCCTCGCGGTAAAACCCCGCAAGTGGAAATTGAGGGTGTGACAGATTGGTATCAGAGCCAGTGGTTATAGTGAACTAGGACTGCATGTAGAGTCTGGTCTATAGTCGAGTCGCACACACTAGACAGTCACATACTTTGAGTATATCAGTGGGATACGTACTAACGTTGTCGGGGTGTCCTTACATCATCATCATACTTCTTTGTTACATCATCCGCTTTTATTTGGGTTTTTACCTACTCTTGTCTTCTTCTTCTGGATTGAAGAAGGAGGGTTGATTTGTTGGTTCTAGCACACACATGCCTTCTTACACTTGCACCTGTCGTAACACGTTACTAGGCGACGATATTCGGTGACTGGGGTCTGGATTAGGGGTACATCTAGAGGACCATGTAGAGCAGTTTATCATTTCGGGTGCACACGAAATAATAAACTGGAATGCATGAAAATCCCGATGGACTTTGAGTTTGGATGTATAGTCCTGGATTTGTCCCTAGGTTAACTCTTGTAAATTTCTAGTGGTTGACACTAGAAGTGAGTCTGAATCCCTCGATTTCTTGATTTGTTAGATCATGTCTGGTGCTCGCGGTGGTGGACGTCGTGGTGGTGGCGGTGGCCGTGCTGGCGGCAGTGGTCATGCTGGAGGCGGTGGTCGTGGTAACATCAACATGACCCAAGCTTAGTTGAACAACTTGCTACAGCAGCAAGTGAACATGGCTATGGCTAATTTCCAGGCTGGGATTAATGCCATGGGTGGTGAGTTGAAATCTGTCGACCTTGCCTCATTCTTGAGTTTCATGTCCTTTCGTTTGTGTTTTACTCGTATACCGTGTTTCAGGTATGGGTGCCAATCCACCTCCACCTCAGTGCTCTTATAAGAAGTTTCGGGACTGTTAGCCCCATAACTTCGCTGGAACTGAGGGAGCGGTGGGACTGCTCCGATGGCTGGAGAAGGTTGAGTCTGTGTTCGTCATGTGTAACTGTCCTGCTGGGGACCGGGTGAAGTATGCTACTGCGACATTTGAGGGGCCTGCACTATCGTGGTGGAATGCTACCACTCAGAACATGGGATTGGGGGAGGCTATTGCTATGCCTTGGGCGGAGTTTGTGCAACTGTTGAGAGGTGAGTACTGTCCAAGGGAGGAGGTACAGAAGTTGGAACATGAAGTCTGGAGCTACAAGATGGTTGGGTCGGAGATTGAAGAGTACACTGTGAGGAGGAATGAGCTGGCGGTGTTGTGCCCTGATTTGCACACACCCGAATATAGGAGGATCGAGCACTATGTGTCTGGGCTAGTGCCAGAGATTGCTGGGTTGGTGGCTGCTGGGAATCTTCCCACTATTGCTGAAGTTGTCCGATCAGCTCATCGGATGACTAACCTGAAGGTGGCAGAAGGTGTTTTGCCTCCTAAGGGTGCTGCTGTGAAGGTTTCTGAAGGGAGCAAGAGGAAGTGGGATGGTTTGGGGAAGAGTGTTGTACCGGCGCCGTCTCAGCCGGCAAAGAAGTTTGATTCATCTGGGTCGTCTTCGGGGCAGAAGACGGGTGGGTATATCGGGAAGCATCCCAAGTGTAACCGGTGTGGTTACCATCACTCGGGGAACTGTGATAAGGCACGCTGTCATCGGTGCAACCAGCTTGGACACCTGGCTAAGGATTGCAGGGCAACACTTCCGTCGGCCCAGGCTCGTACCCCTACTCCTGCTCCTGCTCCTGCTCCTGCTCCTGCTGCTCAGGGGAGGCATGGGTGTTATAACTGCGGTGACACGGGACATTTCAAGCGTGATTGTCCCAAGCTGAAACAGGGCGACAATGGGAAGAACGGGAACGGTAACGAGAACAATGGCGGCGGAGGCAGGACTGCACGTGCTTTCGTCATTGGATCTGCAGAGGCTAGGCAGGATCCAGACACAGTTACCGGTACGTTCCTTCTTAATGATCGCTATGTTTCTGTCTTGTTTGATTCTGGTGCCGATAAGAGTTTTGTATCTTTGGACATTAGTCGATTACTAGATATAGTACCCACACCTTTAGAGGCTATGTACTTAATAGAATTGGCTGATGGTAAGAAAATCGAAGCAACACACACCCTTAGGGAATGTCGCCTGGAACTGTCGGGTTTGTCTTTCCCCATTGACCTTATGCCGGTACCCCTGGGTAGTTTTGATGTCGTTGTCGGCATGGATTGGTTATCGTTGTATCGTGCGGAGATCGTTTGTTTCGATAAGATTATTCGGATCCCTCTCCCTAATGGAGAGACTCTTTCGGTTCATGGCGAGAAAAGCGGTGCTCCGCTGAGTATCATTTCTAGCATGAAAGCCCGTAAGTACCTTCGGAAGGGTTGTTCGGCCATTCTGGCACTTGTTAACGCTTCTACTGACGATGAGAAGAAGATCGAGGATATCCCGGTGGTTCGTGATTTTCCCGATGTATTTCCTGATGAGTTGCCTGGTCTTCCTCCCCATCGTCAGGTTGAGTTTGGTATTGATCTTACTCCGGGTGCAGCTCCTATTGCCCGAGCCCCGTATCGTCTTGCACCTCCCGAGATGCAAGAGTTGTCCAGCCAGTTGCAGGAACTCTTGGAAAAGGGTTTCATCCGACCGAGTTCTTCCCCGTGGGGAGCTCCTATTTTGTTTGTGAAGAAGAAGGACGGAAGTCTTCGCATGTGTATTGATTATCGTGAGCTGAACAAAGTGACCATCAAGAATCGTTATCCTCTTCCTCGCATTGATGATCTCTTTAACCAGCTCCAGGGCTCCAGCTACTATTCGAAGATTAATTTGCGGTCCGGTTATCACCAGTTACGCGTCAGGGAAGCTGACATTCAGAAGACTGCTTTTCGCACTCGTTATGGCCATTTTGAGTTCTTGGTCATGCCTTTTGGTCTCACTAACGCACCGGCGGTGTTCATGGATTTAATGAACCGCGTTTGTAAACCTTACCTTGATAAGTTCGTCATCGTGTTCATTGACGATATTCTGATTTTTTCCAAGAACAAGGCGGATCATGAGGAACATCTACGGTTGGTCTTGGAACTTTTGAGACAGGAGCAGTTGTATGCTAAGTTCTCAAAGTGTGATTTTTGGTTACGTGAAGTTCAATTCCTAGGACATGTGGTTAATGAACTGGGAATTCATGTCGATCCGGCTAAGATCGATGCTATTAGCACCAAAGACGCCATCTGAGGTGCCGCAATTCCTAGGTCTTGCGGGTTACTATCGTCGTTTCATTGAGGGATTTTCGAAGATCGCTCAACCCCTCACTACTCTTACCCAGAAGGACCGAAAGTTCGACTGGGATGAACCACAAGAATCAGCATTCCAGATGCTGAAGCTTAAACTTTGTTCTGCACCTATCTTATCTTTGCCTGAGGGTACGGATGACTTCGTTGTGTACTGTGACGCTTCTATTCGTGGTCTCGGTTGTGTGTTGATGCAACGCGGGAAGGTTATTGCCTATGCTTCTCGTCAACTCAAAGTTCATGAGAAGAACTACACTACTCATGACTTGGAACTAGGTGTGGTAGTCTTTGCGTTGAAAATCTGGAGACATTACTTGTACGGTACCAAGTGTGAAGTATATACCGATCACAAGTGTCTTCAGCATATTTTCGACCAGAAGGTGTTGAACATGCGGCAGCGTCACTGGGTTGAACTCCTGAACGATTATGACTGTGCTATCAAATACCATCCTGGCAAGGCGAACGTTGTGGCGGACGCCTTAAGCAGGAAGGAGTTTGCGAATCCTTGCCGTGTTCGAGCCTTACAGCTCACCATTCATTCGTCGTTGCCTGACCGAATCCGTTCTGCACAGTTGGAAGCCTTGAAGGAGGAAAACCTTAAGGCTGAGACTATGCACAGTGCTGACAAGCATCTTGAACTCAGGACCGATGGCTTACACTATTTTGCGGGACGTGTTTGGGTCCCATTGTTCGGGGGATTGCACGAGCTTGTTTTTGATGAAGCTCACAAATCCCGGTATTCTATTCACCCTGGCTCCGATAAGATGTATCAGGATTTGAAGATACTTTATTGGTGGCCGAACATGAAAGCTGATATAGTTTCTTATGTCAGCAAATGCTTGACTTGTGCTAAAGTCAAGGTGGAGTATCAGAGGCCGTCTGGTCTCCTGCAACAGCCAGAGGTTCTGGAATGGAAGTGGGAGCGAATCACGATGGATTTTGTCACCAAGCTGCCAAGGTCACCTAGTGGTTATGATATGATCTGGGTGATTGTTGACCGGCTGACAAAATCGGCACGTTTCATACCTATTAAGGAAACCGATGGACTCGAGCGGTTGGCTCGACTTTACCTTAAGGAGGTGGTTGCTCGGCACGGGGTGCCTGTCTCTATTATCTCTGATCGTGATTCCCGTTTTGCTTCGCGTTTCTGGAAGGCTCTGCACAAGGCTTTGGGTACTCAGTTGGATATGAGTACGGCTTATCATCCGCAAACTGATGGACAGAGTGAGCGGACGATTCAAACCTTGGAAGACATGCTTCGGGCGTGTGTTATCGATTTTGGCAAAAGTTGGGAGATCCACCTGCCATTAGTGGAGTTCTCCTACAACAACAGCTATCACTCTAGTATCAAGGCAGCTCCGTTCGAGGCTCTATACGGACAGAAATGTCGATCACCACTTTGTTGGGCCGAGGTGGGCGAGAGCCAGCTCACTGGTCCGGAACTTGTGTACGAAACTTCGGAGAAAATCGTACAGATTCGTCACCGTTTGGCTGCTGCACGGGATCGTCAAAAGAGTTATGCCGATCGTCGTCGAAAACCTTTGGAGTTCCAGGTTGGGGACAGGGTACTTCTGAAAGTTTCACCATGGAAGGGCTTCATACGCTTTGGAAAGCGTGGCAAACATAACCCTCGTTATGTCGGACCATTCGCAATCCTGGATCGGATTGGACCGGTGGCATACAGACTTGAATTACCGGCGGAGCTCGGTAGTGTGCACAACGTCTTCCATGTGTCTAACTTGAAGAAGTGTTTGGCTGATGAATCTCTCATTGTACCACTGGAGGAGATCAAGGTTGATGATCGTCTTCGCATTGTGGAGGAACTTGTCGAGATTCTCGACTACAAGATTCGTAGCCTTCGTCGGAGTAAAATCCACATCGTTAAAGTTCGTTGGAACTCTAATTAATCTTATTTGCTTGCATTATAAATTAGGAATTTGTTCCATGTCTAGAAATTTCTATTTGATCATTGATAAGTATTACATTTTCCGAAATTACTATATGTGCATGTCACTCACTACACATTACTACTTGTAAGCTTAACTCAAACGTATATGTATAAAAAATCTATTTGATTGTATTCGTTGACCCTAAAAAAAGATATGTTCCACTACCTCTCAATAAAAAAAACAATAACTTTCGTATAGACAACTTTGTGGTTGCATAATGGAAGGACATAACACGTCCGTGCTAGGTAAATTAACCATTTCGGTGCGCAACGCAATGGTGAATTTACAGGTGCATTGGCGTGTATTAAAATTCTATTGTGCGCAACACAATGGTGAATTTAGTGTACTGTAAAATTTCAGAATTTTTGGAGATCGTTTGTTATTTTTAAAACGTAATTTAAAACAGTAGCTGCAATCTGCCCAAAACGTGATTTGAACAAATCTAACATAACCAACACTCAACCTATTATTCTTTCGATTATACTAATCGTAGAAGAACTCTAGACGCTTCATATGACCCTAAAACAACACTTTTTGTTACTTTAGGGCATTATTACTAAACGTTTGCACGCTCGAGAAAACGCACGAACTCATTAAGCACCTAGGGTGAGTTTACATATCCCCACTTTTTTACAGTTTTTCAATGCTTTTCGGGGTGAGACATTTTAAACTTTATTATTTAAACTTATGCAATTCAACTGTGTGTCTTTTGTGATTCTTTGTGCTACGTGTCTTAAACTTGCTAAGTAAACTCAACTAATACTTGCATAATCATTAACTCCGTACAAGCCAACAGTAATAATGATAGATCGATTGGATTGACAACCCCACCTAGATTCGTTGACCATGTCTATGGGGAGCGCGGGTGATTGGAACTGGAACTTAAACTTAGGTGAACCATGTCTATGGGATGGACCTTTAAACTATGTCAACAAAGGTTTGGTTATGCCCCAGTTTGCTGTACTTTTGTTTTCACATGTATGCCCTAGTTGTTACATATTGACACAGAATTGTATGCTTACATTTTTTTTATACACTATACTGCGTTTTGACGAAAACTTATGTACTCTCACCAACTTTATAGTTGACCCCTCTATTTTCCAAAACTTAACATGTTTTAGGTAACAATGATGCGTGAAGATTTTAGTAGCTTTTGGATTACTTAGTTGAAGCCTTTAGATTAATAATTGAACATTTGTTTTGTTTGTTTCATTGAACAATGTGTTTGTTTTTGGATTGGTTTGTTTTGAATTGGATTAATAAACTATTTAAACTTTAGTTGCCATGATCTTTTTGAACAATCGTCACTACGTGACATCCCAATATTTTCGCCATCGGTTGGGGTGTTACCTTATAGTGCGCATGAACTGGGAAAGAGAATGAAAGATTGATATCCTATTGTAAGCAAGACCCTAATCTAAAGCCAGAATCAAAGGCAATGCCACGGGGAAGTGAAAGGTGGCATGAAAGTAGAACCAGATTCTCCGAAGCAGACTGGCTTGAATTCAAAGAAAAGGAAACACATGCTTCACTCTACCATTCTATCCGTTCTAATCCTGACAGTTTTGAATGCTATTGAGTTTCAGTATTTTGACAAGAGGGGTCGAGTTGATTGAGTTGTCCTCTCAAAAGCAGAGACTGGCTAGAGATCTCTTTATCAAAATCTTTGGAACAAATGGTTGCCCATGAATCTAGGTACCAATTAGGATCTGGTAGTTACGCGTCAAGATAGGCACCTTATCTATGCAATAAGGATCTCGCTCATCAAGACAGATTCGTGAACGGTCAATCTATTTACTTTATACCTACTATTTCGTCTGGTTTTTGGTTCCTAGTCTGATTTTATTAGTAGCCATGATTGGGGCTATAGTACTGACTATGCATAGGACTACTAAGGTGAAAAGACAGGATGTATTCCGACGAAATGATTGGGATATCACGTAGTGACGATTGTTCAAAAAGCTCATGGCAACTAAAGTTTAAATAGTTTATTAATCCAATTCAAAACAAACCAATCCAAAAACAAATACATTGTTCAATGAAACAAACAAAACAAATGTTCAATTATTAATCTAAAGGCTTCAACTAAGTGATCCAAAAGCTGCTAAAATCTTCACGCATCATTGTTACCTGAAACATGTTAAGTTTTGGAAAATAGAGGGGGTCAACTATAAAGTTGGTGAGGGTACATAAGTTTTCGTCAAACACAGTATAGTATAATTAAAAAATGTAAGCATACAATTCTGTGTCAATATGTAACAACTAGGGCATACATGTGAAAACAAAACTACAGCAAACTGGGACATAACCAAACCTTTGTTGACATAGTTTAAAGGTCCATCCCATAGACATGGTTCACCTAAGTTTAAGTTTCAGTTCCAATCACCCACACTCCCCAGAGACATGGTCAACGAATCTAGGTGGGGTTGTCAATCCAATAGATCTATCATTATTACTGTTGGCTTGTACGGAGTTAATGATTATGCAAGTATTAGTTGAGTTTACTTAGCAAGTTTAAGACACGTAGCACAAAGAATCACACAAGACACATAATTGAATTGCATAAGTTTAAATAATAAAGTTTAACATGTTTCACCCCGAAAAGCATTGAAAAACTGTAAAAGAGTGGGGATATGTAAACTTGCCTTAGGTGCTTAATGAGTTCGTGCGTTTTCTCGAGCATGCAAACGTTTAGTAATAATGCCCTAAAGTAATAAAAAGTGTTGTTTTAGGGTCATATGAAGCGTCTAGAGTTCTTCTACGATTTGGATAATCAAAAGAATAATAGGTTGAGTGTTAGTTATGTTAGATTTGTTAAAATCACGTTTTAGGCAGATTGCAGCTAATGTTTTAAATTACGTTTTAAAAATAACAAACGATCTCCAAAAATTCTGAAATTTTACAGTAAACTAAATCTAAGTATTTTGAACAACTTTCTTTTAGAAAAGTTTTTCGTTTGAGCCCTAGAAATAGGTCAAAAACGTGAAACAAAACAGCACGTCCAGATTTGAACCCCCTGTTTGGGTTCGTTAAGGGTCAAAACGGATGAGTTTTTCGACATATAATATACCATTGAAACGAGAATTTGATTATCTTGATCATGGTATTTGATTATGCTTTAGAAAGTGTCGTAAAAATTGAGTTACGGTGGTTTTAAGTTCCGTTTTGCATGCAGTCCAAATTAAGGGTTGCACTTATGTGCACCTTTGAATATGTTAAAAATTCTTTTTGTTAAAAATAAGTTTATAAACTTTATGTTACACGTTTTAAAAGTAAAATCATACTAGTTTTAATAGGAGAATGAAAGAAGAAAAAAAAAATGTTGAAGGAAACGAAATTTGCAATACTTAAAGTACTTACTTGGAAAACATGAAACTATGTGGGAGAAAGAATGATGGTTGGAAATTTTGGTATTTGAGAGAGGGGGAGAGGGTTTTCAATTGGAGAGGTATCAAGAATGCATTAATAGGCTTTGTATTTATATGGTAAAGGATTAGATTATAAATGGTTTTGGATGTTTAATTAAACAATTAAAAACTCAAAAGATAACTTTAAAAAAACGGCCATGAATGTAAATGAATTATCTCTTGTTGATTGTTTTTTTTATATAGTCAATACACTAATTATGGTTCTCGTAAAAACCTTATAATTAACTTTCAAACTCATGTCATTTTCCTAGAATTCTAAATTAGTTAAATTACTAAAACTAAATTTTTATTTTCTAATAACGGAATAATAAAAAAAACATGAAAAAAGTATGCAAAAAAAGTTGGTCGTGACAATAAGTTTTGAAATTTAACAAAATCAATTTATGAGATTTGATAAGGAATATTTTTAATCCTTATCTAAAGATTAGAGATAAATAAAACAATAAATTTATATTTAAAACAATTATATATTGTTATAATTTTCAAATATTATAAAATGTTTCAAACTTTTAACAAACCAAAATTGAACTTTCTAATGTTTATGACGGTGCTAGGACTTTGAGTTAGTATCATTGTATGTCCCGGTTATTGTAAAAATCGTAAATGTTATAGAATTGTATGTAATCGGTGACTTATGGGTCAAATGACAATGAGATGGCCATTGATGATCTCGATTTCATATCTAGTTGTAAAACTGTGTCCCACATATGGCTCAATACTCATAAGATATCGGGCATACACACAAGTATCGAGTATACTTGTTAATTTAATATAGAAATTACATGTTAGAAATTTCTAGAAGTTGTATCTAAGTTCTATAGGAATACAATCCAGTCTGAACCAATTGTGGTGGCTTCTATGTGGTTTATATGTGAAAAACGAAAGAACATTCAACGGCGATCATACTCTCACAACTAAAGTCATAGAGGAGGAGATAAAAGCGAGTACTTTATTTTGAATGTTCCGTGTGCTTTTGAGTTTTGACACCTATTTCTAAATTCTATTTAATATAATATTATTTTAGTCTAATTTTAAAAATAGATAATACAAATCATATTGAGTTATAATTAAAAAGAATGATAGTGTTGAATATAGCCATGTATGCTTCATCATTGAGAACTAGTGGGTTTACTCGTGCGTTGCAGCAGGATCTACAAATGGATTGCAATACAACATGATGATACTTAGGTTTTTTGCCTCAAGTTATGCAAAAAGAATAGAAATGTACACACTATGTTTTAACAAGTATTCGTAGAAAGAAAAGAAAAGAAATGTGCACCGCCACTTACAACTACATGTATATATGCATATTATATAGATTTTAAACCCAACACCAATTATATTTCAACTTATATATCCGTTAATTTAAACACGAAAACAAAAGTGCAAACAAGTGTTCATGTAATGCAATATTTCATATAGAGATCTCGTGGTTGCAAATTCATAAGCTAAGACACATGTATTTCCTTCCACACAGCTCAACAGGATTTTTGTTGTTCAATGTTGAGACCATGGCAATCTTGAACAGGAAGATAAACATTATAAAGAAAAAAAAAGGATAACCTCAATTTGAATAGAAATAAATATATGAGCAAATATCCAAGTCGTGGTTATGCTTTATTATAAGTCAAACGACGCCTTTGCCCCTTTCATCTTGGCAACAAGTGAACCCATTACACATAGGATGCACACCAAGTACTATTAGTTAATGTGTCAATTACAATAAAAGAAGTTATAGGGTCAACCTCTAGCTATATATCCCAGTACCTTTCAAATGAATGGTAATTACTTACAGCTCGAAAGTTACATGCTGGTTGGTAATCCTTCAATTAGAGGGTCAACCTCTAGCTACGTATCCCGAGTCACCACTCCTCCCGCTAAGGCTCCAGTTAGGATGTTTCCACAATTCCACCTAAAAATTTGAACATTTAAGGACCGTTCGGATATGCATTTGCAAAAGCGATATTGTTATATTAAATACCCAAAATCAAATAATCAGATAATAACTTGAAAAAAGCACATCCAAGCACCCTCATAAAGCTAATAGTGGATTTTTTTTAGCAAGATTGTATGAGCTGGAGATAAGACTTTGGGAGACTTTATGCTCGTTAGAATTGTTTAGTTAAATAGAACACATCGATCTTGTATGAATATAATCAATACTTTGTAATGACAACAATGTATGTGTTAACAAACCATTAGAAGCTAAATGATTTATTAGTTACCTTCTTTGCACAATAATTGGAGGTGGACCCTCATGGTAGAAGCTTGGCATTAGGTTTGCCTTAAATAACAAACTCTTTCTGAGTTGCTTCAGGTTTGCTTCCTTTTCTTCATTTTTAACACAAAATATGAACTTCAAACTGAAAATAGATGAAAAAAAATTAACTGATAAAGGTCATAGAAGTTTTACCTTGGTTCTTGCTATGGGTGTAAATGACACGTAGCAGCTCGAGAGCTACCCGGGATCAGCTCGGTAAAAAGCCCGAACGAGCCTAGCCTTAACGAGCCCGAGCCTGAAATATGGCTCGTTTAGTTATCGAGCCCGAGCTCGAGCCCTAAATACAAAGCTGATTGGGCTCGCGAGCCTAAACGAGCCCATGCATAATTATAAGTTATTTATATATCTCTTATAATTTATAGCCCACATCACCAAAGCCCAAGTCCTTATTTCATAGGCTCATTTAATAACACTCGCGAGCCGAGCTTTTGCGATCTCGAGCCGAGCTTTGAGCTCGTTTGAGATTGTTCTTAAATCACTTCGAGCTGAGCCGAGCCGAGCACGAGCTCAAGATTGTAGGCTCGAACAGAGCCGAGCTCGAGCTTCATAAAACCATAACGAGCCGAGCTCGAGCCCAGTCAGGCTCGGGATCGGCTCGGCTCGTTTACACCCCTAGTTCTTGCCTCCTGTTGAATTTTTGTGTGTATAGAGAGAGGGGATTTAGCATCCTTATAACATCTTTAAGAGATGTTAACAGGCCAAAAGATGTTAGCGTACACGTTGAAATTGGTCGGTCAAGTAGATTAGAAACATTTTTGTTAATAATTGGTGTAGCATATATGGTTTTGTACTTTTGTTCATTAAAAATACTCTTTTAAGTTTTTTTTTACTATTTCCAAACTAATTATTATCTACAAGTTTGTAATACAAGACAATGATCGATTAGGCATTTTTTTGGTAATTGGAGTACGTTCACTAGTGAAGATGAGTTGTTCACATAGACTGAATCCTCAAGAACAAAGACTGGACTTGGATATACTTAAAATAATATTTTTCAGACCATGGAATTTCTCCTACCAAAAGTAGATCAATAAAAGACTACACCAACCTTAAATTTTCTACACAAACATGCAATCCTTTAACCAATACCTAATGAACGCCACGTATATCATATGATCAATCTATCATAAAATGCCTAAAAATTAATCAACTAATAAAAGCTATAGAGCCTAATTCACGTAATTATCATGATTAAAATTGAAAACAAAAATGATAGCTTTGAATGATATAAAAAAAGTGCTCTGGTTAGCTTGACTTTAAGTCTAGGAAGACTTCAGTCACTATATTTTAAAGTTTTAAAACACATACAAGTTTAGATGAGATAAAATTATTTATTGTGGTAACATAAATTATTATCTTTCATCACTATTATATGAAATTTGTTCAAAATATTATTATCCCGTGTGTTTATTTAGTTTGGATGAGTTCCATTTTCATATAAAAGTTGATTATCTTCTAGGGGCATTTAGGGAAGAAAAGTGGTAAAATTTAGAAAATTGTAAATAAACCCTTGGTATGTCATCTTAACTTTGGACAATTTGAAAATATTTGCTCATGCCTCCTCTTTATAAGGTAGTATAGATATTTTGTATGCTTGGGTTTGTGTTTGTGGAATATAATACAGTGGTTAGAAAGCTAGTGGATGTGCAAGACTTTAAGCTATAAAAATATTAAATAAAATATAAAATCCACTAAAACATTTTATAAAATAATGACATATTAATATTGTTTATGGTGTTCAGTTCTCTTTATATCATGTTTCTCGATTTTTGACATACTAAATCTACGAGTCTTATTACAAGTCCTATGTAATACGTTTGAATAACGTTATAATTTCTTGATAAATAGAATTGTAATGAATAGTCTTCTATCACAATCAAAATCCAAAAGCATAGATCTAAAATCTTATCTGTAGTTCATTATTTTCATTATCTGATAGTACATTATAAATGTTTTTTGGTCAAAATCTGAGCAATAACAACTGTCTAATAAACATGTTTAAATAATTAAAAAAAATTATCAAACCTAATATTTGCAAGATTGAATAATTACATGATGTAATATGATATAGTCTTCTATCAAGATTGTTAAACAATATATCTCTAGAGAGAAGACCAGTGAATTGTATGTAACTGATGACTTATGGGTCAAATGACAATGAGATGGCCATTGATGGTCTCAATTTCATATCTAGTTGTAAAACCGTTTCCCACACATGGCTTAGTACTCATCAGATATTGGGCATACACATAAGTATCGAGTATACTTATTAATTTAATATAAAAATTACACGTTGGAAATTTCTAGAAGTTGTATCTAAGTTCTATTGGAATACAATCCAGTCTGAACCAATTTTGGTGGCTTCTATGTGGTTTATATGTGAAAAACGAAAGAACATTCAACGGCAATCATACTCTCACAGCTAAAGTCAGAGAGGAGGAGATAAAAGCGAGTACTTTATTTTGAAATGTTTCGTGTGCTTTTGAGTTTTGACACCTATTTCTAAATTGTGGTCTATAGCTTCTTGCTAGTTGGCTTTAATAAAAGCTTACCATGCTTAACAAAAAGACAAAGAGTTTATTTTTCTATTAAGACAAGCATGGCATGGCAATTAACTTTGAATAATCCAAATCTAGTGTAATTAACTCAAGTATTAGAACTGTAGCCAACCACCTTATGGTCCAGCGGCACTTCGTGTCTCTCCCAAGGGGAGACCACGGTGTAAATCTTGTTTCCAGAGTTTTTCTCCCGGGAAGCAAGTTAGAGGGTTTTATATGCCAGTCGGTTTCTTCCTGAAACGGTTTAGCGTTATTCTCAAGCGTCAAACTAACAAGGAACGATTTTAATTCCATCTAAGCCAGGGATATATATACATGCGCTATTGTCGCACCCTCAAATTTTCACTTGCAGACCCCGAGGCGTATGACAAACCATGATCCAAGTCAACGGTCGCAATAAACAACACTATATGAAATACATAACTCAAAACATAGTTCTCGTAATTTATAAAACTGTAGCGGAAGCATTTAATCAATACAAAACCACATGCCAACGTGTTTAAAACATTTATTTCCAAATATGATACTAAGCCTAGACGCAATGCAGACTCGTGCGCCTAGTCCATTTGTGCTACCTTAGCGACCTGAGAAAAACATGACAAAACGACGTCAACATATAATGCTGGTGAGTTCACAGGTTTGTTCACAATGTTACCAAAATGTTACAAAAATGTCACCAAGTTCCAACCTGTCCATACTACATCAATGTTACCAAAGTACGCTAGCTAGGCGTATGTTTTGTAACTACTACGATTGGAAACCCATTACTAGACTGTTACCAATGTTCGGCCCGAGTGTGTGTCCAGCAATGTTTAGCAAGTTCGAGATGTAACATCGCAAAATTTTCCCCAAAATTTTAATACATAAAAAGCCCTTATATATATATATATATATATATATATATATATTTTATTACACCTTTATCATTAATATTATACAAATGTGCCTAAGTCTTTATTTATCCTAACTCACAACTTATATACATACATAAATGTATATAAATAATAATAATAATAATAATATGATTCTAAATTCTTTTTTTTTCACATACAAGATTTTTTTTTTTTTAAATAAAGCCTTGAGTCAAATAGTCAATTCATCATAAAACCTTACTTTATGGTGTTGACCAATTTTAATGGCTAATTGACTCCAAAACTAGTATAAAAACCCACCTATGACCCATTATACTTTGCACCTCTAAATCGATTGTTTCAATCCGATTAAACTTTCCCTCATACCTTTCTTCTATAGTCTATTACTTCTACAATTGAAGCTTGATATTCTTTCTTTTTCGTTTTCTTCAATTTGGACTAGCTACGTTGTTGAGTCTTTGGGATTCGCCTCGCATACATTCACAACACATTATTCTATTTTTTTTACGAGACATAACATTTTGCTAAGGTGAGTTTTACATAGCCCTTTTTCTATTTATCACCATTTTGGGGGTGAAACATGTTACAACATTATTTATGCAATTCAATCATCAATGTGTCTATGTGTATTTCTATGTTGCATTATGTCTTGAACATGACTAGGGTAAGCACGATTCTAGCATAACCATTCATCAGCCAAACGGTATACATTGATAGATCTATTGGACTGACAATCCCACCCGGATACGTGCCTCCTACAAAGGTTGCGTGGGTGTTTGTTACTGCAATATAAACGAGTGAACCATGAGCGTATGGGATGTACCACAATTTCAACAGTCACAATGGTTAATTATGCACTCGATTTACTTCTAGTATGTTTTCGCATATGGACTAGATTGCCATGACACATGAATTGCACAACAATTTTATTCGATTATCAAAACCTATGTAACTCTCACCAACTTTTGTTGACCCAAAATATTTTCAACTTAACATGTTTCAGGTTCTACTTGTTTGAAGATTCGAATTAATGCTTGAAGATGTGTGCATAGTTTTATTCAATTTGATGTACAAATTCTTAGAACAATTGTATGTAACTTATTTAAATTATTTAATGAAACTTATTAATTACCATGAGCTACTGAACAATCATCAATACGTGACATCCCGATGTTTCCGCCATCGGTTGGGGTGTTACAGATTGGTATCAGAGCCATGGTTATAGGGAATTAGGTTACTAGAGAAATAATCTAGTCTATAACCATAGGATTTAATCAGTACTTGCTTCTTTTACTTGCTATTCTCTATCTCCCTCCTACTTCTTATCCCTACTTTCATCCTTTCAAGAAGGTTGCTCTCCATTAGTGGATCTACTCCTAGACTAATAGGACAAAAATCCTCAGGTTTAACCTGAACCACCTTGAGATCTCGTCGAAGTTCTAGATTTTAATAACGAACACGTGCAATCTGGAAGGGTGAACGCCTGTATTCTGAGTCTTCTGTCTAGGCTGGCATTGCGCATATATCCCAATCAGACGAGGGACCCGGATGCCTACCTGGGAATTCTCGGGATGAGTGTTCACTTATAGGCTAAAGCATGTCTTCACTATGTTGTTGGAATCTGGAATCTTTGATACGTCAACGTTTTCGTTTATTCGTTTTAATTAATGAATAAATGATTACATTCCTTATATCACCTCATTCATTTCATGCCACATTGAACCTTCATTGTGTCCCTTACAGATCATGTCTCCACGTCGCAGCACTCGCAATAACAGTGGTGAAAACCAAGAGGAAAGTAACAACAACCACAACACCAACCACAACAACAACAAAAACAACAAAGGTGTTGATGCCCAACTGGCTGCGATTATTTCCCAACAAATGGCGCAACAAATCACAACTCTGGTTTCTAACTTGTTGGCTCTAGTCATCCCAATGAATCGGAACGGCAATGGAAATGGAAATGGCGATGGAAATCACATAAAGAACGGGACCTTAGTTCGGAAAGGCGAGAAAACAAGTATTGTGGCCGCGGTAACTACCGAGAACCAGAAGCGCAAGACCAGGGATCCTAATGTAAACCTCACTACACAAGCTTCTAACAAGAAACCCTATACAAGAAACTTTCCATTGTGTAACACATGCAAACGACATCACCCCACTGTTTCAGTGTGTCGCCTGTGCACCAATTGTGGTAGGTATGGCCATCTGGTCAACACATGTCATGAGTCCCCAAACCCTAACACCAACCAACCAACCCTGCTCAGGTTGCTAATCTTAATCGTCCTGGTAAATACAACTATGGTCAATGCTATGAATGTGGAAACCCAAATCATTTCCGTAACCGATACCCTAAACTAAATCGAGATCAAGACCCTCCAGCTACTTAACAGCAAACCCCACCATTTGAATGATGTCTACTTTTTAATTCTATGTATTGACACTTTTTGATTCACGTAATAAATTCAAGTATTATCATAATATCTGAGTGCATGCTTGTTTGAATGTGAATTACTTGCTATATCTATAATCATACTTGCTTACTTGTACAACAATTAGTTGACTACCAAACAACCTGCTTAACGATTGGTAGAGGTCATCATGTCTTTCCAACAGTCGGGAGAGGCCCTACCACTTGCTCAACGACTAGTGGGGACTATCAGACCTGCTCAACAATCGGAAGAGTCATAAAAGGACACAAAACCCTAATGTAAGGTAAATTGGTAATTACGGTCCGGAACGTAATCATTAATTTACAGGTACATTAAGGTAGTGTGAAATTTTATCAAGGTTTTCGATAGTCGACCAATTGTATACCTGGTGTTTTTCTTTTAACTTCGGGACGAAGTTCCTAAAAGTAGGGGAGACTGTAACATCGCAAAATTTTCCCCAAAATTTTAATACATAAAAAGCCCTTATATATATATATATATTTTTTTTATTACACCTTTATCATTAATATTATACAAATGTGCCTAAGTCTTTATTTATCCTAACTCACAACTTATATACATACATAAATGTATATAAATAATAATAATAATAATAATAATAATAATAATATGATTCTAAATTCTTTTTTTTCACATACAAGATTTTTTTTTTTTTTAAATAAAGCCTTGAGTCAAATAGTCAAAGTCCTAGTCAAAGTTTTAGTCAAACAGTCAAAGTCTTAGTCAAATAGTCATTTCATCATAAAACCTTACTTTATGGTGTTGACCAATTTTAATGGCTAATTGACTCCAAAACTAGTATAAAAACCCACCTATGACCCATTATACTTTGCACCTCTAAATCGATTGTTTCAATCCGATTAAACTTTCCCTCATACCTTTCTTCTATAGTCTATTACTTCTACAATTGAAGCTTTGATTATAAGCTCTTGTAATTGGCGAATTGGAAGCTTGATATTCTTTCTTTTTCGTTTTCATCAATTTGGACTAGCTACGTTGTTGAGTCTTTGGGATTCGCCTCGCATACATTCACAACACATTATTCTATTTTTTTTACGAGACATAACATTTTGCTAAGGTGAGTTTTACATAGCCCCTTTTCTATTTATCACCATTTTTGGGGTGAAACATGTTACAACATTATTTATGCAATTCAATCATCAATGTGTCTATGTGTATTTCTATGTTGCATTATGTCTTGAACATGACTAGGGTAAGCACGATTCTAGCATAAACATTCATCAGCCAAACGGTATACATTGATAGATCTATTGGACTGACAATCCCACCCGGATACGTGCCTCCTACAAAGGTTGCGTGGGTGTTTGTTACTGCAATAACGAGTGAACCATGAGCGTATGGGATGTACCACAATTTCAACAGTCACAATGGTTGATTATGCACTCGATTTACTTCTAGTATGTTTTCGCATATGGACTAGATTGCCATGACACATGAATTGCACAACAATTTTATTCGATTATCAAAACCTATGTAACTCTCACCAACTTTTGTTGACCCAAAATATTTTCAACTTAACATGTTTCAGGTTCTACTTGTTTGAAGATTCGAATTAATGCTTGAAGATGTGTGCATAGTTTTATTCAATTTGATGTACAAATTCTTAGAACAATTGTATGTAACTTATTTAAATTATTTAATGAAACTTATTAATTACCATGAGCTACTGAACAATCATCAATACGTGACATCCCGATGTTTCCACCATCGGTTGGGGTGTTACACGAGACAATATGCACCCGCCCGGCCCTCCAAGCCGTCGAGTGGGGCCTGTCAAGCCCAATAGATCTATCCACATTTCCCCCGTTGTGCATCCCCGCACGTTCATGGTTTCCCCGGGACTTTCAAAGCTCGTATAGCAATGCAAAGTTAAATCATAGTATGACATATGTTACCAAAATAAGTTTAGCGCATGTTTTCTCCCCCAAGAGTAAAAGCAGTAAAAGTGGGGCCGTGAACTCACCTTAGGTTGTGTTCTTCAATAATATAAGAAAGCCAAACCCTTGATAATCCCAACTACCAAAGATCTATCAAAATGTTCACATAACTGTTCTGACTAATAACCATAAGGTTATCTAGTCCCCGATTGTCCAGATCGTGACCAAGTATGTTTTTAAAACGTGTTTAAATGTTCAACCGACACACTAGACTTTCCCGACATCCCGTTGGTGACCCATTAACTAAACTAATCAAGTATACATAGATTACACACGAGGTTCAAGCATAAAACACTTAGTTTGTATCAAAAATCTCATTTTTGATTGTATAGGGTCGAACCAGAGTTTTACAGTTCCATGTTCACTCCCTTTTGCCACGTTCGACCCTTTTGAACTACGTTCGACCCAAACAGGACAGATTCGACCAATCTGATGTCCAGGTTCGACCCTGGAGTCCACCTTCGACCCCACAACGGGTCGAATGTGCCCAGGTTCGACCCTGGCAGAATACTATTCCACAAAACGCTTCAAAAACATCCGAAAACATCACGAAACATCACCATTCACAGCAGTCAACTATCATTAACATATTCCTACAAAACCCCACCAATTTTGCCCCAAAACCCGTTCGTTTTAGCCGTTTCCCAAAATGGCAAAAATTATGGAAATGTCACATCATGCATGAAGTCTTTACCCAATTTGGAAACTTTTTGAAATCTTTTCATAATCATCTTAAAATGCTCAGTTTATCGTGTATATGAAAACCCCCAATAGTTTTATTGATAATACTAGCATGCAACAAGCCCTAGATTTATCAAAATCCCCCAAATTTGACATAATATCATCATCCATCTAATTGTAACCTTAAACAATCATAAACCCACAATAATAGCAGCCCTAGATCATGTGTCTATCATTAGTACAGCAGCAAATCACAAAACAACACAAAATATCACATAACACATAATTAACATATGTTTATTAATATGAAAACCTATGTTTAATGATAAGGTTTAGGTTTAGGAAGATGTTTAAAAGGTTTTTAATCATAAAAACATCCTTAGAACAGATCTGGACATTTAGGGTTAGATGAAAACGAATCAAAATGCTTTAAAAAGGGTTTAGAATTAAGAACACACCTTGGATTCTTGATTAGATGTTGTTTGTAGGTTAGATTATGAAAATCAAAAGCAAAAACTCCTTCCTCAGTGATTAAAATCGTTTGAGAGTGTTTAGAGACGGCTAGGGTTTGTGAAATGGTGAAAAATGAAAAAGTGTGATATTTATACTAAGCCCACATTCGCCCCTTGCATAGGGTTGAAGGTACCACCTTCGCCCCTTCCACATGGCCGAATTGTAACACCCTAACCGATGGCGGAAACCTCGAGGCGTCACGAATGAATGATTGTTCAGTAGCTCATGGTAATACATATGTTTAAATAATCCTTTATTTCATTACAAAATTGAATTACATTAAAGTTTACATCAAATAATCAAACAAAGCTTAAAACTTCAAATATCTCCTCATGCTAGCTCTAGACTTCAAGCATCAGTTTTTCTGTTGAGTTTGGAAAGAATGGGGGGTCAACTAGAAGTTGGTGAGAATACATAAGCCATGTCAAGCAAATAGTTTAAGTATAAAAGTTTAGCAATTCATATGTCTATCGTAAGTTTAAGTCTACATGAATAAACATGATATGTTGAATCGACATAATCATACCTCCGACTAGTTTAGGTCCATCCCGTCATCCACGGTTCACCTTAATAATATGTTGGAACGATAACAATCACCCGCGCTCCCCATAAAAGATGGTCAACGAATCTAGGTGGGATTGTCAATCCAATAGATCTATTATTGAGTATCGCCGGCTTGGCCATAGCTAATGATTATGTAATGTAGAAACTCGTTGAAACTGTTGTTGTTGTCTAAATCATGAGGCATTAAAGTTTACAACTAGACATGTATGAAGAATTGCTTAAGTATAATGTTGCAACAATAAAGAATTGCAATAACATGGTTACGTAAACTCACCTTAGGAAAGTATTAAGTCTCGAGAAATAGAATATGTGTAGCCTGTAAGGCCCTCAAATCCGACGGGTCAAACAGTTGGCATTCAAAGACTAAAACCATAAGTAATACTTAAGAAGTCTTATTTTATTATTAGGAAACACGCAGCGGAAAATAAACGATCTAAGTTATTCAAACATGAAATTCCCCACAACGGGTCAAAGTATATTTGTAGAACAAAAACAATAATTTTAGAAAAGAGTTATCTAGCAATAAAGTAGTCTCTTCTTATTCGAAATGTCAACCGCCTCTGAGTAGTCCTGCAACATGCCAGGGCATCCCTTTTATTCTTCGAATACCTGAAATCAATCTAACGTGTATGCAAAAGTCAGCTACGCTGAGTGAGTTCAAGTTTTATAAATTTATATAAACAAGTAGTTTGTCAATTTAAGAATTAACAAAATACCTCAACCTCAGAGTTAACAATAAGCGTAAACCGCCAATTTGTTCCCTAAGCAAAAATATAAAGTCTAGAATAAGCGCAATTCGCCTACTTAA
Organism: Ambrosia x helenae; assembly: GCA_030844895.1. Taxonomy (NCBI): domain Eukaryota; kingdom Viridiplantae; phylum Streptophyta; class Magnoliopsida; order Asterales; family Asteraceae; genus Ambrosia; species Ambrosia x helenae. The sequence goes on from CM061223.1 coordinate 42,079,482, forward strand.
CATAAGAATTTATCTTAAATCTACAATAAGCGCATTTCGCCTATTTGTCACAGAACTACAACAAGTCTATATAAGCGCATATCGCCTACTAAGACTCAAACCATAACTATAAATCAGAGCAGACATAAAGTAAAACTATCATAGCTTAATTTATAATACCAGGTAACCGTCATACACAGTTTATATATATAATATATAATATATATAAATATATAGTAACACATTTAACCTAACAAGTATAACTCAAGGCAAGTCCCGATCTAATAAGAAAGGTTTCTAATACGTGGCCAAGACATTGAGCGCATTCCGCTTATTAAATAAAGATTTAAGCCACACTCTAATCAAGACAACCGTGTAACCGTCTATTCATATATATATAATAACACATATAACTCAAGCCATATAATAACACATTAGGCGCATTCCGCCTACTTACGTTTCATGTGCCAAAATAATATGTATGAGTTAATATAGATTTCGTTTGTACACAAAAATATTTATAACTTCATCAAAATATTTTGTGACTTCACAAAAATAATCATACTGGTTTAGCATACACGTCAGCCCAAAAATAATTAGAAAAATAATATCTAAGAGAGTGGGCGCAAGAACTCACCAGTTACAAAGCTTCCAAATCCACAACTTAAACCGCTTCGAACGGCGACTCGTTTCGTCTCACACGAACCCCACTAAAATGCATGTATCTCATATTCCTTCTGTTCCCTCTCATTTCCTTTACACGTGCTTCACACATCATAACACCATCATCATGCGATCAGGATCCTCCCATTACATAATAAATTAGTTCTTAAGATTTCATGCACACACATGGTTATCATATTGTTAATTCCATGCAAAAACATTAGTGAGCATGTGCTTAAGCTTTTCTCATACTCCATAATTATTTTGTAAGGCCTCAATGAGACACCCTTAAAAATGGCGTGACCATTAGCATTTCTCAAAACATGGCTTCCATGCACATGATATCATATCATTAGAAACAACCAAAGAATATTAATTGTGACACATCAATTCCCATCTTAATTCCCATGTAAACCCACCTGGAACCTTACAGTTCCATCATCAACCAAATGCATAAACCAAGTTCTCATTCTTTACATATCCTCATAATCTCTTAACCCCATTTTTTATATCACACATACCTTTTATACTTGAAACATCATGACCAAATCCGTACACCGTCAATCAACCTGAACCGTCATCACCACAAACCATCACAACAACCACCTGCACCGTCGCAGCCCGACATCTGCACCGTCGCACCTCGCCACCACAACATCGTCACACTAGACAATCGCCATCAAAATCATAACCGGTTCTATATTCAAGCGAAACCAAACACAATGAAACCTTATGAAAACCTTAAACGAGTCGTGATAGAAAACGTATAAACGGAGTTACCTCATGGTGATATTCAAGTCAGATCACTATCGTCTCCAAACCACCACAATCGTAGACTTCCGATTTTGTCTCACGCTAGTTTTCTCTGCTTCTCGACCGGTTCCCCTAGAACTTGTTATTGATCGACAGGAACTAAATACACCGAGAAGATTTGGTATTGCAGACCACATTCACACCTTGGACTAAAATTACCAAGTGACATGCGAATGTTTGGTTTTGTTTGGAGCATGGGATGTTCCAAGAAAGAAAGAAATACGGTGGTAATGATTAAGCGATGTCATTGCGGAAATGGAAGGTATGAATGGGTGGAAGTCGGCAGGATGTCGATGGTAGGGTTATAATAAGATGATGATGATGATGATTTAAAGTTACATTGAAGTCCTTGGTCTTTATTAGTATATTAACTTGCCTCCAAGGCTACCAAAACATTTATCAACAATGACATCCGGGTCCCTCGTGTTTCATTTAAATAACATTTACGCGTTAAAAGTCATCCACGGTTCAATTTAAAACAATCACCGGGCCTCTAAGTCCGTTTAGCAAAAGTCTAACTTGACAACGAACCCACTCCATAAAAAAAATCCAGCTAGTCGTTTTGTCCAAAAATTATTTGGCGATTTTTTTGTTTTTTGGGATGTTACAAGTATACCCTTCTTATAATAGGATTCGTCCTCGAATCCTCTTGGATAAGGAGCCACCAAAATTGACGTTCAAAGTATAACCTGCTAAGAATATACTAACTACCGGTACAGATGAATAGCCTTCTACTGCTATTCCAATTCACTTGCTTCTACACAAGATGGAACATTCCTATGATCATTTTAGGCTACAACTCAGAACAGAAAAGTAACAATCATGACACAAAACCAATACTATTGATCAGAGCAGGCATATCCCACTTCTATCATACCCTAGTTTATAAGGTCAGGTAGTCGCTAAACACAACAACTTGGCATCCGAATAGTGGTGTGATGGCTACAGTTATATGAAATTTCCGTCAATGGTAGGTGATAATCCCAACTACTGCCAAAATCAATAGTGCAGGCTCGAAGCATATCTTCGAGATGTTGGATGATTCTTCCCGACTGACCATCCGTCTGCGAGTGATACGCGGTGATGATGTGTAACCTAGTACCCATCTCAACATGAAACCTCTTCCATAATTTTGATGTAAAACGAGTGTCTCTCTGGGAAACAATAGGCACTGGTACTTCGTACCTCGATACAATCTCCCGAATAAACAATTCACCTAACCGTTTGGAGTTAAAGGTCTCTCATATCGGCAAGAAGTGAGCACTCTTTGTCAACCTATCCACCACCATCCAAATGGTGTCAAACCCCATTGGCGAACGGGGTAGCTTAGTGATGAAATCCATAGTAAGATGCTCCCACTTCCACACCGGTACCTCCAAGGTTGGATCCTTCCATACGGTTTTTTTTCTGTGTTCCGCCTTAACCTGTAAACAAGTAAAACTCCTACGCACGTATGTTGCTACCTCGTACTTCATTGCTGGACACCAATAGTTTTTCTTGAGATCTTGATACATTTTGGTCGCCCCCGGATTAATAGAATAGCGGGTCTTGTGTGCCTCATCCATGATTTTATCCCCAAACCCTCCATATCAAGGTACCCACATCCAGTCTTTTATGAACATAACCCATGTCACCATCACTTCCCATAAGTCATTGCTACCCTGCACATATGCTTTGTCATAATTCGCTCCACATGTAAGGCTTCAATCTGGGCACTAGAGATCTCTTCACTATCTCCGGTTTCAAAATAAGTTGACAAGACTTCACCCGAATAGGTTTAGGCCTCTCTTTTCGGCTCAATGCGTCTGCCACCACGTTAGCCTTTCCTGGCTGATACACAATCTCCACATCATAGTTCTTGATTAATTCCAACCACCCGCGCTGCCTCCTGCTAAGGTCCTTCTGCTCAAAGAAATATTCCAACTCTTATGGTCGGTATAGATGGTGCAAGGAACCCCATATAAGTAATGACTCCGCAGTTTAAGTGCAAAAACAACGGTTGCTAACTCCAAATCATGAGTTAGGTAATAAATCTCGTGGGGTTTCAGCTGGCGTGAGGCATAAGCTATCACCTTACCGCGCTGCATAAGTACACACCCGAGATCCCCGAGTGACGCGTCCAAAGTCCCAAACAAAACTCGCCTCATTCTCAGTTAGTTGAGTTAGTAAGCTATTTTGGAGAAATCATGTACGAACCTCCGATAACAACCTGCCAAACCTAAGAAGCTACGAATCTCAACAAGTGATTTTGGTGTGGCCCAGTTCATCACTGCCACCACCTTCGTGGGGTCTCCCATGGTACCGACGAAATTAATGACATGACCAGAATATTGAGCCTCACGAGATCAGACGGCGCCTTCAAGAATTTAGTGCAAAGTTTTTCATTCCTTAAAGTTTAAAGAACCTACTTGAGATGTTGGATATGGTCTTCTTCACTTTTGGAGTATATGAGCATGTCATCAATGGAAACAATAACCTAACGGTCAAGCATCGGCCTACACCCCCAGTTCATGAATCCATGAATGTCGCGGGCATAGTAGTCAGGCCAAAAGGCATCACCAAAACTCATAATGTCTATAACGAGTACGGAAAATGTCCCGCTATCGTATTTTTAGCTGATGATAGCCCGATTTAAGATCAATCTTCGAGAGCCAACTAGCTCCTTGGAGCTGATTGACATAAATCGTCAGTTCTCGGTAAAGAGCAAATCCTCCAATGGAGATGAGAGTTATTTCATTTACGCAGGGGCTAGGGGGTAAGGTCTCTGGCTACAGGTTTAGCTTTTGGCACAAGCTATATTTGGAACACAACCTCGCGGTCCGATGGCAATTCCGTTATATCCTCAGGAAATACATCCGAGTAATCTCACAATTACGGGGACATCCCCTAGCTTAGGGATACCAGCCCCCACATCCACGACCTGCGCCAGGTACGCCTTACACCAACGGCGAAACATCTTCCACGCCTTTAGTATAGAAATAACCCGAGGTAATGAGCAACCATCATGCCCATGAATAGTAATACGATTCCCATCAAGAGCTGTAAGTCGCACGAGTCTCCGCCCTCACACAAAGTGGGCATCCCCGGTAGCCAGCGAGTCCATCCCAAGAATAACATCAAAGCAACCCAATGACATTAAGTACAAGAGAATAGGATGACTATGGCCCGATAACTCGATTTGACAATTACCTACAGCCTTGGTCATAAGGACTGAATTTCCAACTGCAACCTTGTCCTCGATTAAATGTCTAGTATACTTGGGATCATATCTAACCCAATACAAAAGGTGATAGACAGGACCCATACAAAGCATTCGCGACAAAAATCATCACATGATCCGTCACAAGACGTATTCAGGATGTGTAAAGTAAGGGTAAACTTCTAATAACGTTGATCAAGTGTGATTAGCTATTTACTTTACTTTAGTCACCCTAAACACAACAAGTTACGACCACATGAGCAATTCTGCCTACACGTTAACACAAATACACATGGTATTTAGCTATTAAACCTTATAGGTTTGCAATTAACAAATGAATAAGAGAATTCTACCCTACCTCAAAACGCAAGAGCATACACCCCCTATGAATTATTACAAGTAAACACTCAATAAGAGCCATCATAACATACTTAAACAAATATAGGTATTGGGTTTCCTTCTAACACTTTATGTATCTAAGTGTTCAACAAGAAGCATCCCAACCTATGTGTTGTGCATTACACACTACATAATAAACTTCCCATACTACATCAAAACGTAAAGGCACTAACTGCCCGTTTATGACTTCATGCTATTAAGCATCCAATGAAGTGTGTGTGTGTATATATATATATACATACAGAGAGAGAGAGAGATCCGTCAAAAAAAATAAGGATTACCTCTTGGCGTGCAGCTACCCAGCAATTGACATTTCTTACTAACAGTTTGGTCCCATACCAGATTCGAGTTCGAGCACAAAATGCCCGAATCCCTCGAACCATTGCTCTGATACCAACTTGTAAGGCCCTCAAATCCGACGGGTCAAACAGCTGGCATTCAAAGACTAAAACCATAAGTAATACTTAAGAAGTCTTATTTTATTATCAGGAAACACGCAGCGGAAAGTAAACGATCTAAGTTACTCAAACATGAAATTCCCCACAACGGGTCAAAGCATATTTGTAGAACAAAAACAATAATTTTAGAAAAGAGTTATCTAGAAATAAAGTAGTCTCTTCTTATTCGAAATGTCAACCGCCTCTGAGTAGTCCTACAGAATGCCAGGGCATCCCTTTTATTCTTCGAATACCTGAAATCAATCTAACGTGTATGCAAAAGTCAGCTACGCTGAGTGAGTTCAAGTTTTATAAATTTATATAAACAAGTAGTTTGTCAATTGAAGAATTAACAAAATACCTCAACCTCAGAGTTAACAATAAGCGTAAACCGCCAATTTGTTCCCTAAGCAAAAATATAAAGTCTAGAATAAACGCAATCCGCCTACTTAACATAAGACTTTATCTTAAATCTACAATAAGCGCATTTCGCCTATTTGTCACAAAACTACAACAAGTCTATATTAAGCGCATATCGCCTACTAAGACTCAAACCATAACTATAAATCAGAGCAGACATAATGTAAAACTATCATAGCTTAATTTATAATACCAGGTAACCGTCATACACAGTTTATATATATAATATATAATATATATAAATATATAGTAACACATTTAACCTAACAAGTATAACTCAAGGCAAGTCCCGATCTAATAAGAAAGGTTTCTAATACATGGCCAAGACATTGAGCGCATTCCGCTTATTAAATAAAGATTTAAGCCACACTCTAATCAAGACAACCGTCTATTCATATATATAATAACACATATAACTCAAGCCATATAATAACACATTAGGCGCATTCCGCCTACTTACGTTTCATGTGCCAAAATAATATGTATGAGTTAATATAGATTTCGTTTGTACACAAAAATATTTATAACTTCATCAAAATATTTTGTGACTTCACAAAAATAATCATACTGGTTTAGCATACATGTCAGCCCAAAAATAATTAGAAAAATAATATCTAAGAGAGTGGGCGCAAGAACTCAGCAGTTACAAAGCTTCCAAATCCACAACTTAAACCGCTTCGAACGGCGACTCGTTTCGTCTCACACGAACCCCACTAAAATGCATGTATCTCATATTCATTCTGTTCCCTCTCATTTCCTTTACACGTGCTTCACACATCATAACACCATCATCATGCGATCAGGATCCTCCCATTACATAATAAATTAGTTCTTAAGATTTCATGCACACACATGGTTATCATATTGTTAATTCCATGCAAAAACATTAGTGAGCATGTGCTTAAGCTTTTCTCATACTCCATAATTATTTTGTAAGGCCTCAATGAGACACCCTTAAAAATGGCGTGACCATTAGCATTTCTCAAAACATGGCTTCCATGCACATGATATCATATCATTAGAAACAACCAAAGAATATTAATTGTGACACATCAATTCCCATCTTAATTCCCATGTAAACCCACCTGGAACCTTACAGTTCCATCATCAACCAAATGCATAAACCAAGTTCTCATTCTTTACATATCCTCATAATCTCTTAACCCCATTTTTTATATCACACATACCTTTTATACTTGAAACATCATGACCAGATCCATACACCGTCAATCAACCTGAACCGTCATCACCACAAACCATCACAACAACCACCTGCACCGTCGCAGCCCGACATCTGCACCGTCGCACCTCGCCACCACAACATCGTCACACTAGACAATCGCCATCAAAATCATAACCGGTTCTATATTCAAGCGAAACCAAACACAATGAAACCTTATGTAAACCTTAAACGAGTCGTGATAGAAAACGTATAAACGGAGTTACCTCATGGTGATATTCAAGTCAGATGACTATCGTCTCCAAACCACCACAATCGTAGACTTCCGCTTTCGTCTCACGCTAGTTTTCTCTGCTTCTCGACCGGTTCCCCTAGAACTTGTTATTGATCGACAGGAACTAAATACACCGAGAAGATTTGGTATTGCAGACCACATTCACACCTTGGACTAAAATTACCAAGTGACATGCGAATGTTTGGTTTTGTTTGGAGCATGGGATGTTCCAAGAAAGAAAGAAATACGGTGGTTATGATTAAGCGATGTCATTGCGGAAATGGAAGGTATGAATGGGTGGAAGTCGGCAGGATGTCGATGGTAGGGTTATAATAAGATGATGATATGATGATTTAAAGTTACATTGAAGTCCTTGGTCTTTATTAGTATATTAACTTGCCTCCAAGGCTACCAAAACATTTATCAACAATGACATCCGGGTCCCTCGTGTTTCATTTAAATAACATTTACGCGTTAAAACTCATCCACGGTTCAATTTAAAACAATCACCTGGCCTCTAAGTCCGTTTAGCAAAAGTCTAACTTGACAACGAACCCACTCCATAAAAAATCCAGCTAGTCGTTTTGTCCAAAAATTATTTGGCGATTTTTTTTTTTTTTGGGATGTTACATAGCCCCAAAGTTGCCAAGTATTACCAAAGCTTAATCGTGATTATTGAGTGGTCAAACGGAAAAGTCAAACGCACGAGCAAAAGCTTGAAAGGATGATTTATAACAGAAATTGAAGATGAAGAAAGAGTATTTGGCGAGTTTAGAGTGCCAAGTATAATGGTCATAGGTGGGTTTTTATACTAGTTTTGGATTCAATTAGCCATTAAAATTGGTCAACACCATAAAATAAGGTTTTATGATGAATTGACTATTTGACTAAGACTTTGACTGTTTGACTAAGACTTTGACAAGGACTAAGACTTTGACTATGACTAAGACTTTGACTCCAAGAATTATGTTGTCAAGACTTTGACTCTTGACTCAAGGCTTTATTTTGAAATGAATTTATATCTTTCTTGTTTGAGATTATAAATGTAATTGGAAAAATAATTAGCTTTAAATAAGAAATAAATAAAAAAAATCATTAGTTTGAATTAGAAAATAAAAACACCGTCTTTCAAAATGACGATTTTATAAATAGAATTAGGATAGGACATATGTCATGATTGACGATTTTTTTTTAGTACAATGATAAAAGGAACTTAGAAAAATAGAGTGCACGGATAAAGATAAGAATACTTATAAATAAATTAAACTTTATATCATGGATCGGGAAATACTTTAATGCAAAATAAATGGGAAAATTCGTGAGGTTACACGAATGAACTCTAGTTGTTCCCTTATCCAGGTTCGCCCCCATGCTATGGGTCGAACCAGGACCCAATTCCAGGTTCGCCCCCACGCTATGGGTCGAACCAGGACCCAATTCCAGGTTCGCCCCCACGCTATGGGTCGAACCAGGACTTATGTTTTCTAGGTTTTCCAGTTTTGTCGTTTTAACACATTTACCCACATCCTAACATATGAACATGCAATCCTAACACATGTTAAGCATATATAAGCACGTATAATCATGTTCACACCTTTGTAGCACGTATTATCATGTTATGTTACACGTATCTTAATAATCTACATATCATACTTGATTCAATTCATGTAATTTCACCAACAACGGGACCTAGTACTAGTGTATTCCCAAAATGACTCCCAATGATCCTCCAGATCATTGAACCCTGGACAATCCTAACATAACCCGACTCAACTAACCCAGTTAAGTCCATTTATAAAGGTTTTTCGCTAAGGTAGACTTATGTTTTACCAAAATGTTTAAGCCAAACATGCCGGGTGTCACAGCTATGAAGAGACATGTCATGAACCTCGATACGGCGCTCTTTAACAAACACCCAAATTATGATTTACAGTAGGTGAGAATTTCTGACACGACCCGAACCTAACACGAAATTAGCGGGTTTAGGTTTAGTCTAAATGGGTTCGGGTCGAGTTCGGGTCAACCCGGGCGGGTTGGCGGGTTGACCCGTTTAACCTATTTATACCATATATTATTTTTTTACAATATGTTTTATATTATAAATTAAATTGGTTAGGTATTTTATGCTACACTTATAACTTAAAATATAAATTGGTATGGGATTTTATAAATAAAACATAAATGTTTTATACATGTTAGTGTTTGTAGTAAAATTTTAATTTTAATACACAGGTTAACGAAAAAATAAAAAAAAATCAGGTTGAATGGGTCGGGTTTGAGTCAACCCGAGAGTATTCAGGTCGGGTTTGGGTTCATATGTATGTGACAATTTTCGAATTCGAGTTCATATAAAATTTTCGGGTTCGGTCGGGTTGGGCCCGCCAACCCGCAAACCCGACCCGTTAAGCACCCCTATTAAGGTCTCCTTCATTTGTAGCGTCTTATAACCAGCATCACAGCCACCCCTCACCGGAACTAACAACCTCCGGCCACCATCACTATACCCATAACAACAACAACAACCCAATCAAACAAACAAATAAACATCCAATGAAGCACACCATCACTAACATCAAAACACCCCCTTTATCATAACATGACATCTTTCTTTAGCAATGCCCTCTTCTTATAGACCCACCAATCACAACCCAACACATCGTCCATGCATCCTTCAATCAGTCCTCAACTTATCCACCAAAGGCCTCATCACGGAAGCAGTCAACTCCCTCGACACTTTAGCCTCCAAAGGTCTACGTTTAGACACAAAATCATTATCTTTATTATTAAAACAGTGTGCCAATTCAAGATTGCTTAGAGAGGGAAAATGGGTTCACTTTCATTTGAATATTACTGGTCGGAAAAGACCCGGGACGTTTTTATGTAATCAGTTGGTTCATATGTATGCAGAATGTGGGGATTGGGTTAATGCACGTAAGGTGTTTGATAAAATGTCTGTTAGAAATTTGTACAGTTGGAATAATATGCTTTCTGGGTATGCTAAGTTGAGGATGATGGTGCCTGCTTGGCGGTTGTTTGATCAAATGGGTGAGAAAGATGTTGTGTCGTGGAATACAATGGTTATTGATTATGTGCATTGTGAGAGGTTTGATGAGGCGGTTGAGTTTTATAAAGAGATGAAAAGGGTGAAGATTGGGTTGAATGAGTTTAGTTTTGCGGGTGTTTCGACTGTTTGTGTGAAGAGAAAGGATTTGGGACTTACGGGACAGGTTCACGGGCAAGTGTTTGGTTATGGATTTTTGACGAGTTTGGTGCGTTGTATTCGGTTATTGATTGTTATGCGAAGTGTGGGGAGATGAGTGATGTGAGAAAGGTGTTTGATGAGATGAGTAAACGAGATGTTGTTTCTTGGACTAGTTTGATGACATGGGGTGACGTGGAATCGGCTAGGAAGTTGTTTGATGACATGCCGGAGAAGAATTACATGTCTTGTAATGCAATGATTTCTGGGTATGCAAGAAATGGATTTGGGCATGAAGCGCTTGAGTTGTTTACAGAAATGATGGTTAAAAACGGTAAGCAATTACACGGGTTTTTAATAAATTAAAAACACATTTTAAATCAAACATTATAGTCATTAGCTCCCTTATCGATATGTATTCTAAATGTGGAAATCTAGCGCTCGGAGAGCGTGTGTTCAAACTCACGAGTGAGAAAACTAACACAATACTTTGGAACACTATGATATCTGCATTGGCACAACACGGCCATGGAGAATCAGCAATGAACTTGTTCTCCGACATGGTCAACTCACAAGTCAAATTCTAGATTGAATCACATTCGTCGGGATCCTAAACGCATGTAGTCATTCAGGTCTAGTTAAAGACGGGCTGCATATGTTCACACAATGATGCATGAGCATAATGTTATTTCTGATCAAGAACATTATGCATGTTTGATCGATCTGTTGGGTCGAGCAGGGCGTTTTGATGAGGTGGTAAATCAGTTAAGAAAGATGCCTGTGAAACCAGGTGTGTGGAAAGCTTTACTAGGGATTTGTTGGATTCATGAAAACTTTTTCGGGCTTTTACTCAATCCAATGTGTCCTTGTTTGATAGCATAGAAGCAACCATGTCTCACATACCATGTACACTATAAAAGATCCACTTTGACATCTTACGCAAAACAATTGCGTTTTAAATTTAGATCGATAAATAATTAATGATATCCATTAGTTCTGCACTTAAAGAGTACTGGGTTTGACCTCAAAGTCAAAGGGTGCTAAACTTTGAAAACAATATGCGTATCACTATGATAAACAAAAAAAATGTTATAGTTACTTGGGTTGTATTTATCTCAAATGGGTCCATTTATAAATATCAGGCAAAATGGATTTTATTAGAAAACTTAATCTGGTTAGTTTTTTTTGCTGACGTGGACATGAGTTGGATGATGAAGTTGATTTTTTTAATCATTTTTGTATTTCTTAATGTGCCCCACCACCTGCAACCCCATACACCATCTTTTATTTTATGTAACATGTTTTAATCTTCTTTATGATAGGACATGGATTGTATAGATACCTACAAGAACCACTATGGTGGGCAGGCATGATTACAAGTAAGTTGCCAATAACCAAAGTATTTATTTACAAAAAAATATACAATATAAATAACAAGCTATAGCAATTTATATCGGCACTTTAATGTCATCTATAGTGATTGTTAGAGAGAGGGGCTGCCAATTTTGTTGTTTTTATTAAGTCAAGCAGTGTTGGAAATAGTTTGATTTGTGCTTTTCTACTTAGTTTATTATATTAATTACAAAAATTGAACAGCGCTGTTAAAAGAATGGTTGAAGCAGATGGATGTTTTGGGATGTGTTTCATGTATAGTTGGTTCAGTAATTGTCATGATTCATGCACCTGTGAAAACTACACCAACTTATGTAGAAGAAATATGGAATCTAGCAATTGAACCAGGTTGGTATAATATTTTACTATTTTTGGTAGTGGGGTGGTGTTTCTGATGTGGTTTCGTGATATCGAATTATCAGAATCATATAATCAATTTTGTTTAATAAGCTACCTAAGATTGCAAATGGGTGGGCATCTGCTATTTGAAGTTGTAATAATCAAATAATTACTTAAATAGTGTTTGATAATTTTATTGAATAAAATGACCAAAAGGGTTTCTGCTATTTGAAGTTGTAATAATCAAATCATTATGCATGTTTGATCGATCTGTTGGGTCGAGCAAGGTGCTTTGATGAGGTGGTAAATAAGTTAAGAAAGATGCCTGTTAAACCCGATGCTCGTGTGTGGAAAGCTTTACTAGGGATTTGTAGGATTCATGAAAACTTAGATTTAGGAATAAAAGCTGCTGAACAGTTAATTACTTATTTGAGTGCATTTGAAATGGGTAAGAGTGAGGTTGTATAAATATTTTAGTTACCCTTTGAATGGTCAGTTTCATTGCAACTACTTTGAACCTAAAACTGATTAATATATGACATCTAAATAATAGATAACACTTTATCCAAACTAGAAAACTCAAAACTGAATATCCAAAATTAATATAATCGTTTCTAGCAGCTACATTGTCACTAGTAGCTACTCTTCGTGATGCATTTTGAACCTCGCTATGGGTAGTCAAATATATTAGTATACTTAGGGATCTGTTCTCTAATGGGTTCTTTAATGGTAAAAATTCATAATTTATTTTACTTGAAAATGTTATGTCTTATGATATTGACTGCTCATATTTTGTAGGTTACATACACAGTTTAATTATCTTAACAAGGTAGTTTTCGTTTAAATTTAATTAGGCTATGAAAGTTTTGAGCTTTAGATAGGCCTCCCAACTATGAATGTGCAACTTTCTATGATAAGGAGGGTAATCCAAGCGTAAAATGGGAAAATTATCAAACTAGAACTATCCATTTTTAAAGTGGGTGATGCAGTGGTAAGCAACAACTTCCAGCGTTTTCTGCCTTTAACCCCCTTGAAGGACACTTGCTAAGTGTAAGTTGTGTTTTACCCTTTTACTTGATTCCTATGTTGTCAAAAGCACACCAGGTGCGTGCCTAGGTGCAGAAGCGCTGCACAGTATATGTGCCTCGCCTAATAGGCGCATTCTCGGGCACTCAGGCGCAGTTTCAGGCCAAGTTCCCGTCAAAAGTTGCCTGAGCAGTACTTCTAAGATAAAAGTGTGGACAGTAGTTTTGGTACAATAGAGGGGAGGGGGTTTGCACAGGTTGTTAAGCATGATGACATATTATTAATATTAAAATTCAACTAAAATATCAAATTATACTTTGCTAAAAGTAACCCTGAACTTTCATTTAGCTTTAGTCAGGAAAATGAAAATGACCAATTTACCCTTCACGCTAATGCTTGTGGCACCTCTATCTGCAGGCTTTGGATACATTCAACACGGCAATTGTATCCCCAGGGCCGTCTCCGAAAATGTCAAAAAAAGTTTGGGCCTTGGGCGAAAAAGAATTTGGGCCCAAAATTTTGTAAAGATGAATGAATTATAAAAAAAAAATTGAGTATAGTGCTAGAGCCAAGGATTGAACTTGAGACCTCTACATTAAATTAACATGGTTTTTCCAACTCCACTAACAAGACTTTAATGCATAAAACACAAATATATATACGCATATTTTAAAAAAAACGTTCGGGCCCATTTAAGGGTCGGGCCCGGAGCCGGTGACCACCCGGCTCACCCTCATAGCCGGCTCTGTGTATCCCCTATATATTACGTGATGTTCACTTCTTTAACAATCATTGCAAGTGTTATTATGTTCAAGGTATCTGCTAGTTCACAAATTCCTGATCTTTCTTTTAGATTTCTAACAACAAACAACTGAGCCAATAATTTGTGTTTTATTTATTTTTGTGCATGCAGGATTGGAAAGGTCAGAGCATTAGTGATATAGCATCTGAAATATGTGGATTCATCACTGTTCTTTCGGGGATAATTGTTCTTCATTCCACAAGAGAACAAGAACCATCTTCAGCACCATAAATAAGTTTAATCAATTCTTAATATAAGTATTTGTTTAATTCTGAACACTCTCTCTCTGAAATGGGCAACCCTAATAGGAGAGGTGGCGGCGGAGGGCGGAAATCGAATCCCACGGCTGACAGCGATGACCCGGCTACAAGAACCACGTTTTATGTCACTAATATAACAGATAGGGTAACGGGATTGAGGCTCAAAGAGGCGTTTCGTCCTTTTGTCTATGTCACTGATGCATGGGTTCCTTGTCGGAAGTCCATAAAAGGTCAGGTTTTTGGCTTTGTTCGGTGCCAGAAAGTTAGAGACCCTTATCCGGTATTGGAGAAGCTGAATGACATTATGATAATGGGATCCTAAATTTCGGTGTCCCTAGCCATGTTTGATCGTTCTCATCGGAAGATCTCGTATGCTTTGGAGGACCCGGGTGAGAAAGTTTGGATTCCTAAGGAGAAAAATGTCATGATGGAAGAGTTCCCACCATTAAATGTTGCTTCGTCTGGTCCGTCTGGATCAAAAAAAACTTTGGTTGTCGAGGATGTGGGAGCGGCTTATCCGCTGCATTGTACAGGGCATGCAGTTATTGGTGTGGCGGACTCTATTGGCCAGTTACATGTTGTGAAGAAGATGGTGCATGAAGCGGGTTTTAAGGAGGCTGCGGTGTCATACTTGGGCGGGTTGTCTGTGCTTATCTCGTTCCGGGATGGTGAAGAGATGCGGGATTTTATTGAATCAAAAGAGATGTGGAAGACTGTGTTAGTGACAGTTACTCCTTGGGTTGGTCAGATTATTCCTTTTGAGCGGATTGTTGTGCTAAAGATTGTTGGGATGCCTTTGCAGTTGCGGGATAGTGCTTTCTTTGATCGACTCGGGAGTTTGTTTGGCAAAGTTGTCTGGCCGTCTGAATTTTCCTGGACTGGTGTGGAGAATTCAGTCGGGTTCACCCATGTGCTTACTACGATGGCCTCAAGGATTGATGAGGAAGTTAGTATTCTGTGGAAGGGTGTTGGTTGTACAGTTTGGGTGGTTGAAGAACACTCTGCTTGGATTCCCGAATTTGAAGAGGTTCGAATGAATATCGTACCGGAGGAATTGGAGGAGGGGGAAATTCAGGAGGACTTGCCGGAAAATGGGGTCGGTGATGACGCCGGTGCAATTAATGAGGCGAAGTCTCAGGCGGATTCTATGGGTACGTTGCATGGAATTGGTATGTTTCCTAATGGAGATAATATGAATTGTCCTGCTCAAAGTTTGAATGGAGTGGGCCAGATTGGGTTTCGTGGTGTGGGCTTTGGTGTGGGCCAGGAATTTTCCACTCCTATTGGGCCGATTAGTAATGGCCATTTGGGTTTTAATATGGGCCACTCTAGCCATAACTTTAGTCGTAAGAGGCCGAGGGTTAGTTTTGACAACACTCCAGAAGATGTTATATCCAGCTCGGTATCAAGTGTGGTTAAGTTGTTTCTGATGTCGACTTTAGCTGCTTCTGACGGTACTATTCTTGATGAGGGGATGGAGGTGATTGAGGAAACACAACTGGGTGATGGTGTGAATCAGGAGGCGGGTGACACGGTTCCTGTTGCAAATAATTTTGAGGACCCGATTGTGGTGTCACCGGTTCCGGTGGATGTGGTTGAGGAGGCGATGGGTATTAATCTGGAAGTTGATGATACGATGAAGGTAGGGAATTTGGTTGGTATTAATCTAAAAAATTTTGAAGGTCCAGTAGCGGAGGAGGTTATTGCGGAAAATGGTGTTCCGGGTGATCAATGAATTTTCTATCATTGAATATCCGGGGGATTCGGACATGTGGGAAGGCCGGATGGATTAAAGGTTTGAAGTCGGCCTATGGCGTTGATTTCTTGGCTGTTCAGGAATCGAAGATTTTGGATCCGCCTATGTGGTTATTATCACAGTGTTGGGGTAACTCTGCTTTTCATTTTGATTGTGTTAATTCAGATGGGACTGCGGGTGGGTTGATTTGTTGGTGGGATCCGTCATGTTTTACTAAGACGGGGGTTATTAAATCCACACATGTATTAGTTATTTCGGGTATTTTGAGTCACTCCGGAATGCTTATAAACATTACGAATGTACATGCGCCCAA
Organism: Ambrosia x helenae; assembly: GCA_030844895.1. Classification (NCBI taxonomy): domain Eukaryota; kingdom Viridiplantae; phylum Streptophyta; class Magnoliopsida; order Asterales; family Asteraceae; genus Ambrosia; species Ambrosia x helenae. The sequence continues at coordinate 42,095,933 of CM061223.1, forward strand.
TGATGCTATAGCCAGACGGCATTTTTGGGACCTCTTGTTGTTATATAGGCATTCGTTGCAGGGATTGTGGATGTTTATATGTGACACCCGGTAAATTCTGGTTAACAACGCTGTCTAGATGAAAGTCTACCTTAGCGAGTCACGCGTATATTATACTTAACTGGGATAGTTGAGTCGTGTTACGGTTCGAGAACTGTTAGTTTGGTATAGAGGATCATTAGATGTTAGTCTAGAGGCTCATTAGATGTCGGTCCTTAACCAAGTGTACAAAGGGTAACGATTCGTAGAATCGTCAGAACATAGGGAACATACAAGTCTCGAGTCCCGGGAATTGGTGAACGAGTGTGAATATGTTTGTTTGCAAGTATTATGTGTTTACAATCATTATGTGACTTGTCGGTATGTGAAAATGTGTTAACATATGTTAAAACGGGGTTTAACGCGCAAAATACACGGAACCAACCCCTATAGGCGAATAGGGAGTCCTAATCGCCTATGGGGGGCGAATAGGAGGTACAATGGAGCGAATAGAGTGCTAATCGCCCCTACTATAGGCGATTAGCATCCCTATTCGCCTGATGATGCTACGTAATCGCCTATAACGTGCTGGACGACTAAAAACGCCTATAAATACAATACTTGACCTCCTAAACTTCATTATATCAACCCTAGTCGTCCCACAACTCGTCCCAACACACACACAACCTCTGGAACACGATTTTGGATCAAAACACAAGATTTCAAGCCTATTACATCAATCTATTACAAATCTAAGGTGTGGTTTTCATTCATGCAATCTTTAATAACGTTTTACTAAATCCCTAATGGTCCAGACCTGTTTATAAACGTAAATGTCTTCTGAAATTCGTTATTAATCGTTGTTAATTGGATTCTAACTATCATGCTTGTTGTATGTGGGTTTATGATTAAAAGATAGGGTTTTTATGATTCAAGAAGGATTAGTAACATGATATTAAGATAGTTACAGATTAGTAATGATAGCATGTTGATGAAATCTGAGTAATTGTTCATTAGGGTTAGGGTTATGCATGTTAATGTGATGTTTCATGCTATATGTGTTGTTTTTGGGATACATGGTTGCATGCAGGGCAGATAGAACAAGGTTAAACGAAGGATTTTGATTGATATATGTTTGATATAGTTATTTGATTGATAATTGATGTTTACACACGTTCTGGATTCGATTTGGAGTGTTAAACGCGCGAAAAAACCGGAACAGCTGTTCTATAGGCGAATAGGAACCCTAATCCCCTATACTATAGGCGATTAGGAGGCTATTCGCCTGAAGGGGAGCCCTAATCGCCTATAGTATAGGCGAATAGGATCCTATTCCCCTTTACTTCATGCATTTACGATCCTAAATGCTAGTTAAGCCCTGAATTGCATGCTTTACGACGTAATCGCCTATAAACTCATAATTTGCATATGAGATAGCCCTAATCGACTATAGTATAGGCGATTAGCATTCCTAAATGCCTGTTGACCCACGTAATCACTAGTTGACTTTTCCTAATCGCCTGTACTGCTGCTGTAAGTGTAATTTAGTATTTCGGGACCCGATTTGACACCTAGGAACATGCTAGGAACCCCGTAACATATCTAATAACTTGGTAACATGTGTTCGGACTTATTTATGTGATACTTGAACTACGTACTATAACTTGTTGGACTTTAACGTATGTTAAGTGTGTATTGCATGATTGTATGTTTGTGAGTACAAGTATAACACGGGGAGTCTCGGGTCACCAATGGGATGTCGAGTCTTGTACTTTGGGTTAATTTAACAGTCACGGTGTTTTCAAACGAACTTGGTTATGGTCTGGACATCTAGGGACTAACTAACCTACGGGTTATTAGTCTAAGTACTTGTAACTGTCATATGTTAGGTCGCCGCTTTACGGGGCTAGCATAGCTTGCTGATATTATTCGTGTTTTGAAGTAACGCAACCTAAGGTGAGTTTACGGCCCCTCTTTTAACTGGTTTCACTTTTTGGGGGAGAAAACATGTGTTAAACTTATGTTTTGGTAACAACTGTCATACTATGGGTTTCTATGGTTTACTATACGATTTTTGGAAGTCCCGGGGGAAACCATGAATGTGCGGGTTAGCACAACGGGGAAATGTGAATAGATCTATTGGGAATGACCAACCCCGCTCGTCGGCTTGGAGGGCCGGGCGAGTGCATATTGTCTCAAACAGGAACAGGTTTACTATTCGGGCACAACATCTGGTTTGCGAGTTAGTAATGGTTTTCCAATCGTTGTAGTAATAAAACATACGCCTAGCTAGCGTACCTTGGTTTGCAAATTGTTATAGTATGGATAGGTTGAACTTGGTACTTTGATTACAAAACCTGTAAACTCACCAGCATTTTTGTGCTGACGTAAACTCTTACATGTTTTCTCAGGTCGCTAAGGTAGTACAATGGAACTAGGGCGCACGCGTCTGCACGGCGTCTAGTTAGGATTGCATGGTTTTCAAACATTGAATAATTTGGTTTACGTTTGGATTATGTTTTGAGAATAAGCTTCCGCTGTATTTGGGAATGTTAAACTATGTTTTTGAAATTGCATATGTTCCTTAAGACTTGTTTATTGTGATCGTTGACTTGGATCCTGGTTTGTCATGCGCCTCGCGGTAAAACTCCGCAAGTGGATTTTGAGGGTGTGACAGATTGGTATCAGAGCCAATGGTTATAGTGAACTAGGACTGCATGTAGAGTCTAGTCTATAGCCGAGTCGCACACACTAGACGATCACACAGTACTAAACATTATGGTGGATTACGTATGGCCTTGTCGGGGTGTCTCTAAATCATCTGACCTTCCTATGTTACATCATCCTTTCTACCCTAGTCAGGTTACTTGCTTTCTAGGCAGTGTGGTATATTGGGGTAAATCGTGTACTCTTGAGATTTGTCCAAGGCTCGGACATCTCCCTTTCATACTCCAATAGAAACACTTACCATAAACAGGGAAATCATCCTACATACTCAGAGGTGGTCCGATCGGCTCACAGGATGACAAACTTGAAGGTGAATGAGGGTATCTTTCCTGCTAAGGGTTCGACTGTCAAGGCCCCGGAGAATAACAAGCGTAAATGGGATAATGAGGGGAAAGGATCTGTGCCAGCACAGCAGGGTAAGAGATTCGATAACGGGGGTTCTTCTTCTTCTGGTAACAAACAGGGTGGTTATGCGGGGAAATTACCTAAATGCAACAAGTGTGGGCGTCATCATCAGGGGGACTGCGACCGTAATCGTTGTCATCGCTGTCAGCGACTGGGGCATTTTGCTAAAGACTGTCGGGCGACACTTCCATCGACCCAGGCCCCAACTACTAACTCGGCTCCTACTACTCAAGGAACTACGGGAAGACAGGGATGTTACAACTGTGGGGAGACTGGGCATTACAAGAAGGATTGCCCGAAACTGAAGCAGGGCGGGAACAACGGTAACGGGAACAACGGGGGCGGCGGCAGGAATGCACGTGCCTTCGTCATTGTAGCCGCTGAGGCTAGACAGGATCCTGACACAGTTACCGGTACGTTCCTTCTCAATAATCGCTCTATTAGTGTTTTATTTGATTCCGGTGCCGATAAAAGTTTTATATCCATGGAAGTTAGTCGACTGCTAGTTGTAGTACCCATACCATTAGAGGCTAAGTATATAATTGAGTTGGCTGACGGTAAAAAGATTGAAGCTACTTGTATCCTTCGGGAGTGTCAACTAGAGTTGTCGGGTTTGTCGTTCCCCATCGACCTTATGCCGGTACCTTTGGGTAGTTTTGACGTTGTGGTAGGCATGGATTGGTTGTCTTTGTATCGCGCGGAGATCGTTTGTTACGACAAGATTATTCGGATTCCTCTCCCTGATGGAGAATTCCTTTCTGTGTACGGTATCAAGGGCGGTGTTCCGCTAAATCTCATCTCCAGCATGAAAGCCCTTAAGTATCTTCGAAAGGGTTACTCGGCCGTTTTGGCACTTTTATCTGTTTCCTCTACCGATGAGAAGAAGATCGACGATATTCCTGTTGTACGCGAGTTTCCTGATGTATTTCCTGATGATTTATCTGGTCTTCCTCCCCATCGTCAGGTTGAGTTCGGTATTGATCTCGTACCAGGGGCTGCTCCTATTGCTCGGGCCCCCTACCGTCTTGCACCTCCCGAGATGCAGGAATTGTCCAGCCAATTACAGGAACTCTTGGACAAGGGTTTCATTAGACCAAGTTCTTCCCCTTGGGGAGCCCCGATTCTGTTCTTCCTCCCCATCGTCAGGTTGAGTTCGGTATTGATCTCGTACCAGGGGCTGCTCCTATTGCTCGGGCCCCCTACCGTCTTGCACCTCCCGAGATGCAGGAATTGTCCAGCCAATTACAGGAACTCTTGGACAAGGGTTTCATTAGACCAAGTTCTTCCCCTTGGGGAGCCCCGATTCTGTTCGTTAAGAAGAAGGATGGAAGTTTCCGATTGTGTGTGGATTACAGAGAATTGAACAAGGTGACCATCAAGAACCGTTATCCTCTTCCACGTATTGATGATCTATTCGACCAACTCCAGGGTTCTAGTTACTACTCTAAGATTGATTTGAGGTCCGGTTATCACCAGTTGCGCGTAAGGGAAGCTGACGTTGCAAAGACTGCTTTTCGTACACGTTATGGCCATTTCAAATTCTTGGTCATGCCTTTCGGTCTCACAAACGCACCAGCGGTTTTCATGGATTTGATGAACCGCGTTTGCAAACCATATCTTGACAAGTTCGTCATCGTGTTTATTGATGACATCCTGATTTATTCCAAGAACAAGACCGAACACGAGGAACACCTGCGTTTGGTTTTGGAACTTTTGCGACGGGAACAGCTTTACGCTAAGTTCTCAAAGTGTGACTTTTGGTTACGCGAAGTTCAGTTCCTAGGACATGTGGTTAATGAACTAGGAATTCATGTCGATCCAGCTAAGATCGAAGCGATCAAGGACTGGGGAGCACCAAAGACGCCAACTGAGGTGCGGCAATTTCTAGGCCTTGCGGGCTATTATCGTCGTTTCATTAAGGGGTTCTTGAAGATCGCTCAACCCCTGACCACTCTTACTCAGAAGAATAGAAAATTCGACTGGGATAAACCACAAGAGTCGGCATTTCAGGAACTGAAGTCTAAACTGTGTTCTGCTCCTATTTTGTCCTTACCTGATGGCCCTGATGATTTCGTTGTTTACTGTGATGCTTCTATTCATGGTCTCGGTTGCGTGTTGATGAAACGCGAGAAAGTGATTGCGTATGCTTCTCGTCAACTCAAGGTGCACGAAAAGAACTACACCACCCATGACTTGGAATTGGGTGCAGTGGTTTTCGCGTTGAAAATTTGAAGACATTACTTGTACGGTACCAAATGCACCATCTACACCGATCACAAGAGCCTCCAACATATTTTCGACCAACAACATTTGAACATACGACAGTGTCGTTGGATTGAACTCCTGAACGACTATGATTGCGCCATTAAGTACCATCCTGGCAAGGCGAATGTAGTAGCAGACGCCTTGAGCAGGAAGGAATCAATTAAACCTCGTCGCGTTCGGGCGTTGCAACTCACCATTCATTCCTCTCTACCTGACCAACTCCGTTCTGCCCAGTTAGAAGCTTTGAAGGAGGAAAACCTTAAAGCTGAGACTATGCACGGTGCCGACAAGCACCTCGAGCGAAGGCCTGATGGCCTGCAATACTTCGCAGAACGCATATGGGTTCCTTTATTCGGGGGACTTCGGGAGCTCGTCCTTGATGAGGCTCACAAGTCCCGGTATTCTATTCATCCTGGTTCGGATAAGATGTACCAAGATCTGAAGGTGCTTTACTGGTGGCCAAACATGAGGTCGGATATAGCCTCAAACGTGAGCAAATGCTTGACATGTGCTAAGGTCAAGGTAGAATACCAGAAACCGTCGGGTCTCTTGCAACAACCTGAAATTCCGGAGTGGAAGTGGGAACGGATTACAATGGATTTTGTCACGCAACTACCTAAGTCACCGAGCGGGAATGATAAGATATGGGTGATTGTTGACCGATTGACGAAATCAGCCCATTTTCTCGCTATTAAAGAGACCGACACCATGGATCGTTTGGCTCGTCTTTACCTGAAGGAAGTTGTTTCTAAGCACGGGGTGCCGGTTTCTATTATTTCGGATCGTGACTCCCACTTTACTTCTCACTTCTGGAAATCTTTGCACAAGGCTTTGGGTAACCAGCTGGATATGAGTACAGCTTATCACCCACAGACTGACGGTCAAAGTGAACGTACGATTCAAACTTTAGAAGACATGCTGCGGGCATGTGTGATCGATTTTGGCAAAGGTTGGGAAGCTCACCTACCGTTAGTAGAATTCTCATACAACAACAGTTACCACACGAGCATCAAGGCAGCTCCGTTCGAGGCACTGTACGGACGGAAATGCCGGTCTCCTCTTTGTTGGGCTGAGGTGGGTGAGAGTCAACTCACTGGGCCTCAGCTAGTGTACGAAACTTCGGAAAAGATCGTACAGATTCGTAACCGGTTGGCAGCGGCACGAGATCGGCAAAAGAGTTATGCTGATCAGCGCCGCAAGCCATTGGAATTCCAAGTTGATGACAGGGTACTTCTAAAAGTTTCACCGTGGAAGGGCGTCATACGCTTTGGGAAGCGTGGCAAACTCAACCCTCGATATGTCGGCCCATTTACAATTCTGGAACGGATTGGGCCGGTGGCATATCGTCTTGATTTACCGACGGAGCTCGGCAACGTACATAACGTCTTCCATGTGTCCAACCTGAAGAAGTGTCTGGCTGACAAGTCTCTTATTGTTCCACTGGAAGAGATCAAGGTTGATGATCGTCTTCGGATTGTGGAGGAACCCGTTGAGATCATTGACTACAATATTCGTAGCCTACGTCATAGCAAGATTCGTATTATTAAGGTTCGCTGGAACTCGAATCGGGGACCAGAATACACTTGGGAACGGGAGGATCAGATGAAGTCTAAGTATCCTCATCTCTTTCCTAAGGAAGCGTTTGAATCGAGATATGTTACCTCTGCAGCTGAATGAATCTCGGGGCGAGATTCCTTTTAACGTGGGGATGATGTGACAACTCGGGTAAATCTCTCTCTTGGTTTCTATCTTTTGTCTGTTTCTTTTATTATTCCTTTTGGTACTTGTGCAATTTTCGGGACGAAAATTCTTTTAACGTGGGGATGATGTGACACCTGGTAAATTCTGGTTAACAACGCTGTCTAGATGAAAGTCTACCTTAGCGAGTCACGCGTATATTATACATAACTGGGATAGTTGAGTCGTGTTACGGTTCGAGAACTGTTAGTTTGGTATAGAGGATCATTAGATGTTAGTCTAGAGGCTCATTAGATGTCGGTCCTTAACCAAGTGTACAAAGGGTGACGATTCGTAGAATCGTCAGAACATAGGGAACATACAAGTCTCGAGTCCCGGGAATTGGTGAACGAGTGTGAATATGTTTGTTTGCAAGTATTATGTGTTTACAATCATTATGTGACTTGTCGGTATGTGAAAATGTGTTAACATATGTTAAAAACGGGGTTTAACGCGCAAAATACACGGAACCAACCCCTATAGGCGAATAGGGAGTCCTAATCGCCTATAGGGGGCGAATAGGAGGTACAATGGGTCGAATAGAGTGCTAATCGCCCCTACTATAGGCGATTAGCATCCCTATTCGCCTGATGATGCTGCGTAATCGCCTATAACGTGCTGGACGACTAAAAACGCCTATAAATACAATACTTGACCTCCTAAACTTCATTATATCAACCCTAGTCATCCCACAACTCGTCCCAACACACACACAACCTCTGGAACACGATTTTGGATCAAAACACAAGATTTCAAGCCTATTACATCAATCTATTACAAATCTAAGGTGTGGTTTTCATTCATGCAATCTTTAATAACGTTTTTACTAAATCCCTAATGGTCCAGACCTGTTTATAAACGTAAATGTCTTCTGAAATTCGTTATTAATCGTTGTTAATTGGATTCTATCTATCATGCTTGTTGTATGTGGGTTTATGATTAAAAGATAGGGTTTTTATGATTCAAGAAGGATTAGTAACATGATATTAAGATAGTTACAGATTAGTAATGATAGCATGTTGATGAAATCTGAGTAATTGTTCATTAGGGTTAGGGTTATGCATGTTAATGTGATGTTTCATGCTATATGTGTTGTTTTTGGGATACATGGTTGCATGCAGGGCTGATAGAACAAGGTTAAACGAAGGATTTTGATTGATATATGTTTGATATAGTTATTTGATTGATAATTGATGTTTACACACGTTCTGGATTCGATTAGGAGTGTTAAACGCGCGAAAAACCGGAACAGCTGTGCTATAGGCGAATAGGAACCCTAATCCCCTATACTATAGGCGATTAGGAGGCTATTCGCCTGAAGGGGAGCCCTAATCGCCTATAGTATAGGCGAATAGGATCCTATTCCCCTTTACTTCATGCATTTACGATCCTAAATGCTAGTTAAGCCCTGAATTGCATGCTTTACGACGTAATCGCCTATAAACTCATAATTTGCATATGAGATTGCCCTAATCGCCTATAGTATAGGCGATTAGCATTCCTAAATGCCTGTTGACCCACGTAATCACTAGTTGACTTTTCCTAATCGCCTGTACTGCTGCTGTAAGTGTAATTTAGCATTTCGGGACCTGATTTGACACCTAGGAACATGCTAGGAACCCCGTAACATATCTAATAACTTGGTAACATGTGTTCGGACTTATTTATGTGATACTTGAACTACGTACTATAACTTGTTGGACTTTAACGTATGTTAAGTGTGTATTGCATGATTGTATGTTTGTGAGTACAAGTATAACACGGGGAGTCTCGGGTCACCAATGGGATGTCGAGTCTTGTACTTTGGGTTAATTTAACAGTCATGGTGTTTTCAAACGAACTTGGTTATGGTCTGGACATCTAGGGACTAACTAACCTACGGGTTATTAGTCTAAGTACTTGTAACTGTCATATGTTAGGTCGCCGCTTTACGGGGCTAGCATAGCTTGCTGATATTATTCGTGTTTTGAAGTAAGGCAACCTAAGGTGAGTTTACGGCCCCTCTTTTAACTGGTTTCACTTTTTTGGGGAGAAAACATGTGTTAAACTTATGTTTTGGTAACAACTGTCATACTATGGGTTTCTATGGTTTACTATACGATTTTTGGAAGTCCCGGGGGAAACCATGAATGTGCGGGTTAGCACAACGGGGAAATGTGAATAGATCTATTGGGAATGACCAACCCCGCTCGTCGGCTTGGAGGGCCGGGCGAGTGCATATTGTCTCAAACAGGAACAGGTTTACTATTCGGGCACAACATCTGGTTTGCGAGTTAGTAATGGTTTTCCAATCGTTGTAGTAATAAAACATACGCCTAGCTAGCGTACCTTGGTTTGCAAATTGTTATAGTATGGACAGGTTGAACTTGGTACTTTGATTACAAAACTTGTAAACTCACCAGCATTTTTGTGCTGACGTAAACTCTTACATGTTTTCTCAGGTCGCTAAGGTAGTACAATGGAACTAGGGCGCACGCGTCTGCACGGCGTCTAGTTAGGATTGCATGGTTTTCAAACATTGAATAATTTGGTTTACGTTTGGATTATGTTTTGAGAATAAGCTTCCGCTGTATTTGGGAATGTTAAACTATGTTTTTGAAATTGCATATGTTCCTTTAGACTTGTTTATTGTGATCGTTGACTTGGATCCTGGTTTGTCATGCGCCTCGCGGTAAAACTCCGCAAGTGGATTTTGAGGGTGTGACATTATAGGTGACTCTAATGAGGTGCGGACTAGTGATGAACGTGTTAATTCGGAGTTTTTCCCGCAAAATGCTTCCTCGTTCAATGAATTTATTGCGGAAGCCGAGTTGTTTGAATATAATATGGGAGGGCATAGATACACCTATATATCGAGTAATGGGGAAAAACTAAGTAAATTAGATAGAGGTTTGGTGTGTAATGATTTTATCTTCTGGTGGCCGAACGCGATGTTAACGGCTTTGTCTCGGCATCTTTCTGATCATTGCCCACTCCTTTTGTCTTTAAAAAATACGGACTATGGGCACATCCCATTCAGGTTTTATAATTCATGGTTGCATCTCCCGGGGTTTGTGGAATATGTTAATTCGATTGCGGATAATTTTGTTTTTGATGGACCAGCGGATATCGCATTAGCAACGAAGCTCAAGTGGCTAAAGGGTAGAAGTAGACTTTGGGTTGATGTGGAGAGAAGGAGACGGACTGAGAAATATGTGAAGTGCAAGAAATTAGTGGTTGAATTGGAGCAATGTGCGGATCAGCGTTTGTTAACTGATGACGAAATGAAGGCCAGGGTGGATGCTCGTAAGATTGTGTTGGAGGAAGAAAGAATTAAAGTCTTGGATGCACGACAAAAATCGAGGACCCGATGGGCATGTGACGGAGATGAAAACTCAAAGTACTTTCATGGCATTATGAGAATGAATTCAACTAACAATCGGATTCATGGGATTCATAGTGATGGTGCTTGGTTCTCTGACCCGATGGTGGTAAAGGATAAAATTGCCACCTTTTTCTCTAACAAGTTTAGTATTGTTGCAGGTCCGAAACCGAATTTCTTGTGTCCAGATATAAATCAGCTATCACAAGAGGACGTCCTTCTCATGGACGCTCCCTTCACCCTGGAGGAAATTACATTGGCAGTTTTTGACTGTGATGGCGAAAAGGCACCGGATCCTGATGGATTCAATTTTTGCTTCATTCGTAAGTTTTGGTCAGTTTTGAAGCTGGATTTTTTGAAGCTTTTTGATGAATTTCATGCTACAGGTGCGCTCAATGATGGGTGTTTCTCCGCTTTCATCGTCTTAATCCCTAAGGGCCGTGACCAGCCTACTCTAGGGGACTACAGACCGATTAGCCTGGTCGGTGTTCTAAACAAGGTATTGTCTAAAGTTTTGGTGTTGAGATTGAAGAATTACATGCCACGGCTTATTTCGGAGGAACAAACTGCTTTTATTAGTGGTCGAAATATCTTAGATGGTCCCTTGATCCTGAATGAGACTATAGCGTGGTTGAAGAGGTCGAAGCGGAAGGCGTTATTCTTAAAAGCGGATATTGAGAAGGCTTATGATTCATTAAGATGGGACTTTTTAGAAGACATCTTATCCCAAATGAATTTCTCAACGAAGTGGCGTGGTTGGATAATGTCTATAGTTCAGAATGCTCGGGCTTTTGTTTTGGTAAATGAGTCTCCTACTATTGAGTTCTCCTGCCAGCGGGGTCTTTGTCAGGGGGACCCGCTGTCTCCATTCCTATTTATCCTAGCCATGGAGGCTCTTACTCGGATTATGAGAAGGGCTTGCCATCTAGGCGTGTTTCATGGTATTCAAGTGGGTGGTTCGGGGCCTTTGTTATCACACTTTATCTATGCAGATGATGTTGTGTTTTGTGGGGAATGGTCTCTTATTAATGCAAAAAATTTGAGGTGGATTTTGCGGGGATTTTATTTGATGTCAGGCTTGAAAATAAGCTCTAAGAAGAGTAATGTGTATGGGGTTGGGGTGGAAGAGAATGAGGTTAAAGATTTGGCATTGGCTATCCACTATTCTCATGATCGATTCCCTATTATTCATCTTGGTGTGCCAATTGCAATGAATATTAACTTGGTGAGGAGTTGGGAGCCGGTCATAGAGAAGGTGAAGAAAAAATTATCATCATGGAAATCCAAAAGTCTTTCCTATGGAGATAGAATCACTTTACTCAAATCGGTGCTGACCTCCCTTCCCCTTTACTATTTTTCAATGTTTCGAGCACGTAAACAGGTTATTGATAGTCTTGAGCGGATACGCCGGAAGTTCTTTCGGGGTGGTACGGAGGATGTCGATAAGCTAAGTTGGGTGGCTTGGGATAAGACGGTTGCACGGGTAGAATATGGTGGTGTTGGGTTGGGTTGGGGGCACTTAGAGACGCAAACTTGAGTCTTTTATCTAAGTGGTGGTGGCGATTTAAGATAAACCAAACTGATCTCTGGCGAAAAGTGGTATGGGCTATACATGGTACTAGTAGAGGATGGAATTGTATTCCAGTCAAGATATCCATGGGTGGGGTTTGGAAACAGATTGCAAGCGTCCCTCGGTTGTTAGAAGGATTTAATATGGAGCCGCAGAAGTTGTTTAAAGCGCATCTCTGGAACGGTTCGGGTATAAATTTCTGGTTGGACTGGTGGCTATCGGAGGATATATTGTGTAACAAGTTCCCGGGTTTGTTTGAATTGGAGAAGAATAAAGCTTGTCTGGTTGTGGACAGGTTATATAGTTCTACGCAGGGGCTGGTCATTAAATGGGAATGGAGGCGTGCGAATATGACCAGTGCCGAACAACAGCAGCTTCTGGAACTTTTAGACCTGCTGAGTAATGTTAATATCCTTCCAGCTGAAGATTACTGGACTTCAAATGTAGATAGCTCAGTCAACTTTGAAGTGAGGGCGGTGAAGAAACGGATTATTCAAGCAACGTGTGTCATACCGGAGGTGGCTTTTGAGTGGTGCAATTGGGTTCCAAAAAAGGTGGGGATAGTGGCATGGCGAGCGATTCTGGATCGGTTACCAACTGCGGATTCTTTAGCTCGGAGGAATATTCATGTGGCTAACCCGGTATGTTGTATTTGTGATGTTAGAGCTGAATCTGCTGAGCATTTGTTCACCGGATGTGTAGTGGCTATGGAAATATGGCAAGCGATTTGGGCATGGTGTCGAGTTCCAAATCTCATTGCTTTCCATGTTTGTGATCTTCTTTCATATTATAAAACGGCTTTCTCTAACTCTCGGGCAAAGAAAGCATTATATGGTGTGGTGCTAACAACTTTTTGGAGTTTGTGGAAGGCGCGGAATGACCTTATCTTTAATCAGAAGGCGATTGTGGTGCGGACTGTCTTTGAGGAGATAAAGATCATGAGCTACTTGTGGGTTACTAACCGAGGCAAAATGGCGGACATGAATTGGGATTCTTGGTCTAGATTTGATATAACTAGAATGGGGTAGTGTTCGGATAGTGTACATGTTTTTGTTGGTTGTATGTTTTCGGATTGTTTTTGCTAGCGTCTTGTTAGCTTGTTGAATAAAAGTTTTGTTGGCCGTTAAAAAAAAGTATTTGACAAAAACACTTGTTTGTGAAACTATATGTGTAGTTATTGCATATTTAAGATATACTTGTGTCCCATGAATAACATCTTAAATAGCTAATAGTTTGTTTATGATTACTAATGTTTATATGTCTAAATATCACTATTTTAACTATTCTTAATTGTATAATTCGTTTATGATATACCTGAACTCTGTCTCTCTAAAAGTTGCCATTTTTAGTGAACTTTGTTCGAATTCTACCCTGTTAGGTGAATCATAGACTTGGTTTATAGATGAACATGATTGAGTATGCACATATGTGCAGAGACTCGGTATAGGGAGAACAGAGGGTGGGATCGTTTATGATAAACAAACTTAATATTATTATCCACACATAACAAATGACAACATACTTGGGTATTTATACCCTTACAACAAGACAATTATTTAATTGTCTTTCTAACTGACATGACCCTTCCTAATAACTGACATAACTATAGACACCACTTATAACATGGCGCCTTTTTTCTTGTACTTTGACTTTTCTGTTTGACTTATAATATCATAAGTTTAATTAAGATTATTTTGATTATTTTCTTTCTAACATTCACGCCCCTAATCAAGATAATCTTAAACTCGTATTTCTCTGTTCTTTTTCATCTATTCCTACCATCTTGTTGAACTTTACTAGCGTATGATTGAAATCCTTGTTTCCTTCCATTGCTTGTATTCTAATGATCCTTCTTATCACTTTTGCATCTTCTTCTGGCCACCTGCCTATGGGATGCGTTGTCGGGAATACACGTCTGCAATAATCTGGATGAAACATACCACTGGCTTCTTCTTCAATCTCCTTCTTCGCCGCCATATCTTTTTGACTTATAATGATCAATTCTTTACATTCCATCGTCTTCTTTCAAATGAGAACCTTCTTGTCTTTTGATCACCAGTGTATTTGATCAATTCTCTGCTTATCTGCTATTGATCAATTTCTTCCTGAATCGAATTTATGACATTTGTTACTTAGAACAAACCACTCGTTGTTTGACCGCCACTGGATTTAATCAAACCTCTGCTGACTGTTGTTGATTAATTTCTTCCATCCTGGATCGAACCTTTAAACCTACCGTCCTTTTGATGATTTTCTAAAACATATTTTCTTAAAAATTTGGTTATCCTTTTCTTTAAACGTTTTTCTTCAAAAATCTGTTGGTTCACTTTTCTTTTAAACCAATCCGGTTTTTGAAAAGAAAAAAAAACAAGATCCTGACTTCCTTTTAAACGATATGTTGAGTTTCAAAAGTCAACCTTGCCCAAAACAATCTTCTTACAAATCCCTTTTATCCTGTTGAAGCAAATTTTTTATTATGTTTTGTTTTGAAAAAAATTTCTCTTAAAACAGAATTCTTTGAAAACTTTTAAGAGAAAAAGTTTATAAAATATATGATTCTAAGTTTTCAAAAAAAAAAAAAAAACAGAGTATGATGAAAACGGTTGACAAAAGTTTAGAACAATTTCTGTATTCGATATTCCATAAGCGATTAAGGGGTGGGGATTTAGAAACCGTTTGTTCGACGATATGTGGAGCTTCGTGTTTTTTAATATGTTTTTTGAATTCGCTGGAGTTTTGCCGAAAGATTCTTATTTTCCGATCAAGTACTTATAAACGGTTATGGGCCTTTAAATCTTTGATTGCATGATGAAGTATATGATCTCTGAATTGAAGTTCAAGTTTATAAACGATTCTTATTCCAATCGTTTCTAATTTCGATTTCGCAAAACAGGGATGCTTTTCTTCATAGCAGGTTTCTTCTTTTTCTTCTTCAAGGATTTCTTAACCATGTACTCTGATACCATGTTCGAATTCTGCCCTGTTATGCGAATCATAGACTTGGTTTATAGATGAACATGATTGAGTATGCACATATGTGCTGGGACTCGGTATAGAGAGAACAGAGGGTGAGATCGTTTATGATAAACAAACTTAATACTATTATCCACACAATAAAAATGACAACATACTTGGGTATTTATACCCTTACAACAAGACAGTTATTTAATTGTCTTTCTAACCGACATGACCCTTCCTAATAACCGACATAACTATAGACACCACTTCTAACATGGCGCCTTTTTTCTTGTACTTTGACTTTTCTGTTTGACTTCTAATATCATAAGTTTAATTAAGATTATTTTGATTATTTTCTTTCTAACAAACTTTTGACTCAGTGAGTTGACTCTATGAGCCGACTTAGCGAGCTAGATATAACGACAACCTTGTAGCCCACTCCCAGGATCAACTACATGTTTATGATCATAAAATGAACAAAAAATTGAGCCTTTTGAGGGTTCTGCACTTGTGCAGAGAACCTCTTGATGGTTATTGTAAAACAGAGAAAGAAACACACTATATTGTATATTTTAGACACCAAATGTCGGTAATACATGGGTATCTATATTTTATCCCCTTACAATTGGCGGTTAAATAACCGTTTTATAACTACCTAAGTAACATAACAAACGGTCAAAACTGTTTGCTAAACATCACGTTCTAAATCTGGACAGTTTGACTTTTTTTATCCCAATTTTGACTTTTATATTGACTTCAAAAGTACAATTATTTCTTGATCATAATTATACCGACAAACTTTACTTTCCATGTACAAGCACCAATGCTCTCACAAGTACCCTTTTCATGTGATATAATCTGGTGCTACTTTTTGCAGGAACTGTAACATGGTATGATCAAGATCCCATAAAAGGCGTTGAGGAGGATGAACATCTAATCACTGTTCATAATTCTGATTATTTTGACTAGAAATATTGTTTCAAGATTTTTATAGATCATCATTTCTTGGAGATATGCAAGCAAATGGGTTGGATCAACATGGTCAACAAAGAAGATCATCATAGACTATCAACTTCAAATATCAAACAATGAGCTGGTGCAAATTATTTGGATATTAATCGCGGTCTGTACATATTTTTTGTTCTCTCTTTCCTGAGTTTTAAGCTGTGTTTGTTTTAGTTTTATTGTGTAAAGATAAATTTATTACAATATTATATCAAAGCTTATACAAAGATGAGATGTACTTGTTGAAATGGATCATCATTTTTCTTATATAATTGTTATGGATTTGGGGTTGCTTATTTTATTTGAAGATTAATCATTATTGATTTTCGGGATTGCTATTTAGAGGTGAAACCAAATAATCATTTTGAAGATCTATGTTTGTCTGGTCAATGGATGATCAAACCAGATACAAAAGACAATGCGACATGTTACTTAAAACTAGTGTGAGCAGAAAATTGATTTACGATGTTCTACTTGCTGTTGTACTTTCCTTGGTTACTATTTGACTCGAATGGCTAGGTCTAGTTAGATGGAGCTCTTACTTATTACAATAATCGTTATACATGCTCTAACCAAGACTATAAAGTAAAAGACTTTGTAATGTGAATTCACCCTGGAATAACTCTCATTCATTACTATGTTACTTAAAACTAGCGTGAGTAGAAAATTGATTTATGCTGAAAATGGTTGACCAATGGTTCGGGTTAATTTTTTGTAACCAAGTGTTTCGGTGCGGTTTTGGTTGCATACATCTATAAAACTGAATTAAAGGACCGATTGAGTTTTAACATTCAATCTCGAGTTTCTTTAAGTTTTGTGTCCCATGTATTCGGCAACGGAAGGAACTACATATTTCTTTGCCATGTGCAAAGCATTCTTTTGGCGTATTAAAATCCCAACTTAATTGATACATTAACTATGATTAACGGTTTTACCTAAACAATTTAAAAAATTGGGCCTAAACAAACTATTGTTGATCTGAAAAATGTACAAAAAAGTTGTAACAATGTCAAAGAATCAACTAACTGCAAACCAAAACGAACCAACCCTTTTGCAACCAAGAAACCAAAACTGGTCTGTTGGAAGTTCTCTATAACCGACATCTTCGGCTTAAGTTATGTTGGAGGGTAAAATTCACCCAAACCAATCGATGACACCATGTTTAAAACACTGTATGTATTCACTCATGACTCTAGAGTTGTCGGTTGAGTCATATTAGACATACTCATGATGGTGGCCTGTTAATGGCTATGATGTATTCAGTTATGCACATGATGAATAAGATCATTGGTTAGTTGAAAGATTATTAGATTATATATTAAAACGCTATAATGTAACAAATCAAAATGTATTTAGTCGTGTTGTTTATTTGTTATTTGATTATTATTATTGTTGTTATTCTAAGTAGGGGAGTAGGTAACCAAACAACACGACTTTGTTTTGTATATATTAACTCTATTTGATTGATTAATTGATATATAGTTTTTAGATGTATGTGGGGGTTTCAGGTCATAACAAAATAAATCATTCAGTTTTTAAATTTTAAAACATATGAAAATAATTAAAATCCAATTTTTATTCATCTATCATGAAATTCAAAAACAAAATGAGTAAGTTTCATTTATTTATATAACCTAAACATATACAAATCATGTGTAGGTAATCGTTTGAAAATTAACAAAAAATAAAACATATGAACAAATTAATTTAATGGTTTTTTATATACATAACATAAAATTTGTGAAAATTAAAACAAATTAGTTTAATGATTTTTATATACATAACATATAAATTTGTATGTAAGAAATGAAATTTTAATAATATATAAAAAAATTGATAAAAAAAACCCAAAACGATTTAAATTTTTCTTGTTCTCATGATCTTTTATCTATACTACATTATAAAGAGCTAATGGTGGCTACAATAGTAATTTCCTATGATTTTTAAGATTGCATATGAAGAGTTCCTTGCTTCACACCTAAGATGTATGAAAATTCTTCCAATACTACCCATATTTGCAAAAGCAACTTGTACATTTTTTGTGATATTGAATGAAATTGTTGAATGTACCTTCCTATGAACGTAGAAGCTCTAAAAGTTGCCTACACCTTGCTATTTATGTAAATCATCATTCGATGTTAAAGAAATTATTAATAAGGTTAAATACCTTTTATGAGATAACAAATCTAAAAGTTGCCTACAAATTGCATAAAGTAGTTTTTTCAAAGTATACTCGTTGGAAATTATTTAAGAGTTACAATGTCACAATAAAGATTAAAAGAGTTAACTAGGAGTGTTCAACGAATCGAACAACGAATTTTTGAATTATTCGAATCGAATTTCTCGAATTTTTAATATTTTTACCTGAATTCGTATTCGATTCGTATTCGCTTAGAATTCAATTTTTTTGATTTGTATTCGATTCGAATAAGAAACTTGAATTTGAATCGAATTCGAATAAATTCGATTTAGTTCAAATTCACCATCAATAATAAATTGTTTTACTTTTAGTTTTATAACTAATACAAACTCATTATTTTTAACATATAAAATACAAATCTACAAAATTGATAAACAACAATATGTCAAATATGAAAATAGTAAAAATAGTAGAGAGTATAGTTTGTTAGAGTTTTATGATGTATAAGGTAAATATGTAAAATATGGTTATGGTAAAAGTTGTAGACACTATGGGTTCTTAGAGTTTGACCAAAATTTAGAAGTTCTTTTTTTCAATGTGTATATAATAATGAGTATGTGTGTATATATATTTAAAAAATATACATGTACAGTTTTTATTCGAATTTTAAATCGAATCGAATTCAAAATCATAAATTCGTATTTGATTCGTATTCGATTTACTTGACTCGAATTCGAATCGAATCGAATTTGAATTCTTAATAAACGAATCGAATTCTTGATAATCGAATCGAACTAAGTCGAACTTCGAATTTTTTGAATTCGAATCGAATTCTGAACACCCCTAGAGTTAACTACTTTGTGACATGATGGGGATACGTTAGAAAAAGCTAATTTCAAAAATTTAATTAAACAATTTGCATATAATAAAACTGAAAAAATAAACTTAATGTTAACATATTTACATGTACAAAATAACTATACTATATTATAAAGCATTTGAGAAGAATATCAACAAAATCTAAGTAATTTGCATATGGTATAACAACTTAATGAAGTTAGTAAGAAGGCAAAGTGATCTTTTCGATATAAAAACTAAAAAAATTAATTAAATGAAAATTAATCTAAGTTAATTAGGTGATAATGACTATGAAATTTCACATATCATAATAGACTTTTTGAAAACTTATATTAAATCATGTTTTTTTAAAGGTATATTAAATCATGTTAGCAACTATTAAATCAAACCATAAACTTATATTTCTTAATTGATGATCAAAAGTCTAACCATTATTCTAAATCCACTAAACATTTCCAAAACTAAAAATACAGTTCTTATTCGGATCGGTGGTTTGATATATTATTTTTATAATATTAAGATTTTATTAGTGTTAAAATCTTGTGTTATGACATGCAATTAATAATGTGGTTATTTTTATTGAAATTTTGATCTGGATTTTTTCGCACGATATATCGATGTATCATCATGATTTTTTCAAATTACAACGTATTTTTGCGTAGTTACTGTTTTGGTAAAAAAAATTAACAACAATAAATTAACTCTGTATTCCAAATCAGAAATTTGAGGTGGAGTGCTAAAGACGTTTGTTAGATATAATATCAGTTGTATTCTGAAAATGGTTATGTTCAGGATGTTGAAAATAAAATTGACAACTAGAATCAGGATGTCAAAGAGAACAAGATTAAATACAGTTGTATCCTCAGGATGGAACTGGGATAAAAGAACTTGACTATGCTATTAAAAATGAAATCAAACGACACAAGAACACTCGATGTACGATGAAAGCCCTTAATCAATATAGATCGCCGACACAAAACCTCGGGAGGAGACTAATGCCCCTGCATTTGTTATTATTATTAAGTAAAAATATAAGGGGCTGTTTGGTAGCCTCTGAATGGTCATTAAGAGGCTACATCTGAATGGTTCATAATCTCTTAATGTTTAAGATATAATCTTAAGTGTGAATGGTAAGACGTAACATCTTAATGGTTGCCTCTTAACCATTCAGACTTAAGGCTACCTCTTAATCATTCAGAGGTTATGAACCATTAAGAGGTAGCCTCTGAATGGTCATTAAGAGGCTACCAAACAACCCCTAACTGGTACAACTTCGAAAATGTGGTGAACGATTGACTACGATTACAATAATTGTTGTGTAAATGTGTGGCAGCTGAGTAAATAGCAAGAGAGTGAAAAAATAGCAGGTGAATTGTGTCCTATGATCATTCCTCACACTCCAATTTATAGTAAGATATTACAACTTCCATCCGGAAATATCCAAGATATCATCAACTAAATCTACTAGCCGTTTGCGAGTCCTCCACGTTCACACGAGCTCCAAACGGTCACCAACTGAGTCCCCGAGAATCATGTAAGACTTAGTCAGTTATTATACTCGTTCAATTAATACCTGCATTTAAACAAAAATAAGGTAAACTGTTAGCCCATCCTCAGGATGTACACACAAGACAATATGTAGTTATATCCTGAACTCAACATCATCTTTGGTATCTTGAAGATGTACAATAAAAATGCAAGTAAATATTATTGTTAGGACAAAAAGGATTGGTGAAACCACTTTTGCAAACCTTAGTCTAATTCACTTCTGTCAAAATACTCTAAGTATAGAACTGCTGAAGACAAAGGATCAAACTGCTGAAGAAGAGATTCAGAAGTGCTGAAGAAGAAAAGTCATCAGAAGTTCTGAAGTTCAAACCAAACACTTCTACTGAAGAACTACTGAAGACAAACTACTCATCAGTAGTTTGTCATTCATCAGTACTTAAAGAAGATCTTTTCCACCGCCTTTGTATATCAGTAGTTTAATACTTTAGTATTTCTTTTTGCTTTATGTACAAGTTCCAAGACTGAAACTTGTTGCAACTTGTTTCTGAACTTGCTTTTTGGCAAGGTTCATGTATTTGTAAAGTCTATAAATAGAAGGGTTCATCCCTCTGTTTTAGATATTGATTTTGATACAAGAAATCCTTTAACACATATTGTTATTTCCATTTCGTGTTTACTGAGAATCTGTCAAAGTGTTTCATTCTCATTCAATACTTAGATTCTCAATAAACACTTATCATTTATTAGTTCTTGAATCCAGGGGGAGTAATAACTCCTGTTGATAAAGTGTAGCTATAAACTTATAAACATTCCGCTGTGCTATCACTCACCAAGAACTTGCTAAACACTTAAGTGTCAAATAGCAAGTTCAACTAAAAGAGCAGCTAACTGATCCAACAATTATCCTTAGAATTTCACCACCAACAATTACGTTTTGATGTTTAGAGCCGAGTCATAACTAAATGAACTAAACGTATGTAAATATTGTTTTGGTTGATGTTACAACTTTTTTGGTTTTGTTTATCTTTTGTCATGTGTGCGATGTTGATTGAACTCTCACCACGTCACCGTGTAATGCCGCTTAGATTAAGGTATGCAACATCTATATTAACCCTTCGGTACGCCATGTAACAAATTTAATTTTCTTTATATTCAACCTATTATAATTAAAGCTAACTTTTAACTCTAGACATGTTTACTTGAATGTTGCTTGCTTATTTATATTGTCGTTTAGAATAAATTCTAAATGGTCTAATATTAATCCATCGACATACCGGATTACAAATACATCCTCACCGCCATTCTCCTATGACACCGCCGTGAAGTGCGGGCTCATATACTAGTTGTTTAGTAGTAATGATGTTGATGCACGTATTGCGACTAATGCTATTGAATTGCGGATCTTAATATGTTTTGATTTAGTCGACTGGTCGAATGTGGAAAGTAGATGGTCGAGTGTAGAATCAGTTGGTTGAAGGAGAAACTTGGAGGTCGAATGAAGTTTTGTTTATATGTATGTCCAGATTCGACCACTGTGTTTGGTCGAACCTGCACATTCGACCAAGTCATTTGGGCGAATGTGCAGGCCTATATAAGGTCGAATCAATTTTGAAAGCTTAACTTTTAGTCATTGTGTTTCCCTCCCAGATTGTGTTTCTCCCTAGAGTTTTTGTTGAGTCTGTAATCAAGTTTAATCATTATAAACAAGCTTTTCAAGTGTAATTGATTATGTTTATGAATGAAATGAATATGTTTATGATCATTTGTGTGTTTTGCTAGTTTTATTATCATTTTGTGATCAATTCAGGGATTCTGCACCTGAATTGAACTTGTTTGATCACATTCTTTGTTTGAATAGCCGATCCTATACGTATAAAAAGTGGTATCAGAGCCATTTGGATCAAACAACCACAAATTGATAGTATTACAGCTGATTTGGACCCAATTTTTGATCAAAACTTTCAGTTTTTCATTGAACAACTGAATTTGGTGATAATTGATTGATTTGAACTTGTTTTCATGGATACAATTCAAAATTCTCTTTATTAAACTTGTTCCAAATCCAATCCGAAGCAAA